>CM053587.1:251255777-251299459 GCA_028646515.1 Pseudochirops corinnae
AGTATTGATTATTATATTGTGAATTGATTGAATGATTAAGTAAGGAGGGTTTCTCCCTTAGGGAAGCCAGATGATTATTCTTTTGTTCTTTGTTCTAAATATTGTGGCCACCGTAGTGAAAACTATGTGACCATTCTAATGTTAAGCTGTTGTGAACACTATATTGTGATTTTCTGTGATAAGATGTAATATTGTGAATATTATGTTGTGATTTGTTGTGAATGTTTGCCTTGATTTATGATAGAATAAATGGAGTGCTCACTATATTGTGTAATCCAAATCTTAAAAGCTGTTCACATAGCATTCTTTTGGGAATCTGATAGTGCATGGCATTACAATTCTTTGTCACTAAATGGCACCAGCGTAAGATATTAGAAATCTCATGATCTACTACTAACTTTGTTATGCCACATGCAGTCTCCTTCATCAAGTTTTTCTTCATGTCATCCTCCAAACCACTGGTGTTAGTGGTTGCTCTTTCTTCCATTTTCCTTGTACTCTACTGATTTGTGTAAATATTGCAAACTCTGCCTCCCATGGCACTCCCTTTCCAACAAATAGTAAAAGTTCTTGAAAACAGAGACTATTTCTTCTGTTTCTATCTCTAGCACTTAGTGTTGGGTATAACTGAAATTATGTCCTGAATAAGTATTTGTTAAACTGAATTGAATAATTAGAGAATCAACCAAATTGACCAAAGGGACAAATCTCTTTACTGCAAGCCATATATCACCTTGATCCCTCTTGTTTCCTGAAATTCATAATAAAACTCCAGAGTTCTCAAGAATAAATCTCAAACATCGATATCTCAGTAGTCAAATCTACAGCTCAGTGTCCCAAGATCTAGGTTTACATGAATTGGGTTTAATCTTAGAGGTCACCTAAAAAAACTCAATCCTTTACTCATATACAGATTTTTTTATGTGAAATCTTTGAATATAGCTTATGATTAGCTCTCCATAAATGTGGATAAAAATTGGTGCAGTGGATAGAGCACTGGGTTTGGAATCAGGAAAACTTATTTTCATGAGTCCAAATCTAGCCTTAGATACTTACTAGCTACGTGACCTTGGGCAAGTCACTTAGCCCTATGTGTCTCAGTTTCCTCATCTGCCAAATAAGCTGGAGAAGAAAATGGCAAACCATTCCAATATCTTTGCCAAGAAAACCCCAAACGGGTCATGAAAAGTCAGACATGACTACAATGACCGAACAACAGATACATTTAAATTCTGAAGGAAATAATGTGTATGACAGGAATAGGATTGTCTTGATTCCACCCCACATAAAATGAAAAAAATAATAAACAAACAAAAAACCACCAAAAAACATAAAGGACTCACAGTTAATTATACATAATTGATATATTTCTCCTTTGCTCTCTAGTGATTCCCTTTGTAGATTGAACTTTTGTTTTGAAATAAAATGAATTTGTAGTTGCTAGAAGGTAACCCATTTTCCTCACTCTGGTGAATCCCACCTTTCCCCTTAGAAAACTATACAAACATCTACCCTTATGTTACCTCCATGAAGACTACCCTAGTAAAGGAAATTAAATCAGGCTTGCTAGACAAGAAATCACTTGACATTTTGGCAAATCTCACTATTTACCCTAAAGGTATATAGCCTTCCAGGCTTATTATGCTACTACCCTGGGGTTTGGACAGTTTCCAGATGGGAAATGAACTTGGAGTTACTGGACAGGCAACCCCCTTTCCCAGCAAACATTCCCTGTCCAAATTATTCAAGATAACATAAGAGAACAAAGTCCAGGTCTTTTGCTTTCATTTTGTATCTGCAGTCACCTGTCTGCTCCCTTTCCCTAACTCTCCTACCCATCCTCCCATTAACCATCAATCCTTTGTGCACAATTATTTTGGGAGTCATGTGTACAATACTCTTCTTTTTCCAAAAGGCTGGCACAGCCCAGGAAATCCTTCCTTTTGCTATAAGTTTGAATTCTAGGATTGTGGTTCCATGGAACCCTTCCTTCCTCTTTCCAGGAGGCCAAGTGGTCAGGAGTTCTCATCACTTGATTATTGTTCCACCTTTTATAGTTGCCAGTTCTCAGGTTTGGAGGTTATACCATTACTTCTCAAACTGGGGCCAAGGACTTGTGGGTTTAGTAACTCTCTCAGAATACATGATAATGTCTATATTAAGTTCTAAAATTGAATTTTTGAAGAAGTTTTCATGTTATTACATGTTGAGAAACCACTAAATATTTATGTGCTCCCATACATACTTAAACTGAGTTTTTCTTATTGTTCTCCCCCCCTCACATATTTTCTCAATCAGAATAATAATTAATAAATGTTTCTCCTAAGCATGATGTCAGTCTAAGATGTTCTAGCCCTATATGAGAATACTCACACACATACATATAAAATATATGCATATATTATATGCATATATATTTACTTAATCTAACATTGAATGCAGATAATTAAAACATACTACATATGCTTTGTCACTTCCCACAATAGAAATATGAAATGAGAAGATGAGAAGATACTTACAAATTTGCTCATGTATATTTACCTAGTTGAAAAAGGGTTTTTTGTGCATATTTGCCTCTTCATAGGTTTATATGAAAGATATTTATGCTATATGCTCTTCACAAACGGTATGCTATTAAACTGCTTAAATTTTATGAAAATAAATGTTAATATTAAGAAAAAATCATTATCAGTAACTATAATTTTATGGACCATATGTGGCAAAGCATATCAGTAATCCTGGCTATCTATGGAGAGGTAGAAGCTGGTGAATCTCTTGAGCTTCTTAGAGATTCTAAACTACAATGGGCTCTACTGATCAGGTGTCTACAATAACTTTGGCATCAATATGGTGAGTACCAAGAATCTAGAAGCCACAAGGATGCCTAAGGAGAGACCAAATGGTGAAGGTAAGAACAGATCAAAGCTGCCATGACCAACAGTAGTGGGATTGGGCCTGTGGGCAGCCCCTAGACTTTTAGACTGGTCAAAATAGGACAACCCAGTCTTTAAAAAGAAAAAAAACTTTATGCATATTTCAGTGCAAATAGAGGCAGGATTCCTCCTCCCGCCCATGATTATTGATACCCTGGGAAAAGAGTAGTTCATATTTTTAGTCAAATCATCACATTTTTGCACCATCTGTTAGCGGCAGCCATTGTCCTCTACTTCAAATAACTTAATATGTCTTATTGTTTGGGTCCATTAATGTGGTAACATTACTAAGATCATCCTATTACAAAGCTTGGAATTTGTTCCATAGAATACTGAGAGATTTCAAAACATTTTTAAAAGGAGAATGCAACAATTAAATTAGTTCCAATTTAGGAATGTCCATTCTTTTCTTGGAAGAAGCCCAGTAAAACTAGCCATATGGAAATTTTTGCTTGTAGAATCAAATATAGGAGGTTTAAAAATACATCTCAGTACATGATTTACTTATTAGTGCCTGATATAATTCACACCAGTAGAAAATCCTTCAGATTTGGTATCGTGCCTCCTGATATAATTCATCTCAATGGAGATTAACCCAGTGTAAGATATCACCTTCCTTGAGTGTAATTACATGCCTTGTTGTCTGTCATCTAATCAAGTGTTTCTTTCATCATGTCATAGAAGCCATTGTCCACCAGAGACAGGACCTGACAGTTCACCAACAACTCAATTCTATTCAATTTGCTTTAATTCAATTCAACAAACACAAAATTAAGACTCTTCTGTAGATGCAGCACACATCCCCTCTCAGAGGCAATACAAATTTCAGATAAGACTCTAGTCCCTTTCCTCATGAAACTTATCTTAGTGGATATTCTAGCCATATAAATAGGAAAACCCAAAGCTGACGGTATTGTTAAACATGTACTACTTAATTGTAGGGATTGGACTGAACAAATGATTTCATTGATATAGGGAACTCCTGAACGAGGAGCTATTTTATTCAGTCATTTTATCTCCATTTTTTTTGCAGTGAAATGTCAATGTAAAATCAACTAGTTTCTTTCCTCATGAGGAGACCTAGTCAATTAATTACTAAAATAATATTTTTTAATCCATAAGAATTTTTTTTTAAATCATGTATCTGCCATTATTTATTGGGTCTTTGAATAATCTTCAGGAAATCATAAACTTAGAAATAGAAGGGACATCTGAGGTCATATAATCCAACTCTCTTATTTTACCATTGTGGATACTGTGGCCCAGAGTATTGTGACTTGCCTAAGGTCACGCAATTATACATTGCACTATGATTTGAACCCAGCTCCTGTGACTCCAAATGCCGTACTTTTTCCCACTGTATCAGTCTTCTCAAAGGGATAGTATAAATTTGATTAGATAGTAAATATAATATACATAGGAATTACAACTTTACACAGTAACATAGAATATGACAATATTATAATGAGTACATGTAGAAAATAAAATATTCTCTTCCATAAATTTAACTGGTGAGTATAGTTGATAGTTCTGAAAGTACACTGAGCTTCTCTGTCTTGAATTCTCATTTTTAAGCCCTGGGAATTAAAGGAGCTCTGGTTAGCCTAAAGTTTGCCTAACTTATTCTCTCAGTAGCCTGGTTATTCCAGGGACGTTCAAAGATAAAACAGATTGTAACCTGTCAGAAAACACTGATTTTACAAAATGTCCCTGATCAAGGATTTAGGATTTACCTTCTTTTGAGATAGTATTGGAGTCTGCAAAAATTTTAATGATAGAGGTTGAGTTATGAGTGGAGAGGCTTTATTTCAGCAACACTGGTTTGCCTGTAATTCATTTGGTCTGGCCTATATTATTTATCTCTGATTTAAATTAAAATCATTTCTGAAGGCAACGAATCTGGCAGAAACAGCTGTCCTAGTAGTTTTTTTTTTACTCTGACAATAAAAGGAAATCTTCTAGATGCCTGCTAAGGAGCATGGAGTCATCATGGGACAGTGACTAGACCTTTTGGATTGGAGTAACAGAATTTAAGAGAGTGATAACATTAAAAATTGAGTTTCAGACACTGCTTTCTTTTGGGGGCAGAGGGACAGTTGGGGTTAAGTAGCTTGCCCAAGGTCACATGACTAGTAAGTGTTAAGTGTCTGAGGCCAGATTTGAACTCAGATTCTCCTGACTCCAGGGCAGGTGCTCTATTCACTGTGCCACCTAGCTACCTCCTGAAATGCATATTCAGTTCAATAATTCTCTTTTTTTCTACTTAATGTATTTTCTTTTTTTCTGGAAGGGGAAAGGCAAGGCAATTGGGGTTAAGAGACTTGACCAAGGTTACACAGCTATTAAGTATCAAGTGTCTGAGGCTGGTTTTTGAACACGGGTCCTCCCAACTACAGGGCCAGTGTTCTATTCACTGGGCCACCTAGCTGCCCCTTATTAAAATATTTTTTTAAATGCTATAAGAAAGCCAGAGATTCTAAGAGCCACGTGTTGTTCTCTACATTGATTATCCAGGTGACATCAATGGGCTAGTCAAAGTTACTTAACTTTTAGAAAAAGTTATATAACAATGTGGTTATAGAAAGAACAATTCATGAGAAAATATTTTTCTTAAAGTCTGGGACACAATCTGCAAGAAGTGCATACAGAGTCCAGGGGAAAGTAAGCTCAAACTTAGCACAGGAGGCAGAGGAGTAATTCAGAAATCCTACTAAGGTAGGAGTGCTTTTCTCTCTTCTTGGAGTCCTCATTAATGTCCCTTGTCATGTAATACTTTGCTGGGTTGATGCTCTTGTAGATAGATCCCTTGGTATATTTAGCTTGTCTTTGAATCCTAAAGTAGATACTTCCATTTTCCACTGCCATTCCGGGGGACTCTGTTAACAAAGGCCATGGGGAGTCCATATTTTCCAGACTTTCAATGTTCAGAAGGTGATTCATTTCGTCCCCCAGGGATTCTGGATCCTGATTTGCCTTGTTCCACAGGATGTGACTAATTCTCTTGCACCAATAAGAAAGGGCTTACGTGGCATCATTTACTTTCATTCAATGACTCAAGTACTTCAGTTCTTCCAAATTGATTCCAGATTTGTTTGTACTTGGTTTACACCTTTGAATGATTTAATAGAGATATATAGGAATTGTTCACACCTACTTTACACCTTTAGTTAATTGATTCTTTAACTCACTCAAGAAGGCATAGTAAACTGATTTAAGTTAGACCATAGACTATCTTTTAGTTACACATATTAGGGTTGAAGTATGTAAACAATCATCTTACTGTAGGAAGGGGTAAAGATATGAAGAACTTTAAGCCACAGAGGACATTATATTTTATCCTAGAGGTAATAAAAACTGTCTGGAGTTCATTGAGTGGTTGTATATGTGTGTATAAAGGGATGACATAGTCACACAAGCTTTAGGAAAAATCATTTTGGTACCATTGTGTAAGATAAATTTGAGAGTGGAGAGCTTTGAGTGAGGGAAACCAATTAGAGAGCTTGGAGTACGCCATGTGAGAGGTGATGAGGGCCTGAAGTAAAGCAGTAGTTGAATGAGTTGAGAGAAGGGAGCATATGCAAAATATATTTTGGAGATAGACATTACAAGATTTGACAAAGATTAAATATGTGGGATGAGTGAGGAGGTAAGGATGACACCATTCTTTTTAAAAAAAAATTTTGGAGGGGGCAAAGCAGGGCAGTTGGGGTTAAGTGACTTGCTCAAGGTCACACAGCTAGTAAGTGTTAAGTGTCTGAGGAGGGATTTGAACTCAGGTCATCCTGACTCCATGGCTGGTGCTCTATTCACTGTGCCACCTAGCCACCCCAGGGAATGACACCATTCTTATGAACCTGTGTAACTTTAAAGATTATGAAACCCTCAACTATAACAGAAAAGTTCGGAAGATGGAAGAATTTCAGGGAAATAGAGAATACTTTGAAAATGATGAACTTGAGATAGAGAGCATCCAGTTGGAAAATATCTAATAGGTAGTTGGTGATGAAGGAGTTAAGTTTATAGATATAGAAGTTGTCTGGAGAGTATTGTTAATTGAATCCATGGGAGCAGATGAGATCACCAAGAGAAGAGGACCCAGGACAGACTCTTAGAGTAGGCTCACAATGGGAATGACATGGGCGATGAACCAACAAAATAAACTAAGAGTGGTCTGATAGGTAGGAAGAGAATAAAGATTTCAATGTCACATGCACAAAATCCAGAGAAGAGACAGACTACAGGAAGAGAGATATTCAATAGATCAAATGCTACAGAAAGGTTTAAAAAAAATGGGGAGTGAGCAAAGACCATTTAAGCTGGCAGTTAAGCACTCATTTCTATCAGTTGTTAATAAATAGAACCTACTACTACCAGGCACTGTGCTAAGTGCTATGGTTATAAATATGAAAAAGAATTACACTCCTTGCCCTCAAGGAGGTTACATTCTAATAAGGAAAAACAACACAGAAACATAAAACTTAAAATCAAGGGAGGAGATATTGGAAGAAAAGTAAGAATATGTTCATTATGGAGAAGTTTGAGAAGTCCAAAAATGAGTGTTATATCTGGGAGGGAAATGAGGAGATGGCTGTCCTAGGCCCTCTCCTTAAATGGAGGTTTTGGAGCTTGTGGCTCTGCCATCCCAATAGAGGGACAGAAGGCACTGATGATGTGTGAGTGTCAATGCTGATTTGATCTTACAGGATGATGAGATTTCCCAATGATGAGGTTGCTAAGGGCAAGATGGAGAAGTTAAGGTAGTCTAAAAGGAGTATAGCCAGTTGGAAAATGAGGAAATGATTACGTTTGGTTCAAATTTCTCTCCCTAGCAAAAGATCTGAAGGGAATCACATTCTATATTCTTTTCATTGAAAACAAATTATTTGACTTTTTGCTTTAAGTTAAAGTCTTCATTTGCAACTTGATATATCTTGTAAGAAATGGAACATCTAGGTGGCACAGTGGATAGAGCTCTGGGCATGGAGTCAGGAAGACTCATCTTTCTGTGTTAAAATCTGGCCTCTGCCACTTACTAGTTGTGTGCCCCAACAGTTCTTAATGAAGTCTTTCAATACTTTGCATTCTTAGTATTTTTGAACACTACATCACAATGTTTGTTTATTTCTGGGTCTTGCTTATCTAGTATGTGCTACCGATCTACTTTTCTGAATTTTTTCCCTCTTAACCAGTACTTTTGATGAACATTGCTATGTAATATGGGTTGAGATCTGGTAAAATTAGGCTCCTTTCAACTTTAGCAAATATGATGCAATGTATAGCTGAGTTGAAAAAAAAATGTCAACAAAATAATCAAGTGATAGCAATCTAGATTCTGGCAGCTAATCACGGAATATTTTACCTTCCTTTTTTTCAGTTCCCAACTTTGGTGGGGATCTATGAATCCTCAAGAGACCAAGTTAATGCTAATTCTTGCCTCAAATATAGATATGTATAAACCTCATATTTTCATGTAATTATCTTTATAGGGTGACTTTTCTCCCTCATTTGAACTCCTTTTCTTTTATAAAAGAATTATCTACAATCCCAGTAATGGAAAAAAGACTTACAGAAAATGAACAAAATATAACCTACATTAGGCTAGAACCAAATTCCTTTGAAATGGGAAGCAGAATTCTTGATTAGCATTCATATGACAGGCTATTTTCTACAAATTCAGCAGAAATATACCAAATGGTTTAAAAAGTAACCATTAAAATAAAGATAACACAGTATTAGCTTGAAGAATAACCAAGTGCAATGAGAATATACCTAAAAGGAATATTTTAACAAGGTCAATCTCACCAAAAAGCTTAAATTGTATTTCTCCTGCCCCTTTAAACCTCATTTTTCAGATTCCAAAATGATGGCTCTCAAAGGACGTTTGCTTTATAAACCTTCAAACTATAGATTGTGAAACTAGTTTGGATCATACAATAGATTCATAGCTCTAGATCTATAAGGAACCACAGTGGGCGTGTCATCCAATTCTGTCCCTCATTTTATTTTTGCCTTTCCCTTTATAGAATATTTAATTCCTCATGTCTGTAACTTTGTGTGGCTTGTTCTCCATGCTTACAATGCTCTCTCTCTCCCCCCACCTCTTAGATTTCCTAGCTCCTTTTAATGATGAGCCCAAATGAGCCTTCTTTGCTTAATTTCCCCAATTTTAAGTGTCTCCTTTGAATTCGACTTGTGCTTCTTTTTTAGTAAATATGATTAGACTGAAGCCCAGAGAGACTGTGACTTGATCAAGTTCACATGGATATTAAGTGGCTGAGTTGGAATTTGAATCCAGGTTATGATGTTATGATTTAGACCTGGAAGAGACCTTATGGGTCCCCTATTTTACAGATGAAGAAACTGAGAGACAGAGAGATTAAGTAATTTAACCATGTATCACATGGTTAGTGAGGAATCAAACTAAAATCCTCTGACTTTGAATTCAGGTTCTTTAACTTCTCTTTCCTCTGTATCTGAAATCCAGAGAAATAAAGAGGAATGGTTTTTTCCCATCCTTAAATAAAATTTTGAGCATATTCATCAGTGGGCAGCCCATATGTTCCACTGTTATCCATACATTGTCAAGAAATTTAGCAACAGTCCCTGAGGAGGTTAGATGGGCTTATTAGGAATAATCCAGAGGAGCACATGAATATGAGTCATACAAATGTAGGTATAGATGAAGTCAAATCAACCAGCATTTATTTGGTGCCAACACTGTGCTAAACTCTGAAATCTCAAATGGATCTATGAACTCATAATTTTGGATGTTTCCTTTGAGGATCAGAACTCAACCATGTCTACCCATCCAGTACAACTGCTATGCATGCCATTTCATCAGTTTGCCACAGGGTAATTACTAAAACTGGGAGTGATCTTCCTCACTTTATTCTAATAACTAGGATACCAATGGAAACACAGGCTGTCCAATGATTATCCTCCACTCTGTTTGATTGATCCTGTCATGTGATCATCCTTTTCAAGCACACATTTTGGGGCATGATGAAACTTACAGTAATATGTCAGAAAATTACTTTGAAAACTTTTAAAGCACTTAAAAAATTTTTCTTAGAGATTCAAAGAAGTTTTTTTTTTTTAAATAAAGACCAAGAGGGGTGAGTATCATAATTGATGAAATAATCTGTTTTGACCATGCTTTTGTTCTAAGTCTGGGAGCTCTGAGTGTTGGCTTCTTGGTATGGTTTCCATTGACAAGCATTGCTTTTTCATCTATGTAAAGGCTTTAGCAATTACTGGTATCTGGCCAGGAAACTCTGGGTAATGCTTTTTGTTTCTCCTTCTTTTTGTATAGCTCCATAATTTCATCAGTATTAGGGACTCCCTGTGAGGAAATTCTGTTTACCGATGCAGATTGACAATTGTTCTGCAGCCAATAGTTTTAGGGAGCTAGCTGAGGCAATGAGAAGTACAGTGATTTACTTAGAATCACTCAGCCAGTATGGGTCAGAAGTGATGCTTGAACCTGAGGCTTCCATGAATCTGAGACTAACCTTTTATCTACCAATTCTTATTTATCAGAATGCCTCTTACTATAATGCTATTCTTTCAACTTATGAAATAATAGCATTATTTTGAGAATCATTTTAAACTTTTTCACATCAATTCAGTTTGATAAGCTTTTATATAAAGTGGTTAAGATGAAATAGAGGAAAAGGTAGATCAATCCTTGTCCTCAAGGAGCTTATATTTTACTAGAGGAAAAACGTGCTAACCAAAAAAAATTAAATTAGTAAGTTAATGCTATATAAAATAAGTACAAGTTGAATTCAAAGGGGACGCTTACAATTGGGGAAATCAAGCAATGAAGACCCATTTGGGCTCATCTTAAAGGGAGCTAGGAAATCTAAGAGGTGGGGGGAGAGAGAGGAGGGAGAGAGAGAGAGAGAGAGAGAGAGAGAGAGAGAGAGAGAGAGAGAGAGAGACAGCAAGCATTCTAAACATGAAGATCAACTGCCCAAAGATACAGATACAAAGAATTGAAAATTGTATAAAGGGAAATCAAGCAGACCACTATGTCTGGGGTATAGAATTTGTAAGGATGATTAATGTGAAATCATACTAGAAAGATAAGCTAGAACCACATTGAAAAGAGCTTTAAAAGAAAAGCAGGAAAATTTTTTATTTTATCCTATTTATTCCATCCATCAGCTAGGTGGTACAATGGATAGAGTGCCAGATCTGATTCAGGAAGACTCTCTTCCCAAATTCAAATCTGGCCTCAAACACTTTCTAGCTCTGTGACCCTGGACAAGTCGCTTAGCCCTGTTTGTCTCAAGTTTCCTTATTTGTAAAATGATGTGGAGAAGAAAATGGCAAACCACTCCAGTATTTTTACCAAGAAAACCCCAAATGGGGTTACAAAGAGTCAAATGCAGCTGAATAATACTGACGCTTCTTGAGTAGGGGAGCAATACAGTTAGACGGGTGCTATAGCACCATCAATTTGGCAGTTGTGTGAAGGAAAGATTAGAGAGAGGATAAGCTTGAGGCAGGGATAGCAGTCAGTAGACTGTTGGTGTCGTCTAGGTCAAAGCAAATGCATGAATAAACCAAAGAGAAGATCATGAAAGTGGCAAGAAGTGGATAAATATGGGATGTTGTGAAGGTACTGTGGACAATAGTTCAAAATGAATTAGATATGGGTGGAGTTGATACAGCAGTCGGAGTTGTAGACTTGGCTTACTAAAGGATGAGCATGCTCTTGACATAATGTGGGAGAAAGGAGGATGGTTGGATTTTGAGAGAAAGATAGTGAATCTTGTTTATAAATTCACATAAATTAACATATGTGATTTTGAAAAAAAGTTTGTCCTATAGTGCAGCATTTTTCTACAAAGCTCTTCCCTCAGGACTATAACCTAATGTCATTTGCTTGTGTCTTTTGATGATGTTCCACAGACTTCTCACTACTCTCATATCCCATATCAAAAGACCATAGAAAAATAGCTGTCATTGTTGAATAATTAGCAGTGGGACCATCATCTATTAGTAGCGCAAGAATCAGTAGCAATGACTTTGCTTTT
Organism: Pseudochirops corinnae; assembly: GCA_028646515.1. Classification (NCBI taxonomy): domain Eukaryota; kingdom Metazoa; phylum Chordata; class Mammalia; order Diprotodontia; family Pseudocheiridae; genus Pseudochirops; species Pseudochirops corinnae. Next base: position 251,267,755 of record CM053587.1, read on the forward strand.
CTTTACTTAAAATTACAAAATTTTTCTTATTCTATAGAGGTAAAATCCTGTGGACAGACTGACTTAGTCACACCCACTTTTTTGGCAATGAGGGAGCATTTTTCCTTCCGCAAAGTTGATCTCTCTATTGAAAGCTTGCTTCTCAATCCACCTCAGTCTCTATGACTAAAATGATTATTCAGTGATCCACATACATCAAGCTGATTGGAATGAGTTGATCACTACACTACTGTCCATTCATTTAGAGTGCAGAGACACAGGTTCTTACCCATTTTATGCCATCATACTATAACTTGGAATTAAGATAGTAAGAGAAATAAAGATTATGGCTTTTCTATAGGATTACAAGTTGATTATTGAGGCACTTTTCATCTTTGATTTCTCCCTGATTCTTTACTCTGTATGTGAAATCAGTTTCTAAAACCTGATAATCATTACTGGAAATATTTCTTGAACCCTTGCCTTTTTTTAATTCCACTCTAATTTAATTCAATAACTGTCCATTAGGTGCCTATTATGTATTAGGCTTTGAAGTTGGTGTTAGGCATGTTGAACTTGAGATGTGTATGAACACTCAGTTGGAGGTGTCCAGCAGGAGTTAATGATGGGTGACTGACATTCAAGAGAGAAACGGGGGCTACAGATATACATCTGGGAGTCGTATGTAGAATGGTATTAGTTAAACCCATAGTAGCTGATAAGATCATGGAGAGAGAGTGTAGAGAAAGAAAAGAGGTCCAAGATTAGTCCAACTTTAACCAGCAAATCCAGACTACACCATAGAGAGCAAGTGGTCATCCAGGCTTTGACTGAAGGCCTCTAGTAGAGGGAATTCCTGAGGAACCTCACTCTACTTTATATAGATCCAACTATTACTAATTTTTTTCCCTTCACACCAAGCTTATATTTACCTTTCTGCAATTTTTACCTTTTGGTTCTAGTTCTATCTTCTGGGGCCAAACAAAGGCATTATGATACTGTGGAAAAAATTGGCTTTAGAGATAAATGATCTGTGCTTAAATTCTGACTCTGTTATTATGCATGACTTTGGGTGAGTCATTTAATTTCAGTAAGGGCTTCAATTTCCTCAATTTAAAAAAAGGAACAGATTAGATCATATCACTTCCAATGGTGCTCATAACTCTAAATCTATAATCCTATGAATGAATACTTATTGAATTTAACTGAATCTGAATTCGGAAGTGGGAACAAAACCTGTATTCTACATTTACTCTATATGTGCTTCTGTCAGAAATCTAATTTCTCTGAGCTACAGTTTCCTCGCCTTTAAAATGTAAATAATGACATGGGCTCTAACTGTCTCACAGAGCTGTCAGGAGGAGGCTTTTGTAAGAAAGCTTTAGATTTATATTAGTGGTTGCTATTACCATTTTCTATGCTTCTGTGCCTATAAGACCCTTGACTTTGAATTGTGTATCTCCTGATAGGGTCTAGTGCATAGCCATTCTATCATTATTTGTTAAATGAATGAAAATAGCAAAGTGAAATGCTTCTGATTTTCTAAATGATTAATTTTATCATTAAAAGAGAACATATCTTACCTTAAAAGTATGTTAGAGATGTATGTAGGAGAGCATCTTTACCAATCCATTTGGACATAAAGTACAAAATTTTATTTCTCAAAATGGAAGATGATTTCTTATGCATACTTATCCTTAAAATATTCTTATAAAAGTGGGACATAATATTAGCAACTTTCAATGAAAGGTATATTTTAAAAAAAAACCCACAACCGCATGCACACAATCATTCTAAGATGTGATTAGAGGAACTCTCAAAGGATGTTCCAGATCTGAAGTTGTTATGGATGTTGGGACAATGTGAGAAGATGAGGTATAGATAATTATTTTGAGCCCTGCTTCTAAACTAAGAATCAAAAGAGCTAATAAATTCCCCCAAATGGCTTCCAGATACAAAGTACAGTAAAAGCTATTGTAAATCTAGTCAAAATGAACAGAATTTTAGTTTATCACCTCTGACAATCCATAAAATAACTCCCTAAAATTTATTATTGTGCAGACAGTCCACATTTTATGGATATAAAGTCTAAAGTGATTCTTTGTTATTAATTTTAGAAAATTGACAGAAATATTTTCGTTCAACTTTTCTTTTTTTTTTTTTTTTTTAGCATAATCAAACACTTCCTCTAACTTCTGGAGATTTCACTCAAAGGAAGAATATTTCACCTAAAGGAAGTATATGCATATGAATACACAAATTTATTTATGTATATTTGTTATAAGTATGAAAAAATTTGTATGTCAGTCAATAAACTTTATGAAATATCTAAGACTAAGTGTCAGGCACTATGCTAAGTGCTAGGGAGGCAAAGAAACTCAAAAGACAGTCCCTGCTCTCAAGTAGCTCAGAGACTAATAAGGGAGACAATATGCAAACAATTGTGTCTAGACAAAGCACATTGGCTGTTGTTCCTTCTTGAAGAGAACCAAAATGATATCACTGTGCTAGAATCAATTTACAGTGCGTTTAACTGTGGCTGATCAGACCAATAGAAGCAGGGAATATTGTAGCAGCAAGCACCATAGCATACCCAGGATGGCTGCTAGCACAGGTTTTTAGATCTGCCTTTCTAAAGGAAAGCAACTCAAAGTGGGTTAACAATTTAACTTTAATCAAACATGTATCATTTACTTAGTTCAGGGGAAAAAGTTGACATCCTGAACTTCAGAGAGTACAAACAGAAGCTACAAGCAGACAGAGAAGCAGATCAGCAGACGAGGCTTCCAGCTGTCTGACCATTACATCCATACCTACTTAGTTCCCAGAGAGGGAAGCACCAACATCTGGGTTTTCAAAGCTGGGGGGCTCAATGGCTGCCCAGACTCTCGTCTGGCCAAATCACACAACTCTTCCCAAAGTGAGCCCCAAAGCAAAAACTCACATCGGGGTATATATAGCCTTCTCCTGGATCAGAGAATGTCACAACCCTGTTGACCCACTGCCCAATCACAAAGTAATAAGGTGTCAGCATTCCTGAAAGACAAGCTTCCCACCACAGGCTCCATGTTACCACATTCAGCCTATTAGGGGGCAGAGTATATTTTCAAATCAGAGAAGATTCTTAGAGTCACTTAGCCTATCAAAGGGCCTAGGGGCAGAGAAGATATTCAGATTCCCATAACAAATACTCTGCTACAGGTTGGGCACAAATAGTCCATGTGAACATGTGCCTGGATTCCCTAAATTTGCATCTTGAGTTTCTTTTGAACTACTTCAATTGTTTTGCTCACAAAGTATAGCACCTTCTCTGATGAGGGCACACCATGCTGGGTGCTCCTGTGCCAATGTCTCCTGTGTCACATAATTAATTCCAAAGTTTTTAAGAGAGACTTTGAGAGTGTCCTTTATCACTTTTTCTGACCACCCTGTGAGCGCTTGTCTTGTGTGAAATCTCCATAAAAAAATCTTTTAGGCAAGCATATGTTTGACATTCAGACAACATGGTCAGCCCTCTACAGTTGTGCTCTCTGAAGCAGAGTGTGAATATTTGGTAGTTCAGCTCAAGAAAGGACCTCAGTGTCTTGCCAGGTGATCTTCAGAATCTTCTTAAGACAATTCAAATGGAAGCAATTTAGTCTCCAGGTATGGTACTACCATACTGTTCAGGTTTCACAGGCATACAACAATGAGGTCTATATATGATAAACTGGGGGTAGTCTCAGAGGGAAGGAATCAACATTAAGGGGGATATAGGTATGCACATATACACATAAACACACGTAGATTTACAAGGATATGCACACATTCAAGTGTGTATATGAAAGCCCAGTCATTAAGTATCTACTCCATGCTGGGTACCAAGTATAGAAATAGAAAAGTGAGACATTCCTACCTCTGAAGGATCTTGCATTCTATTGCTGGGATACTGCATATTCATAGATAAGTAAATAAAAGCTACATACAAAATAAACATAGATGGGGGGGGATGAACTAACAACTGGGGAAATCAGGAAAAGGCTTGAAAGAAGTATCACTTGCCATTCGAAAATGATTTCCTAAATACATAAAATGTTACAAAGAGTTTTGTTTAGAGAAATATGTGTATATATATATATATATATATATATATATATATGTTGTATACACACACACACACACATAATGCATGCATATTGGTGGGGCAACACCTTCTCGATGTCATAGTCTTTTGTGAGAATGAAAGGCAAGCAACAACAACAGCATCAAGGTTCCCACAGCACCTCTTTTGTTCACCATTTCAGTTATGACCTTATCGAGAAAATTTAAATTTTCCACTTTCAGCTCTTTTATCTCTTCTTGTGTCCATTTAACATAACTCAGACTTTTTCTTCCACTATCACCTCCTTCATTCCTGTCTCAAGAAGTGGCACTTGTCCTTGCCAACCCAACTCATCTACATGTACCCCTGATATAATCCCCTCTTGTCGGCATCAGAATATCATCTGTGCTATCAACCCTCTTTCCCCCCTAATTTATCAGCTTCACTGCTGCTTAAAAATATGACCATTCTTCCCCAATCCTTACAAAACCCTTGCCTAACTCCAATAGCGATTGTTCTATATTTGTTCTTCCCTTTTGGACTAAACTTCTTGAGAAACCCATCTTTACAAGTGCCTCCATCTCTTTTCCACCCATTGTCTTCAAAACTCTCTGGCATCTAGCTTCTGATTTCATCATTCCACTCAAATTCCACTCTCTTCAATGTTAACAATAATCTCCTAATTATCAAACTTAATGGCCTTTTCTTAGTCTTCATCCTTCTTGACATCTCTGCAGCATCTGATACGTTTGATCCCCTCTTCCTCTCAAGGTTTATATGACACTATTTTGTCCTGATTCTCATCTCTTTCTGACCACTCCTCAGTTTACTTTGCTCTTATTCATCCATGTTATACCTATATCCTATGGATGTCCTCCATAACTTTGTCCTTAGTTCTTTTCCATCTACTGATCTCATCAACTCCCATGTATTTAATTTTCATTTGTAAGCACATTTTTCCTGAAATCAGTATATTCAGCTGTGGTTTCTCTCCTGAGTTTCCAGTAAGCATTACCAACCACCTTTTGCATATCTTGAACTCTATGTCTCATAGGTGTCTCAAATTCAACATAACTCATTATATCCCCCCTCAAAACTTTTCCCCTTTATAATTTACCTATTACTGCCAAGAGCACCACAATCCTTTTAGTCACTCAGGCTCAAACTTGCGTCACTCTTGCCACGATTCTCACTCACCCCACACATGCATTCCATTGTCAAATCTTGTTGCTTCTACCTAAACATCTCTCCTCTAAGTCTCTTTGTCTCATCTAACACTGTCTTTGCATCAGTCTCCCTATCTCAGTCTCTGCCTAGTCCAATTCAGCCTCTACTCAGTTGCCAAAGACATTTTCTTTTTTTAAATAAATTTATTTATTTTTAGTTTTCAATATTCACTTCCATAACATTTTGAGTTCCTAATTTTCTCCCCATCTCCCTTCCCCCACCCCAAGATGGCATGTAATTTGATATAAATTCTAGATATACATTCATATTAAACCTATTTTCATACTAGCCATTTTGTAAAGAAGAATTAGAATTAATGGGAGAAACCACGAGAAAGAAGAAACAAAAAGAAAATGAGAGAACAAATAACATGCTTCGATCTGCATTCAAACTCCACAGTCCTTTTTCTGGATGTGGACAGCATTTTTCATCATGAGTCTTTTGGAATTGTCTTAGATCACTGCATTGCTAAGAAGAGATGAGTCTATCAAAGTTAATCATCACACAATGTGGCTGTTACTGTATACAATATTCTCCTGGTTCTGCTCACTTCAATCAGCATCAGTTCATATAAATCCCGGACATTTTCCTAAAGCTTAAGTCTGTCTATGTTACCCATTTCCTGAGTATGAAAAATAGGAAAGGTCCAGTTTATACAGAGCTTTAAATGTCATAAAGAATTTATATTGTATCCTTCATAACCAGGTCCCTTCCTTCCTATTTTTCAGACTTCTTACAATTTTACTTCTTTCCACATGCTTTCCAATATAGCTATGTTTGCTTTTTTGCTGTTGTTCCCCTAAGACACACCAATTCCCAAACCAGTACCTTTGCACTGACATGTCATACACCATTGGAATGCTTTCCCTTCTTGCTTTTGCCTCTCCATTTCTCTAATTTTCTTCAAGGCTCTGCGTAAATCATACTTTCTGGAAGGGGACTTCTTTTTGACCACCAGCCCTAATCTGCTACAGCACCTTCTCTCCTGAGATCACCTTCCAACTTTTCTGTATATAGTTTAAATGTATACCTTCTTAGGCAAATTTTGTCTCCCCAACTAGACTGTGAACTTCTTAAGAACAGACATTATTTTTGTCTTTTTTGGTTTTTGTATTCTCAGCACTTAGCACAGATCCTGGCATGTGGTTTGCATTTAATGAATAACTTGTTGCCAGATTGGCTGACACAAGGTTATTTCATATTATTATTTTCTTTTTTATTCATATGCCACAACTCTCCAAGTATACTGTAAACTCCTTCATGGCAGTTATTGTATCTTCTATCTCTTTGCATGCCAGGTGCCCAGCACAGTGCTCCACTTCTGCTCAAAAAGTTTGTGTTGATGTGATTGTTATGCTGATAATTATTGCTTACTAAACTTAGAAGAAAAGTCTTGCTACTTGAGATCAAATATGGGAGTTTAAATATAAATCAAATTGAAATTTATAAATATTTATCCAAAACAGCAACTTTTGCAACCTCTGAAAAAATGTTAACACTGTATACATGAATTGACAGAAAGTAAGTGCGGACAGTTGCCCAATATAAAAGGCTTATTAAAAAAAGACTTGAAAATTGCAATGTACATGCTAATTAATAGATGTGTTTAATAATCCTCTAATTTATATCATTGTCTTTAGTAGAAGCAAAAATAATGTTAATATCTTTCTTGACTAAGTGAGTTTCTTATAGCAAACTCTGTAGTCATGACATTATTTGTGAGTCTTCATAAATCAAGTTAAATAAAGTGACTTAGAAGGTAACCTGAGCCTAGTTACCACTAGACCAAGAAAACCTCTGGGTTTTTCTGTGAACCATGTTTAATCAATTCCGGTAATGCTAATTCAGACATTCCTTGTGTCCAGATGAAAACTAATAAAGATGTCATTTCCAGGCATCCTATTTGGACTAAAAATATTATTTTTCATATTATAAAAATGTAATGGAACAAGACTATACTGAACATTTTGTCAGCAAAACATATTGAAAATCAATTCATCTTTAGGTATTAGAAACAGGGATTGCCTTCCTCCTGGAATGTTAATGTTCATTTTTAACCCAGAGATACTCTCAACTTAATAAAACTGCTCAGATTTTCATGGAAATTTAAATTTGTTAATCCCTTTTGTCACTCCTTAGTTTTGAGGATTTATACTTGAAAAATAGACCTACAGTTTCAAATTGTTGTAAGATAGACTATGCTAAAATCCATGTGTACTGAATACCGTGGTAACAGTGAGGAATAATTTGAAAAATTCAATATTGCTTTCTTTTCAGTTCTGATTTCTCCCTCTTCCACCTCCCACTCCTCCACTTATTGAGAAGACAAGAAAAACATAACCCAATACAAATACATATAGTTAGACAAAGCACATTTAAAAAAAAAGTAATGGATATTTCATTGTTTCATAGATAGCCCCAAAGAACTTTTCATGCTTTATTCAGATTTGAGTTTGGGATCTTTCCCTAGCATTTTCCCCGCTCAGCAGTCTTATGTACCATCTGTAATCATCAATTCTTTCTGGAAATATTTCAACTCAATGTCTAACTAAAGCTGTGATTAAAAATGAAAAGAGAAGTATGAAGTTTAGTTATTCCATTCAATTTACCCCCTCCTCCCTTTCCCAAAACCTTTATTCTAATTATTTAGAAATCTCAGGCAAAGATTTGCTCTCAAAAATTACTTCTTTTTCTTAACAATATTTTTATTGCTAGGTCAAAAGAATTGGTCTTCACCATGCATTAGAGGTAGCTGGGGGTACAGTGGTTAGATCACTGGGCCTGGAGTCAGGAAGACCTGAGTTTAAATCTTGCCTCAGATACTTATTAGATATGTGACTCTGGGCAAGTCACTTAATCCATTTGCTTTAGTTTCTTTTCTTTTCTTTTCTTTTTTGCTTTTTGGAGGAGGGAAGGTAGGGCAATTGGGGTTAAGTGACTTGCCCGATGTCACATGGCTAGTTTTGTGTCGTTAAGTGTCTGAGGTCGGCTTTGAACTCAGGTCCTCCTGACTCCAGGGCTGGTGTTCTATTCACTGCACCACCTAGCCGCCCCTTTGCTTTAGTTTCTACTTCTGTAAAAATAGGCGTAATAATAATAAGCACCTACCTCTCAGGGTTGTTGCAAGGGTTAAATGAGATAATATTTGGAAAGCACTTAACACAATGCCTGCAACATAGGAGGTACCATATAAATGCTAGCTATTATGGTTTTTAAAAAAATCATCATCATAGTATATTCTGTGTACAGGTAGCCACCTTCAATCATATACCCATAGACATGTCACAGTCCTATTAAATTATGTGTATATGGAAGTATCATCTTATTTAGCCACATTTGTTCTTCTATTTTTTGTGCTTGTGTGCATTTGATATCTGTGTTAATTTCTACTGTATTGTATCATATCTGCATATGTCTTAGAAAATATCTTGTTAATTGGATTTCATCAGTGGTAAACCAAAAAATCTGTTAGAAATATCCTACTTCTTTAAGCTGAGCTGGACCAGTCAAAATTTCTGGCATAATATCAGCAGAGTAATGAAGATACTTTCTATCACTGGGTGAAAGATGGCATGAGATTATAGGAGTGGCAGGATAAGGGGTTGTTGGATTTGGGGGTTTGTGGGGAAGCCAATAACACTTTTGACAGGGTTACTCCATTGGCGTCTTTCCTGCTTAATTTAAAACTTGTGGCTAATAGGTCTTATCACCTCCCTTGACATGGAATTGGCCAGAGTCCCAGATATGGAGGGCCTAATTGGCTAGATGTTATTAGTCCTACAAATAGTATAAATCAAAGGATTTGCAGAATGGCCTATTTATGCTCATCACAGTTGGTAGTATAGTCAACTGCAGTCTCTGCCCCATTCGCAGTCCTAATACAGGGGCTTGGATGTGTTCATTTTACACATGAGCTCCAAGTTGACAAAGAGTTCAGGCTAATGTGGTTACACAGAGAGCCCTACTGCCCAGACTCCCAGGAAGACTGATGCAACAGTATCTGAGAACCACCAGATGTCGTACAGACATTGTTCATTCTGGGCTGGATTCTTTGTACTCACAATTACCCTTGAAGTCAATATTGCTATTGCTGCTATTGTTAGAAGGTGTGTTTTAGGCTAGAACTGAATTTACCAGTAATATTTTCCTCAGAAGATTCAACTACAAAATATCCAAATGAGCTTTCATGTGTGCAGGGGGAGACTGTCCATTTAAATCAAGGAACTGCTAACTGTTTCTGAAATCATGGTTCAATTATATAAATACCTTTAATTCTGCTGAAAACTAGAATGAATGAATGAATGAAAAATACTTGTTAAATGTATATTATCTGTAAAGCACTAGATATAAAATATAAAATAAAAGCTGACTCCTGTGGAGCTGAGCTTGGATTCTAAAGGGGAGAGAATTTATATAGAAGAGTAGTGACCTTAGGAGGAGAATATTAGTGTGTAGCACTACTGGGATAGTGAGTGGAATCATAGGGGAGTAGAATTATATATTCCTTGTCCTGTCTAGATAAGTTTATACAGGCTCTGCACAATACATTACTCAATATATATAGCTAGCAAGTCCAAAGGGTTGCCTGGGGAGGTTGATTGGTTTGTAATTCCCTTGAAGTCTTTAAGCAAATGATGTTTTGACCATTTGTCAGTCTATTGTGGAGACAATTTTTGATCAAGTATGGGTGTAATTAAGTGATGTCTGAGATTCTGAGAATCTGGGATCCTCTGCACTTCTATGACTGTTAAAAGATTAAAATCTCTGTACCTCATTGAGAAACTTCCAAATCTTCAGTCTCATTGTAATTGCTAAGGGAAACATGCAAATTTTAAGCCAAGGAAGGGAGAAGAAGGAGTTGGGACAAAAGGATGTGGATTTCGTGTGTGTGTGTGTGTGTGTGTGTGTGTGTGTGTGTATGTGTGTGTGTGTACATATGTATATATACATTTGTGTGTATGTATATGTATATATAAAATTTGTTTTTGGTTTTCAACATTCACTTCCATAAGATTTTGAGTTTTAAATTTTCTCCCCCTCCCTCTTCTCCCCACTCCCCAAGATGGCATGTAATCTGATCTAGGCTCTACTTATACTTTCATATTAAACATATTTTCACATTAGTTATGATATGAAGAAGAATTAGAACTAATGGGAGGAACCACGAGAAAGAAGAATCAGAACAACAAAAGAAAAGGAGAGCAAATAGTCTGCTTCCATCTGCATTTCGACTCCAAAGTTCTTTCTCTGGATGTGGATAGCATTTTCCAATGTGAGCCTTTTGGGGTTGTCTTACATCCTTGAGCCGCTGAGAAGAGCTAAGTCTATCAAAGTCAGTCATCACACAATGTGGCTTTTACTATGTATGATATTCTCTTGGTTAGGCTCATTTTGCTCAGCATCAGTTCATATATGTCTTTCTAGGTTTTTCTGAAGTCTGTCTGTTCACCATTTCTTATACCACAATAGTATTCCATTACATTCATATACCATTTCCCAATTGATGGACATCCCCTCAATTTCCAAATCTTTACCACCACAAAAAGAGCTACTATAAATATTTTTGTACATGTGGGTCCTTTTCTCGATTTTAGGGAACATGCACATTTTTATCTTTAGTATTTAAGCATGTTATTTCTAATGATATTATCACCTCTTTGGATGAAGGAAACCTGACCTCATAGGGTTGTTGTGATGAATCATTAGTCAGTCAACAAATATTTATTAATCCCTTTCTTTGTGCCAAGCACTATACTAATAACTGAGGTTACAAGGAAAGGGAAAAACAGTTCCTTCCCTTAAGGGCAGTACACTTTCACTGGAGAGACCACATGTAAATATCGAAGGTACTAGTAGTAAATGAGATCATATTTGTAGAGTGATTAGCATTATATCTGGCACATAGTAGGTACTTAATAAATACTTGACCTCCCCACCTCCTTTTTTTTTTTTGCTTTTTGGAGGGGGAGGGCAGGGCAATTGGGGTTAAGTGACTTGCCCAAAGTCACATGCCTAGTACCTGTTAAGTGTCTGAAGCCATATTTGAACTCAGGTCCTCCTGAATCCAGGGCTGGTGCTCTGTTCACTGCGCCACCTAACTGCCCCAGACTCCTTTTTTCCTAGCGCTTGAGGAGACTGGAAAAATTTGCTGAAGGTGAGATTTGAGCTGAGTCTTGAAAGAATTCAGGGAAATTAAGAAATGGATTTAAAGAGAGAACACATTCTAAATATGGGGAACAAATAGCACAAGGAAGACCGGAGAGGACATTTGTGAGGAACAGCAACTAAATCAGTGTGGATTAGGAAAGACTTGATGAAAGAGACCAATTAGAAATCTATTGCAATCGTTCAAGCAGGTTGTCACAATGACCTAAACAAGGCTAAGTAAGTAGGGAGAAGAGGGTATGTAATAGAGATGTTGTGAAGGTAGATATGACAAGATTTGGCAAAGAACTGGTCATGAGGAGTGTCAAACTGAAGAGTCAAAGATGATATGGGGGTTATGAGTAATTGAGAAGATGCTTGTTATTAATAAGGGTGTTTGGAAAAGGCGACAGAGGAGAAAAATAATGAGTTTCATTTCACGTGAGTTGAGTTTGAGATTCTTATGGGATGTCTAATTGGAAAAGACCAAAACATAGTTTCGGATTCTGCATGATAACTCAGGAGAGAGAATACAATTAGATATAGAGATCTCTGAATTATCTGAATAGAGATAATGATTAATCCCATGGAAATTGATGCAATTACTAAATGAGACAGAGTACACTGTGGTTCTTAAGCAGCAGTCTATAGACCCATAAAGAGTCTGTGCATATATTGATTTAAAAATATTTTATTATTTGCATTTCAATATGATTGGTTCCCTTTGTAATCCTATCTATTTTTTGCATTAAATGTTACATATTAATAAAAGTCCTAGGACAAAGGGGTCTGGGTTTTTTTTTAACATGCCTGACAAAAACAAGAACTAACAAAAGAAACTGAAAGAAAGGATGGTCAGAGAGATTGAAGGAGAACCAGAAAAGAACAGGTTACATACACCTAGAGAGGAGACAGCATTCAGGAGATGGTGACCAACAGTGAGAAAGGCTACAGAGAGGTCAAAAAGGATGGGTTCTGAGAAAAAGGATGAGATTGAATTATCATTATATTTGGGAATTAAAGATTATTGACAACTTTGGAGAGAATAGTTTCAGTTGAATGACAGGTCTAGAAACCAGATTGCAAAGAGTTTAGAAGAGGGCAAGAGGAGAAGCAGTTGAAACACCCAGTGTAGTTCGTTTTCATGGGAGGTTAGCCATGAAGTGAAGAATAGAGATAGATGATAGCTAGCCAGGATGGTAGAAGCAAGTAAAGGTTCTTCAAAGTTGCAGGATACATGGATATGTTTAAAAAGTCATTACACAGGGAGAGAGTGATGGAGACAGTAAAATCAATCTGGGGAAGAAGGGAAAGATGGAGATGTGTTGGAAAGAATGACCAAGGAAACAGTGTCTTCAGAAGGTATGCAAGTCTCAATGAGTGTCAGAAGATGTGAGGAATTAGAAAGGAAGGGTTTAATGAAATAATGTATGGACCATTCTTTACAAGCCTCACAAGGCTATCCACACACATATTTCACTTGTTAGGATGATAATTGTGGTAACAATGACGTCAACAACCAATGTGTGAACAATGTATCGTATCACCTTCATCTCCCATCAGAACCCTGGACTCCATATCTAGCTCTGCCTCCATTTTGTCTTATCTTGCTGAGACCTAGGCCATCAACTGTACTTCTTGGCCATTGCCCCATCCAATCTTTTCTACTATCCTTTTATATGTTTTCTTTCTCCATTAGGATGTAAACTCTTTGAGGCCTGGGACTTGTATTTATGTACCCAGTGCTCAGTACAGTGCTTGGCAAACAATGATGCCTGTATGTTCATATGTATACATATATGCATCCATCCATGTGTCTATTTAGCTAGATAATATGCATGCACATGTGAGTCCTTCCCATGGTTTATTATTGTCAAGTCATGCCTATAAACCCTTATTAAGTACCTATTATGTTCCAGGCACTGTGTAGGTTCTTAGCCTGGGAGCATGAATAAATTTTAGGGAACTTGAATGGGGAAAAATATGCCTTTATTTTCACCATCCTCTAAGTGAAGCTTAGCATTTCATCAGTTATGAAGGTAAGCAATGAATGTTATTCTGTGAAAAGGGTCTATATATTTCACCAGATTGCAAAAGGAGTTCATGGCTTAAGAACCCCCGGTTTAATGGGCTGAGTTCTACTTAGAGGTCATGGTGGTTGGCAACTCTGCCTCAGTCCAATGGGCCTTCTCACTGTTACTTAAAAAACAGGGCCCTTGTTTGTGATGCAGTCTCTTCTCTTCAGGGGGCTCACATTCTAATGGGGGAGATAATATATAGGGAAGGTTTCAGATGAAAGTCAAATAGAAAAGTCCCTTGGTCATTAGAGTACAGTAGCAAAGCAGATGGTAATGCCTCCTTTTAAATGTCATTTCCATTGATAAAATAATATTAGTTCAAGAGGTTGAACCCTTTGACAGTGCCAAGGACTTTGGTGGCAAGAACTTCCCTGTCTGGATGTGTTCATAGAACCCACAGGAGCAGTTGTCAGGTAGCATCTCCACAGGGGTTGTTTCCCATTGTGAAGGCTAAGGACACTTCCTGGTCAGGAAGTGTCACTATTCCTAAGGTTCTTGGGTTGAGGGTCCAAGGTTTTCACCATTAGGGGCTGAGAGGAGAGGGTGGCAAAAGTGGTAGTGGTTGTTTGACTTTGGAAAGCCTTCTGAGGCCTGGAAAGAAGAGTGACACATGGATGTGTTATGATCTGTACCTATTAAGGTAACATTTACATCAGCAATATGACAGATTCTTCAAAATTGTAAAATACCCTCCTTTTAACGAATTCATTCAAAATTTGAAATTTTGGTTTTCAGCTGGTTCTCTTCAAATATCAAGACCTGATAAGAGTACTAAAACAACCATGGTTTCCATGCTATTTAATTAAATATATATGATTGTTATGGAATGCTGAAAACTTTTTTTGACAGATGTGATGACTACTGCAGGTCTACTGGCATAAATTTTGTCTACTCATCCCATGAATCTTGTTGATTAATTATTAATCTCCTGTCATTTCATGAAGTATAATTATACTATTCTGAACTTGGAAGGGCAATCCACATCACCAGATGACAGTAGACGTTTGAATTATACATACTTTTGGGCGAATGTGATGGCGGATAGCAGAGGATGTTAGAGATAAATGCATACTTTCATATAGAATTTAGAAAAAAACCTGGGAGATCAACTCTGATAGGAGACATAAATAGCTATTCTTGAAATGCCAGTATTCAAAATTTGTTTTGGGGATACGAAAATTTTTCATTTATTTGCACAAAATACAAATACTCCATAATGTTTTTTCAGTTATTGTTGTAGAAGGAATCATTTAAAAGAAGTTTGATTAAGAAGCTATCGTTTGCTTAAATTGTGACTTAGAATCATAGGATCACATTGCTATAAAGATAATACATTCTACCTTTCATGTCATTTGTAGTTTTAGGTTTGTGTAGGCTTTAATCTAATCCAATTGAATAAGTTAATAGTCAATAAACATTAAGTATCTCAGGCACAGCAGTAAGTGCTCCAGAAAAGAAATAAGTAAAAGACACCTCCTCTGCCCTCAAGAACCTTACAATCTAATGTGAAAAGACAAACAAAAGGAAGCTGAAAAGGAGTTGAGGGGGACCATCAGAAGGTACTGTCCAGATGACACAATGTTTTCGTTGGTGGTCACCAATATGATATTTGTAGAATTAAAGACAAGCAGAGCAGATGATAGAAAATGAAGTTAGCTAGAAAAGTCCGAGGCCTCTATAAAGGGAGGCCTTGGGAGGAATTCCTTGCTCTGCCTTCCAACCCTATGATCAGAGAACAGAGACAGCTGAGGGTTCTGAGGAGGTGTTGCACATCAAAGATGAATCAGTCTCTAAGAAGATGAGATTTCAGGGATGAGTTCATTGGGGGAAGAGGGAGAGCAGTGGGCTATGATGTTCATGGAGTCAAAACCAATCAGAGCAGCTGACTAGAAATATGGAAGGTAATAAGCATTTATGTAATGCCTGCTATGTTCCAGGAACTGTGTTAAATACTTTTTTTTAGAAATAGTGAGGTGAGTGCTGTTACTATGCCCATTTTATAGTTAAGGAAACTCAACCTCAAAGTTTCCTCACTAGCAATTTCCTATACTCAAGAACTCACAGATCAGTTGAAATTCACTCTTCTAATTTGCCAGTCTCAATTACTTCGGAGAGAGATTTGCTCCTGTTCTTCAACATCCTCCAAATGAAATCTGCCTTATAGAGGCAAAGCACAATCTTCCTTGTCTGCGATAATTTTCAAGTAAAGGAAACAGACTGTAATTGACCGCAACACAATTATTCTCCAGACTAGAGAAGACAAGCAAAAGCAAAAATAAATGAGGTGGTAGATGAATCCAGCAGGTGGGAAGTCATTTTGCTCATTTGTCTTTGTTGTTTTTTTCCTCCTGTGGTTTCTTAGCAGCCTTCATCCCGGGTGCTCACTACTACTGCTACCACTAACCATAGGCAACAGATGTTACTAATAATAATTGCCACTTAAATAAAGTTCTGTGCAAAGTGTCCCAAAAGTCTCAGTGCATTCTAAAGCTTTAACAGTTTATGTCCTCAATGAAGTATTTAACTTTAATAGTTTAAAATTGAACTAAGCATTTTGGTACACACTACAAATATATGGCAATGTTAAGGCTGGCAAAGAACATTCCCTATTTTCTATAGTTTTAGTTTTGCAAATATCTCATGAGGTAAGTGTTAAAGATATTATTACTCTCATTTTATAGATGAGGAAACTGACGCTTAAGAGGTCAAATTATTTTTTCATGATTATATGCCTAAAGAGTCAAAGTATCGAGCACACTGCCAAGGACAGCACTCTAACCACTGTCCACTGTTGACAATGACTCAAAATTCAACCCTGGATCCCACAATTCCTGATGTCACAGTCTTTCACCTAGAAAATATATATACACAAATGCATATATATCCACATATATATTATATAAAGGTACATGTGAATATATTATGTATGTATAGATAGGTATAATGAAAATTAAGATCTTCAAAACATTTTTATTTTACAATCTTGTAGGAGTTATTCAGACTAAACCACAGCAAAAAGTTTTCTCTTCTTTATACATCCCTTTGAAGACATTCTTGCATCTCCAAAGGAAGGAAATGCTCTCATATGCCTTAGCTGAACTGGCTGATTCTTGATTGGCCCAGTCTTAAAGCATTGGCTCAGCTATTTTCAGCTCAGGGGGACCATGTTAATATCAGACCCTAGTGCCTTCTATACCTCAAAGAGAAGAGGCCTCTCATCACTTACATACCATCCAAACGACATGAAATGGGGCCTCACCAGCACTACAGTGACAATAAAAAGATGTGCGGAAAAATGTACAAAGGTGCTAATCAGACTGAGTGCCTGACTAAGCTGCTGGATAGAAGCCCCTGACAACAACTCAGGAATCCCCCTGCTTGGTAGTTGTCTGATGCTGTCTTCCAGGTTGCCCTTCTGTGACAAGGGAGATGTGAAGGTCAAGATGAAAAATGCTAAAGGGGTAAAACAAACCAGATGCTAGATAATGGTGAGCGAGGTTAGAAGTTAAATCCAAGACCATACACTCTTTTGTTCCTTCCAGAAACACTTATTGAGCAGCTCCTATGAGCATGGAACCATAAGTGTGCTGGAATATAGTAAGGCATAGCTGGTTACTGTCTTCAAGGACCTTACAGGTGAATAATAATGATAATAATAATAGTTATACCATTTATTAATGTCATATCATATATCATATCATAGCATTATGCTATAGTACATTATGGTGTTTTGTATTACATTACATTATATTAATAATATATCTCTACAAGCAGCTTAAGGTTTGCAAAGAACTTTACACACTTCATCTCCTTTGATCCTTATAACAATCTTGTAAAGTAGGCACTATTATCTTCATTTTACAGATGTTGAAACTGAGACTGGGAGGTCATGTGACTTGCCTAGAGTCACATAGTAAATGTCCAAGGCAGAGCTGAAACTCAGATTTTCCTCACTTCACATTTAACTATATATTTAACTAACTACTACATTCCCAATTTCCTTAGTAAATGCTATCGAGGTATAACTTGAAACTTTCTACTAGGGAGTAGATTTGAGAATGATATCACAGAAGTGGGGACATTAAAGATGGGTCTTGAGAAAAGTGTAGGATTAGAACACATTTTATAAAAATATAAAATAAAAAAATATTAGCCCTCTCAGGGATGTATTTATACTTTCCATATCAAAATATAAGGATTGGTTGAAAAAAACTAGGGATATATAATGTCTTTAAGAGGAGATAAGGGACCAGATAGCTATCTTCTCATATGTGGAGGGCTTTTACATGGAAGAGAAACAAGAGAAATTAAACAAGACTGTGTGCTTGCTCCCATGCTTTTTACCATGATGTTTTCTGCCATGTTGTCAAACGCTTTCAATGAGGATGAACACAGCATCAAGGTCAGCTACCACACTGATGGTAGATTCTTCAACTTGAAGAGGCTACAGGCCAAGACCAAAGTGGAAGGAGTGTTGGTGCGTGATTTTCTGTTTGCATAAGATGATTGTGCATTCAGTGCAGCCTCTGAAGCTGAGTTGCAACAAAGTATGGATTAATTCTCTGCTGCTTGTGCTAATTTTGACCTAGCAATTAATACCAAGAAAGCACAGGTGCTGCATCAGCCACCGCTACACCATCCATACATGGAACCATTGGTTACAGTAAATGGAGAAATTTTGAATGCTTACCTTGTTAGTGTACTTTCCAGGGATGTACACATTGATAATGATGCACACATTGCCAGAGCTAGTGAAGTATTTGGGAGGCTTCAAAGGAAAGTATGAGAGAGAAGAGGTATTAGACTGACTACCAGACTGAAAGTCTATAAAACCATTGTGATGACCTCATTGTTGTATGCCTGTGAAACCTGGACAGTCTATCGGAGCCAAGCCAGGAAACTAAATAGCTTCCATTTGAATTGTCTTAGGAAGATTCTGAAGATCACCTGGCAGGATAAGGTATCAGATGCTTTGTCCTTACTCAAACGAAACTGCCAAGCATTCAAACTCTGCATCAGAGCTGCACAACTCTGATGGGCTGGCCATGCTATTTGAATGTAAAATGTACACTTGCCCAAAAGACTGTTTTATGAAGAACTCATACAGAGTAAGTGCTCACATAGTGGTCAGAAGAAGTGATATAAGGGCACTCTCAAGGTCCCCCTCAAGAACTTTGGAATTGATTGTGTGACATGGGAGGCCCTGGCAAAGGACTGCTTAGCATGGCATGCCCTTATCAGAGAAAGTGCTGTGCTCTATGAGTAAAGCAGAATTGAAGCAGCTCAAAGGAAACATAGGATATGCAGATTTAGAGTATCCACCCCAAATGTTCATGTGAACTATTTGTGGCCAACCTGTGGTAGAGCATTCCAAGCTTGTATTGGTCTGATTAGCCACAGTCAGAAACATTGAAACTTGACTCTAGCATAGTGATGTCACTTTGGTCCCCTTCAAAAATGAAGGACGTCAACCAACCAACTTGGAAGAGGGAATAACCTTGTTTTCCTTGGCTTCATAAGAAAAAGGTAGGAGCAGTGGATGGAAATTGCTCAAGGAGGGACAGATTTCAACTCAATGGAAGGGAAAACTTCCAGATAAATATAGCTTCCCCAATGGGCAACGGCCCAACTTTGGAGGTAGTGGATTCTCTCACACTGGAGGTCTTCACGATATAGACTATATGATGGATTATATAGTGCAGAAGGGGATTCTTGTTCTGGTACAAGTCAGACTAGATGATTTCTGAGGTTACGTTCAAGATTCTGTGATATACCTTTACCTTGTAATACTTCAAACTTTCTAGGAACCAGTATTGTCATGGAAAATCCTTCTGTCAATGTGATCATAACCTTTCTGTGACTCTGACTTGATAGGTCATGAGAGGCTCTTAGACCAAACATTCATCAGACTGCAACCAGGCTTGTAATAAGCCCTTCTGAAGCTAGCTCAGATAAACTTTAGATGACAGACGCATGGATAGCCCATCACCAGGACTGTACTTGAAACCTTTACAACTTGGCAGGACCTTTCAAAGTTGAAATATAGAAACATTAATCCAGAGCTGAAAGGCCATCTAATTCAATCCCAGTTTATTTTATGGTTGAGGAAACTGAGGTCCAGGGAAGTTAAGCGATTTGCCCAAGGTCACTAACAACTATATTAGGCAGGATTTTTATTCAGGGCTTCCTTACTTCAAATCTAATGTTCTATTCACTGTGTCATCTGGAAGCTTCTAAAATCCTTTCCTTCAAATGATGTCTGAGGAAATTCAGGCTTAAAGGAGCTAATATCAGATTAAAAAACTTGTCCTGTTGCTCACTAATGAGAAACAAATATCTGCTTCTCCTTCCAGGATGGAAAGCCAACTAACTGCTGAACTTCAGAGCTAATGACAAGAAGGTAAACATAGCCAGGGGAAACATAACAATCTATCAAAGGATCATAGACACTGAGCTGGAAAAAAGCTTAATACTTCCTTTTTCAAAAATTCTTAAACTTCTCAAACTATTGGTCTCACTACTTATGTTGCTAAAATTGCAGATCTGGCAATTGTGTCTTTTAGTTTTTTTTCTCCTTTTTAAGCCTTCTTAGTTGAAACAAGAATTCCATTAACTCTTCAGTATCCAATGCCTAAGTGAAGTTTCTATGGCCCTCACTAACACCTACAATGATTTGTTTTGTTTTGTTTTGTTTTTGGAGGAGGGAGGGCAGGGCAATTGGGATTGACTTGTCCAAGGTCACACGGCTAGTAAGTACCTATAATGATTTGTACCTAGAGACATCATGGCAGCAGTAGCTTTAAAGGCCTGTCATCTTCCATTATAGCCATGAACCACATGGGCCACACTCAGTTTTTACAAAATACTAAGTATTACCTTTCCCATTTTCTGCTGTCAGTTTTAGACTAAACAAAGATCACATCTATATTGGCAATTATTTCATCAGGACATTGGACCAATCACTTCATTTTTCACAACTCTAAGCAACTTTCAACAACTGTAAGTTGTAGAGAAGAGGTCAACCTATCCTGGTGAAGAGTTTTATCACCTGGGAATTCTCTACCCCAATGACATCACATTTCTGGGCCCCATCCTTATGCCATCATTAGAATGTAGGTTTTGAAACGTCTTTTTCTAATAATCCCATAGAAACCCAGTTATCTTTGGCCATTTTTTATGGCACATTTGGAGATGCCTGACATGAATATATAACATTGTGACATTAAAACTCATTCTGGTTAGAGACAGCTGGTAGTGCAGTGCCAATCTCTGTCTGTCTCAGTTTCTTTAACTATAAAATTGGAATAATAATAGCATCTACCTTGTGGGATTGTTATGAGAGTCAAATAAAATATTTGTAAAAAGTATTTAGCACAGTTCCTGGCACATAGGAGGTGTATTATAAATGGGTATTCTCTTTCCTGGTCAATAAATGCTATTTTGAGGATGTCAGAATTAAGAACACAAAGAATAGATAAGAACTCAATAAACTCATGATAGAATTCTCTCTGAATAAATAAATGAATGATGTAAGAATGGAGATTATTATATCTTGTTTTGCTCTCACAGATATTCTTGAGAAATGGTAAACTCTCCCAGGCTGTTGGGAGCTTGTGATAAGCTTGCATATCTTGCTTTGCAAGGATGGTGGTCGAGCATGTCCTGGCTTCAGAGAAATAGAAAGGTTGGGACATGACAAATGACTCAAACCTGAGGGGTCATGCCCTGGTCCCAAATGTCCTCACTACTGTGCCTGCATAAATAACCTCAGGCATATTAACTGACCCACCTTAGATGGAGTTTTCTACCATCTTCTGGTTATGGGATATATGAACAGGGAGGGGAGAACACAGTAAGGAGGGAATGTAGTAGGAGTATGAGAGTGTAACTTTGAAGAGTCTGGACCAATCCTGAGTCTGATGCGAGGAGTAAAACTACACTAAGAGTATTTAAACTTGCTCTTGTTTCTGTATGGTGTATGTTCTTTGGAAGCAATGCACCCATTTTCTTCTTTCTCATGAGTGGTCAAATAAACACCTTCCTCCATCCACTCTGTTTCAGAGTTCTTTCCCTGAGAATGTGTCTGTCACATGGATCATCCTAAGGGCTCACAACCAGGGAAGCAGTGGGCTGAGGTAGTATGCCTGGGCTTACTCACTGACCTTGCTGGGGAAGTCCTGTGATCCACACAAGTATGTTTCTCACAATGAAGAAACATTTATTGAATGCTTCCCATGCACAAAACACTATGCTAAATGTTGGAAGTGAAAGAAAAGACAGACCTTGCTTTCAAGAAGCTCACATTCTAATAAAAAGGACAACACTATTGGAAGGTTTGATCTGCAAGTCAGGAGGTTCTTGGGATGCAGTAGCAAAGGATTATCAGTCTATAGTATCAGGTCTACTAATAAAATCATATGTTTTTCTGATGTTGAACTAATGGCAAGGACTTTGGTGAAAAGAATTCTGGTGGTGGGAACTTTCTTTTCTCAGTTTTTGGTAGCTTTGGCTACTGAAGATGCTTGGGATTGCAGTACACACAGAAGGAATTTCTGGGTTATATCTTCACAGAGGTTGTTTTCTAGGATAATGGCCACAGGTACTATACTTGGAACAGTTATGGAAGGTGCTGCTACCAAGCTTATAGGCTTGTATGCCCATGGGTGGCAACTGGTCACCCAAGGTGTTGGTGGTGTTGAGGAAGGGAGGTGCCGTCCTCATAATGACTGTTCCTTTCTTGGATGTCTGTGGCCCCTAGGCTGGAAGCAGATCTGATAGTTTAGCTGGCACTGTTCTTCCCAAGGCTCTTGGGTTCAGTGTCGTGGGCTATGTCTCTTTGGGAACTGGTCCAAATCAAGGGATTAGTTTGATTTACCTGGCACATGCTTCTCCCCATTTCTCTCCCAGTTTGTCTCACTGTTTGGCTGCATCATTTAGCATGTTCCAAAACCTTCATTCTAAAGGGTTTACTTAAAAATTTCTATTTCTCTAAACCAGAGGTTCTTAGCCTAGGGTTCACACACCCCTTCCCCCAAGAGATCAAGATATAGATTTTAGGAGGTCCTTGAACTTGGATGGAGAAAAAGACATCTTTATTTTCACTAACCTTTAACTAAAAGCTTAGCGTTTCCTTCAATTATGAATTTTAAATAAATCTGAGAACTCAAGAGACTTTACCAGACTGCCAAAGGAAACCATGACACAAGACCATTAAAAACCCCAGTTCTAGACTTTGTTCTCCCAGACATTTCAAACTCATACTTTAAATGGATGTTGCTGTACTCATTCAAATGCAAACACAATATGTAGAATTACAAGGGATCTTAAATCTAATCCAACCCTTTAAGGATACAGATGAGGAAACAGGATCAGAGAAGTTTAGTTACTTGGACATGATCAGATAAAAGATGTTGGAAGGACTGGGTTTTAAAGCCCTCAGTTTCTAAATCCAGAACGTTTTGTTTATGCTACTCAAACTTCAAAATATTAAACTCTGTTAATTACAAAGATTACAAAGATTTCTCTCAATTAGTCTCCTCATATGTTTCAGGTCTTTCTGTTTTCCATTACGTAAGAACTGATCTAGGACAATAAGATTGGGGGTGAGGGATGATTAGTTTCTCTCTTCCTCTGTTTTCCTCACCCATGTATAACTTAGTCACTTATCTCTTCGCTAACCAGAGTGTGGAGTAATAAGCTCTGCTTGATATAAAAGAATTTTATGGAAAAGGTGATGGGGAAGGGAGTAAAGGAACTTATACTAGGGAGGAAATTAGTTATTTCAGTTCTGCCTAGTCTTTTACTGACTTATTCAACTATTTTAAAAGTATTTTTAAAAATTGAGCAATTAATTAGTTAATTGATATCTCCCCTTTTGGAGATATCATGACACAAAAGGCAGGTACTGGGTGCTGGATTTGGAATCAGGATACCTAGGCTTGAATCCTGTTCTGTTGCTTACTGCTTGTGTGACATTAGATAAATCACTTAACTTTCATGGACCTCGGGCACTTCATCTGTAAAATGAAGGGGTCAGATGAGATAGCCTCTAAAATTCTTTCTAGCTCTAAATCTATTATCCAATCAACATTCTTTTAGGTTCTTAATGAGCTTTTCTATTTGGACATTAGATGTAAAACTCACTAGGCTTTATATTTGTTTCAGTTTATAACAGTATCAGCACCACCACCATCATCATCATTTGCTGAAATAGAAACAAAGCTAGAGACTTTCTGATCTATGGAGCTAGAAATAGAGGGAAAAGTGAGGCAATATGTGGACAAGGTTCCCAGAAAACTAACCAAGAGTTTTATCTGGAAAATCCCACTGGGAGGTCACAGAGATGGAAAAGAAGAGAACACCAGAGCAGGTTTAGACAATGCAAATCCATGTACAGTTGCATCATTTTATATCTCTCTACAAAGTTTTCTGTCTTGTAAATACAGCTTTAATTCAGGTTGCTGCAAGCGATGTAATAATATCTCCTTTCTGTTTTGACAATGGTATAGCAATGTGAAGCTGAAGACAGGCTATGGTTTTTGTAAGTGAAGCCACTGTGAAGCTAATTTCCCCCCAAGTGAAAGACTCATTTGTGATTTTATGAGATTAGGGGTAAAGACCCAGATGGTATATTCTTCTTGGTTTTCAGCATAATTACACATGATAGGGAGAGGCATAGGGCAGAGGAGAATTGGTATTTATTTTGGCTAACTTCAATGTTAGTTGGATGAATTTGTTCATGTGCCAACCCCCCAAAAGCCCATTTTTGAGTGCTAGGACTGGTTCTTTTTTAATTTTGGCAAAGTGTCAGATTGCAGGAGCTTAGGGCCTCTGCCAAGATTTACCCCCTTTCTTTGATGGAAACACCATATCCTGTCATATTTACACTCTGAAGAAGACTCTATTTTGATAGAGTAAAGTGTCAGGAATGGAGAGTTCTGACAGCAGGGTAGAAACTCTCTCACATATCAAGAATTCTCACCAGAGGTGTTTGTAATCTCCCTCCTACTTCTCCTTCCTTCTAAAACCCTTTTGAAGATAAAGTTGTGTGTAACCTGTCCCCTGTCAGTTTCCTGCAGGGTGTTAACTCAGAAATCTCCGGCAGTCCTGAAGACCATCATTTAACATGTCTCTGGTGATCTCAAATGAGTTCCAGATCACCTTAGGTGTCTGATGGGTAGACTTTTAGCACAACCCAGGCAGCTTTTTATTAGACCACAATAGACTGCATCTAGCTCAATATGATTGAATGATCTCAAAGGATGTGACATGATATGAGCAATAATTGGACAACTGCTGGTAATTTGTGTACTCTCTTGCCTACCCCACACTTTTTGTAAAGTATATGTTAAAATCCCAGGGGAACAACTCAGAATAGAGAAATGGACAGGGAGATGTAAGTGCCCAAAGGTAGAAGGCCATGTATAAAGGGGAAGAAAACTCAAAACTATTCATCATCCAAAGGTCTGAGAGGAGGGTCACAAAAAGCAACATCTGGGGTTCAAGCTGTAAGAGATCTTTTCTTGGCAAATAATGGGATGTAGAATTAGAAATAGTTCTCCTAATTTGCTGCACTCAACAGGGATATGGGCACATACATGTTCTTGTGTCTGGCTGGCTCAGTCCTGTAGTATTTTCCACAGTTCCATTGGTTGGAAAGTTTCCTTCCATGGCCATTCTGATCATTTTCCATGGCAATGAATGACTCTAAGCACTCTGAAACAATTTGTTTGCAACTTTCTCAAACCAGGTGTTTTGAATGGCAGCTTTACTACCTACTTCCCTGCCTCTCCCCAAAGAAAATGAAAAATGGATTAATATGTGTATTTGCTAGTAGAGAGGGAAAAAAAGGGAGAGGAGAGCATATACAATATTTAATTCTTTTATTTTTTTTCCCTAACCGAAGCTGTAATAGCCCAGTTCATTTTTTTTGTTTGTTTTATTGGAAATACCCTGTTTGTTGTAATGTGCTCTAGAATAAAGGAGGCTTCAAAAGAAGTCATGTAACTGGCTATTGTTTCTATTTCCTAGAGTTTAAGATATGAACTTTCATATCTGCCAGAGGAATACAGGAACAGATTCATGTAAGTTTGACAATGATAGAAAGTGCTTTATACTACCCTCAATATACATTTGCAATGAGTGGGTGATTTTTGGTGGATAGCACTAGGTTCCAAGTTTTTTCAGTTTCTGCCCATGTGGACAAAGATTGGAACAGAGAAGAATAATTAGGAAATCCATGAAATTAGCTTTCTGGTTATCCTTTATAAAAGGACAATCATTTGTTAGATTAAGGAGAGTGTCCTATATGCTTAAATTCTCTATATGTACTAAAAGTGTTAGCTAAGCTTGGATACCTGCTATGAAATTAAAAACTTTTTGCATTTGAGGGAAGTGGTAACATCTCTGGGAGTGGAGCTCAAGAGGTGAGTGGAGCAATAAGTTTGCATCAGAATCACCTGCTCAAATAGGTGCTCAGTAGGGGAATCTGTAGTCAGTTTTACTCTTTTTTTTTTGCTAGTTGCTTTGTGGACAGCTCTCTCAAATCCCTAGGTTCTCCACCTGGTTCACACATGAACACAGAGAGATAGATACACAGGGAAGCTGAAAAGCATTGCTTCATGTTATTATATCTAAAGTACAAAACTAAAGAATTTAAAGAGGGAAGTGGTATTTTAGTCACTTCTTTAAATGGAAGCAAGGTAGGAGCTTCAGAAGAGAAAGGCAAGTATACATACTAACTAACTGGTTTGGATGATGATTCTGGAAAGCAGGATTTGTATCAGAGATTTCTGTATCAGAAATTCACATATAATAATGATAGGATCTTGACCAGACAGGGAGAGAATCTAATTAACCCTGGAAATGATTTTCCTAAAGAGTCACAGGAAAAGAAAAAAGACCTGTGAGTTTTATTGGACTTCAAGCTTGATAGGTATCAACAGTAGGATATAGAAAGAAAGAAAAAAGTAATGTAATCTTAGGTGGCAATAATTAGAAACATGATTTCCAAGGCTAGGGAAGTGATAATCCCACTGTAGCCTACCCTGCTTAGGCCACCCATGGAGTACTGGGTTCAGTTCTGAGCACCATATTTTAGTGAGGGCACCAAGATGTCTGTCTGAACATTGTGCCTTATGGGGATGGATGGTTGAAAGAAAGATTTTTAACCTGGAGATGAGAGGACTTGGAACATGCAGTATACCCGCCTTCAAGTATTTGAAAGGCTGTCTTGTGAGAGGGAGATTTGATTGCTTTAGTTGGCTCCTGATGGAAGAATTAGGAGCAAAAAGGAGAAAATTCAGAGGGGGTAGATTTAGTTTGATATGAGGAAAAGTATTCTAACAATTAGAGCTGACTTAAAGCAGGAAGGGAGCCTTGGAGAGTAATGAGTTTCCCTTTAATTGGACATCTTCCAGCAGAGGTTAGTTGATATTGTTGGTGAGATTTCCGTTTAGGTGTAGGTTCTACTCAGTATCCTCCAAGGTCAGTTCTAAAATTCTGATAACATTTTAATTAAATATAAAATTGCATCCTGTTCCCTTGCAAGATAAATACTAATGATAATATTTTAATTAATTTAATTTCTAGTTATCCTATTAATTAATATTTATTTATATTTAATTTACTAATTAAATTAATGATGATCTCATTTGATCCTCTTAACAACCCTCTGTGAATGTGCTGGTGAATATTTGACAACTGGACCTCCAAGGGAAAAAAAATAACATATCTATGACATGCTTTCAAGTTTAATTTGCATTAAAATTTTGTCCTTTACTTTCTTACATGTTGAAAATCAGCAAAACAATAAATCAAACCCTGGTCATTATTTGTTGATTTCCTAAGGATAAATGTTCACACTAAAGATTCAACAATCAGCTGTTGCAAGCCACTTTCAAGCTGATGCTAGCACACTTCTTTCTATAAGGTAATTGAATGACAGAAAAATAGTGAACCAAGTTTTATTAGCAAAACAATGACGAATTCTTAGAATGCCTTCCTTTCAATTTCCATTATCCAGTCTCAGCCCTCATCTTGTCTACCCAACAGCAAACATTTAAACCGTATAGAGTTATGATTACTTAATCATGTCTCATCTCTTAATATTCTTGTATTGATTTTCTACTTCTGTAAAATTTTATGAATATTTAAATCTTGAAAACCATTCCAAAAGATTATTTGACAGATATTATATCATTAGTACTGCCAGTCATTTCTTCCTTTAGAAGAATCACTGGTAGGAAAATTAGCTAAACTTTTTTGTTCTACTTATTTGATAACCTTGAACAATACTAGGTCTTAGTCTTAATTTATACATTTATTCCGATCTCTTCTTCCTGGCTCCTAACCTCAGAAGCATCTTCCCCATATGATACCCAGCTTAGTCAATTGAATAAGATTTTTAAAAGGGGCTTTTGATTTCCAAGTAGTTTCTTCTTCTTTATTATAAACACATTATTATAAATAAATATTTATTATAAACTTTATTATAAAAATATTATAAATATTCATTATTATTATATATTCTTTATTATAAACACTTCTTTATTATAAACTTTATTATAAATATTATTATTTCCAATAAACCTGCTTATGTAATGTAGTGACTCTGCACAGATTGGTGCTTAACACTGGCCAGAAAGTTGGCTAAGCTGACTTAATGGCACACAAAACATTGCTTTTAGATTAAATTTCTAGGAAGCAGGTGTTTGTCTGCTTTTGATCACATAAAGGTGTATATTCACATTTATATTGGTGAGGCAAATTCCAGGTCATAATGGATAATAACAACAATAGAAACATTTAAGTCATTAGCTCATCAAGAAGGGTGTGGAGTAGGATTGGAAATAACAGAAGTGTAGCACATGAAGTCTAGATGCAGGAACAACATTCATTTCTTTATAATGAACTTTATAGGGAGACAATATCTCTTCATAATTAGAGATGCCTCTGTGCATGTAAAACACAGGATTTACATCGAGTGGAATTTTCTTCAGAGGTATAATAGCTAATCTACAACTGAACATTGTATACTTAATGTTAGTTTTGGAAATTCTAAATAATGCCCTTTTTTTTAAAAAGATGTCACATTTTAGTAGCTCTGCAACACTTTGGGAATTATTTTGTGGGCAATGTAAAAGTCTAAAGACATTTTTGAAGTAAGATTTGTTCATTTTAAAAGGTCACCTAACTTTAAAAAAGAATATTATGGTTTCTTAATTGGTTTCACATTCAATTTTACTGATAAAATTGCATATAATTGGGAAATTAAAATTAAAAAAACCAGGAGAGAATAAATATCTCTTCTAGAGAAGGTTAAGGTTACAATAATGAATGTGTAATCAATATAAAGCCAATTCTAATAGATCATTTTTTATAAAGTCTATAGTTTTTCTCCCAGGTAGTTAGATGAGCTCTGGTGCTATGGCATATGCAGTTAATAGTTTCACAAAATAGTTATTGAACAAAATAAATGACTGTTACACATGGTTATATTTATACTAGACACTTTTTGTCAATGGGTTCTATATTTGCTATAATGACTCGTGGCTTTTTAGAATTAACTGTGTTGAGTAAACAATCTGATTTCCTGTAATAAGCAGAGAAGATCCATAATGCTGCTAAAGAAGATAAGGCACCACTGATACTGATCGTTGTTAAAGGAAAACACAAGGATAGAGGAAACAGTTGGCTTGTTAGAATCACATCTCCCTATTAATGCCCTCTCATTGCATACTTTCTAATTATCTGTTTATGGTCACATGTTAGGGTTATGACTAACAATATTACATTTCTTTTTCTATTTCCTATTTTGATGCTACATGGTCGAGGAAGGGATGAGCCAAGAGTTATTAGCAAACAGGGATTACTCCCGTCATTTCACTAATTCTTAAAGGGTGTTATCTTTTCATCTCCATTGCCTGGCCCAGGCCCTCATCATGCCATTGCTACATTTTTGCAAAAACTTGCTAATTTGTCTTGTCTTTCTCTTCCAATCTTTCTTGTAAATATTTATTAGGCTAATTTCTTATAAATACATTGATTTCAACATATTGACCAAAAACTTTGAGTACTTTCTCCATTGTCTACAAGGTAATATCCAGAGTTTTAAAATAGGAAGTCAGTTCTCTCCTCAATGTTTCCTCTAAATTAACTTTTGATTACTAGATAAGGGCAATATTTCTCACTTTTATGAACCTACCACTAGAATCATGCTGGTCAGCTTACTTTATCCCAAACATATAAACCAATCAACAAGCATTGATCAAACATCTACTATATGCCAGGCACTAAGCTAAGCACCGTGGATACAAAAAAAGACAAAGAAATTCCTCAATCTCCAGGAGCTCACAGTCTACCGTGTGCATTTCTACCTCCAGGTCTTCTCCAGCCTTTCTCCCCATCTGAAATTTCTCCTTCTTATTTTCTGCCTTACCAAATCCAACCCATCCTTCAAGGACCAGCTCAATTCTCTCCTCCTTCATGGTGACTCTTTGAGCACCCCAAACCTATGATGATTTCCCCATTCCATATGGCGCTTAGTGCTGGGATCAATTATTTAGTCCCTAATCAGATGCTGTCTCTTCACATCTCATATTGGCATCTTGCCTTGATAATTACATATTTTATTGTTATTTAACTATTCATGTTAACTATACAATTGTCTTCCCAATTAGATTTAATGTCAGACCCAGAGGGTGCTTAATAAGTGTTTGCTAAAACCTTATTCATCCATTAGATTGTAGGCTAGCTAAATTTTACATGATGGGAGTGGTTGAAATCTGTCATCAGACCACAACAGGCCCTTTATGACCAGTTCTGTGAGCTGCCTTTCAGAAGACACATTGATAACCTGAGTCATGTAGAGATGAGAGAACCAGAATGACTAGGAAATAAGAAACCATGTTGCTCAAAGATTAACTGATTGAACAGGGAATGTTTCACCTGAAGAAGATAAATGTTGGGAAGGACATGGTAGTTGCCTTTCATCTGAAGACTTGTCATGCATAAGGCTAAGACTAATCTCTGGAAGTTACAGGGAAGTGGCTTTCAGTATAGGATGAGAAAACAAAACAAAATACACACACAAAAAGAACACTTTATAGCAATTAGTGCTGTCCAAAAGTAGAACAAATTACCTGGGGAACAGTGAACTGCTCACCACTAGAAGACTTTAAGCTTGTTCAGCTAGAAAAAAAATCTGTCAGGAAAAGAAGGGATTCTGTAGGTCAACATGGAAATAGATAAGCACTGTGGTCCTTTTAACTCTAAATTTCTGACTACCTAAGTAGTTCTGCAGATTCTCCTTAGGGAGAAAACATATTAAAGGTATGTAGGGCAGTAAGTAGATCTCTGGTCCTATAGTCAAGAAGATCTGAGTTCAAATCTAGCCTCAGACGTTATTAGCTATTGGCCCTGGACAAGTTTCTTAACTCTGTTTGTCTTAGTTTCCTTAGCTGTAAAAAGAAAGGAAAGTAATAAATAATAGCACCCAGCTCCCAGAGTTATTGTGAGAATCAAATGAGATAATAATTATAAAGTGTTTAGCACAGTGCCTAGCACACATTAGCTGTTATATAAACACCAGCTATTACTAACTATGATGTTGTTAATAAAAATTTGTGGAATATACACATTTGTGTATTTATATAATCTGTGTTTTCAACTTTTTTCTCTCCCCTCCCTGTAATAGTAATTGGTTTAGCAGGATACTAGTGCTAAGTGTGGAAGGTGCAAATGCTGTCCCATTGTTGAGAAGGCATGAACTCCCCTGTTGATGTGGAAGAAGGGGATTGGCTGAGCCCCTGTTGATGTGGAAGAAGGGGATTGGCTGAGGTGTGTACATAAGCAAGAATTCCAGAGACAGAGACAGAATTGGAATTTTGCTCCCCTTGAAGGAAGAATCCTGGAGACTGAAGCCAGCTGAGGCAGAGAGAGACAGAGAGACAGAATTGGAACCCTACTCCTGCTGAAGGAGAGAGAGAGAGAGAGTTTCTCTCCCAGCATCTGGAAGCTGAGAACTGACTGAGAACTGAGAAGGAGTTTTCCTGAGACCAGAATCTGGTGAGGACCGCCTGGAAGGCTGAGAGGGCCTGTCTGGAAGGCTGAGAGGGCCTGCCTGGAAGGCTGAGAGGGCTTGCCTGAAGAAGTATGACCAGGATAAGACTTTGTTTGTTCGTGGCCTGGCTGATCC
>CM053587.1:251299959-251317850 GCA_028646515.1 Pseudochirops corinnae
CTGCACCTCCCGCCCGGCCGCCCCCGGGGCACAGCCTGGGCTTCGGTTCGCGGTGCTGATGTGGTTCCTCGTAGCCGAGCTGACTTTAGTGGGAGGTATCTGTGTGCGTTTTTGAAGTTCTAGGTTGGTCCAGAGTCCTATTCCATGGGTATTTGGGGGTGGCTATGTGAGAGCTGCGATATATTGCTGCTGCTACGCCACCATCTTGGCTCCGCCCCCCCATTTCTCCTCTTTTCATGGCTATACTTCTTGTGAAAATCATCTCCAATCGTCACCTCCACTTCTCTTTTCATTCTCTTCTAAACCCTTGGCAGTTTAGCTTCTGAACTCATCATGCATCTTTAACTACCCTCTCCAATATCATTGATGATCTCTCAATTGCCAAATCTATTTTTTCTCTCAATCCTCACCCTTCTTGACCTCTCTTCAGCCTTCGACACTAAACATGATCTTTTTTCCATCATAACACACTGATTCTCCAGTAAGCAATAGGGAACAACTAAAAGTATCTGAGTTGAGTAGTGACATCACCTATATGTGAATGGAAGATCATTCTGATAGTGCTATTGGAAGGGAAAAAAAATAGAGTTCAGAAGAAAGGCCTATAAGGAGGTGATTGCAATATCCCAGGAAAAAGATATTAAAGGCTCTTACTAACATGAAATTTGCAGTGTTCTTTTGAACTCAATTATTTGCACAATCATCTAGTTATAATTGGTCCATCTTCTGGAGCTTAGCAAATTGCTTGACAAGGAGAAGGAAAGTGTACTTATGGTGACCAAGAAAGTCACACAATTGACCTCAGAAAATTGTAACTACCAAATCTGTTGCCTAAGTTCATTCAACCTGTTGCCCTAGGGCTCTTTACTTATACACATGCAGCCTTAAAGACTTCATGAATTTTCTTGTCCAATGCTGGATTTGCATCAGCAGAGCATCAATTTAGTGATAGAGAGAACAGGAGTCTCCCTGTCTGAAAGCCATAGCCTGCTCACAAAGCCAGCCAGGTGACCAGATCTCTCAAATGCTACTATATTATAAGGTTAGATATATAAAACTCTAACTTTGTGTACATGAGTAAAAGGACAGTTGGGTCACCAGAACACCATGCTATGTAATCCCATGGTTCCCCTCCTGACAAAATTATGGGCCTTGGAGTATCAAGGTCAGCTGAAGTTTTTGTTGTTGTTCAATCATTTTAGTTGTGTCTGACTCTTTATGGCCCCATTTTGGGGTTTTCTTGGCAAAGATACTGGAATGGCTTGCCATTTCCTTCTCTTGCTATTTTACATTTGAGAAAATTGATACAAAAAAGAAGGTTAAGTGACTTGCCCAGGGTCACACAGCTTATAAGTGTCTGAAAGCCAGATTTGAACTCATGAAGATGAATATTCCTGATTCCAAGCCCAGTGCTCTATCCACTGTGACACCTAGGTGTCTTAGGTGTATTATACTTTAGGGTATGAGATTATTAGGTACTAATTTTTGTAATGTAATGCAATATGATAATAATAATAGTGGTGGTTGGTGGCACAGTGAACAGAGCATCAGCCCTGGAGTCAGGAGGACCTAAGTTCAAATCTGACCTCAGACCCTTGACACACTTACTAGCCATGTGACCTTGGGCAAGTCACTTAATCCCAATTGCCCTGCCTTTCCCCCTCCAAAAAGTAATAATAATAATAATAATAATAATAATAATAATAGCATTTATTCAGGGTCTTAAAGTCTGGAAAGCACTTAAGAACTGTTTTTTTCACTTTGTTTTCAGAGCAAACCTAGTACATAGGTACTGTTATTTTCTCCATTTTATAGGTAGTGAGACTGAGGCAGACAGGTTAAGTGAGTTCCCCAGAGTCACGCAATAAGTGTCTGAGATAGAATCCACACTCAGATTTTTCTTACACCATACATAACCCTCTTGCCATTTTGACACCTAGTTTTCTCTAATAATACAATATTCTTTCTACAGGAATTTGCTGCATTAATTTTGTTTTTGCCTATTGGTTCCTAAACTTGTATTATAACACTTACTGAAGCATATGACATCCATTTTAACTGGCTCCAACTATTTTCAGCTAAAAATATTATTTTAAAATGCAAACTCCTTCTTCATTTGTTAGTGATTTCTTCTTACATTCAAAGAAACACTTCTCTTATTTTCTTAATTTCCGGCTTTCTGTTTGTATGTCTTGTAACTGATTTTGGTTTCAAGTTGTAAGAATTTCATTTCTTGATGTTTATGTCTTATTTTCACTTTTTAACTGCTTCTTCAGTTTTCAGGGTCTCTGAGACTATTTCTACTTCTTCCATTTTCCTGAATTACTAATAGTCTCCTTGGTGTTTGTTCAGCAATATGGTTTTCAATCCTTATCCATCTTATAGGCACTTAATTTTAAAAGGATTGTGATTCAGAAACAGGTTCTATTTTGCATTGGACACAGTTGAATTTAAAGGCTGTTTAGCCTTTCTCTGAAATTCTAAAAATATTAATAAAAACACGTTGCCTGCCTCAAATATAATAATGGATCATACAGAGAAGAAGCTTAGGAAAGTGATATGCACCTTATGGTCAAAGAAAATGTTGGCTGCTGCCAGCAAGAAGGAAAAGGATAATCTTGGCCATAGGGAAGTTAAGTGAATTCCCTAAATATATTTTTTTTTAAAGGAAGAAAACTTGGATAGTTTTGCAGAAGCGTGAATGCTTTCTCTCTCTCTTTTTGTATCTTATGCCATGGTGCCTGGCTGAAGTTTACCTTGTTTTAAATTACCACAGTTATCCTAGGAACTCAAGGCACCAGAAAAACAAACATGCTTTCTTAGTAGACATCTATCATTTGAGATCCCAAAGCAATGGGAGACAAAGCGTGTGAGTGTGTGCGTGTGTGTGTTGGGAGGCACACACTGGCTAACAAAAGACAGCTGGGTCTTCAGACACTTAGACTTCTAGTAGAATTATAAGTACTCCAAGTCAATCTTCTTGGAAAAGAACTTTCTTATCTTCCATGTACCACTTTCAAACTGTTCTTAGTGGCTTAATTATTTCTCAACAATGAGAAATTGAAAAGATTTTCATTTTTTGTGTCTGTGAGAGGCCAAATATCCAGTTCAAAACTGGAAAATTCGCTGAAAAAAGCAACATCCCCCAAATATACTTGGATATTTATTAACTTAATGTCAAACAACCAAATGCTTAAAATATTTTTGTAATTAATATATTTCCATCTACACGTCTAGCACCACTTCTTTAGCAAAGGCAGGCAAAATAACTTCAGTCAATCAGTTGGTCAACCAGGACTTAGTCACTTACAGTGTGCCAAGCACTGAACTAAGCTTTGGGGAATGTGAGCAAAAATAGAAAATACCCCCTGCCCTCACAGACATTGCATTCTAGTGGATAACAGCAAGGACACTGGTGCATCTGAATACTTGGGATTTTTTTTTTCTTCCAGTGGGGAAAGGTTTTCATTTAATCTTTCTAATGCTAAAGAGGAAAAGCAGAGTTAAGATGTCAGAGTATAAGGAAGTAGTATAGAAAGCTCTCCACTAAAATTCTTTTAAACAGATCTAGAAAATGTACTAATGTGAACCTTAATGGGCAAATGCAAGAGAAAGTCACACTCAGTAAATTTCCCAGCCCAGGTTGGCAAAGGGAGACAGACAGAGAGGTCTCTGGACACTACGGACAGGGTGTGGTCAGGAGCCCTGGACAAGGAGCATTCCAGTGAAAAGAGAGGTTACATCAGAATAAGGAGAGTTCTCAGATTCTTAACAGGTCATCCCTAGATAATAGACTTCTTGATAAGAATAGGTGCCAATTGGCAGCTTTATTGCCCACTATCCAGTTGTGAGTGACAAATTCTGATTGAACTGATGAAAGAACCAGTATGGAGACTTTTTCAGTAAGGAGGCCTTTGGTGATTGATGTCCCAATAAAGGAGAAAATTCAGAAGTAAGCAGAAGTTGTGGCTCTGAAACCTGCAAAGGAATAGTCAGGGCAACAAATTCAGAGCAAAAGGGAGTCTGCAGATCTGTTGCTGAAGCAGCAGAGCTTTCTATATGGCTAATAGTGACTGAGCTCAGAAGTTTACTGTTGTTCACACCCAAATCCAGGTCAGAAACTTTTAGGACTCCAATGGGCAACATTGATCAGAATTTATCCTGAATTATACCACTTTGGGAACACCGAAAGTTTTCTGGTCCCAAAAGAGCTGTTCCTGAGATCCTGGAAAAATACAATTCTCAGTATCCAAAAGAGCAATAAAAGGATGTTCCCTCTAGAAATGTGTAAAACCTGATCCTAACAACAGATCCAAGGTCAGAAAGTAAGCTGGAAGAATAAGCAAATAAAAAGAGAATCTCATCATAAAAAGCTATCATGATAACAGAGAAGCCTAAGACACAAATCTAGAAGAGAATGACTCTAAAACATCTACAAATAAAGCCTCAAAGAACAATATAGCATGGGCATAAAATTTACTAGAATTTCTGGAAGATATGAAACAAGAGTTAAAAACACAAGAGTGGGAAAAAACCTTGTTAATGAAATGAGTGCACTAGGCAAAAAAAAAAAAGTAGAAAAAGAATTAGAACTGTGTAAGAAAGAATTGAAACAAACTGACAGTTTATCACAGGAGGTACATGAGGTATTTTTACTAAGCAACACTCCATGGCTCCATGATACAGCAAAAAAATATTAAAACAAAATCAAAAGACTGAAAAAAAAAGAACATAAAATATCTCATAGCAAGAACAAACAAACAAACAAAAAACCAAAAGACTTGAAAAACAAATCAAGGAGGAAAGAAAACATAAGAGCTTAGAAATCATATTTCAAAGAAAAATCTTAGAAAAAAACTATCCAGAGCTCTTAGAATTGGAGTACAAAGTAGAAATAGAAACTTTCAGGAACATTATAGCCAAAAGCTTCCAGTTACACACACACACACACACACACACACACACACACACACGCATACAAACCTATATATACATACATATACACACATACACATATATGTATATATACATGCATGTGTGTGTATATGCATGCATGTGTGTGGACGTTTGTATGTTTTAGAAATAATTCAAGTACCAAGGAACCACAGTCAGGATTACACATGATTTAGCAGCCATAACCTTCAAGGAATGGACAACTTCCAATTCCAGAAGGTAAGGCTATAGGCTTATAGTCACAAATGACTTATCCAACAAAAGTAAATATTATCCTAATGAAGAAAAATGGACCTATAACGAAATCGATTTCCAAGTATTTCTTATGAAAAGACCAGAGCTTCATAGAAACTTTGAAATTTAAACACAGGAATTAGGAGAATAACAAAAAAGATAAATATGAATAAACAGTGATGAAGAAATAAACGGAGATTAATTTATATTCCAATATGAGGAGATAATACACATCCCTCCTGAATATATCAATTGCCATAGAAATAATTTAATTAGAGGGCATGGTAATTTTTTAAAAAATTTTAATGTTTTGTTGATCTTAAGAGAAGAATGAAAAGAGTAATGAACAGAAATACATTGATGGGAGGATGAAAAGAAATTTAGAGAAAACTTCATACAATCAGAATGCACAAGTAGATATCTATGCAAACAAATTTAGGGGTGGTAGGGAGAGCGGCTGAATTTGAATCTTACTTTCATCATAATTATTCAAAGAAGGGAAAAATACACACACATACTGTTGGATATAAACTACGTCTCACTCAACAGGGAAATGAAAGAAAGAAGGGGAAATTTTTTAGTGGGTATTATAAGGGAGGGATTAGTCTTAAGTAAAACAAGTTAAGGAGACACAAAAATATTTATAATTTTCTTTGAGGTAATAAAGGATGGGAATCCACAGTGATGCCCACAAACTGGGAAGTGATTGACCAAATTATGGTACACAAATGTGATGGATTATCATTGTGCTATAAGAAAGACTAAAGGAGGTAGTTTCAGAGAAACTTGGTAAACTTATGTGATCTTATGTAGAGTGAAATGAACAGAAGAACAATTTTTACAGTGAGAGCAATATAATATTAACAACCAAATTTTGAAAAAAATTGGGCATTCTGAGCAATGTAATGACCAATCACAGTTCCAGAAGATTAATGATGAAACATGTTACATACCTCCAGATAGAGAGTTAAAGGACTCATAGTGCAGAATGAGACTTTTTTTGCAGAGTTTGGGGGGGGAGCATACATGGAAAATGTGCAAATTCGTTTTGCTTGACTATTTGTATTTGTTGTAGTAGGTTTTTTTGCTTATATATATGCATATGTAAATCATTTTAAAGGTTATCTGAAACATCTCTTAAAGAACAGAAATAAGCAAAAAAAAAATGAAATTAAGGAACTATTGGGATAGTAACAAATTCAACTTTTTTTTTTTTTTTGCTTTTTGGAGGGGGGAAGGCAGGGCAATTGGGGTTAAGTGATTTGCCTAAGGTCACACGATTTGTAAGTGTTAAGTCTCTAAGTCCAGATTTGAACTCATGTTTTTCTGACTCCAGGGCCAGTGCTCTATTCACTATGCCACCTAGCCATCCTGATAACAAATTCAACTCTTAAGCTGAATAAGAAGAGAAACAAATTAAGGGAATTATTTTTGAAGGACTAGGATAAATATTCATTTTAAAATTTGGATTAAAAAAATCAGCCTTACAAGTAGAGACCTGAGAAGGCATCTAGGTAGAATATTACCTGAAAAGATTCTGGGGTTTATCGTTGACTGGTAACTATTATGAGTCAGCAATGTGAGTCAAAACATCTAGGCAAAATCTTGAACTGCATTAAGAGAGGCACAGTTCCTAGGAATAAGAAGGTAATAGTCTAATAATAGTCATAGGAAAATAGGTTTAGAGCTATAAGGGACATTTGAGGCCGCTGAATCCAATTCCTTCATTTTGCAGAATAGGAAATTCAATCTGTGAAAGGGTAAGTGATTTGCCTAGTGTTATGTGGTTCATTAGCCTTGGGGGCAGGATAAATATGGGTATTCCTGACTCCAACATTGCACTCAATTCACTGCATCACCTACCTACCTTAAAACCTACTCACACCATATCTAGAGCATCTTGTTTAGTTTTTTTCACAATGGTTTTTTGAAAAATATTGATAAAATGGGAAACATTCAGAAGAATAATGGCAGTAAAAGGCCTTGATTTCATGATGAACATAGGTTGAAAGTAGTAGGAATATTAAATCTAGAGAAGAGATTACTCAGGAGAAATGTATTAAATGTTTTTGAGTATTTGAAGGACATTTGAAGGTGCAACAGGTATCACACTTGTTTTGTTTGATCCAGGGAGGCAGAACCAGGGGCAATGGGTAAAAGCTACAAAGACGCAAACTGATGCTTCTTGTCAAGGAAACAAAAACAAAACCCCTTCACAATTAAAAAAATGGGAAGTAGTTCTCTCTCATTTGAGGTCTTCAAACAAGATGATCACTTGTAAGTTAGGTTATAAATGAGATTCCTTTCGGGATATAGACTATTTAGCAATTCTCAAAGTGTGGTCCAGGGATCCTTAGGGGTCCCTGAGACCTTTTCTTTAGTAGGGTACACAAAGTCAAAACTTTTTATAACATTAAGATGTTTTAAATTCTAATATGGTAATTCTCAAAAGCTACAACCCATATAAGCACAAGCTTGAGAGGAACTCAACTAAATGACTGTTAAGACCTTCCAATTCTAAAGTTCTTGATTCTGTAACTTGCATACAGGAGAGAGTGGAGTGATTGAGAGTAAGAGCTCAAGACAGGGAATTGTGAGGCTTCAGGTTTGATTGATGTCCTCTTCTGGAAACTATCCTGGTTAGGACATGGACTTAGTGTAGCATAAAATACTAGGTAGGAGTTTATGGCCTTGGAAAAGAATCTGCAGACTGTATATCTCTAACATCCAAATCATGGAGCTCCTAAAATTCTCTCTCTCTGTCTCTCTCTCTCTCTCTGTCTCTCTGTCTCTCTCTCTCTCTCTCTTTCTCTCTCTTTTCTCTCTTTCTCTCTCTCTCTCTCTTTCTCTCTCTCTCTTTTCTCTCTCTCTCTCTCTCTCTCTCTTTCTCTCTCCCTCTCTCTCTCTCTCTCTCTCTCTCTCTCTCTCTCTCTCTCTCTCTCTGTCTCTCTGTCTCTCTGTCTCTCTGTTTCTCCCTCCCTCTCTCTCTGCAATATCCAGATTTTTTGCTGAGCCCTGGGATGAGGAAGCTTTGGTGAAGGTTTCATGGAGAGTGATGCAAGTGACTTCACTTTAATCATCAAGAACTCTTCTCCTCTTCATCTAGTCTGGCTCAACAAGGATTTCTCAAATCCAGGACTCACTAAGAAAAACAGTACAAGTGCCAGCTTGAATTGTTCTTTTGTGATTTTGACAAATCTTCATCACGCTTTCCAGTCACTCATCTAGAAAGAATTGTTTTTGTATTGCTAAAACATAGTTTGGAATGTAACAGGGGACTTTATTAAGATCATCCCAATTTATTTAGAAATTGTCTATGTTTTCATATGAAGTTCAGCATATGCCCTGGGGGTAGTATCGATTCCTCATAATAATAGATATGGCTATAAATATCTAATTTAAGCCATGTCTTAAGAAATAAGAGCCACAAGAACACTATTTAACTACACATGATTATTATCTTCTTTATTTATCCATCTCAGAGTATTTCCATAGTCCCTTAGGGTATGTTTTATTGAATTCAGTTTGATAAGCATTTGTTAAGTGTCTGTTCACTGTTCCCAGGAATGAGTGTAGAAGACAAAAGCAAAACCAATCCCAACCCACTAGCAGTACCTGCCCTCAAGAAACTTCTACTGTGGGAGAACAATATGGGATATTATCAAGAAAATGCAAAATATGCACAATTTTAATCCAACTTAGGGGGATGTAAAGGTAATGGGAATTCGAACATCTTCTCTGCCCCTTAATAAGCCTAAGAAAATTTAAAGACCTTCTCTACTTTAAAGATATTTCCTGTCCCCTAATAGGCTGAATGTAATCACATGAAGTCTGTGGTAGGAGGAGTTTACTGAAGTGTGGAACAGAGCCCACAGAAAGCTGGAAGTCAGAGTAGTTAGACTTGGGAGAGAGAAGATGGCAGGCAAGAAGATAGCTAGACTTGTGAGTGTTGGTTTATGCAAAGACTAAAGGATGGTGTGGCTCTCTGCTGCATTATGGTGTATTAACTTCTATGTTGCTATGATGGATTGGGTTCCCTGGTGTTGGGATTTGGTTTTCTGGTGTCTTAATAAATGTTTTGCATCTGTCTTCTCTAGGAGAGTCTGTTATATTATGTGATTGAGAACTATGCCGGCATATTTACAATCTCCATTAGCACTGTGAATATTGTGCTGGCACTATAGGGGAATCAAGAAAAGCTTCAAGTAGGATTTGACTCTTGAACTGAGCCTTGAAGGGAGTTAGGGATTACAAAAGGTGGAAATGAGAAGACAGAATACTCCATGCATAATAGGGGAGGAGGGCAAACTGTGAAAAAGCTAGAGATGGAATGCCAGGTACATAGAACAACAGTGAAACCAGCTTGGATAGAATGGAGAATGGGTAAAGGATTTTGATGTCCAAAATTCAACTCAGTAGCTTTCTCCTCAAATCCTCCCCTCTTTCTAACTTGGTTATATTATCAAAGATACAACCATTCTCCCCATAACCTGGGATTAAAACCTAAGTGTGATCCCCAAGTATTCATTCTCTTTCAGTCCTCAGGTCTCTTCTCACTCCTATCCATCCTTAGCTGTTAGAGTGATCTTTCTAAAGTTCAAGTCTGACCATATCATCCCCACCCTTCTGTTATTTGATAAATTCCAGCACCTCTTTACTCTCTTCAGGATAAAATATAAAATTCTGACTTTTAATTCATAACTTTTCCCTGTCTGTAATTTCTTCCAGGCTTCTTGCACCTTACTCCTTTCTCCTCTCAATATTCTATGATCCAGTGACACTGATCTTAATGTCCCTAGCACAAGAAATTCCTTCTCCAAATTCTATACGTTTTCATTAGTTATCTCCAATGTCTAGGATCCTCTCTCATCTGCACCTCCTTGCTTACCTGGCTTTCTTCAAGTACCAACTAAAATCTTTCTTTCTATAAGAACCTTTTCTCAGACCCCCTTGATGTTAGTACCTTCCCTCTACTGATTAGTTTCAATTCATCTTGAAATTCATGTCGTTCATATATAATTATCTGTATGTTGTTTTCCTTAAAAGACAATGAGCTCTCTGTGAGCACATCCTGTTTTTTCTCCACCTCTTTTTGTATCCCTAGAGCTTTATATAATATCTGACATATAGTAAGTATTTAATAAATGCTAGTTAATGGATTGATTAATTGATCAACAGTGGATTTGATCTGTGAAGTTAGGATTATGAACAATACATGGTTCAAGTTATCTAGTTCTTTCTAAAGGTAGGACCAGGCTAAAGAGGTTGACCTAGAACCTTGAAGAAAAATTAGCTGGTCACTATGAGTGTTCTTTGGGATATGAGGGGCTGTCTATACCAGCGGTGTCTATGATTATTTGTTTACAAGTGGATTTTACTGGTAGCATCAGTAGGGTCAAGTCTGACTCTTACTTTCTTTTTTGGAGAGGGGAAGGCAAGGGAATTGGGGTTAAGTGACTTACCAAAGGTCACATAGCTAGTAGGTGTCAAGTATCTGAGACAAGATTTGAACTCATATCCTCCTGACTCCAGGGCTGGTACTCTGTCCACTATACCACTAGCTGCCCCTTGATTCTTACTTTTAAGGAGGCCTCTGCTTTCTCTC
Source organism: Pseudochirops corinnae (assembly GCA_028646515.1). Lineage (NCBI taxonomy): Eukaryota > Metazoa > Chordata > Mammalia > Diprotodontia > Pseudocheiridae > Pseudochirops > Pseudochirops corinnae. The sequence continues at coordinate 251,310,752 of CM053587.1, forward strand.
TGTCTCTGCTTCTGTCTCTCTCTTCTGTGTCTCTCTGTCTCTGTCTCTCTATTTCTGACTTACTACACCCCCTCCCATCTCAACTATTTTCACATTCCTTTGTATTTACTCATTTGTGCACATGTTGCCTTCCCCCAGTAGAATGTTGAGAACAGAATATGTTTCAATCTTAGACACTAGTAAGGCACAGGACAAAATGTTAGACTTGGACTCAGGAAGGCCTGTGTTCAAATTCCACATCAGATACCTATTAATTGCAACCTTGGACAAGCAATTCACTTAATTGATATGAAACTCAGTTTTTTCATCTGTAAAATGAGAAAAATTATAACAAAACTTACCTCATTGGGTTTTGTGAGGTCAGGTGAGATATTGTATGTAAAATGCTGTATAAATATTAAAGTGCTATATCAATGTCAATTCTTATTTTTATCCACAGTGCAGTAGTACTTAATAAAAGCCTATTGAATTGGAGTCAGTGATATCTTTTATGGTCAAAGTAATAAAACTCTCACTTGAACTGTGGCTCTTCTAAACTATTTTACAGAGATACATGTGACTCTTCAGATTCAAGGCATTAGCTGAAACAGACAAACTTTGTCTAAGTTGCAAAAAAAAAAAATTAAGTGTGATTTTTCTGGATGGAAAATAGAAAAAAAATCCTAAACATGGTAGAAGATTGACTTTTGTAAGTTTTCCAGAAGAACACATTCCACCTAAAGAAGTATGTTCTTTAAATTTAGCAGTTAAATAAAAAAGGGAATATTTTAAAATTAGGACTTCCTTCCAGGAGGTAATCCAGATTAAAAATGTTCTGTATTACCTCTTTTGAGAGAGAGAATTGCCAGTTGGCAGGTCCAGATTTTCCCACAAGCCCACCTTTTAGTTGAATGAGACTTTTGATCTCTCAGTAGCTGACACCCCCAATTATAATCAAAGTTTGCCTCTGCACCAACTATGGAAGTCCATTCTGAAATTGTGGCAGTCAAAAGCAAACTTAGGTATTCAGAGAACAACATTTTATTTTACGTTGATATGTGAAATAAAATAAAACAACTTTAAAATAGCAGAATGTAACAAGGACTAAATAATGATTATCTAAAAAACCCTTTTTGTTGTTTGTAAATCATTGCAGATGCGGAAACATGGAGCTCTAAGTTATGAGTGCTGTTATTATTGCTATTCACAATTGCCATACTAAAGTTACTTCTTGCAAATTATTCTACCCCAACCAATGAATCGTTAAATAGCCATTTGTCATACCTCATGCTTCATTTGAGTCTCCAGCTCCAACTGTTCCATGGTGTGTGTGTCTCCTGTTTTCATGTACCTTACCCTCAATCAGACAGGTCTATAAATTTGCCTAGACTGCCACTGAATCATTGCTGGAGAAACTAGAACAGACATTTCTTTTTTGGCCATCGTAAATTAAAAGTGTAAAGGATTATAAAAGCCCTCATGTGATTTTGATAGCCAACATCTTCAATCAAATGTCCTCCAGTACCTTCAAAGATAGTAGTAAACGTCTGATTTTTTATAAGAAGCAGTGAGCCAACTTCTAGAGGATGTAAAATAGATTTTAGGAGTATAAAATAGAATATTGCTACTATGTGGGAGGAGAATATGGTCTGAAAGTGATCAGAAAAGACTGTGATAAACAGAGGAATCTGAAGAAAAACTGTAGGTCAAGGGAAAAGCAGTGACCCTCATACCATAAATTGGCAGTACATTTTGAGCCTTACAGATGGTGCTCAATATTTTCTGTGTTTATATTCTCAATCTGTAGTTTATGGCGTTTGCTTAAAAATAGACAACTGGGGCCACAGCATAGCTGGAATTGTTGGGGGGGACCTTGGTGCTGGAGATGAGATCCTGTGAGATTTTTGAAGGAGAAAAAGAAGAAAGTCTAATTTAGATTAATGAGGGCAATAAACTAGTGCCTTTATTGCTCCTTTTTTTCTCTCTCTCTTAAGAGAGACATCCAGCTTAAATGGGTTGGATAGAGAGTTAACTTCAGAATCAGGAAGGAAACTAGGTCCAAGTCCTATTTCTGACACATATGGGTTGTGCCACCCTTAGCAATTCGCTTCATCTTTCAATGTCTTAGGCAATGTCCTAAGAATCTTAAGTTGCAGAGCAGATGCCAATTTGCATCTGAGGATGCAGTTTCCTAACTGGAGTATACTATATCAGTCATAAGTCCAGTTGCCAACACTCCTTCAGAACCTAGTATTGTATGTTCCAAAGTCTAAGAGACTTTGAATGTGGCCTCATGACGGCAGAATCAATATAGATCAGGGATACTTAATCTATCTTGTGTCATGGGTTCCTCTGGTAGTCTAGTGAAACCTATGGACCACTTCTCAAAATAATGTGTTTATACAGGTAAAACAAAACACAAATAGAAAAGAACTGGGTCCATCTTCCAAAGCGACAATCAAGAGAACTTTCTCATGATCTTTTCCTCCACTTGACTCAGGACTGGAACACGATAAGTGTGTGTACAATACATATGCATACATAATGATATGTATATGCCTAAACATATAATACACATGTATAACTGCACATGTTGAAATAGTTACAAATTATGTTATTATTACATATATCATATTACATATGTATGTCTGTGAACTTGTGTGTATTTGTATTTGTGTCATAAATATATTTATGACCTCAGGCTAAGAACCCTTGGTCTAGCTCTACTGAACCTATGCTGGATCTCAGTGGCCTTAGATCTTATGTGATCTTGGGATTAGAAAACAACAGGCTCTATCTTCTGAGGAGAGGATTAAGGCAACACATTCTCTTGGCCTTTATTCTCCCCTTGACTTGGATATGGAAGATAATGGGCAGACAGATTTACATGTAAATATTTTGCTTACTGATTTTTTTGTTTATTATTTGTATCTATATAGATACAATTAAAATATTTTCTCGTTAATTTTTGACTGGCAGTGCTCAAAGTAATTTAAAATTATTTACTCAGGGGCAGCTAGGTGGCTCAGTGAATAGAGCACTGGCCCTGGAGTCAGGAAGACCAGAGTTCAAATGCGGCCTCAGACACTTAACACTTACTAGCCATATGACCTTGGGCAAGTCACTTAACCCCACCTATCCTCCAAAAAGCTAAAAAAAAAATGATTTCCTCTAAAACATCTGTTTTTTGTGACATCATTGGGAAACTACTATAAAAATCCTATTGGGGGTATCAAAAATGGTTGGAATTTCTGAAAATTCCATTACATCAGTCAAACTTCTATGTAAAATATTTACCTAACTTTCTGGTGATTTAGAAAATGGTTTTTAAAGATTAAGATGTAGATTTTTGGTCATATTTTAAAATGTTATAATGGTCCACTTTTCAAACATGTCTTTGACTAACAGAATAATATATCAATCCTTAGTTGAAATGGTTATAGTCTTGCAACCTGACAGTAAGTAGGAATACATTTTGTTTATGACATGCTAAATAATGATGTAAGAATTCATTAGTTTCCCCATTTTTATTTTACCGACATTATTATGATTAAAAAGTTGAGTGCTGTCAGCTCAAAAATCACACTTATCAAAAGTTACATAATTAGCATTAACGCTTAAAATACTTTTGGAAGATATTCCCAGTAGGTTAGTAGCTATGAATCCATCACATTTGTAAAAACATAATGTTGTATTTATTATAAGATGAGAACTGTCATGATTTTTAAAAATTTGGCTTACAATTTCAGTATACAAATCTCTGACAGTTTTAATCTGCCACATTATTATTGAAAACACACCAGGAGAAGGAGATATAATGAATCTTGGCTGATTTAGAGGTTAAATTCACACAGGGTTCAACTCCTATCCAGAATCCCTTTCTTTACATTTTTTCTAAAATGTGGGTGGGCTTTTAACAATATAATCCCAATGGTGCAACATTATATTCTCCTGGGTCTCCTCAAAGATTCATAGACTGTTAGAACTGGAAGGGACCTTGGAGATCATTTGCTGTGCAACCCTCTCATTTTAAAGATGAAGTAACTGACTTAGAGAGGTGAAGAGATTTGGGTCAAGGCCACGGGACTAATAAGTGGTAGAAGTCAGACTTAAATTCTTTCCTCTGTAAATGTTAACACTAAATTTACTCTGAGCTATGGTGTTTTATCCTGGCTTCCAGAATGTAGCCCTCATGGTTTGCCCCTTCTCCTTTAAGATAAACAAAATTCAAGTGCTGCCTTCCCTGATCCCCACCGCCAACACCTGCTAGTTCCTTCCTTATCGAACTACCTTGTACTTGACTATTTTGTTTGTGTTTGCATTTATTCACTTGTTCTTTGTTCTGCATTCTTTGTACGTGTACCCTAGTGCTTAGCATGGTGCTGGCACAAAGCATACCCTTAATAAATGCTTACTACACGATGGATTCATTTTCTTCTAAGTATTTTGCTGTTTTTTCATAGTATCTCCTATGTTTCCCTCCAAAAAGGGGGCCTCATCTCCCCCTAAGTCAGCGGTTCTCAACCTGTGGGTTATGTTCAATTTGTAACAATGAAAACACATCCTACATATCAGATATTTACATTACAATTCATAACAGTAGCAAAATTACAGTTATGAAGTAGCAACGAAAATAATTTTATGGTTGGGTGTCATGGAACTGTATTAAAGGGTCACAGCATTAGGAAGGTTGAGAACCACTGTCCTAAGTGTTTCAATGTCCTCTAGAGATACCTTGTCTGTCCCAGAATGCTGCCCACTTCCATGGGTTAATTAACAATTTTTAATAATTCATATATTTTCCCTGAAATATCTGAGGAGTAATTCACAGCCTGTTAACAGTTGTTATGTCCTGTGAATTATAGCTTTTGAGGGGAGAAATTGTATGTTGTTTAATAATTGTTAATACATTTTTTAGTTACTAATCTGACAGTGCCTGAGGTAGAGAGCTGCTAATCCAATTAAGAACTCATAGATTCTCAATGAAATGTACTTATTTTGGCTGGCCTCACTATTCAGATTTCTTTTTAACCAACTTTACTCCAACCAACATTACTCTCAATCATTTATTTTTTTTTAAACATCCAACTTGGTCACAAACACATTCCTTTGCAATTCCTTCATCAGTGTCCCTTCTGAGTGAACTGAACTGTTAACTCACTCTTAAACAAATCTAAATACTTGAGATGTCTTGACTGCTTCCTATCAGTATCAAAAACATTATGAATGAATACAACAGCTGCATCTTGTTGCAGGGCAAGATTAGTGTTTTACCCAAAGAAGGACAAGGGAACACTGTCTACAACAAGGGAAGGACGATGTTGTAAATGAAAAAAAAAAAGTCTACCCACAGCTTTTCAATCCTGGTTAAGACCAAAATTGCTTTGAAGATTAAATAAAGAACATCTTTTCTCCTTGGACTCTTTTCTTTTCCAGATGTTTAGTAGTGCCAAACAGTAAATATTGTAAAATTATTAAAGAAGATTGGGAATATGACTTGCACACTGAAAAAATGAAACCAAGACAGCTGTAAAAATGGTTACACAAATATTAGGAGCTGCCATGGTTACTCTGTGAAAAGATTTGTAAGGAAGGGGCAAAATATGAGTCTTTGAGGGTCTTACTTGTTTGGAATGTTCCTTCCCTTCCCCCTTCACATTGTTTCTCATTTATACTTTATTTATAAAAAATTGAAAATAAATCATGATGTGAATCAAATATTCCACATCCACACAGAGCAAAATACATTACATCTTTCTAGACTGGAGTGAATGCCAACAGGCCTGGGTTCTAGTCCCGCTCCTATTCTATAGCTCTATCAATATGGGTGACAACTGAAAAGTCACTTATAACTCATATGGGTCTCAATTTCCCTTTCTATAAAAGGAGTATTGGTCTACATGATCTCTAGCTTCCTTTTCAGGTCTTATATTCTCTTATTCTAGAGCAGAATATACAAAGAATAGAGATAAAGAAAGCAATGGTTTGGAATTTAATAGAAATAACATATGGTCAATACAAGTAGTTCTTGTTTTATTGAATATTAATCACATAGTTCAAATATAATTTATTTTCATAATAAAAGCTTGCCAGAATCATGGAACATATCCGTTGTAAGATCCAAATGAAAAGATTTCCTTTTTAGGGTGAGGCTCTCCAAAGCTCCTTTTTGCTGATATTATGCCTCAGAAGACTGCAAAGTCTGCTTAGTGAAATCTCCACTAATGTGTAAGAGATAGGACTAATGATCCACACTGGGAGGAAAAAAAATACTGAATGAAAAATATATATATATATTTTTTCCAGATTATAGCATGCAAGTAGACGGTAAATTCATTAAACTAATCCATCAATATGTGTATTTTGGACAATATGTATACCATGGATAATGAATGCACTGAACCTAGAATAGAGTAGTAGGAGATGTGATTTAATTGCATTTTGGAGTTTATGCAGAGCTTTTAATGAGCTCATATAGGTTGTTTCTGCAGAATCCAGGATCTTTTATATTGATATTGTCTCACAATTGTTAAATGGCTAAAAAATGGAACACAATAATTTTGAGCGAGCTAAAACTTTAAACCACTCAAAAGCCAATGGACTGGCTAAACAGATTGTGGTACATGAATGTAATAGAGGGTCACTGTTCAATAAAAAACAAAATAATGAATATGAAAAGTTCAGAAGAGCATAGGAAGACTTGAATTGATGCAGTGAAATAAAAACACAAAAAATCTAAATGAACAGTTATTACAACAATGCAAATGGAAATTGAGAGTTATGTAATTATAATTATTGAGCTTGGCCTCAGAAAAGGGTTGAGAAAACACATCTTCTCTTTCTGACTAAGGACAATGGATGGGTATGAAAATTGTCAAATGTGGCTGATATGTTGACTAGTTTTGACATAGGTTTTTTTTTTTTTAAATTTTATTACAGTTTGCATCGTTCATTTACACAAGATTTTGAGTAACATATTTTCTCCTGCTCTTTCCCCTACCCACCACCCCAAAACAGCCATCCCAGTGTGTCCCCCCTCCCCCAGTCTATTCTCTCCTATGTCACTTCTCGGTAGGGTAGGATGGATCTCCCAACCACAGTGCCTGTGTATCTCAAGTTC
>CM053587.1:251318350-251343999 GCA_028646515.1 Pseudochirops corinnae
CTGGTTTTGGGACTCAGTCTTCTGGTATTTAAATGAATGCACTATCTATATTTCTTATGTAGAGAGCCTGTTCCATTTTGTGATTAATAACTATATCAGCATATTTATAGTTACTGTAGGCATTGTGAATACTGAATTGCTGATACAACACCACATATAGATATAGATATATGAAACATATGAATCCCTTAAAAAAATGTACCTCTCAAGTCATCATCCAGCCTTAAACTTGAAGACGACCAGTGAGAGAGGAGCCTACTACCTTCACAATAGCCCATTCTACTTATAAAAGCACAGCTTATTACAGAAAACCTACAGTTGATTGTCTTTTGACAACTTGTAACTGTTGCTCCTAGTTCTAGACAAGCAGAATAAATTCATGTTCCATGTAACACTTTAAATACTTGAAGAAACTATTGTTACTGCACACACACACACACACACACACACACACACACACACACACACACACACACCTTCAATCTGTTCTCCAAGCTAAACGCACCCAATTGATTCAACCAATATATGGCATATTCTCATATTTCACAAATCTGGCTTCCTGATAATCTAATTCATACTAAAACATTAATGGTATACGTTATTGTAGTTAGGCTATTCTTGAGTTTTTAGTAGGGATTCCTAGGGGGAAAATGCTATAAGACAGAAGTCCAGTGGTAACAATTTCAGGCCCCATGGTTTCAAAGGATTTTCCAAATCCTTTCACATATATGATCTCATTTGAACTTTAGAGACATGAGGTGGCAATAGTGAGTAAGGGAGGCCGAGTTATCAGCATTCTTGGAGGTAAGGAATTCCTCCCCATTCCTTTGTGAAGGTATGATTTTCTTTTTGATCTCTTCACCCTCAAGAAAGTTTCATTTCTTGCAAAACTAGACCACCAAGAATGACATTGGGAGGTTATAAATAAAAGTAAGCCTGCCCATAGTTTGCTACATCACATAGTACTTGCTACTGCGATCGCTGACCTGGGGTTCAGTTCTAGGACTAACTGAATCTTGAATTTATATACCAATCATATATAGCCCAACACCATTCTCCCAACAGCACCAACACTCCAAATCTGCTCCCTCTCATTCACCTTTTGTTTCTCTAAAATAAGGAATGTTATCTCCTTTATCCTAAGTCTTAAATTAATACAAAGCTTAATATTTCTGGTAGCCAACATGGTTTTATCTTAGGTTAATGAGATCTAGATTGAAATCAATGCATAAGTAACTGGCAAGCTTGACCATCCAGTTAAGTAGGAAAAGAAAAGTAATTTTACTATGAAGTAGCCAAGGGCCTTGATTCTGTCTCTTGAGCAGTGAATTCCCGGCTTGGCACTCCATCTGGCTGATTGTCCAGGATTAATGCAAATCGTCTCATAGGCTCTCACAATTTACGTTCATTCATGTGATCACTTTTTTAGATCCCTTCTTCTTGCTCGCCTGCCTTCTTTCTTTCCTATTCTTGCTGATCCTGGCCTATCATCTTCCAAACATCCAATAATTCTCTGTTTTGTTTATGTTTCTGTTTTTATTTTGAAGGTGAGTTTGTGAGTTAAGGTTAATCCTTCCTTCAAGCTTCTCCACCACAAAGTACCATAATGTCTCCATTATGTAGGTGAGTCAACTGAGGCAAAGAAAATCTGGCAAATGATCCGGGGCTATGCAATTAGTAACAGAATTAGGAACAGAACACAAGTGTCCTGAATTATAGATCGCTCTTATGCCCACTTCATAATGTTACTTCTCATACACCCTTAAAGAAAAGGAGGGGAAAAAAAATAAGAGAAATGAAGGACTATGAGCCTGCCAATAATGCAGGGGAAAGAGTCAAATAGTTATTTTCATTGGGGATGTTGGTAGTTTCATTTCTAAAAACGTAATGATGGGGGATGAACTCCCTTCTTCCCATAGAGATTTACAGAAGTCCTGAGCTGCATTATCTTATGTGGGCCAAAGTAATGGAGGCCCAGCCAATTTAACTCAAAACTTTGGTTCATCATAATTAGTGGATCTGTGGTAGGAAGAGAGTATGTTCTAACAAATTCTTCCCAGGCTGTTCCACAACTCTCTATGGCTTAGTGCTGAGCAAGGAGGAAAAATATGAGGAAAACAAACAAAGACAGACTTTCTTTTGTGCATTGGCTGTTTGCCTGCCAAATCAGCCGGATGGATGCAGAGTCAATTTCCATAGTGTTTGCGGCCTTACACTGGCTTCTGCACAGGCAAGTTGGGAAATATTTATTGTTGAATAGGGCCCTTGGAGGTTATTCTTGGAAGGAGAAACTTCTGTGAGCCATGATGTGTTGATTGAAAATCCCTTCTATCCCGGGTTTCACAAACTAGACCTGATATCCTCTTCCACTACAAAAAAAAAAAAAATCACTGGGAAACAGGAAAAGAATTATTAATGTTTTGAAATCTTAATCATATAGATATGTGCTATCTCCTCATCCCAAGCAATCTAAAATATGTGTGATACTGAGTTAGGAAAGTATGGAATCAGGGGGGAAAACTCTTGGTTGCTGAATGTTTCATTCCAGTATACTTTTAGTTTTCTCCATGATATTCTCTTCTCTCTAGACTTTTGTAACACTTTTCTCTCCTGGTTCTCCTCTTACCTCTTACCACTCCTAAGTCTCCTTTGCTGAAGAGATTGGGTAAGGCTACCTAACCATGGAAGTCCTTAAAGTCTCTGCTGTAAGAGAGGAGTGTTTATATAACAAAGTTCTTTTTATATTTCCATAACTAATCCAAGGGATGTAAGTCAGATCTATCTTATTTTCATATCTACTCTATGACAAATGGGTTATGGAGATGGATGATCTCGTTACTCTTCTTGATTATATAGCTCTTTTGAGAATCCAAGAAATGGGAGAGGGTTGAAAATTAATAAGAATTTCAAGATGATGATTCCAATCTTCAGAGCCATAATAAGCATAGGGCAAAGAGGTGCCAACTCCATGTGACAATCATATATCCCCCATACCTCATCTATGCTATGTCTTTATGTCTACACAGATTGAAGATCCCTGGGGCATCCCTTCCAGGGTCCCATCCACATGGCCTCCACAATTTTTATGTATAGCCTTTGGGGGAATTTGTTTTGCTTGACTATTCATGTTTATTGTAAGAAATGTGTTTTGCCTTTCCTTTTTTTCAATGGAATTGTGAGGGTGTAAGAGATAAAAATAGATTTCTATTAATTAAAGAAAGCAGAGAATAAGGAATGCTATAAATGTGAAATCTTGTATAAACTTTCAGATGAGGTCACTGCATTATTATTTTTTTACTTTATTTTACTTTGTTAGAAAGAACTTCTAATGAAGTTAGGGTAATTTATGAGTGAAATGCAGAAACAAAACATCAATAAAACTAAAAATGTAAAAATGAAAAAAGTCATACAAATTGGAAATTGGCTGAAAATCACTACTCAAAAATTAGTTTTTAATGATGTGATATCAACTAGCATGAAGGTCAGTGGAGAGATCTGTAGATCTATTCTTGACCCTATTCTTCTCAGTATTTTTGTTATTGCCTGAAATAAATATATCTAAGATAAACTCCCTAAATTTGTGGCTATCTCAGAGCTAGGAGGGATAGTAAAGTTGGTTCCAAAGTGATTTAAAAGGTTAGAACAATTTTGTAAAATCAAACTTAATAAGAACACATACAACAAAGAGACAACATGATTAGGCAACCTTTTTTTTCTGAAAGAAAAAAAGACCAGGGTTGTAGTAAATTCCAAACTCAATATGGACCAACAGTGTGAAATGGTAGCCAAAAATGTTAGTCTATTTTTAGTATTATTAAGAGATCTATAGCTTCCAGGAATAAGGAGATGATAGCCATGCTGTATTTTGCCTTAATTAGAACATATTTCAAGTGTTGTGTTCAATTATGGGTGTCATACTTTGGGAAGGGTGTTGCAGGGTATATCATGCAAATTACCAGGCTGGACAAACCAAAAGCCAGAATTTGGTTGCTGGGAGAAATATCATCAATTTCAGATATGCAGATGATACCACTCTGATGGAAGGAAGTGAAGAAGAGTTAAGAAGACTCTTGATAATGGCGAAAGAAGAGAACATAAAAGCTGACCTGAAACTTAACATAAAGGAAAAAAAATGATTAAGGTATAGACTAGGTCCATCACTTTCTGGCAAATAGAAAGAAATTAAAATAGTATCAGATTTTATATTCTTGGGTCCATAGATCACTGTGGATGGTGACTACAGACATTAAATTAAATTTCCTTGGAAGGAAATCTATGGTGAATCTGGACAGCATACTAAAAATCAGAGTCATCACCTTGCCATAAAGGTGTGTATCATTAAACCCGTGATTTCCCCCCCATAGCAATGTATAGCTCTGAGAGTTGAACTATAAAGAAAGCTGAGTGATGAAGAATCAATGTTTTTCAATTGTGGTCCTGGAGAAGACTTTTGAGAGTCTCTTGGACAGCAAAGAGATCAAATTAGTCAATACTTAAAGAAATTAACTCTGAGTATTCACTGGAAGTGTAAGCTTATTTACTGAATGAAGTGTAAGTTTAAATACTCTGGCCACATGGTGAGAAGACAGGACTCCCTGGAAAAGACCCTGATGTTTGGAGAGATTAAAGGCAAAAGGAGATGAGGACGGCAGAGAATGAGATGGATGGTTAGTATCATGGAAGCAATGAACATGAATTTGGACAGACTTTGAAAGATAGCAGAAGGTAGAAAGATCTGGTGTGCTTTGGTCCATGGAATCTCAAAGGAGACATGACTGAATGACAGAACAACAGCAAGAACAAACTGATAAGAGAACATCTGGGAAATCAATTAGGAGAGCAGCAAATTCATACTATATGAAAACTGACTGAGGGAGTTGAGGATATTTAGCCTAGGAATAAAGAAGAGAAGACTCAGAGGGGACATCATAGCTTCCATAAAGTGTGAAAAGGAATGTTGTTTTAAAGGAGCATTATGCGGGGTACCCTAAAACAGGCAGCTAGGTGGTACAATGGACAGAGCACTGGGCCTGGAGTCAGAAAGACCTGAGGTCAAATCCATTGTCAGATACTTACTAACTGTATGACCATGGGCAAACCACTTACTCTCTGTCTGCCTCAGTTTCCTCAACTATAAAGTGGGGATAATAAAAGCACCTAGATCACAGAGCTGTTGGGAAGATCAACTGAGATAATATTTATAAAGCACTAGGCACACTGTCACATGCTTATCCCCTTTTCCCCAAAGTCTTAAAAATGTCTAAAGCTTAAAATTATACAAAGACTTTAGTTATATTTTGTATTTGTTTTGTTTGGCCTAAGAAGGCAGACCTAGATGCAATGGATTGAAGTATCACATTGGTGAATTGAGGTTTCATGCAAGGAAAAGTTTACTAAGAATTAGACCAATTGTACTTTTGCAAAATGGGTAGCCTCAGAAGGTAGTAGGTTTCCCTCCACTGGACGTCTTCAGTCAGAATATGAACACTTGAGTATGTTTTTGAGAGTGTTATTTTCAGGTATGAATTGAACTAGTTGTCTGCTGAGGTGTCTTCCAATACTGAAATTCTGTGGTTCGATAATGAGAAGGCAACATGATGCGGTTTATTCTTTCTTATTGTTTTTGTTGGCTAGGAAGTGTTAAGCGTCTGAGCCCGAATTTGAAGTAAAGTCCTCCTGACTCCAGGTCTGGTGATCTATCCACTGTGCTGCCTAGCCACCCCATACAAACATTTTTTAAAAAGGCTTAATATTTAGGTCATTCAGACTGGAAATATAGTGCTTTCTCACTGGTCTGGTCCCATTCAAAATGGCATGAGAGCTTTGATCTACTCTCTCTCTGACTTGAGCTGGTTCGCCCCTCCTTTGGCAACATTCTGCTCCATTCCCAGGATTTCACCATATTGATATCAGACTCAGTGTGGATATCTAATAGTTTTATTAGCCCGTTTCAGTTCAGAAGGCCCTAGCTCAAGAGATCTTCTATTGGCCCAGTCATCCTGGTAACTGGAATGCACAACTGGTACACAACTGTGCACAACTGATATGCACAACAACTCATGGCTAGAAAACCAAAATTTTACATCAAAAGTATTGCAAAGTCTTGAGAGGTATTAGAGGACTTAGCCTAGGAATAAAGAAGAGATAAATAAATAAATAAATAGAATAAAGAAGCACTAGAGTGCTTTTGGTCAATATTTAATTTTCTTTTGTAAAATTATTCAAGTGTTTTGCTCATCTTATCATCTCTTGGTAACCTTTTCTGTTTGGAAGGGAGAACACTAAATCAACACAATATCTATTTCTTCTTGCAGTATGTTCCATTGGCCCTCTCTGAGTATCATAGCAAGGTTGATGAGTAGTTCCCCCAGAATTGCTGAAATTTCAGATGTTTGACACAGGAAGAGGTGATTTTACTGTTTTACTCCCAACTAAAAAGTTCCAGAGCCATTAAAAATGTTAAAATATAAATCAACAAAATAATGGGCGAAACTTATTTTTCAAAGATAATCTTTCAAAATCTGTAAGCAAATCCATTTTAAGTCAAAAGATAGGACATGTGTGGCATGTCAATTTATTTGGGCTTCATCATACAAAACTGAAACTATTTGCTCAATCATTAAATTTAGAATTGTTAAATTAAATTAAATACAGAATTGTTATTGTTCAGTCATTTTTCAGTCATGCCTGACTCTCCATTTTCTTATACTGGAATGGTTTGCCATTTCCTTCTCCAGCTCATTTTACAGATAAGTAGTTGAGGCAAATAGGATCAAGGGACTTACCCAGGATCATTTAACTACTAAGTGTCTGAGTCCAGATTTGAACTCAGGAAGAAGGAGTCTTCCTGACTCTAGGCCCAGTACTCAATCCACTACACCACCAAGCTACAGAAACAGAATACCTTATGAAATTTAGGGCAGGCACATTTACAAAAACATTCTATTTTTTATAATGTTTGGTAATTTCTGAGTAAAGCAGATAAGAACATCCAAAGGAGATCATAGCACTATAGACTTAAAGGAAATTACTAGGTCATCCATCTTTCTCAGCAGTAGGAATGACAAATATTACTATAAAGCAGGTGCAATTCGATTATAAATTATGGTATTACTCCAATTCCTCTGTAATAAAACCAACTCATTGGAAAGATGGATTGTTTCTTTCAAACATTTCTAGGACATTTCGCCTATGGAAGAGAAGACTTGAAGAATGAATGAAGGTATTGATTAGGTGGTATGAGATGTGTTTGGCCTGAGGCCAGAAGGTAGAACTAATAGCCAATAACTTGTTGCTTATTACAGTTTGGCGTCAAAAAGAAGTTTCTAAGGATTAAAAAAATTATCCCAATTGATAGAAGAATAAATTAACTCAGGTGTTATTGGGTTCTTCCTCCATCGAGAGCTTCAAACAAAAACATGAGTATGTTGTAGGAAGAATTCCTAGCCAGATACAGATTCAACTGAGGCTGCTGGGATCGCTTCCAAGTCAGAAATTCTATGATTCTCCTTAATATTATTCCTTCTTAGTACTATAGATTATGAGGAAAAATCCTTTCCCTATCACCTCTGTTTTCAGTGGTTTCTCCCTCCTCAGATTATCTTAGATTTACTTAATTCTGTGTATTTTGAATCCTATGATAGAAATGTAAGTTCTCTGAGGGCAGGGGGTGCATTATTTTTGTCTTTCTTTCTACTACTTACCACAGTACTTGGCACCCAGGAGGGAGTTAGCAAATTTGTTGAATTTTTATTTGACTGTTACACATGTTAACGATGATAGTGATAATAAAGATAAAATAACAATCTTGTTTTTGTATGATACATCATAGTCAGTCAGTCAATAAGTATTTATTGTTTTTCTATGTGCCAATTAGCTAGGTGGCATAGTAGATAGAACATTAGACCTGGAGTCAAGAAGACTGGCCCCAGACTTCATTGTGTCCTTCATTCTCGAAGAGGACCAGAATTACATCACAATGTTAGAGTCAAGTTATGGTGTGTCCAACAATGGCTGATCAGAATATATGAGTTCAGAATGCTCTAACACGTCAGGCACACATATTCCATGTGAATATTTGGGCTGGATTTTCTAAATTTATGCATCTCATGTTTCTTTTGAGCTACTTCAATTCTGCTTTGCTCATAAAGCACAGCACTTTTGATGAGAACATGACATTCTGGGTGGTCCTGTGCCAGTGTCTCCCATGTCTCATAGTTGATTCCAAAATTCTTTAGAGAGACCTTGAGAGTATCCTTGTAATCATTTCTTCTGACCACCCACATGAACTCTTGCTTTGTGTAAGTTCACCATAAAATAGGCTCTTAGGCAAGCATACATTTGGCATTTGAACAATATGGCTATCCCACTGGAGTCGTGCTCTTTAGTAGTGCTTGCATGCTTGACAGTTTAGTGCAAGAAAGGACTTCAAAGTCCTTATCCTGCCAGGTGATCTTCAAAATCTTCCTAAGACAATTCAAATGGAAGTGGTTCCATATCCTGGTATGGTGCTGATATACTATCTAGATTTCACAAGCATACAACAATGAAGTTATCACAATAGTTCTGTAAACCTTCAGTATGGTCATCAGTCTAATATCTGTTCTCTCAACACTTTCCTTCAGAGCCTCCAAAACACTGAGCTATGCTCTGGAAATGTGTTCATCAACCTCATTGTCAATGTGTAAATTCCTAGAAAGTATACTGCAAAGGTGAGTGGACTCATCCATAGTATTCAAAACTTCTCCATTTGCTGTAACCAATGGCTCCATGTATGGATGGTGGGGTGCTGGCTTGTAAAGCACTTATGTTGCCAATTGGTGTTAATTGGTGCTAATTGTTGCCAAAATTATTACAAACAACAGAGAACCAATCGATGCTTTGTTGTAGCTCAGCTTCAGAAGTTAGGTTGAGTGCACAATTATCTGCAAACAAACAAAAAATCATGCACCAACTCTCCCTCTGCCTTAGTCTTGACTTGTACCTTTTTCAGGTTAAATAACTACCCTTGATGCTGTATTCATCCACATTGAAGGAGTCTGACAACACTGATGAAAAAACATCATGCTAAAGAGCATGGGTGCAAGAAAACAGTCTTGTTTTACTCCGCTGGTGACTGAGAAAGCATGAGAGAGCATCTTTCATTATCCAGAACCTGGGCAAGGATGCTCTCATTAATTTGACATTCAGTCCTGATGATCTCTCTGGGCAACCAAATTTTCACATGATTTTCCATAAACCTTTATGACTGACAATATCAAAGGCCTTAGATCCACAAACAGGTATGGACCTCTCTTCTGCTCCTGGCATTTCTCCTGGAGGTGTCAGGCAGCAAACATCATATTGATCACTCCTTGGCACTCTCTGACACTACACTGACTCTCAGGTAGATGATCATCTTCCACGTGAAGGATTAGTCTATAAAGGAGGACTCTGGAAAGAATCTTGCTGGCCATGACTAAGAGAAAAGAACCCCCTGTGACTGTCACAGGACAATCTATTTTCTATACCTTTATAAAGATGGACAACAGAGGCATCCTTGAACTCCTGATGGATATTTTCCTCTCACTAATTAAGCTGGAAAATTTCATTCAGTTTTTGTATGAGCAGTGGACTCCCTGCTTTTAAAATCTCAGCTGGAAAAGAATCAGTATCAGGTGCTTTGTCAAAGGAGTGGAGCCTAGTGACATTCAAAACATCATCATCAGTTGGAAATTTGGCTGGAGAAGTATTGACTTCAACCTGAGAGAATGGTCAATGGCTTCAAGCACTGATTGATGACAGTTTGTTGAGAACACCATGAAAGTGTTCAGGCTTTCTCTCCAGAATCATGTCCTTATCACTAATAAGTGTGGCTCTGTCTGCACTGAGTAGTTAGGATGCACCAAAGGTCTTTGGCCCATAAACAGCTGTCAGCCATCATAAAAGTGCTTTGGATTATTACCACCATCAAAAAAAATTTAATTTCAACTGCATATTTACTGAACTAAGAATCTTGCATCTCTCTTAGCTTCACTTTTACTTTACTTTTGATGGAGTTAAATGGTGTTTTCCTAGAGATGGATGAACCATCTTGCTGGTAAACCCTGTGGAGTTTTTGTTTTTTGTTTAGCAGCTTCTGAATTTCTCCAGAGATTTTTTAGCAATCAGTCTTGATGATTGTAAGTGTTCTGACCCAGATGAGCAAATATAGAGCTATACACCAAATCTCTGAAAGCTTCCCACTTCCTTTCTGTCTCACTATTGCCAATCATGCCTGGTTCAGCTTTCCTTCCAAGTTAGCCACAAACTCTTCCCATTCAGAGAAGTGCTCTGATCTGTTGACATTAACTCTTCTGGTAGTCATCTTGTCTTGGGGTTGCTACTTTTGTTGAATATAAATATTTAGCTTGGAGAGAATAAGGCTATGATCAATCCAGCACTCTGCACCACACATTGTCTTTGTCACTCTCATATTCTGTTTCTCCTCCTTACAATTATAGTCTATTAAATACCAATGTTTGCTAGAAAGCTTCATCCATGAAGTTGTATTGCATTTAAGAGACAGATTACAATATTGGTTGATGAGGTCATGAGACATATGAGTCTTCAATATTAAGTGACCATTGCTATTGCTATTTCCAACTCTTCCTCCCAAAGACTCTCTGCTACATCTGGTAGTCTGTGCCTATTCTAGTATTAAAGTCACCCAGAATTATAAAGTTGTCCTCTTTTGGCACATTGATGATGAAGGTCTCCAGATCTTCATAAAATTATTCTTTGACTTCATCAGGGTTCATCATGGTGGGAGCATACATACTGACGATGGTGGAGTGGCATTTTCCTGCAAGTGGCAATCACATTTCCACAAGCCTATCATTCACTCCCTTTCATGGAAATACCAACTTGTTGACTAGATTAGTTTGTATTGTAAAACCTATGCCAACTTCATGGTGCTCCCCTTCACTGTGGCCACTCCAGAAAAAAAAAAAAACCAAAACCACAACTGTATATCTAACTCTGACTTTGGTAAGTTGGCCTTCATTTGCCAGCCTTGTTTCACTCAGGGCTGCTATTTGATGTGATATGTGCTGAATTTTCTTGCAACAAGAGCTGTTCATCTTTTAGGGCTACTGGATTTTGTGTTGTCCGTAAATGTATCCATGTGTTGATGGTGAGTGGAATCATCTTTGCAGAAGTTTTTGTACATTTGTGTGTATGTGTGTGTGCATGTGTGTGTGTTTTGACCACAGGGTGAGGTCCCTGCCTGCCACAAGTAAAAAGGCCAGGATAGGGTAAACAGACAATTTTTAGAACACCTTTTCTATCCCCTTCCTCACACCAGGAGGTGAGCTGGGCAGTCCTTAAAAAGCCATTCAGATACTCAGGAAACTGCTGAATCCCACTGCTGCTTCCAATGAGAAAACTACACTATGGCTTGGGCTGCCTATGTGCAGGACTGTGACTACAGCTCCCAATGTATCCATACCTGATACTTCCTCACTTGCCTATCTTCACAGACTTTGAGATGGTTAAAACGGTGAAAATTACATGGGTCATGTCTTTTGATTCATGCATAAGTCAGGCAGAGTTGCATGAAGTCATTGACCTCACTCTCCCAGAGTCATCACAGTCCAGTGGCAGGACAGTCAAGATGACTCATGATGGCCTTGAGTACATTTGATGTGCTATCTTCAATGTATAACCAAATTTTAAGTGCCTGCTTCAGCCATTGAAACAAATTGTTCTACCCATCCTACCAAGAAAAGCTTTCACATGCTTGGGGTAGACACCCCCTCTAACTCACCAAAGGGTTTGAGATCCCTTGGGTACCCTCAACCTGGCTTAGCCCAGCTGCCTAAATGGTTACCAAGATGGGGCTGCTGTGTATGCTGTACCTTCTTGGAGCCACAAATGAGAGTTGGGTGGATCAGGCGGACAACAGCCCTGAAAAAGTTTCCACAGTCCTCATACCAGAGGTACTAGACTTACCTGAACACACTTTACACTCCAAATGGGATCAAAAGAGTAGGATACAACTGAAAATGACTGAATAACAACGGTGTCAAATACTGAATCCCACTGCTGCTTCCAAAGAAAAGTCAAACTGTGCCCTTAACATCCTCATATTCCAGTAGTAAAGATAACATAAATAACATGTAATCAGCTGTACATGCAAGATATATACGGTGCAAATGGAAAGACATCTTAGAAGAAGGAAGGGGCTAGCAGTTGGAGTGGGAACAAGCATGAAAGTGACAATCAGAAAAGATCCAAAGAAGGTGGAATTTGAGGTAAGTCTTGCAGGAGGCCTGGAGGCCAAGGTAAGGAGGGAGAGCATTCTAAGAATGGGTGACAGACAGTACAGAGGCACAAGGACAGAAGATGGAGTTCTTCATAAGAGGAACAATGAGAAAGTCTGGGTCTGGGCTGATGTAGGGCTCCTTCATTAATGTGTTCTCTACTAAGATATCTTACAGGACAAGAGTAGCTACATTCCAAATATTACTGAGAAAAAAAATCATTTGTGGATTTTTAAATGTACCATTAATAGCAAATTTATTCTAAGATTTATAGGTAAAGAATTTATATTTAAAAGATCTCATTTGCTTTTCTGAACAATTCAAATAAAAATATTTCAAGGAGACACCCATGAAACACACTTGTAGGGCTTTTTATTACAGATGTGTAAATATAATCTTTTTGCTGATGCCTCTGAATCAACTAAATATGATAAAACATATGATGCCACCCTCCCAAACATTAACAATGTAAGTTCTGAACCTTACTCTAAACATTAGAAGTGAAAGCTTCACAAGGCTGTATGTAGAATCAGTTATGAGATGAATTGCTTTATTTTGGAACAATCAGATTCTTCAAAGCATCTGAGAAACAGGCACACATTTGAAAGATTGTTTTATGATGTGGTAGAGATAAAATGTTAAACAATTATGTTACTTATTATTTAGGACATTTCAATTTTTCAAGAAGTGAGTTTCTTGCTGCTTTTAAGATTCTGTATTTGGGGGAACTAACATTTGCAATAATAAAAGCCTGATCTATAGGCTGTAGGTTCATCTTGATAAATCATTAAGTTGTGTCCAACTTTTCATGACCCCATAGACCATAGCACGGCAGGCCCTTCTGTCCTCAGCAATCTCCCCATGTCTGCCAAGTTGACATTCATTGCTTCCATTCCATTATCTATCCATCTCATCCTCTGCTGCCCTTTTCTCTTTTTGTCTTCAAGCTTTCTTAACATCACGATCTTTTCCAATGAGTCCTGTCTTAGCATGTGATCAAAGGACTTGAGCTTCAGCTTTACTCAACTTAAATGTTGTTTGGTCATTTCAATTGTGTCTGATTCTTTGTGACCCCTTTTGGGGTTTTCTTAATAAGGATACTGGAGTAGCCATTTATTCTCCATCTTATTTTACAGATGAGGAAACCAAAGCAAAAAGGGTTAAGTTACTTGCTCAGGGTCATACAACTAGTAAGTGTCTGAGGCCAGATTTAATCTCATGGAGATGTGTCCTCCTGAGTTCAGGCCCAGCACTCCATTAACTGTGCCTCCTGGTTGTCCAAGTTTCCTTGAATAACTATACTTTAACCAAGGTTCCCAAATCAAATTAGTTCTAATACTATTTCACAAGGATGCTTATGGAAAAAGGGCTAATTTAGTAGTCAGGAAGTGCTGGATTCAAGTCCTGCCTCTGACACAGATAACTGTGTAATCATAAACAAATCACTTAATCTTTCAGTGCTTCCCTCTACTCCACCCCCAAGTCACCTACAAGGCTATAATTTTCAAAGGTGTTGCTGTTTTGCAGAGATTTTACAAACCTGACAGATTTTAATAAGAGGATGGAGTAAAGTGTACATTAAAATTGGACATCTGGGTATCAGTTAGGCAGATTGCATCTTCTAGTAAAAAAGTCACTAATAGGACAATTGATTTACTCTTCTGAGCCTCATATGTCAGTCACAGAAAATGCTGACTTCACTTAATGATCTCCTTGGCTCCTAGCCCCTAAAGTACTTTAACCTTCACAGCTGGGACCGCTTAACCCTCACCTGCATGTATAGCCCTGCTCTTGACTTTGGGGCCAACTGTGCCTCCAGACATGGGAGTATGAAGAGCTCCCTGGCCTCAAGCAGCTATGCTTTCAGTGACTCAGGCTTTTGACCTCATACCTTTGTTCTAGTCCTGACTTCCAGCCTTGTTCATCTACGAGAGTGAAGGAAATAACCATTTTCTCATCACCAGTGGAGCACATAGGAGGAAAGGTGCTTCAGTGTCTACAGTGTACATCGATATGTTAATATGTCCCCAGAAAATTGCCAAAGTCTTCCTCTAAAAATGAGGATTGCTAAGTAGCTGTTGTCCCTGCACTCCAGTGATCTGACAGAGCTCAGATCTAACTCATCCCTTAAAGTGAAAAAGAATGAAAGTTGGAGGGAGGGACACATCCAGATTTAGAAAGGGGGGATGGCAACCAACTTCTTCAGACAGGATTGAGGAACAGAATAGGAATATTGTAAACTCTACCTGAATTCCAGCTCTAACTATTGTCTATCCCCTTGACTTCTCTGACACTGCCCTCTTCTGGCTTGACTCACACTTCTTTCTTTACTGCCTCCATATGGGTGTTGAGATCAACACTTTTCTTCTCTCTTCATATCTTTTGTCCTTCAGCAACCTGATCATCTAACAGGGTTTCAGCTCTTACTACTTTGTTATGACCTCTCCTCCTTCTAAATTTTTATTTATAACTCTACCCTCCTTCCTTTAAAAAAAAAAATTGTATTTTTGAGCTAGACTTTTTCGGTTATATAGTTTACCAACATAAAAAAATTGATGTCTAAATCCAAATTCATCCTTCCCTTTGTTTTTGTTTGTTTTCAAAGGGGAGTAATGATATCAGGGTCATTTTGACTTGTGTACAAATTGGATTTAAGTGAGGCAGAGTTGCACAGTCATCAGCCTCTCTCTCTCTTCTAGAGTCATTGAAGTCCAGTGGCAAGACAGAAGTCAAAATGAGAGATGTTGCCCCAGGATGCAATGTATGGCCTTGGTGAATTTGATGTCTGACCATGCTCTAAGTGCTCCATGGGACCTGCTTCAGCTTCCTCTGTGGCCAGTGGAATAAATTGTTCTTATGCATCCATTCCACCAAGAGAAGTCTTTACATGCTTGACCTGGTTAACTAACTCACTGATGGGTCTGAGGCCTGTTGCTTATCCTCAACGAGGTTTAGACCATCTACCAAGATGGTTTACTGAGGGTGTGGCTACTGCCTATGTTAGAGCCACAGGTGAGAGCTGAGTGACAGGTAGATACCAAAGGTGGATGAATAGTCCTGAAAATGACTCAGCAAGCTGTCACACCATAGGTGCTAGTCCTCCTTGAATATCCCATGAACCCCAGCTCCTTCCCCTAATTCTCCTTTGGCTTTCCTCATTTCTGTCAATGACTATCATTCTTAGTCATCTATGTTCAAAAGTAATATCACTAAAACAAAACTTTTCATTATTCTTTTCATTATTTCTTTTTATATTCCTTTTCATTATTCTACCACATGTAATGGTGTTTTTCTGCACTATATTCTCAATGCACAATCCTATTTCTTGCCAATGTTTTCTTTCACCTGGAGTATAAATATAAATATAAAATACTTATATTTAAATATATATATATTTATGTTTAAATATATATAAATATAAAAATAATAATAAGGTGCAAACTATGTACTAAATATCATGCTAAGTGCTTTACAAATATCATCTTGTTTGATCCACTCAACAACCCTACAAAGTAGGTACTATCATTATCCCCATTATATAGTTGAAGAGACTAAGGCAAACAGAGGTTAAGTGACTTGACCAGGGTCATATAAGCTAGTAAGTGTCTAAGACTGAATTTGAATTCAGATCTTCCTGACTCTAGGCTGAGTACTCTACTGAACCACCTAGCTTCTTAACAGCACACTACTTGAGATAGTTATCAAATGAGATAAAATTGATAAAGTGCTCATCACAGTACCTGGTATGTAGTACACATTAGATAAATGCCTATTCTCTTTCCTCTGCCACCCTTCCCAACTCATCTTCTTAAATCCATCTTTTACAAATTGCCAAATTAATCTTTATAACAGATTCTATTTATGCCATGCCACACAAATGTTAGCAGACTTTCTATAGGTCCTCTAAGTTCTTACAATTCTTGAAGGGGTGGCAGAGAATCCCATCTATGGGGAGAGAATCATGAGCTATATTACCCTCCAGGCTGCTAGTGGGATTCACTGTGTCTCAACTCTTAAATAGCTATGTTTGTCTCACTAGCACTTTTTTTGCTCTTTTGGTTAGCCAACAGTGTCCCCCACAAGGACACAATCAATGTAAAAGAAAGGGAGCTGACCAGAGAAGGTATAGCTAACTAGAAGCCAGAAAACCAGCTAGTGAGACCAGACAGGATATCTTCACAGACATGTGCCAGTGATTGCTACATTGCTCATCTCAAGCAAAGAAAGATGTAAAAGAAATGACCATGAATTAGAACGCCTTGATTCTGTTAATTTTGGAACACACTATGATATGTGTATGGTTAACTGGGGTATGGGCTAACTTTTCAAGGCTGAGAATAATTCTCTAGAGGAGAAGGAACCTAGGATGGAATAAAAAGCATTTGCACAGTAGATGTTTTATGGAGGGAAGGGGGAAGGAACAACTATTTGGTATGGGTGGCAGAAATGATGCTACTTCATTTAATGACTTTAATTTACTTTTTTCCTCATGATTTGATTAAATGTTCTTTGCTGCTATGATTTGCATGCTTATTCTGGCATGGTTTGGCAGGATTACATTGGGGTGTGTGTGAATAAGCTAGAGAATAATTTGTGTTTTCACAAGTGAGAGACTGGTTTGTGCAAATTCAGACTTGTGAAGAGCCCTAGGCTATAGAAATGCAATTGAAATAATTTAATATTTAAGCCCTTCACTCTAAAATATTGATATTTCTTTATAGCATTATCTCAAACTTCTGTCTTTTTTTTATAAATGCTGTGAAACTGGATTGTTCCACCAACTCATCCCATGCTTTTAGACCTCTTCTTAATGTATGATATGCCCTACCTTTCCAGCACTTCCTTTCAAAATCCTCCCCATCCTTCAAGGTCCATTTCAAATGCTGCCTACCCCATGGAACTTTCTCTGATTTCCTCCCCTTTTCCACAAATTGTAGATTATCCTTCCTTCTTGAAACACTTTATAGCTCTTTTGTACATTATTTTTTATTGGTCCAGAGCTACAATTTTATTGTTGGAGAGAATTCTTCTGTAAGGAAACCCCCACATTCACACAGATAATCAATTATTGTGCAATTTATAATCTTAGAAAAGTATCTGGAAAAGGGAGATGTAAAGTGGCTTGTCATGAAGGCAGCATATGTTAAAGGTAAGATTTGAACCCAGACTATCCTGACTACAAGGCTGACTCTCCATTATTCCATGTTGTCTTTCAATTGTGTGACAATGTCCCATTACATATATACCATAATTTGTTTAGCCATTTACCAATTTATAGATGACCCCCTTAATTCCACTTCTTCTCCTCCTTTTTAACCTCTCCTTACAGGATTAGAAATGTTGTTCATTAGAGCACTTTCACTTCCTTCCAGTATTTTTCTCCCTCTTAACCCACTATGTCCTCATTCCCCTTGACTTCTCTTCTGAATCCCATTAATTTCCACACTAAAACCTGTGTGTGTTTAGCTATTTCCTGTCTGGCTTAGATAAGAATAAGTCATATCTGATGCCTGCTCTCCCATCTCCCTGTATACCTGTGGTCTGTTTTCCTCAAGCATCCTAGACAAAAGAAACAAATAATTCTAACCCCTCCTCCTTCCTGCCAAGACAATGCATTCCCTTTATCTTCCCTTTGTCATTCCCTTCTTAAAACATTCATTAAAGAACCAACTTACTCCTAAGATCTCTATTTTTCTTTTACAACTTTCACAAAATCCTTCAAAGACATTAAGTTTCTGAAGGGACACTTGTTTCTTCTTCCCCTAATATAATTTTGTACCTGAATCATCATATATCCCCTTCCAATTGCTGAAATAAATTTACTTTTCTAGGTTTCTCTTGATTGTTTTGTTTATATTTCAAAGTCTCTCCTCAGTTCTTATCATTCCATCAGAAATGAATAAAAGTCCTCTTTTCCATTAAAGTCTAAGCCCCTCCCTCAACATAGGATTAAACTCAACTTTACATGATAAGTTACTATTCTTGGTTGCAAGCCTATATATTTTTTGGAATGTTGTATTCCAAAATCTCCTCTCAGTTATAGTAGAAGTTGCCAGGTCTTATGTGATTTGGATTTTGGCCCCTAGGTACTTGAACTCTTCCTTTCTGGCTCTTTGAAGTATTTTTTCTTTAATCTGGAAGCTCTGGATTTGACTATGGCATTCCTAAGACTTCCTTTTGGGTTTTCCTTCAGGGAGTGATCAGTGGATTCTTTCTATCTTCATTTTTGTCATCTGATTCTAATATATTCGGCCTGTTTTAATTTATTATTTCTTTATAGTGTTCAGATTTTTTTAACAACTTATTAATATAGTATTTATTTGTCTTCCCTCTGTCAAATCTCAAGCCCATGGCTTTCCCCAGGACTGCCTGGTAAGATGGAGGGAGAGGTATACATAGGCTGGAAGAGACATAGAAGGACCAGGAGGCCAAGATGGAATGCTCAGAAACATAGGGAGATAGAAATGGCTCCATCACATGGCAAAGAGGATGAGGAAGGCCACCATGGGGCAAAAGAGCCCCATGGCCTCAGACAGGGCAAAGCCCAGGATGGCATAAGAAAAGAGCTGCTTCTTCCCAGCAGGGTTCCCGGCATAGCTAATGATGAGACTTCCAAACACAGCCCCATCCCAGCTCCAGAGCTGACCACCCCAACAGTGATAGCACCAGCCACAATGAACTTGGCTGCTATGTCAATGTCCCTTGAGACAGCTCCAATTTGGAATCCACACCTGGGGACAAGTGACATCAAGGGACAGCCCAAAATGCCGAGGTTCTCATCTACCTGAACCTCTGACCATTTTAGCACCACTGCAAATAATGGTCTACTTAGCAGCTGAGAGCTGCTCCTCACAAGGGCAAGCATAGGGATGAACTTGGTGCAGATATACATTCTCAGGGGGTGAGGGGCAAAGCTGAAGAGCTGCCAGCTGAGCAGAGGAGATAGGGGAAGGGCTTTTTTTTTTTTTTAATCATTATTTTCAAGTAGTCCATTGATGCTTAATGACCTCTCTTTGAATTTTTTTTCATGTCAGTTGTTTGTGATATCAAATATCTTACATGTTCTATTTTTTCAGTCTTTTTATTTTGCTCTAATTTTTTTTTTTGTCTATTTCATAGAATCATTGTTTTTAGTTTTAGCTACTCTAATTTTCAGGTAATCCATTACTTGAATGAAGTTTACCACCTTCTCTTCTAAACTATGGATATTCTTTCCTGTTCTTTCCTCTAGATCTTTTATAATTTACCTATTGCTTCATTTTTTTTTTCTAGGTATTCATAGAGACAGAAAGATGGCACAGCAAAAGGAGCGTTGAACTTGTAGTTGGGAAGAACTTCATCCATGGCCAAATCAGTTAACCTCTCAGTCTCAGGATCTTGATTTGTCAAATGGGAACAATAATAGCAAAAACCTTGAACAGTTATCATAAGGATCAATGAGATAACACATGTAAAGCATTTTGTAAATTGTATTGTATGCTATATTTAGGACATAGACCTCATAGAAAAAAATATATATATGTATGTTTTTTTCTTTTGAGTCCCTTACAGTTGTCATGGAGTTAGTTTCTCCTTCTAGGCTGGATGTGAAGGCATTTCTAAGTCTATGATAGCTCATTATAATTGTTAATGTGTTCTTTACTCTTCTCTCCAGCCTTACTTCTTAACCTGGGACTTTGTTTCAAGGTGGGGCTCCATCTCTTGCTCCGCAGGATGATCAGCCCAGCTTGTTCTCTACCAAGGTCACGTAGGCGCCTCTGCTGACCTTCATCTCTCAGATTTTAGTTTCTCCTTGATCTTTCAGGTTTAGAATGCTAGATCTTCAAGGTCCTCTATGTTATGTCTTAGAGTACTAAAGGTAGGAATATGAAGTTCAATGTTTAACAACCAGCTCTCAAGGAAAAAAATGTTTGACACACTTTTTAAGTTCAATCTGCATTATTAACATTTTTCCATTACTTTATTGTTGTTCAGTCATGTTTTCAGTCATGTCTGACTCTTCATGACTTTATTTGGGATCTTCTTAGTAAAGATACTGGAGCAATTTGTCATTTCCTTTTCCAGCTCATCTTACATTTGAAGAAACTGAGGTAAACAAAGTTAAGTGACTTGCCCAGAGTCACAAGCTAGTAAGTGTCTGAGGCCAGATTTGAATTCAGGAAGATGAGTCTTCCTGACTTCAGTTCTCCCCCCTCCCCTTTATCCACTAAGCTACTTTGCTGCTTCTTACTTTCTTAAGTCTACACAATCAACAAAACAATAAATGAAACTCTGATTTCATCTTTTGCTAATTTCCAAGGGGTAAACAAAAATTGATTTGAATTTAACAACTGGCTCTGATAAGCCAGTAAGAGCTGGCTCCAGCACACGCTTGGCTAGAAGTCTCAGATCCCTGGTCAGAACTGCTCTGGATCTATACTGCCCAAGTTTCTGACCACCCCAGTACTTTCTCAAGGGAGCCCTTCACTCCTGCTGCCTTTTGGCTAAAGTGCCTTGGAAGCTCTGTGTTTCTCTGGACCATCTCTGTTTATGCTGGGAGGCTGCCAGCTTACTTGCCTGTGATGATGTTTCTGGTGGTCCCCTTTCCTACTGTCCAGGAATGCTGTCTTTTTCCCCAACAGTTTCAAGATTGAGGAAGTCACTTCAGTATTTCATTGGATTTGTTTATCATATTTTAATAAGGGATAATTTTCTAGAGTGTGTCAATTAAAGCTGAGCAGTCTTCCTCAGTTCAGGCCTTGGCTAGAAGTCACCAGTGTTTTTTCTAGCACACACACTGCTCTTGGGAACCTTCATGATTTCCTTGTCTTTACTTTCTTTGTGGGCCTGACTGATCTCTAGGGCCTGGCCATCCCTTGTCTGCATCAGTCTGTCACCCTGGTTACAACACCCCACTTCCCTCATCACTAACATTTTGTTAGTTTGAATCTTATTTTGGCTCTTTTTCCTTCTAGATGAATGGCCTTTGAAGAAGGCAAGTGTGTCTTCCTTCCATATAGTTTTATTGGAATTCTTATTTTATTTTCCTCAAATGGTTTACTTCATGCATGATGAAAGAATATAGTTTAGATTCAAGTATGGATTGCTGATGCCAAGTAGGCTCACCAAAAGACAGTTCATATGAAAAGATTTTAGATCTTGTATAGTCACAACCTGAGATGCACATCATTCCCTTTAGCCAGACTTTCTCCTCAGACTAGCTTAAAGTTGATTTTATAAACTAAAACTGCCAAAAGTTTACTTAAATGCTGTGTCTGTATTTATGACACTATCCATGTCATTTTAATCTGGTTAGAAGATTTTTTTTTTAATTTTTAAATTGAAAAAACTGCTATCAAACTTTTCTTACCAGGTTAAGACCTTGAAGTTCATATTCTCCCCAGGAAGAATTTATGTTGTTTCCCAGGTACCTAGTGGAGACTGCATTGTTAAGAAAGTACAGATGCAGCATGGTAGGCAGGGGTGCTGCTAAGGAGTTTTGCTGCTCTAGAATACTGGAAAGTAATCTATCTTGTGTGTTTGTTTTTAAACAAGTGTGGTATCTTGGCAACTACAAGGGTAAAAAAATAATGCTTGAAATCAAATTTGTAGTTGAGTTTCTTCTATAACAATAACAATAAACCATATAAGAATAATAACAATAATAAAAAATTTTCAAACATTTCCCTCCCAATACACTCCTGTGAAATAAGTAGCAGGAATATTATTATGTCCTTTTTACAGATGGAAAATTGTGGCTCAGAAAAGTTAAGCCAATATTTCCTCGGTCATACAGCTGTGGCCTGAGCTTGTTACCACATGCACCAGTAGCCAAAATGAATGCTAGTTGAAGGGAGTATTTTAATGAAATCAATATTAATGTTTTCTTGTGAAGATTAGTTTAGGTGGAAGGCCTGATATGGGAATAGCATATTCAAGTTTAGCAACATGACCTAATATCTGCTGTGGGTGAAAGATGAAATGACTGAGGAAATAAAGGTTCATTCTTCTAAGCCAGGGGTTCCCAAACTTATTGGGCCTTCTTTTCCCTTAAAAAAAAAAGTTACTTAGCACCATCCTAGAAATCTACATTCTTTAACACTTTAATGTTTTGTTTTTTTTAAGATACAGCATTTAAAAAAATACACAAAATATTTCTTTTAAAAAATGATTCATCTTAAATTTAATAATTACATTGTAAATTTGTGGGCTTTTTTCCTACATTGAAACTTTGATGAAGCAATAGTGCATCATGTAACCATGTAATATCATATTGTAAAGAAGTTATTATATGTACCTATTCCTGCTGAAGCTTGCTGGACTTCCTGACAATGTGCAACATGCTCACCTACCAAGAGTTGCTTGTTAAGACCTGTCAGGGGATTTGACCACTGATAAGTTATAACTTGCATTTTGTGTGTTCATTTGGAAAATAATGTGATCACTACAACTTTAACTCAGTTACACAACAGACGAAATATGTATGAACAATTTTTGCAAAATTCTCTTCTCTTCTTTCCTTATGCTTCCACTGCCCCCTTATTTTTATTCTATGCCCCTCCAATTGCCCCTGAGTCTACTACCACCCCCTGGATCATTGCAGTGCCCCCCAAAGGGCAGTATGGCCCACTTTGGGAACCTATGTAGTATTAATGGTTTCTTTGAAAACATGATTCTTGTGGAAAGCACAATA
This sequence comes from Pseudochirops corinnae, assembly GCA_028646515.1. Classification (NCBI taxonomy): domain Eukaryota; kingdom Metazoa; phylum Chordata; class Mammalia; order Diprotodontia; family Pseudocheiridae; genus Pseudochirops; species Pseudochirops corinnae. Next base: position 251,341,304 of record CM053587.1, read on the forward strand.
GAACATGAGCCTTAGAATCAGTGAACCTAGAATCAAATCCCAAATCTCTGCCTTAGTAGGTGTGTGATCTTGATCAAAAGGTTATCTCTGGGTCTTGGTTTACTGATCTGCAAAGTAGTGGGGTTAGACTGGATGATCAGTTATAAATCTTATTATACTGTAAATGAAACAAGGTTGCAAGGATCAGTTAGTTCCAAAGCATCTGTCTTATTAGAGAAGAATAGGTTCTTGACTTATAAAATGTAACTTTTAAAATTCAGTCTTTATAGGAGCTCCAGTAGACTTTGTATAAAATATCCAATTTAACCTTAAAGTAATCATGTGTGGTAGGAAGCACGGGCAAAAAAAAAAAAATGAGGCATCATACTTCGGGGCTCACAAAGTACTTTACACACATCCCATTTAAGAGCTTTATATTTATATCCATTTCACAAATGGGGAAACTAAGACTGACATAAATTAAATGACTTATCCTTGGTCACATAATGCTAGGGCAGAGGTGGGGAAACCTGCAGCCTCGAGGCCATGTGTGGCACTCAAGGGCCTCAATTTGAATCCAAACTGCACAGAACAAATCCCCTAAATAAAAGGATTTGTTCTGTAAAACTTGAACTCAGTCAGAAGGCCACACCCAAGGACCTAGAAAGCCACATGTGTCCTCAAAGCCATAGTTCACCACTCATGCTAGAGGCAGGATTTGAACCCCCATCTCTATGGATGATAATTTCAGCATTGTTGCTGTTCAGTCATATCTGACTCTTCATAACCCTGTTTGGGGTTTTCTTGGCAAAAATGCTGGAGTTGTTTGCTGCTTCCTTCTCTAATTCATTTTATAGATGAGGTCTGAGGTATACAGGGTTAAGTGATTTAACCCAGCACCACACAGCTAGTAAGTGTTTGAGGCCAGATTTGAAGTCAGGAAGAAGGAGCCTTCCTGACTACAGGCCCAGCACTCTCTCCACCTACCTGCCTGTAAATATTTGCTCTTGTCCAATCACTTTCAGTTCTGTCTTACTCTTCATGACCCCATTTGGGGTTTTCTAGGTAAAGATACAGGAGTGGTTTGTCATTTCCTTCTCCAGATCATTTCATAGAAGAGGAAACTGTAACAAACATGATTAAGTGACTAGTCCAAGGTCACAAAACTAGTAAGTATCTGAGGCCATATTTGAGCTCAAGTCTTCCTGACCCCATGCGCGATGCTCTATCCACTGAGCCACCGAGTTGTACAAATGTCAGCTTTGTGTCTAGCGTATAGTAGAGATTTAGCAAATATTTGCTGATTGGTTGGTTAAATAAATGAATAAACGTATTCTGCAGGTCTAGGATAAGAGACAGCGGGATTTTATTAGACTGCGTGAAGAGTTACGCACTTTCCTCTTCAGAAAATCTTCTGTGAGATCTAAGATCCAGCTAGATTTGACTGCTCTCAGACAACTTTGAACTTTAAAATAAACCCTGTTCTATACAGATTATGGAAACTAGGGCAAGAAGATCATCCAGTTCAATCCTTTCACTATAAATATGGGAGCAAGCCCAGAGAGGCTATGTTGCTTGACATTTTCTCTGGTTATCCCTCATGCCTAGAATGTTCTCCCTTCTTACCTTTAACTATGGGCTTTCCTGGCTTCCTTGAAGTCTCAACTAAAATCCCTCCTTCTCCAGGAAACCTTTCCTGATACCCCTTAATTCTAGTGCTTTCTTTCTGCTGATTATTTCTAATTTTTTGTGTATGGTTTATCTGTACAGAGTTGTTTTCTCCATCAATAGACCATGAACTGCTTGAGAGTAGAGACTATCTTTTACCTTTCTTTTAATCCCCTATGCTTAGCATGGTGGCTGGCACATAGTAGTTAGCTCATAATTGTATATTTACTGACTGATCTGAACCTACATCCTCTGACTCTCAACTGCACATTCTTCCTTTTTTTCTCTTTTTATTTTTATTTTTTATTAATTTTTTATTGATTTGTTTGTCTGCTTTTAGTTTACAAGATTCAGTTCCACAATCCCTTGAGTTTCAGATTTTCTCTCCTCCCTCCGCACTTCCCCCCCCCCCCATCATGGCAGCATGCAATCAAGTACAGGATCTGCAAATACTTTCACATTAGACATTAGTCAGGTTGTAAAGAAGGGTTGTAACTGACGGAATGAACAATGGGAAAGAGGAAAAAAACCAAACAAGAAAAAGAAAGAGAGCAGGTAATTTGCTTCAGTCTGCATTTGAACTCTGTTCTTTCTAGATCTTTCTCCAAATGTTGACATCTCCTTCCATCATGAGTCTTTTGGAGTTGTCTTATAAATTTGCGCTGCCGAGAAGAGTCCAGTCTATCAAAGTTGTTTGTCATACATACACTGTGTCTGTAATTGTGTACAAATTTCTCCTGGTTCTGCTCTTCTCACTCAGCATCAGTTCGTATAAGTCTCTCCAGGTAAATATGAAGTCCATGTGCCCCTCATTTCTTATAGCACAATAGTATTCCATTACATTCATATACCACAACTTGTTTAGCCATTTCCCAATTGATGGGTATCCCCTTAATTTCCAATTTTTTGCCACCACAAAAAGAGCTGCAATAAATATTTTTGTACATACAGGTCTTCCTCCCACTTCTATGATCTTTTTGGGATACAACCCTAGAAGTGGTATTGCTGGGTCAAAGAGTATGCAATTATTTATAGCCCTTTGGGCATAG
>CM053587.1:251350330-251378011 GCA_028646515.1 Pseudochirops corinnae
GTGGTGGGTAGGGGAAAGATGGGAGAAAATATGTAACTCAAAATCTTGTGGAAATGAATGATGCAAAGTAAAATAAAATTCAAAAAAATCTATAAAAAAAAAAAAGAAAATGACTAAACAGCAAAGGATCGGGGAAAATTTCACAGATGTCAATCTGAGTTATCTTTTTTAGATTTTTTTAGAACTTTAGGACTGGAAAATTCTTCATATGGAAGGTTGAATTGAACTTTGAAGGAAAATAGTGACTCTGAGAGACAGAGGCAAGGAGAAAATTACTTCTAGAGCTGTGCCTGCACAAAGGCACAGAGATGAAAGAAGGCATGTAACGTGTTGGAGAAACAGCACTTTGAATTGACCACAGAACTCATGAAAATAGACTCACCTTTATTAATCTAGAAAATTTCGGGGCCAGTAATGAAGCTAGTATGCTGAAAAGCAGTTTGCATTCTACCCTAGAAGTAATGGAAGCCAAAGAAACTTTTTGAGTAAAGGAGTGATAAAGGGAAAACAAGGTAATTTGGGTGCAGAGGAAGCAGTAGCAGCTAGGGGCCACAGCTTATCTACTAATAGGTCTGGTGAGGTTTCATTAGGCAAAGTTAATTATATTCATTTGGTCTCACAGGCAATTTAGCAAAATGATCAGTCTGGAAGAATTTTATTGACTCAAAGAATTTATACCAGTTCTTTTCACACTCATTGTCTCCTAGCAATTGTAAAGCTAAGGGATAACCAAGATAAGGGCCACCTTTTGAGTTCAAATTGGGTGATTGTGTTTTTAATATTATTATAATTCTTCGTTCCCTGATTTGGTTTCTTTTAAGAACAGCCTAATTTCTTCTCATCTCAGGGAAAAGGCTAGTGCACAAGTGCATAATTAGTTCAATTAGCATATTTTTCTTTCATAAAGGAAGTTATATGCCTCACTACTAGTATTCTCTTTTAAGTCACTGGAAAGCAAAAGTATTAATTTTCAGGCTGGCCAGAAGACAAAAGATGAGTACCAGTTCCCCTACCACCTAGTCATATATATTTTTGAAAACACAGAAATTTTCACAGTTGCTTAAAATTTGCTCTTCACTATAGTTAAATTCAGAAGGAGGTCATAAGGATTGGGATAGATGAAGAGGATCTAGTTTTAATCAAATAAACCCTCTTCTGCACACACATACCAGAAGTCTGTGAACCTGGAACCTTTAAAAGTTTAAGGAAATTCAGACTCACTCCTCAGTTTCCTTCTTATATCTTCAAATATGTTCTATTTTCTAGCACTTCCTTCGAGTAAAATTTGCCTCCTCATCAATTTCCCTGCCTCTGCTCATTCAATAACCAAGAATGAGATCTGTTTCAGTTTTCCATAGAAAAGAATTTGGGACATATGTATATCTAAGGGAATTTTAAGACCTTCCCTGCTTTGAAAGTAAACTCTGCCCCCTAATAGCCTGAATGTAATCACATGGAACCTGTGATGGGAGGAGTTTGCTAAAGAGTGGAGCAGAGCCCACAGGAAGCTTCTCTGCTGAGAAGATAAACTCTGCCTCCTAATAGGCTGAATGTGGTCACATGGAGCCTGTGGTGGGAGGAGCTTGCTGAAGGTAAGCAGAGCCCACAGGAAGGTGGGAGTCAGAGCAAGAGAGATGGTGGGAGAGAGGACACTCAGGCAAGGAGATAGAGAGGTTTGTGAGTAAATATTGATCTTATATTGGTTTGTGGGAAGGCTAAAGGATGGCATGGCTCTCTGCTACACTGTGGTGCATTAACTTCTATGTTGCTATGATGGATTCAGTTTCCTGGTGTTGGGATTTGGGTTTTTTTTGTGTCTGAATAAATGTTTTGGTTCTTTCCTCTATATGGAGAATCTGTTATATTTTGCAATCAAGCACTATACGGGAATATTTATAGTCATAGTCAGTGCTATAAATATTCCATTGGCACTACAGCAGGATAAATAGGAAAATAAGAGAGGGTAGGCAGTAGAATTAAGAGAATTTGGGAAAGGCTCCCTGTAGAAGATGGGGTTTTGGTTGGGCTTTGAAGGAAGAAGAGAATCCGGGAGGTGGTGATGTGGAGAAGAGTATTCTAGGCCTAGGGGACAGCCAGAGAAAATGCCCAGATCAAAGACATGGAGTTTCTTGTTTGTGGAACACCAAGGAGGCCAGTGTGATATACTGGGGTAAGGTGTAAGAAGACTGGAAAGCTAGGAAGTATATAGGTTATGAAGTTCTTCAAATATCAAACAGAAATTTTTGTATTTGATCCTAGAAGTAATAGAGAGCCATCTGAGTTTATTAAGTGGGAGTGAGGGGGTGATATAGCCAGATGTACACTTTAAGAAAGTCATTTTGGTGGCTGAATGGAAGATGGATTGAAGGGAGAAGACTTGAGGCAGGTTGATCCACCAAAAATCATATCTAAAATAGATAAAGAACTTTGTCAAATCTATCAGAATATAAGTCATTTCTCAGTTGATAAATGGTCAAAAGCTATGAATAGGCAATTTTCCAATAAAGAAATCAAAGCAATTTATAGTCATATGAAAAAAATGCTCTAAATTATTATTAATTAGAGGAATGCAAATTAAAACAACCTTGAGATATCATTTCATGCCTATCAGATTGATTGAAGGGGAAAGCAACAAATGTTGGAGGGGATGTGGAAAAATTGGGACACTGATTCGTTGTTGGTGGAATTGTGAACTGATCCAACCATTTTGGAGAGCAATCTGTAATCATGTCCAAAAAAGTTATTAAACTGCTTATCCAGGGGTGAGGAACCTGAGACCTCAAGGCCACATGTGGTCCTCTAGGTCCTCAAGTGTGGCTTATTAAACTGAATTCAAACTTCACAGAACAAAGGAAGTTTGGATTCAGTCAAAGGGCCAGACCTGAGGACCTAGAGGGTCATATGTGACCTTGAGTCCTCAGTTCCCCACCCCTGCTATATCCTTTGACCTAGTAATACAACTACTAGGCCTATTTTCAAAGATGATTAGGGAAAAATGAAAAGAATCTATATATTCTAAAATGTTTATATTAACTCTCTTTGTGGTGGCAAAGAACTGGAAATTGCAAGGATACCGCATCAATTAGGGAATGGTTGAATAAGTTGTGGTACATGATTGTGATGGAATGTTACTGTGCTATGAGAATTGATGAGTTCAATAGAAAAACATTAAAAGACTTGCATGAAATAACAAAGAGCAAAATGAGCAGAACCAAGAAAACATTGTAACAGAAATATTGTTTTAAACACAACTTTGAGTGACTAAGTCATTTTGACTATTATAAATACCCAACTGTATAGGACATATGAAGAAAGACATATGCATCCAGAGAAAGAACTGATAAATAGAACTATGTATAGAACAATTTTACATATGTGTGTGTGTGTGTGTGTGTGTAGATATACGTATGTATACACATGTGTATATACACATAATTGTGTTAAAGGTATAGCAAGTTGTACATAATAGATTTATAGTTTCATGTGCAATCAACTTTTTTCTTATACTATGTTATAGAATTATTTATTTTATTATATAACTTAAAATAAAATAAAGAGGGGGTTCCTTAAAAAAAAGAAAAGAAAAGCTATGGCAATAATCCAAGAGTGACATGTTGAAGGCCTGTACTGGGGATGATCACCTTATCAGAGGAGAAGGTAAAGGCACGTTTGGGAGATGTTGCAAAGGTAAAACTGACAGACTTTGTCAACAGATTGGATATGGGGTGGGGGGTGGTAAGAAATAGTGAGAAATCCAGAATTCCACCTAGGTTGTGAGCTTGAGGGTGCAGGAGGATAGTGGTATCTCAACAGCAATAGGGAATAATTTAAATGGAAAGAACAATGACATATCAAAAACCAAAAGGAAAAATAACAAAATTATAAAGTTATAAAAATTAATTATTAAAATTATAATATAATTATAATTATAAAAATTATAAAGTTCAAACAGAATGGAAATGAAGATATATGAGCACACACCCCTAAACTGCCTCTTGGTAGAGGTGAGAAGTCCACAGGAGTTACATACTGTGAATGGTTTTAGACTTTCTCAATGTATTGTTCAGTTATGCTGATTTTATTTTCCTCTCTAAAAAAGAAACAACATTATCATATGGCATGGCTCTTGGGGAAGCAGAAGGAGAGGAATACATGGGATACTATCAGGTTATAAGAAACATAAAATATCAATAAATTAAAAAAAATAGTAATGGGGAAGGTAGGAGGGAGGGAGGTTTAAAGAGAAAGATAATGAGATCAGTTTTGGACATGTTGAGTTTAAGATGTCTACTAGAAATCCAGTTCAAGACATCTGAAAGACAGTTAGAGATGTAAAGCTGGAGGTCAGCAGAGAGGTTAGAGGTAGAGAGGTAGAATTGAGAATTATTAGCACATAGCTGACAATTAAATCCAGGTGAGCTAATGAGATAACCAAGTGAAATAGTATATGGGAAAAAAAGGGCACAGATCAGAACCCTATAGTATGCCTACACTTATAGGGTATGACCAGGATCCAATATATAAAAATGAGGAAGGGTCAGGTAGGTAGAAGGAGAACTAGGAGAGACTATTGTCCCCAAAACCTAGAAAGAAGAAAGTATCAAAAAGAGGGTGATTAATCATGTCAAAGACTGCAGAGAAGTAAAAAAGAATGAGGATTGAGAAAAAGCCATTGTATTTGGTTAACTAAGAAGAGATCATTGGTAACTTTGGAGAGAGCCTTGAAACTGCTATGGTGTTTGTAAAGACCTGGCAGGAACCCTGGACTTATGATCACTTGACCTCCGACAGTACCACTAATTGGGTTAGTACTCCATGTAATGAATCCTTTGATTCTTATGAGAACCATGGTTTAGAGGCCGGCCCTATTCAGAACCTTCAGGACAATCAGCTTGCCCTGGAAGACCATGGGACCAGTGGTGCTCCTTCATGTTCCTCCAATATCACAAGAGATGCAAGAATTATACAAATATGTAATTAGTACCAATATCCCATCTGCTGGGAAATTTTTGGTGACGTGTGGACCACTAACACAGGCAAAACATAAATGTTTATGAAATGTACTCAAAGTACAGGTGTTTTTATTTTAAACTAGTACAATACCATCAAAAAAAATCTGAATCATCTTAGTAGGATACTAAATACTTCTTCTTCTTCTTCTTTCATCTTTCTTCTTCTCCTCCTCCTCCTCCTTTTCCTTCTCCTCCTCCTTCTCCTTCTTCTTGTTAACAATTTTATCAACAATTGTCAAATTATCCAACAATTAGACTGTGAGCAGTCCCTTGAAAGTAGGGACTGTTTTCACATTTCTTTATATATTCTTATATTCTTTGTATTTATGAGAATGCAAAGTTAAGTGGCACAGTAGATAAAGTGTTATGCCTAGAGTCAGGAAGACTCACCTTCCTGAGTTCAAATCTGGCCTCAAACACTTACTAGCTGTATGACCCTGGGCAAGTCATTTAACCCTATTTACCTCAGTTTCCTCATCTGTCAAACAAGCTGGAAAAGAAAATGGCAAACCATTCTAGTATCTTTGCCAAGAAAACCCCATGGTCAATATGATCTGTAGGGTCACAAGCAATGAGATACAACTGTACAATAATGACTTTGAACTTTTCTTCATAGCTATTTTAAAGTCACTAAATTTAATGGAATTGAAAGTAGACCATGTGGGCCACGTACCTATAGCATCAAATTATTGACCTTTTCTACTGTAATATTATTTTGAACTTTAAATCAGCAGTGCTATTTATTCATATGCCTAGAAAATTCTCTGGAAAATATAAATAACTTCCTGTCCTTACAGTCACATTTCAGACCCATTCTTTTGAAAGATTTTGCTTTAAAAATTGTGCCGTCATATTAAGTTCGTGATTTATGATAGGTACAATGCTCTTGATTTGTGAATCCTTGTGAATTTCACTTTTGTATGATTTGATAGTCACTGGAGATTTTCTTAAGTGAAAAAATACTGGCCTAAGTTCCAGTCAATGATTTCCCTTTTATAAAGCAGAAGAAATCACTTAGTATTGATCAAAGTTTTCAGTATGTAAGCTTCTCCACAGAGACTCGGGGGATCCATAGGAAAGTATATTGCTTGTCATTACTTCAGCACTATTTTTATTTTTCACATGAATAACAAAATCCTCAGTCTCATGAAAAGGTTGTCTTAACATGTAGCTTTAAAATAAAACCTTCAATACTTAACTATCTGATGAATAGTCACTGGAATTTAGGACATATTGAATAATCCTAAAATAACTTTAAAACAGCATAATTTGGAATTCACTATCCTTTGACAATAAATTGGGAGTGACTTTCTTCTGTATGGGTCTAAATCTAACTAGATTCTTTTTTTTTTTTCCTTTCTTCTTTTTTTTTCTTTTTCTGTGGTGGCTTGGCTAGATCACCAGTTTAATATCTAAAATATAATTTCCATCTAAATCTAATCTAAAACATAAGTTGAACAAACACAATTCAAATAAACAATTCTAACTATTTTTATTTTTAATTCAAAATATTTACAAAAAAAGTGGGACTCTTTCATAATTAGTCTGAATACATCCCTATCATACCATTTCTCAAACATGGAACTGATTTAGAAGATGAAATAATCTGAGTCGCCTAGGAGTGCTCTTCCTTCTCAGGAGCACTCAGATTACTAGTTATCATTGTCTAAAATTCTCATGCCCATGACCTAATGTGTGCAGAAGCATTTTGAATCTTAAAGTGCTATATAAAACAAGTTACTAAGTGACATTGAGTCCTCACTGAGTTAAGCGCAACATTGAAGATATGACAGATTTATTAATGTGGTTAATTTATGCTGAATTCTATCTTGCTTTTTGTTATATGTCCTATTGCACAGAGACAAAATTCAATCAAGATATTAAACCTTGACTTAAAATATCCAATTTTTGTTTACCAGAGAAAGGCAGGAAAAATCCTAGTGACCAAAATCACCATGTACTTCTCTTGGCATTCCCTATACCGTTAGCTTCCAATTCCGGGTCTGTTTTCACATCGTTTTCTGCAATATTGTTCCCAACCTCACAATCAAGACCCTTGCTTTTTCTCTTGGGTAAATTTTCTTCCTCTCTCACTGATACATTTTTACATTTGGCCTTTGGCCAGATGCCCATGACCTCCAAGAAGAAAAGCAGAATCTGGACAGATAAAGCACTTTTTTTTTTTAAATCTCTCTCCCACATTAGCTGCAGGCCCCATGGATATATGCCACCTACAGTGCCTGCTTCTGCCTTCCTCGTCTTCTGTCTGGGATCTGCTCCAGTTCAGCTCTTGCCTCCTTGATTACATTAAGACCTATTTTCCCTTTCCTTGGCAGACCTCATCCTCTCCCACAGCGAGGACTAGCATCAGTTTGTGGACGATTACCAGATATACCTTTGTAACCTCAACCTGCCTCCTCCCTCCGTCTATAACTGAATTCCAAAGGTTCTTTCAGATGTCTTTGCCTTCCTGGATGTCTGAAAGCTTCTCCAAACTTAACATAGTACAGCCTTAACGGCTGAGCCTCCCTCTTGACCCAAATCCTCTATCCAACTTCTTGGTCAAGGAGAGAAGTTCCACTCTTTTACATTTTGCATGAGTGAACGTTCACCTTGCTTAATGAATGTGTGAATATTCAAATCTAGAATTTTTACTTCTTCCATTGTGAGAGCTCCCTCTACCAACCAGACATTGACTAATAGTAGCAACTAGCATTTATGTAGTGCTTCAAGATTGGAGAGTGCTTTATAAATATTACTCTCTCCCCCTCCCCCACAACCACCCAGGGAGGGCGGGAGGTGCTATTATCACTATTTTATAGGTGAGGAAATTGAAGGAGAAAAAGTTAAATGATTTGCCCAGGGTCACATAATCAGTAAGCTGCTAAGGCAGGATTGGAAGCTAAGTGTTTCTGACTTCAAGTCTATCACTCTAGGTGATAGCTTGGTGGCACAGTGGATAGAGCACAAGCCCCTGAGTCAGGAAGACCTAAGTTCAAATCGAGCCTCAGATACTTTTTAGCTTTGTGACTGGGCAAGTCACTTCACCCTATTGGGCTCAGTCTCCTCATCTATAAAGTAAGTTGGAGAAGGAAATGGCAAACCACTCCAGTATCTTTACAAAAAAACCAACCAAACAAACAAAAACAAACCCAAAAATCAACACTTAAAAACAACAGCAACAAAAACCCAACCCAAAGAAGGTCACAAAGAGTTGGACATGAGTGAAATCACCTAAACAGTAATAACAAAAGCTTAATATACAAAACCTAGGGACTTACCTTAGGCATAGAAAAATGATGACTTGGGGAGAATAAGACTGAGTGACCTGTAAGTATTAAAGATGCAATATGAACCCAGATCTTCCTAACTTCCATCCAAGCAAGCACTTTTCTTATTTTCTTTTTGCTTGCTTTTTAAAGATCGGGTCTCTCTGTCTCATCTAGTCTAGAAGGGTAAGGCTACTCATAGGTCTGATCCTACTACTTATTAGCAAAGTCAGGTCAACAAACTTTGCTTACTATTTCCAGGCACAGGAGCTTGCCCGTATTTCGTTACCCATGTGGAGCCATTTGCTCTTTCTTCATATAACTGGTTCTTCCCCACACCCCAACCTGTCCCCTACCAATATCCAATTTAGTGCAGATATGGGATTGGCATAATCAACTGCAGCTCAGAACGCTTGAGCTCAAGAGGTCTGCTAGCTTTAGCTTTCTTGGTAGCTAGGATTTCAGAATGCACCACCATACCCAGTTTCTCTTCTTACTGTCTTCAAAGCTTTCATTGACAATGTTGCTTAAATATAGTTTATTCACAATAAAATTATAATCCATTCCTACATTATCTAATAGACTAATGCACCATTTTTATTATCATTCAAACTTCTAATTATATTCTAAAGCCCTGTTACCAATGAAATGCCCTATTAGCTTATTTTAAGTGGAGGAGCCATATAATGGTCTCTTGGGTCTATCTGGTTCCCCTAGCTACTTTGGGAAATTTTTGTTAGAAAAAAAAGTAAGGGGCTGCTAGGTGGTGCAGTGAATAGAACACCAGCTATGGAGTCAGGAGGACCAGAGTTCAAATCAAACACTTAACCCTTACTCGCCATGTGACCGTGGGCAAGTCACTTAACTCCAATTACCCTGCCTTTTCCTCTCCAAAAAGAAAAAAAAAAGTATAATCACAATTGGTCAGAGACCTCAAAAATATCTTATATAACAAAAACTCATTCTGATGGAATGATTTAATCAAGAAACATTTCCAGTTAAGGAAAGTAACTACTTTTAAGTGGAATAGGGCAATAAGCAACCAACACTCTTATACTTGCATCAATTTATCAAGTCAGTTGTAAGTCTTTTGGCAAGATAAATGAGTGAAATAGTGAATTTGAAATAGTGATGGATTTGGGGTGAGGAATAGGATTCAGATCAAAGTTCTGGCACTACCCATGTGATGATGGGTAGATCATTAAATTTTTCTGGGCTTGAGTTTTCTTATCTATGAAATAGGGAAATTGTTTGAAGTGGATTATCTCTGAAGTCTCTTACAGCTCTGAAATGTCTCTTCTCCTAATCTCCTCCATATTTTCTCCCCTCCACCCCCTGTAGCACCAATGAAAAATTTACAGCATCCATGATCATGATAAAGACCATGACTATAGGTATTGCATGATGTTCAATTGCAGAATTTACCAGGCTCTCCAGATAGAGGACAGAATTGAAGCGTTTATTCAAACACCAGAAAACTGAATCCCCAAACCAGAAAGCCGATCCCATCATAGCACCAAAGATATTCAGAAGCCATAATGATGCTGAGAGCCACAGCGTCCTTCAGCCTTCCCACACACCAATACAAGATCAATATTTACTCACAAACTTCTCCATCTCCTTAATGAGCTCCTCTCTCCCCCATCATCTCACTAGCTCTGACCAGCTTCCTAGCGGCTCTGCTTCCCTTCGGCAAATTCCTCTCACCACAGGCTCCATGTGACTACACTCAGCCTATCAGGGAGCAGAGTTTATCTTCACAGCAGGGAAGCTTCCTGTAGGCTCTGTTGTACCCTTCAGCAAATTCCCTCCATCATAGGCTCCATGTGATCACATTCAGCCTATTGGAGGGCAGAGTTTACTTTCAAAGCAGGGGAGGTCTTCAAACTCCCCCCCTCCCCCGCCCAGGTCTATTAAGGGGCAGGGAAGATCTTCAAATTCCTGTTCCCCTTAGACCCCTTCCCCGCACCCACAATTGCTGTTTTTATTGCTTATCTTTCATGCATGAAGAACACCAAAAGGACATTATGAAGTCCAGGTTAAGGTATAGGGTGTATGACTCTGGCTGATCATACCAATACAGGGTCAGAAGGCTCTACCATAAGTTGGACAAAAGCAGTCTGTATGACCATTTGGGAGTGAGTTGTCTCTAAATTTGAACATCGCATATTTCTTTTGAGCTACTAGAATTCAGTTTTGCTCCTAGAATACACCTTTGATGTAGGCATGTCATACTGGGCAGTCCTGTGCCAGTGTCTCCCATGGCTCATGATCAATTCCAAAGTTCTTCAGAGATGTTGAGAGTGTTCTTGTATTGCTTCTTCTGGCCTCTGTGTGAGCATTTTCTTTGGGTGAATTCTCTGGAAAATAGTCTTTTAGACAAATATATGCCTGGCATTCAAACAATGTGGCCGGCCCATTGGAATTTCACTCTCCAGTAGAGTGGCAGGTTCAGCTTAAGAAAAGACCTCAGTGTCCAGTGCCTTATCTTGCCAGGTGACCTTCAGAAGCTTCCTAAGACAATTTGGTTGTAAGCAATTTGGTTTCCTGGCTTGGCACTGGTATATTGTCCAGGTTTCACAGGCATAAAACAACAAAGGAAACATATTGGCTCTGTAGACTTTCAGTTTGGTAGGCAGCCTAACACATTTTCTCTCTTAACACTTTTCTTCAGAGCCTCTCGAACACTGACCTAGCTCTGACAATGTGTGCTTCAACCTAATCATCTATGTGTATATTCCTGGAAAGTATACTACCAAGGTAAGTGAACTCAACCACAGCATTCAAAATTTCTCCATTCACTGTAACCACTGGTTCATGTGTGGATGGTATGCTGCTGACTGATGGAGAACCTCTGTTTTCTTGGTGTTCATCATTGGCCAAAGTTAGCACAAGCAGCAGAGAACTGATCCACTATTCTGTTGAATCTGAGCCTGAGGCTGCATTGAGTACACAATGACCTGCATAAAAAGTCCCATAACAACTCGCCCTCCACTCTAGTTTAGCCTTTTCAATTTAAATAATTTACCATTAGTGCAGTAGCTGACCTTGATGATGCTTTCATCCTCACTGAAGATATCCAACGATGTCACTGAAAACATCATGCTAAAAAGCATGGGAGTAAGTACACAAGTAAGTACTTCATTCCATTGGTGACTGTGAAAGTGCAAGAACATAGTTCATTATGCAGAACCTGTGCAAACATGCCATTGAAAAAGCAGCATACTTATGAACATCTCTGGGCAACCAAATTTCAATATGATCTTTCACAGGCCCTCAAAGTTGACAATATCAAAGGCATTGGTTAGATCAATGCACATTGTGTATAGACCTCTGTTCTGCTGCTGGCATTTCTCCTGGAGTTGCCGGATTTCCTCATCCCTTTCTGAAAGTCACACTGGTTTTCGGGTAGATGACCATCTTTCAGGTGAAGGATCAACCAATTATGGAGGACTCTGGCAAGAATTTTGCCAGCAGTGACTAAGAGAAAGACTCCTTCTGTTGTTGTCATAGGACAGTCTATTTCCTTTTTCCTTATATAGATGGATAATAGAAGCATCCTTGATCTCCTGGGGGATAATCTTCTCTTGCCATATAACCCAGAAGATTTCCATCAGCTTTTGTATGAGCAGTAGACTCCCCGCCATGTAGATTTCTGCTGGAATAGAATCAGCACCAGGCACTTTGCCACAAGAGAGAAGACTAGTAGCATTCAAAACCTCTTTTTCAGGGGAAGTTCAGCTAGAGAGGGATTGACTTTGATTTGAGGTAAATGGTCAGTGGCTTCAGTACTGGTTGATGATGTTCTGTTAACAGCACTAGAGAAGTATTCAACCCATCTTTCCAGGATCACATCATTATCATCTATCAGTGTGTTTCCATCATCATTGAGTAGTTTTGGTCCCTAGGTCTTTGGCCCATAAATAGCTTTCAGGGCATCTTAGAAATGCCATGAATTGTTGTTTTCAGGATATAACTGAATTTCATCTGCCTTCTTACTGAGCCAACAATCCTGCATCTCTTTGCTTGATTTTTACTTTTGATACAGTTAAATGCGGCCTTTTTATAGGTGAACAAACTATCCTGCTGATAGACCTTGTAGAGCTCTCATTTTTCTTTTAATAGCTTCTGAATTTACCTATTATTTTCATCACATCAATCCTGATGTTTGCTAGTGTTCTGATCCAAATGAGTAAATGCAGTGCTATGTACCAAATTTCTGAAAAAATGCCCACTCCTTCTCTGTTCCCCTGTTGCCAACCATGTATTGGCTTAATTTTCCCTCCAAGTTAGCAATGAACTGTTCATCCTCATAGAAGCACTCTAGTCTGTTGACAGTCTTCTCATAGTCATCTTGCTTTGTGGCTACCACTTTTGTTGAATGCAAATATTTAACTTGGAGAGGATAAGTCTATGCTCAGTCCAATATTCTGGCCACCCATTACCTTCTTCAGTTTTACAGAAGACAGAATGAATGGAGGCACTACGGACAGAAATAACGGAACTACCATGTCTGTCCCTTCCATGTCGGTCACAAGTCAGGAACCCAAGTCTTACTGGTTTGCAAACTTTGAATCAGTAGGTAAATATTGTCATCCTATCCTTTGTGTTCTGTTTCTCTTCCTCCTTTTTTTCTTCTGCCTTTTTCTTTCTCTTCCTTTTTCTTCTCTTGTCTTTTTATCTTTGTTTTCTTCTTTTTCTTCTTCCTTTTCTTTATTCTTTCTTTTTCTTCATCTTTTTTGATTTTCTCTTCATTCTTTTCCATTTATTCTTCTGTTGTTTTTCTTCTTCCTTTTCCTTTCTTTTTCCTTCCTTTTTCTTCTCTCTTCTTTCTCTTCATCCTTTCCCCCTTTTTTCTTCTTTCTTTTCCTTCTTTTTTTTTCCTTTTTTTTCTGTATTCTCTTTTTTATTTATTTTTTCCTTTTTTCTTCATTAGCTTTTTTTTCTTCTTCTTCATCCTTTTTCTTTCCCCTGAAAAAAGACATAGTCTGAAATATTTCCAGCCTGGAGGCCTTGAAGGAGTGAAATAATTAAAGGTATTTCACCCCGTGCAACAAATAAGCTCTTTAAGCTCAAGAGTGCTGGGAGTAATCAGCTGTGGCCCTTTGGAGAAGCACCCTCCAACTTCACAAAAACAGTTCTTACAAGTTCTCCATTGGCTTCTTTCAAATCAGCTCATGGCACTCCTAGGTTTCAATTACCTTCGCATCAAGACAACCCACTAGGGCAGCAGATGGTCATAGGTTTTATAGGAAAATGACAGGTTCTTGCACAAGTGTAATTGATTGATTTGCATCTACTTTCACAGGTGGAGAAACACTAGATATTGGCCAATGTTCCAACACCCGAGGGGGCCTAATAATCCAAACAAATAGTATAAGAATAACTGGTTCTGGGCCAATGCTTTAGTTCCTCCTTCTTGGATGGTCTCTATTTTCATAGGGACAGAGCCACCCTTTCTCAGCTCTTCTTTTCAGTTGACTCCAGAGGCTTGGGTTCAACTTAAGACAGTGTGTGTACTCAAAATCTCTCCAGAGTCGGATGGGGCCAAATAGGGGTGGAAGGTGGGGAAATAAACTTGCCTCAGGTACCCTCCAACTTACCCAGTATTTTCCATTAATGTCACACTTTTAAAATTCTTACTGGGGGGTAGGGGAGACCATGAAATCAGGTTCGAGTTTGAATGGTTTGTTACCTGAACTGGAGTTTTATTTTAAATACTAAATTAAGTAATAAACAGCATTTAAATATGAATCAAATCAATAAACCTCTCATTGATTTTGCTCTTAATCACTCAGTTGAGGATAGAAGTCAGGGAGGACATTTCTACTCCTGCAATTTAGCCAGTGCTTTTCTCTCCTCTTTCTCTCCTCCTTCTCTTCCCTCCTTCTCCTGTATTCTTTGTCCTCTCTCTTCCTTTCCCACTTCTTTCTCTGTGTCTCTATATATGTCTCTCTGTGTCTCTGTCTCTGTCTTTCTCTGTCTTTTTCTGTCTGTCTGCCTGTCTCTCTACCCTTTCTGTCTCCTCTTCCCCTGCCCCTTTTTCTAAACTACCAGTCACTGTTGCTCCTATTTTTCACTTCTAATTAAAAAAAACATCATTTGGCAAGTGACAAACAGGATCAATCATTTTAAAGCAGGCTTTAATTTTAATTAAAACTGAAAAATCACCAATTTGAAATAAAAGAGATAGTTTTGATTTTCCTCTGTGTGGCCTGTTGGGGAAGTGGAGGGAGGGGCCAGAAGCAGAGGAAGGAGAGACCAGGGACTTTAAAGTCTTTTATCAGATCTCTAGGAGAGATAAATTCTACAAGCCTAAATGGGCCTCAGACCCACCCCTCCCAGGGGTATGGGTATGACAGACAGAGGGAGATGATAGCAAAGTACCTGCCAAGTCAGTCTCCATCTTCCTTTTAGCTCCTTATATCCCGTATAGCTCTTTCATGTGAATGGCCAGCTTGAACTTGCTTATGGTTTCCCTCAGGCTTCACCATCTCTCCCAGCAACAACAAACCAAAATAATTCTGCTCTGGATCTCAAGACTTCATTTCCCATTGTGTATTTCTCCACGTCTAGGAGGTACCTTATTACATTTGAATACAATATGAAGGTTTTCAGGAAATAGCAGGGTGGGAGTTCTGGGGAATAAAAAGGGGCAGCCCGAGAAAAACCCACAATAGGATCTAATTTGGGGGGACTGTAACAGGGGAGGGAGCTCAAATATGAAACTAATCATTACCTCAGAATTTTGAAGCCTACAATTTCATTGTTGTGGGTACTTCCTCAACTAACACAGATCACAACTACACCCTGCTCAGGAAAAATTCCCTGAAACCTTCTCTGTGGGGAAAAAAAAAAAGATCACATTGTGGCCAGTGTAGTGCTATATGTCTGTCCAAATTTAGTTAAGGTGGTTAGATGACAAACATACTAGGTCCAATGCTTCCACATCTTTTTTCTGTTCCTAGGTTTGTTGATATACTTTGCTGTTACACTGCAAACATTTACACATTATTTCCACTTTGTTCAAGGTCTCTTGTAAATAAGTCAAACAGTTAAGTAAAAGGAGTAACACAGGGACTGCATCTGAAAAGGTGTGTGATATTTTATATATATAGTACTTGCTCCCCCCTTTTAAAAAATATTTTAAAAATCTACCTTTTCTCCCTCCTACTCACACTTCAAAAAATAAAGGGGGTGGGGAAGAAAACCAACTTTTTCATGACAGCTATGAATATTCAAGAAAAACAAATTCCCCAGTGGTTGTATATAAAATTTTTGGATTTCATGGAGTTGTTAATGTAGAAATTGTTCTCTGGGTTCTGCTTTTTTTTAGTCTTCATCATTTTATAAAAGTCCTCAAAATTGTTCATTTTTAGCATAGTGATGTTAGTCAATAATAGTCAATAAACATTTATTAAGCAAATGTATCAGCAATGCAGTATTCACAATGCCTACAGTAACTATAAATATGCTGATATAGTTATTAATCACAAAATGTAACAGGCTCTCTACATAAGAAATATAGCTAGCACATTCATTTAAATACCAGAAAACTGAGTCCCAAAACCAGAAAGTCAAAGCCAACACAGTAGTTATGAAGTTGGCACACATAGTTAAAGTAGTAAACACCCACATTCTCAAGCCTTCAAAACAGGACAGGCTACCTCAGGCAAAGATCCTCCTCTCCTCTCGCAGGCAACTGCTCAGTGTTCAGGCAGCTTGCTCCTGGCAGCTCCGGCCCCCGGCAGTTCTCATCCCAGGCAGTTCTCAGCAGGAGTCCTTCGCAGAGATTCTGGCCTGCTCAAAGCAAAAGGAGTTCACACTGCAACCACAGCCACTGCCTCTGATGCAGCTTCTGTGTCCGGTTCTCTTGCTCCACCCCCTCCTGCAATGTCAGCAAGCTCAAGGGGCATAGAAGATCTTGAAATCCCAGTATCGTTACTGCATAGTATTTACTTATGCTAAATTCTGAGGAGACAAATGTGAAAAAAAAAAGGCAATCCCTGCCCTCAAGGAGGTTACAATCTAACTCAGGAAGACAACAAACAAAAAGAAAATGAAAGGGAGGATGATATGTTGGAAAAGTCAGAGAGGTCCCACAGTAGATGGGAAATGAGGAGATGTTTGGATTGAGCACCCTCTTTAAATGGAGGTTTTAAAGTTCATGAACTTTCCCTCCAATCAGGGGGGCAGAAGGTACTGAGGAGGTGTGATTAGAAAAGCTGATTTGTTCTTGCAGGTTACCAAGTTAATTGTTTTCTTGTTTGTTTTTTTTTTCCCCCAAAGATGAGTTTCCTGGGACATAGTAGATAAGTCAGAGAAGTCCCAGAGTAGTGCTACCAGGTTAGAAATTAATTTAATGAGAGCGAGAGGTTAAATTACTTGCCCAGGGTCACATGGTCACTAAGTGCCTGGGGCAGGAATTGAAATGAGGTATTCCTGATTATTCATTTGTAACACAAAACTTTTTTTTTTAAAATAAGAGAAAACAGTAGTTTAGCAAAATTAAGGATCCTTTCAACAGTCTAATGGTATGTGCAAATTTGCACTTCCACAGTCCCAAACTCTGTAAAGAAGGGAGAATATATCTTTTTTTCATCTCTTTCTTGGGGCCCAACTCTCTCTCTCTCTCTCTCTCTCTCTCTCTCTCTCTTTCTCTCTCTTTCCCCTCCTCTCTCTCTCCTTCTCCCTCTCTCTCTTCTTTTCCTTCACATTGCTTTGGTCATTGTGTGTATTGATTTACTGGTTCTTCTTATTTTACTCTTTATCAGTTTATATAAATCTTCCCATGCTTCTTTGAATTCTTTATATTCAAGATATTCAATAATCCAACCAAACTATAAAGATTTATTAAGTGCCTACTATGTGCCAGGCACTATGCTAAGAACTGGGGATACAAAAAGAGGCAAAAGACCATCTCAAGGAGCTTACAATTTAATGGCACATGGCTCTATTCCTCTACTCATGTATCACATTTTAGCCATTCTCCAAGTGATGAGCAGCTACCTTATAAATAAGTATAGTAGATGGTGATTTGAGAAAGTTAGAACACCAGCAAATTGGGGAATCAGGGCCAAAAACAATATATCTGAGAAGCAAAAAAGGGAAGTGTATTCTGGGAATACAGGCCAGAATGAAGGAATGCACAGAACAGAAGATGGTGTTTGGGTTTGGGGCAGAAGAGAGTAGTCTGATTTCCCTAGACCACAAAATTCCTGAAGGAGAGGTAGGAAATAAGAAAAAAGCAAGTGATTAAATATAGTTTTAAAAGGAACCTAGGAATTATGAAGAAAAAATGTAGCCTGAATTAGGTATTTAAATAATCAAATTGGTAAATAACTGGAGGCATTTCCCCTTCAGCTAAAATTTCTCATAGACTTAATTTTCCAGGTGTTATAAATTATATTTTATGAGTATAATATATGCAAGTTATATATGTATATATACATACATATATGCGTATATGGTGAGTGGGTATGTATATATCTATACACATTTTTGGACTTTCCAACTCAAAGTTAGCTGCCTCAGTGGTTTTGGAAGGCCACCCACAGAAGAGACATAATGAAGGAGTAGTTTGCCACTGGCAAGGATTTGGTTAACCTTTGATTAAACATAGGAATTTAAAGTATGAAAAGGTCTGGAACCTGACACAGCCCTTTGACACTATGCTGTCTGTCATTAGTGATAATCCACTATTCGATGCTCAGCCCTGAAAATGGAATTAGACGCCCTTGGTTTTCAACCTTAGCCCTTTTCTACTGTAAACTGAACCCTGCTGTGTTCGCAGACTTCCTGATTTACTGCTTTGCCTTTAACTATTTTCAGGCAAGGAGGGGTGGGTGGGAGGGTAGAGGAGCGCATGAGATCAAGTGAGTACAAACAAGACTTTTCAACCACCACCAAGGGAGGTGACTTTCTGGTTAGCAGAAGTCATGAGGTCAGAAGAGTTTTATTCCCACAGATGACTTAATCTTCCAATTTTTTTTTCTAACTAGGTGTGAGAACTTCCCTGCCAGGACATTAGACAAGAAATATTTAGAATACTTTTTTTTACTTCCTTTTAAAAACAGGAATAATTGGCATGGGTTCCTCCGTGTCCCTTAGAAGTCTCTGAGGAGCTCACCATTTTTAACCACAGCATGTCAATGTGTCTACCCAACTCAGATCTTGTCTACCATCTTGTTGAATGAGGAAGCTTAGGTTGGGTTTTCTTTGGAGTCTGTTGACATGCATTCTTCTCAGGCACAGGACTAGTTTATTGAAATTTAATCCATCCTCTTCACCAGATAATTTGATCCCAGACTAAATCATATCATGTCAATGAAACAAAAAATTGTTCATCCAACTAGTTCCAAATGAAAGTGATATTTGTTGTTATTGTTTTTCTCAAGCCAAAGGGAAGTGAAAACACTTTTACCTCTAGGACCAACCAGAATTACCCCATTCAACACTGTTTTCTTGGTGGGAAGAGGAAAAGCCCAGATGCAATCTGTCTGTCTGTAATTGCTACCCTCTTTCCACCTTGCTCCCATCCCCACCATGCACCCTCTGTCTTCTTTTGTTATTGAATTATTATTCCAGATTGAATTATCAGACTTTTGGACTTGAAGATTATAGTGTTTATAACATCTATATTCTTTCACTTGTTTGCATATAGCAGAAATTGTTTGGCTAGCCAATGTCAATCTTGAAGTGAGAGGTTAAAAATATTGAATTGTATTTTTTTATATATAGCACAGAAACTATTGAAACATATATGTAGCTACTAGTTAAGAAGTAAGGTTTAGGAATCTAAAAAATGTCCCAAGAAGTTATTCATAAGTGATAATTCAATTACTGATCATGTTCTTTCAATTGAACAGAATATTTATAGAGGGTGTTTACAGCATTCCTCTGAAAAGGGATCTGGAAGAAAAAAAAAAATCCTCTCTTTCTGAGTTAGTAACTCAGGATATTTCAGTATTGGACAGTGGGACAGTTTGCTAGCAGAACCCCACTCAAGGAACAGAAACAACTTTCCTTGAGAGAATTAGAGAAATTATTTAGTGAGGACAAAAAAGCAAATCAACTTTCAGGGAAATTTCTAGCTCAGCACAAATGTTTAAGTGCATAAAATGTTGTCTAAAATAGGAACATAATTTATTTTAAAGCTAAAATATAAGACACTCAAGCATTCCTGAAAATGGGGTGAAATAATGACTAGAATTTATGAAATTTTTTAAGGTTTGTGAAGAGCTTTATACTCTGTTTTATCATTACAACCTTTTGAGGCAGTTGCTATTATTATTTCCATTTTATGGATTAAGAATCTGAGGCAGACTGTATGCTCAAAATCACACCGTTAATGTGTCTGATGGCAGATGTGAACTCAGACTTGCCTGACTCTAGTTCCATCTGATTGTATCTGACTGGAATCCACCTGACTCCAAGTCTAGCCATCTAGTCTGCACCACCTAGTTGCCTCAAGAAATGAAATTTTTTCTCCACGGTCTAATTAGTCTAGCTTGTTATGAGAACACGTAGACTTCCCAGATGCAAAACAAAAGAAGACAGAGGGTGCATGGTGGGGATGAGAGCAAGGTGGAAAGAGGGTAGCAATTACAGACAGACAGATTGCATCTGGGCTTTTCCTCTTCCCACCAAGAAAACAGTGCTGCCAGCCACTGATGCATCCACATAAAGAAGGGGAATGGAGTTTCTGCCACCTCCTCTGGACAATCCCTCTCCCTTCTTCACTATCTAGGAAGAGTGAACAAGAAAGAGTTCAAAAGGCCTGTAAATCCCTACAAGCCCTTTCTATTCCTTCCTATCTCCTCAGGTAACAGGCTGTTGCCTTCCCAGTTGCTTGTTGAGTGTCTCTTGCCTGCTCCAAGATGGGAAGTGGAAACAACATCTTATGTTCTGCTTCATGAGTTCTTTGTCAGAACTTATCACTAGTGGAGGTGGCACTACTTTTCAAGGGACAAGTTAATATTGACCTACCCTTTTAGTAACAAAGTCACCTCTTCGAATTCAGTTGCATGACATTGAAGAAATATCCCCTTTTTCCAAGACCTATTAATAATGATGACTATAGCTGGCATTTATAGGGAGCTTTAAGGTCTGCAAAGTATCTTACATACATCATCTCACTTGAGCCTAATAACCACCCTTAGGAAACTGAGGCACAGATGAATTAAATGACTACCCAAGGTCATATAACTAGTAGTTGTCTGATGCCAAATTTGAACTCGGGTCTTCCTGTTCTGGGATTTTACCCCTAGTGCCACCTAGAGGAGGGGGGTATTAGACTCAATGACCACTAGGGTAGGTTGCTCCCATCTCTGAATCTGTGATCCCATCAGCTTCTAAAAACTGCCTTCTTTTTCCTACTCCACAAAATGCCCCTATATCTCAAGAAATCCAGGAACAAAAAGGTCCCTCACCTCTGCTTTTGTCCTCAACAAGGGGTAATCGAACTGGTTTGTTTTGTTTTTTTTTTTTGAAAGTTTTGCTTGGAAGCTCAGATTTTAATTTTAAAACAATTTTAAGGAAGAGACTTTAATATACAGTGAACAGGGACAAAGTAGGCCTGTTCCTCACAAAAGCACTTTGTGCTGGCCCAACCTCATGGCTATCTCATTATAGCTTAGTCTGTTGTTTTGAAAAATAACTCATTCCACCAGAGATGGAAGATAAGTGACTGACAGCCAGGAGAGTGGGGCTGTGGGGAGCAGAGCAGGGCTTTCGTTCTTTGTAGCAGCAAGGTTGGAGTCTGACGGGTGTGCTTAGGGCTTTATCATCATCTATAACATCACACCTGGGAAGGAATTTAACTAGGACTGGCTGTATCAAAGAGGTGGTAGTCTCCACCCTGCTTTGCCACTGTTTCCTCCTTTGTCTGGGGAACCACTGAGGAATTTTTTCACCCAGGCAGAAGTCTCTTGGTTGCCTCTAAATGGATCGGGTTCAGAACCTTCCTTTTCCTCAATTATAGTTTTGAGGTTTGCAAAGCAAATTACAAATATCTCATTTGGTCTTCACACTTACCCCTTAGGTAGATAGGCTGTATTATTACTGTCTCCATTTTACAGATGAGAAACCTGAGGCTGAGGGACCTTGAGTGACTTACCCTTGGGTCACATAGCCAGTAAGTACCTGAAGCAGGATATGAATTCAAATCTTCCTGACTCCAAGTCCTTCACTACCCTGGATAACCTCATTTCCACTTCCCACTCCCCTCCCCCCCTTCCCCACTCCTGTCTTAGCTATATTTTGTGTGTGACCTTTCCTCATTAGGATGTAAGCCCCCTGAGGGACTACCATTCCTTTTACTTGCATTTGTATACTCGTTGCTTACCACAGTATCTGTCACATAGTAAAAAAATTAACAAATGCTTATTTCCATCCTCCCTCATTCCCTTTTCCCTCCTTCTTTCCCTTCCTCCCTCCCTCTCTTCCTTTTTCCTTCTTTCTTCCCTTCTTTCCTTGATCATTCTAGGTTTCATTTTTTTTCATCCAACCTACATTTAACATTAAATGAGATATTAGAGGAGAATTCACTTACATCTTACTATACTAACCATATGGAATTTTATAGAATTTTAAATTTAGAGCTTGTAGGGATGTTAGAAACTTCTGAATCCAACTCTTCTCCTTTTACAGATGAGATCACTGAGGCTGAAAGAAGTTAGGTGACTTACCCACAGGGTCCCTTACCCGAGGGAGGATTTGTGCACAATTTTTTATTTGACTGTCCACTAGACCACCTAGCTGCCTCCTATTTCTAGTGACTCTATTACAGAATCAAAATGGTCATTCATGTATGTCTTCATTCAGCCATTAAGTAATGGTATAGTACAGGTAGAGTCAGCCAGATGGAGTGGAAAGAACACAGGACCTAGAGCGACCTTGAATGAACCACTTCGTCTCTTTTGGCCTCAGTGTCCTATCTATAAAATATGGAGGTTGGATTATTTTTCTAAATTTCTTTTCAATTCTCAGTCCTCTGACTCTAAAAGCATTTTCAGAATACCCACAAGGTATTTAGGGAATACATAAGAGTTGCATTTTTGAGGTACTTTCTTCATTTTGAAAATATAGCAAAACTGCTGTTGAAATGAAAAAAAGTTACAGAAACAGACTTTATTTTTCATGTTTTCCATCCATTTCATTGGTTTATTTCTTTGTTCCTCTCTATAAACATTGTGACCCTTTAGCCATTTAGCGGTTTCCTATTTTTTCCCTTTGTCCAAGTCTTTTGTAGTTCTTAGATTTTCCTAGAGCTTTCCCATTCCTGGTTTCACTTTGGTATTTAAAGGTGATTGATACTTATTTAGCTCCTTTTAAATGATAGCAAAGTGTTAGCTTAACACTTCAAATAATTGTTTATAATAACTTAGAAGTTTTCTGCTTTTACAGGTAAGAAAAAGTCAAATAAATAGGGAAATAGAAGAAAGGATGCCAGAGCAATAAAAATCAAAATGGGCACCGAGTTGCCTGAATTCCTTGGGAAGGAAGGCTGATAAATAGCAATAGTCAGCCTATAAATGTTTTGAAACTATTGAACAAATTATTTTCCTTGCTGAAGAAATAGGAAATTTGAGGTTAGCATCTGGTAGAATTTCAAGTCCTTCAGGGCAGGAACT
The DNA here is from genome assembly GCA_028646515.1 of Pseudochirops corinnae. Taxonomy (NCBI): domain Eukaryota; kingdom Metazoa; phylum Chordata; class Mammalia; order Diprotodontia; family Pseudocheiridae; genus Pseudochirops; species Pseudochirops corinnae. Next base: position 251,373,245 of record CM053587.1, read on the forward strand.
ATTTGATTTTTGCTCGTGTATCTGAGTGATTTTGAATCCCTGGATGCTGATGTGCAAACCTCATTCTTTAACACCAAATGTCCACAGCTTTACTCCCAGCTACCTGAACCCTGCTCTCTCTCACCATATTCATTTCTAGAAGTAGTGTGCTATCCTTTCCACTGTACTTTCTGAAGTACCTGCTTCATATTTCACAAATTTCCTTTCATTTTAAACCTCTTTCCTTCTCATTTCTCTCATCTTCTGGTATTCACTGCCCTGGCTTTCTTTTGATTACATTACTTTCATCATCACCCTCTCTAGTACTGGCTACACTTTCTCTTATCCACTGAAATCACTGATGTTGTGGGAATGTTGTTACTTATAGATTTTATTCCCCCCCCAAAAATGGATAGATCTCTGGACCTAGAGTCAGGAACACTAGAGTTCAAAATCCAGCATCAGACATATATTAGCTATGTGACCCTTAATTAATTACTTAATTAATTAAGTAATCAAGTAAATTACTTAACCTCCATCTGCCTCAGTTTCTTCATCTGTAATATGGGGAGGGGGTAATAATAGCACTTGCCTCCTAAAATTATTGTGAGGATAAAATGATATAATATCTGTTAAGTGCCTTGCAGACCTTAAAGACCTTATTTAAATTACAGCTACAATGAAGATGATGATAATTATGATGACTGATGATGACGATTAGGATATGATCACTAGAGAACTATTTTTTCCTCCCTTTGATGTTTGCACTATACAAATTAATCACCCAACCCAAATCCTTGTGGCCACTATCTATCAGCTTTCTAGGATACTTACCTTCTTTCCTCAGTGAGTTAATTACCTGGTTCATAGGCTTCCTGTCTTCCTAAAGTCCTGCCATCATTTTAAGGGATTTCAACTTGTGTATTGATGTCCCTTGACTACTTGAATTTCCCAATTCCACAATCAATTCATTTCCAGTGATCTGCTCCTCCACTCAATTTCAGCTGCTTTGTGGAGATGGTAATACCCTTGATCATGCCATCGACAGGCATAAAGTCACCCAAACCTACTTGCAGTGGTGTGTTGGAACCAGCTCAAATTAACTTGTGAGAAGTGATTGTTCAATTTGCATTGTGTGCAAATGCTACAAATTAGGACTTGATTTGTCATTTTGTTGATAGTCTATATAGGGGGTTGACAAACTACAATCTGAAGGCCAAATTCTCCCCACACCTTCTTTTTGTACAGTTCTTGAGCTAAGAATTTTTTTTTTTACCTTTTAAAATACAGTAAAACTTTAATTTAAAATGTAAAAATTATATCTAGCTCAAGAACAATACAAAAATAGTCTTGGTCCCTGGTCATTGTTTGCTAACTCCTGGTCTCTTTTTAAGAAAGTAGTGGAGAAAATGTTAATAATGCAGACTAAACTTAACCGTGTGTTTTGCATACATGTTAAACATGAACTTCAACATTTCTTTATATGATCATAATCTTTTATCATTATATCTTCCCTGGGACCTCTCATCCTGTTCTTCATCCTCTACCTGACACTCCGCACCTCTGTATTTTGCAGGCTATTAACCCTACAGGAGCTCTCTTCCTATCTCAACTACAGTGATACCTTGACATAGGAGTGCACCAACTTACGAGATTTCTGAAATACGAGTTGTCACTCAGTCAATTTTTTTGCTTTGAATTGCAAAGCCAAAATATGAGGTACGAGCCGCCGCTAGTTGGCACAGTGAACACCACAACCCGATGCCCACCCAGCATACCGCGCATCACTCGTTCAGTCCACGTGTTTACCTCGCCCGTGAAGAAAATTAAGTTAAGCGAAAATAAAGAAGATATTGTAGCAATTAAGTTCAGGGATAAAGTGTAGCATTAAGAGTGTAGTGAGTAAATGAATGAAAGTGACCCAAAGAGCAGGAAACAAAACTCCTCTAACCTCCTCCATTTAACTCCTTCACCCTCCCCCGCCACCAGTATCTTCTGTTAGCTCAAGTTGTCTGATATCCAAGGTAAATATACACTTTATAAAACCAGTTCATTTCTTTACATTCTTTTTTATTATGTTTTTATACAATATTTATTATTTATAAATACTTTTTCTTATTTAAAAACACGTAACAAAAAGTACTTGGGTGGCATTTTTGGGGCTGGAATGAATTAATGGCATTTCAATTAATTTCAACGGGGAAAACTGATTTGATATATGAGCAAATTGAGTTACAAGCTCACTAATGGAATGAATTAAACCTGTAAGTCAAGGTACCACTGTACTTGGTGAGTCATTTCAACTCTATGCTATCTTTTACTCTCAGATCTCTTGTTCTTTGTCCTTACACGGATCATGCCTTTCCAACTCTGAATTGTTCTCACGATTTGTCTTCTTTCATCCTATTCATATGGAGTGGAAGAACTGCAACTCTGTTCTAATTGCCTTCTTTACAAAATTTATGACACATAATCTCAACTGAGCCCTTACTGTAATAAAACAAATGCTATTCTTCCCAGTTGATTCTCAGTCCCACTCTCAGTGGCTATTCCAGTCTGTCTCTCTTCAAGTTTCCTGTGGTACTCTCTCAACTGAGGGCCTGATCTCATACTTCATTAAAAAAAAAAAATGGTACCTTTTGCCAAGAATTCCTTCCCCTCCTCCTTAATTTAATTTCACAAGCATATTTATTATATCTTCCTTCATTTTTGTCTCATATCAAAGAGGTAACTCTTTTTACCAAGACTTGTCTCTCTATATGCACCTTTGATCTAATCTCTTTTTGTCTTCTCCAGAAGGCTGCCCATGCAATCATTGCTTCTCTTTCATGATCAGCTTTTCCCTATGTAGTGACTGTTCTTCTGCTGCCTAAAATACTTTCCCAATTCTTAAACAATTTTCACTTGATCCCACCAACCCTACTAGCTATAAATCCATATCTTTCTTTCCCTTCTCTGGTAGCCTCCTTAGAGAAAGGTGTCTACTTCTCTTCTCTCTTTCATGGAAACAGTCTGCTTTCTCTCTTTTGATCTCATCATTCAACTAAAGCTGCTCTCTTCAAAGTTAACAATGGTATCTTAATCATAAAATTTAATGGTCTTTTAGTTTTCATTTTTCTTGCACCATTCAACACTGTTGATTACCTTCTCCTCCTGGAAATTCTGTCCTCTCTGGATTTTTATGACATAACTCTCCTGGTTCTCTTCCTGCCAGTCTTCTTTCATCCAGTGACAACACCCACTAATCATGAACATCGTTCAATTCTTTGTCCTGAGCCTTTTCTCTTTTCACTCTATTGCATCTCTCTTGGCAATCTCTTCAGCTTCCATAAATTCAATTATTATTTCAATGTTGATCACTTCTTTTCTTTGTATTTGTAGTACTTAATATAAAATCTGACACATTTCAAAAGATCAATAAATTTGTCTTTATGGACTATCTCTAATATCTAGTCTAACGACTTGAAGGCAATAGAGGAATGTGTTTAAGCCTCAGAAGTGGGTAAGGTGCTAACTAGGAACACTCACACCATACATGCAAAGGCAAGAACATGCTTAAATATCATTTAGGTATTCTGACTTCTCCCCTCATAGTCAGAATTGGTCTAGACTCCTCAAGGTCACAAATCTTCCTTATACTCCCACTATGAGCTTTCATTATATATTCCCCCTCCCAGATAACATATTCTATTAACATTTATGAGGTTAGTTAAGCAGGGGCAGTCGTGAGGACATTGGTGACCAGGTCCTGACCTCTCAGGTTTGAACCAGTTGTCTTATCCCAACCTTTCTGATTCCTCCTGACGTCAGGATGGCCATTGTCATGGTAAAATAAGATAAAATCAAGTTTCCCCACATCTTGGGGGCATTAATTATCTCCCAATAACATCTGTGGGAGCAAAACAAGATACCTAAATATCTCCTCTTAAACAGGAAAGGGAAATCATAAGGGACTTACTAAGATTAAAATGTTTCCATTCCTACGTGGGAAGTTGATACTTGTAACTTATAAAAACTTTCTTATTATTAGGGCAGTTAGGATTCTATATAGACAGAGGTCACAGGTGTGAGTTGAATATGAAGGGATAATATCTAAAAAGCAATAAAATTAAAGAGTGAGAAATAGGAATGAACTGGGAAAAATGGAAAAGAAGTGGTAGAATTGGATAAATTATCTAACACAAAAGAGGCAAGAAAAAGTTTTACAGTGGTGGAGAAAATTGGGGAGGTAAGAGGGAGTGAGTGAATCTTACTCTCATCAGAACTGACTCAAAGAGTGAATGACATACACCCTCAATTGGGTATAGAAATCTATTTTAACATATAGGAAAATAGGAGGAAAGGGGCCAAGAGAAGGGGGGTGTATGATGAAATGTAGGGCAGACCGGGAAAGGTATTAGTCAGAAGCAAACCATTTTTGAGGATGGACACAGTGAAAGGAGAACAAGAATAGAATGACAAGGATGGGATGAGCGTAGGGAATAGAATAAAGGGAAATACAGGTAGCAATAGTGACTGTGAAAAAAATTTGAAGCAGCTTTCTCTGATGAAGGCCTTATTTCTCAAAGATATAGAGAAATGAATCAAATTCATAAAAATAAGAGCCATTCCCCAACTGATAAATGATAAAAAAAAAAGATATGATCAGTTTTCAGATGAAGCAATCAAAGCTATCTATAGCCATATGAAAAAAAAATTAACTCACTACCAATTGGAAAAATGCAAATTAAAACAATTCTTAGGTAAATGACAGATATTGGAAGGGATATGGGAAAAAATGAAACATTA
>CM053587.1:251378111-251398178 GCA_028646515.1 Pseudochirops corinnae
GGGGGCAAAGAATCAGAAATTGAGGGGATGCTCATCAACTGGGGAATGACTGAACAAACTGTGGTATGTGATTATGATGGGATACTATTGTCCTATAAGAAATGATGAGCAGACTGTTCTCAGAAAAATATGGGAAGACTTGCATGGGCTGATGCAAAGTGAAATGTACCGTATACAGATTTGCCTGTTCTCAGCGATACAACGACCCAAGAAAACTCTGAAGGACTTATGATTAAAAATGCTGTCTATCCCCAGAGAAAGAACTGATGATGTCTGAATGCAGATTGAAGCATATTAAAAAATTAAAAATAAAAAATTCCCTTCCAACTCAAAATTTACGATGTGACCTAGACATTTATATTTGCTTCAGTATTCAAAAGATCCAGACTATTATGGAAGACCCTATTTTATACCAACATTTATTTTATTCTGATTTTTTGTTTTGGTTTCCCAGAAATATACATCCTGTTTCTCACGTTGTATCATTATTACTCTGGAAGTAAAAGAAAAAGAACCTTTTATTTATATGGGTATAGTTTGAATTATAAAATCAGTTAGATGCCTGCGGTTCATAATATGAGCCTACCACCATATATTTGCTGCTGGATTAGATGTGGACAAAAGCTTACTTCACTTTGGTCCTATAATAATTGCACTTTACTCCTTTCCTTCTCCAGTTCAGATACAACTCTTTAATATGCCTTAGTACAGAAGTTTCAGATATAGGGCCTACACTTGCAGGTGTTTCTTGGGCCAGATTAAAATGTAATTGGAAATATTTAACAAAATACATTTTTAAAAAACAATAAAAATATTGGAAAGGATCTCAACAGCCATGTAATTCATATACAGAAAAGAATGTGATGGGGATCCCATATCTGATTAGTAGTTATCCCCAAATCTTTGTCTGAAATGGTCCAATGAGTAGGAACCTACTACCTTCAGAGGCAGCCAGCTCTAAAATTTGGACAATTCTAATTGTTAGCAAATTGTTTTGGTTTTTCTTTGACATCAAGGGTAAATTTGTCTTTTTGCAACTTGGACTCATTACTGCTCCTGTTTCTTTCCTTTGGGGCCACACAGAACAAATCTATAATCATTCTTCCACGTGACAACCTGTACTTGCACACAATTATCATGGACTCTCTTGAGTCTTTTCTTTATCCAAGGTAAAATTCCTCAGCTCCTTCCCCACATCCTCGTATGGCATGTATACAAGGCCATTTCTTGTTCTTGATCCTTTCTAGCTTATCACTATCCTTGCATAAATGTGGCAGCTAGAACTGAACAGAATATGGGTTCTGATCTAGTTAGAATGTAGCCTGACAGGCATTTCCCTACCTGCAGATGCTACTTAATACAGCCAATGCCAGCTAGGTGGCAGAGTTGGACTAGTACTGGGTCTGGAATAAAGAAGACCTGAGTTCAAATCCAGCTTCAGACACTGACTAGCTGTGTCACTTAAACAAGTTGCTTAAATTCAGTTTCCTCCACTAGAAAATGGGAAGAGCAAAAGCACTTAACTCCCAGGGCTGTTGTGAAGATCAAGTGAGAAAATTTTTGTAAAGCACTTAGCCCAGTGCCTGAACATAGTAGGTGCTAAATAAATGCTTATTCCCTTCTTTCTTAGTCTTCCTAGCTTCTAGATCACATTCTGTCACTTAAATTTTAGGGGCTTCAATTTCCTGAGTTTTAGAAAGATGATTTTACTAAACAATATGGAAGCAGGTCCCTTCTTTATTCTAGAAATCTATGGTATAAAGCATCATTATAAAGTTCCTTTCTCATTCTAATAGCCTATGGAATAAAGAATTGTTTTAAGGAAAAATTTGAAATAAATTTAATTGGGTGTTTCTTTCCTTCACACTCTGAGCAGAATAACAACTTTTATAAACTATAAAACAGGTTCACTTTAGAGTGCATGAAGGCTTGAGATTTTTGTCATATTTTTGGAGAAAGAAAGATCGAGGCCTCTTTTGTATAATTGTTGTCTCTGATAACACTGTGTAGAACTCTTGGTGAAAAGAAACACTTTGGAATCAACAGAGTAATATAATAGCTCCTTATGGGATACCAAGTTTATCCCTCATGTGACACCAATTTCAAAATTAACTGGCAGGGTTGTAAAAGGTCTTTCTTCTATACTCGATTGACTTGATAATCCATACCATGTTTTGACATATTTTGTGTATTACAACTTATATTCTTTTACTTCTATGCTGTCACATGGATTTGTATACCAGTTTAGAAAAGCACCAGGGAGAGAAACAAGTTGGCTGGAAGCTGAGGGTTTCATTTTTCTTACAGAGGAAGCGAGACACCCAACAATTCTGATTTCCTGAACTCTCCAGGAATTTTGTGCAGATATGATAAAAGATTTTTTAATTATTTGGAGAGCAAGATATGACAAAGGAAAAATAGTAACCTTATGGAGAGTCAGTATCTTAAGGAAAAATTTAAAGGCATATGTACCTTCTTTATTAAAAAAAAAAATAACCCAGATCTTTATGACAATAGATATGTTGTCATAGTCCTTCAGGTTTAAATTTTTAAAAACAATGTTAATGTAAAGGAGACTATCTTAACATCCAGTACAACATTTGGAAATTTGGGGGAGGGGAGAACTGTTTTAGCTATTTATTTAGCTCATCTATGTTATAAATTTGATTAAAGACAGTTGAAAGCCCGTAGAGGGTCTTGAGGGTCTGTCTAAGTGAGGTCAAAGCTACTACTTTGCCCTTTGGCCTGAACATTGAAATTTGATTGTAAAATGAATATATGGGTTCCTGTTCAAGACCAGCTGTTGTCTCATGACCTTTGAAACACAAATCCTATTGATGAGTGTTATTACAACAACAAAAAAGCTATAATAATCCACATGAAGACAGAGGGCAAAAGGACTTTGTAGATTTCTGTGTTAAGTTAGAATATCATATCCCCTTCCAGAAAGGATTAATCTAGTGTGCTAGGTTCAGGTTTGGGAAAGAAAATTATATTTTCCCATTTTCAATCCAGAATAATGATTTTCCATGATTATGTTAATGATTTTTGTGGGAGTGTAGGTAAGACCTAGACCTGTGATTTCAATAAGGTGAGGAACTCCTAGTGCTGAATCTCCCTTTAATCAATTCAGAGTGACTACTTGAGTATAACTTTTCTTTTTAGTGTGTTTCCTGGAGGCAATTATGATTTGACCATTGTCATTTGACCAGCCTAGGATGTGCCAAAGTCTTGATTTGAGCCCAGGTCTTCCAAGGCCACTGCTTTCATTCACCATGCAATTGTGCCCCTCACATGAATGACTATATGTAGGAAGTGTTTTATTAGGCTCTTTGAACCTCTTTGAGGTTCTTTTTATTGAATAACTGCAGAGCTAATTCAGAGCCCTGGTCTTAGGAGGACCAATAATGTCATTCTCAGAGACTAAGTATAATATCAAGCTATAGCTATCTAGACATCAGATGTTTCAGGTTTTCCAAACAGCCCCAGATTCAGGTGGATGTCTCAGGAGCCTTGAAAGCAAGGAAGAAGCATCCGGTCACCCAGAAAGAAACAGTGTAGATTAAGACCTAATACCTGGTAGGAAGTTGATTGCATTACTTCAACACCAGAAGAAAGATCACTGACATCTTGATCACTCTGAGAATGAACTCTTACTTCAAAACAAGCATCAGTCAAGCATCAGTTGTCCATCAGGCAACAACCATTTCTTAAACACTTACTGTGTTCCAGAAAGAGCTAGGAAGCACAGTAGATAGAACACTGGGCTTGGAATCGGAAGACTTATTTTCATGAGTTAGAATCCTCAGACACTTACTAGCTGTGTGACCCTGGGCAAGTCACTTAACCCTGTTTGCCTCAATTTCTCATCTGTAAAATGACTTAGAGAAGGTAATGGCAAATTGCTCCAGTATCTTTCCCAAGAAAACACCAAATGAGGTCCCTTAGAATGAGACACAACTGAAATGATTCAACAACAGCAACAACAAACTACATTCCATAAATTTTGAAGAAACAAAGAAAGACCAAAGATAGTTCCTGCTCTTAAGGAGGACACAGTCTAGGGGCGGCTAGGTGGCACAATGAATACAGCAGCGGCCCTGGATTTAGAAGGCCCTTGAGTTCAAATCCAGCCTCAGACACAACACTTACTAGCTATGTGACCTTAGGCAAGTCACTTAACCCCAACTGCCCTGCCTTCCCCCCTCCAAAAAGGAAAAAAAAAAAAAAATTAAAATTAAAAAAGGAGTACCCAGTCTAATGGGTGAGAAAACATGTGAACAGCTATGTGCTAACAAGTCATATATAGGATAAATTGAAGATAATAAATAGAGGGAAGGAGAAAGAATTTAGGGGAATTGGGAAAGGCTCCTATTAGAAGGTAGGATTTTATCTGATACTTGAGGGAAGCCAGGAGGTAGAAATGAAGAGGAAGAACATTCCAAATATGGCCAATATCCAGTGAAAATTCCTGGAGTAAGAAGATAGAGTGTATTTTCCAAGGAAAAACAAGGAGACAAGTGTCATTAGATTGCAGAATCCACAGGGGGTGAGGAGGGGAAGGGAGTATAAGGTATAAGACTTGCCATATAGGAGAGACTAGGTTATGGACAACTTTAAACGCCAAGCAGAGGATTTTATGTTTGATCCTGGGGGTGATAGGGAGTGTAATGCTAAGCATGAGCAGCTTTCCAGAGGATGGCTGCTGTGAACAGCTTTTAAGCTTTTAATATAGTGAACACTTTATTTATTCCATAACAAGACAAAGCAAAACATTCACAGTAAGTCAAAGCACAGCATTCACAATGTTACAACTTATCACAGAAAATGGCCACATAGTTTTCACCACAATGGTCACAAAGTTTTCAACAAAGAACAATCATTTAGTAGCTCAATCATTCAATCATCTTTAAGGAGATTTGCCTCCTCAAGGAACACAAAATACAATAGTCAAAGTTCTCCACTCATGGGGCACATTGAGTTAACTCAATCAGTCACTTATTCAGTCATCAATCACTAAATACAATCATTTAGTCAATCAATCATTCAATCAACTCATTCAATCATACTTCATCATTCACTATTTAATCATCAGAAAATACACAGACCCTACACCCCTAGGTCACTAGTAAATTTACAATTTCTCAATCAGTACACAGTATCCAAGTAAAGTATTCTTTTAGCTTGACTTGATGTGGTTTCTCTGATTCCCTGGATCCCCTTCAGTGGTCCCAGCTCCTACCTGGATTCACCAAACTGTCACCTGGGTTCAAAGGCATACAGCTCTCAGGTCCTTGTCCATCTCTTTGTGCAGTTCCTGCTCCACACTGGAGCTCACAGTGTCCAGTGCATCTCAAATCCTTCTCCATTCCTGGGAAGACAAGGCTTAACCAAGCCTCCAAAAGGTTCACAAAAAGTACCAACATCACAGTCATGTTTCCTTAGTCTTCAGCAGCTCCAGCTGGTCCTTGGGAATCCTTAGCAGCCTCCTTAGCAGCTCCAGCTGGCCCTTGGACTCAGCAGTACTTTCAGCTGGTTCCAAGAATCAAAATCACTCTATCTAGGTTTTCAAAATCAAAGTCATTCTCTCTAGCCTATGGCGGGGGGAATGGGGCTTTCTTCTTCAGCCTCACGGGTAGCAGCAGCTTCTGCCTCCACTGGGCTTGCACCAAGAACATCTGACTCTCCCTCTCTGGGGCTTTTTCTTATATACAGTATTGCTCCTCCCTGTTCAGCTCCTTCCTGTTACATCAGCAACAGGAGACAGGAGTTTATACCTTCTGTTTCTTTAACAGAGGCTTGATTAATTACTAAGTGCTAAGTACCTGTTACCAATTTTTGCCAATACAAAGGTATCTTCAAATTCAAATTACATTACCTTTACAGGGAGCCATTGGAATTTATTTAATAAAAGAGTGAAAGAGTTAGATCTGAGCTTCAGGAAGTTCAATTTGGTTGCTGAGTGGAATATCAACTAAAGAGAGAGCAGGAAGACAAATCAGTAGGTTATTGCAATAGTTCAGACTTGAGATGATAAGAATCTTAACCAGGGAGCTGACAGTGTGGGAGGAAAGAATGGGGCATGTACAAGAGAAATTATGGAAGCAAAAAATAAAGAGGATTCAGCCATATATTGGATATGGGAAGTTAAAGAGAAAGTGAACAGTCAAGGATAATGCATAGTTTGTAAGTCTGGAGAACTGAGAGGATGCTACTCTTGACAGTAATAGAAGAGTTTGGAAGTGGGGAAGGTTTAGAGGCAAAAGATAGAGATAAGCTTAAGATGTCTAAAAGACATCCAGCTTGATATGTCTAAAACACAGTTGAAAATGTGAGGCTACCAACAGTAAGAATTTTTTTTTACATTTTTAATGTAGAATGTAATGAATTTAAAATGTAAAATTATTTTTCACCTCTTAAACTATACGAACACAGACAGTGTACTGAATTTAGCCCCCTAGCCATAGTTTACTGATTCCCTGAATTAAAGTACTGAAATCTTGTATGTTATAGCCATTTCTGTGGGGGTGTCCTGTCCCCCTACTAGACTGCCAGCTCCCAAATGCAGGGGTAATGCCTTAACTAAACTGTCCAATCTCCTCCTGTGCCTTGCACAGTGCTCTGTATGCATTAGGTGTTGGGTAAATGTTTATTGATTTGACAACTCTGATTGACACTTGGTGTATTTAAAAGGTCAACCTTTCTAGATGACAGCTGAGAATCATGGGAAAAGGGCAGGAGGAGAAACAAAATAGAAAAACAAATGGAGAGAAGAAGAGAACAAGGACAATTCACTGGTGGGGGCAGTGATGATGGTGCTGGTGCTAAGTAGCAAAGAGCATTGATTACAGAATTAGTGATGAAGAGGCAGAAATTAGTACTATTCTAAGCCTTTGAAGGTCCTTGAAGGCAAAAACATGGTCATTCTATGCTGTTTATTTATATGACAAGATAGACCTCGCTAACCATTCTACATTATGGCATCAGTAGCTTCATAATGGCTCTCCTTGTTTGTGAGATCTTTCCTCTCTGATCTTCCCTCTCCAATCCCTTCTAAGGCCCAGCACCAATAATAGCTTTGGCAGCTACAAGGAGCATGTATTGAGTAGAAAAAAGACTTGAAGCAGGAAGATGAATTAGGAAGCTATTGTGAGAATTCAGGTAAGAAATGGTGAGGTTCCGAACATAACGTGCATGTGTATTTGTGTGTGTGAAGGAAGGATGTGCGGAGGAAGAAGAGAGAAGAAGAGGGAGAGGGAGAGAAGAGAGAAAGTGTCAGAGGATCAGGCAGAGAGAGAATAACTTTTCTGGATTCATTCCCCTAACTTACTTCCAAGTTGGGTTCCCAGAGGGGCACATGTTTATGCAGATTCTGGAGGTATGGGGGCCATCCTTCTAAGGCTATAGATCATCACACTCCCTCCCTATTTCCTATTTCCTATTAACAATCAAATAGTAGATTTAGTTCTTAGCAAAGACCTTTACACAAAGCCAAAACAGTCATTACAAAAGCAAATGAGCGGCCCATTCTCCCACAAATACATGAAGTCTGAGAGAAGAGCAAGTGTTGACTTGCAATGGTGTTGAGGCACACATATAGGGAATGCAAATGACCGTGGCAACTTGCAACTCCAGAACCACAGAAATTTGCTGTCCTTTCTTTCCCTGGAGGGTTCTCACAAAATTTGCTTCAGGGTGCAGTGTTGGTGATGTTGAGCTGCCGTGTTGCTTAGCTGACATGACATCTCAGCAGCAACAGGTCCAGGATTCAATAGTTCCCTTAGCTATGGAGCCTCTGCGCAAGGGATTTAAAAATGCCTGGGCTGTTGTTAGACTGGGCCAGGATGATCAAGTCAGCTGCTGGGATCTTTCTTCATGGGGTATGGTGTCTTTGCTAAATGGGTCAATTCCCTGGACTCTTTGCACTCATTCTTCGTTGGGGGAGGTGGGGAAGAATGCTGAAATCTTCACCATCTTAATCCTATGGCTTTGCTGGCAGTAACTGCAGTCTTCAAGTAAAGTGTTATAGGGCACTTAGCTGAAGAACTACTATACTCTTCCAGAATGGGTAGTGAGCATTGGCAGAAATAAACATTTTTGACTCCCTCAAGGCCTTGCTCCTAGATTTGTTACCATTTGTTAGGAAGTAAAAGTCTAGGACAGTTAGGTGGCACAGTGGAGAGAGTGCTGGGCCTGGAGTCAGGAAGACTCATCTTTATGAGTTCAAATTGTGGCCTCAGACACTTACTAGTTGTCTAGTGACCCTGAGCAAGTCATTTACCCCATTTGGTCAGTTTCCTCTTCTGTAAAGTGAACTAGAGAAGGAAATGACAAACCACTCTAGTGTCTTTGCTAAGAAAACCCCAAATGGGGTCACAAAGAACTGGACAGGACTGAAAGAGACTTGAACAACAAAGGAGAAGTCTAGCCTTCAGTTCAATAATTCTTTCTGCTTTGGAGCTAGTTTCTTCAATGAGCATTCTGTATTTACTTATGGTAATTAGCCAGTTATACTTTCTAGAAACCTGTGGGGTATTATGCAAATGAGGGTTTTTTGGACAAAAGCGATCTGTGCCTGAGGGGAGAGTTCCTTGTTTCCTTCCATGCCATGTGCAGTTGGGCTATTCAAGCCTCCTAGTGGAGTGAATGCTGTCTTTACATCTGAAAAGGCCTTCAGTTTAATCTTCACTTTCACAGTTTTTGCTGTGCCTGGTCTTTAGCTTTTCTAAATCTGAAGGGTCATAGCCATTTTATTGTTGTTGCTGAATAGTTCAGTAGTGTCCATTCCTTCTTGACCCCAACGGATTTTTCTTGACAAAGGTACTGGAGTGGTTTGCCATTTCCTTCTCCAGTAGAGAAAGGCAAACAGAGGTTAAGTGACTTGCTCAGGGTCACACAGCCAGTAAATGTCTGGAGACTGGATTTGAATACACGTCTTCTTGACTCCAGGCCCAGAACCCTATCTGCTGAGCCTTCTAGCTGCCTCAGCATAGCCCGATGTATATGTATATATGTATGTAGGTACATACAAGGTATATGTATATATGTGTATATATGTGTGTATACATATGTGCATGTATATACACATATATGCATGCATGTGTGTGCATATACTAAGATCATGTTATGAATGCTTGCACATGTGGGTTGATATATACATATATGTACAGACACATCTACATGCATACACACATGCATCTATAATATAATATATACATATACATCTATGCATACACAATGTACACACAATACAGGCATATATACATCTATCTATATGTGCATTTATATGTATATGTGTGTGCATAGTGTGCATATGTATATATCAGAGAGAGAGAGAAAAATAGAGATTACAAAATGCGCTCTCATTCAAAGGTGTTCATAATCTAGCCCCTTCCTACCTTTCTACCTTATTACATTTTACCCTCTAATTTGTACTCTTGGATCCAGTGATATTGGTTTCTTGACTGTTCCATCATAAAGGCACTTCATCTCTAGGCTCCTGGCAACTTCTCTGGCTGTCCCCCATGCCTGGCACACTGTCCCTCCTTGGCTCTGACTACCAATTGATCATCCTAGCTTTCTTTAAATACCTACTAAAATCCCACCTTCTACAAGAAGTTTTCCCTAAAGGGATACAGGCTCTGCAAATCCCCTTGAACTCTCCTTGAATCTTCCCACTTGATCTGGCATTTGTTCACCTGAGGTTGTAGTCCTTTCAACTGGCCTTTAATTATTCCTGTATCCAATTCTCAGTTACCCTTAACCTAGCCCAGGCTGTCACTGTTACCTCTGGATTGCCTCCTGATGCTTCCCACCCTTGATCCTATCTGAACCCCATTCTCTTGGTTCCTGAAGTCCTACTTCTAGTCACCCCAGCCTACTGGCCACTCTCAGCAAGATTCCCTAGACCCCTCCTCCAATCACCCCAAACTCCTTGGCCAACACTAGATCCCTCCCACAATCTTTCTTTATATAAGAGACATCTCAGCCTCCACTAAAGGGGCTCAGATTCAATCTGGCCTGACTACAGTAGCGAAACAAATGTTCAGATTCCTTAAAAGTCTGGCCAATATGGCTGATCTTTAATAAACTTTGTTTTTCCTTGACTGAAAGAAGGTTTGTGTCAAATTCTTTCAAGCAGCACCCTGGTATCACTGTTTGGGGATCCTAGTACCCCTAAACCTCAACATTCCCAATGACTGTTAATCCCAGTGCCTTTTCTCTGTTATTTCCTATTCCTGTATACAGCTTGCTTTTTTTGAATGTTGTCTCTACCATTAGATTGTAATCTCACTTAGGGCATAGACTGCGTTTTGTGTCTTTGTGTACCTGAGAGCTTAGCATAGTGCTGGCACATAGTAGGTGCTTAATAAATGTTTCTTGATTGGTTGATAGATGGATGGATAAATAGAAAGAAAAGATAGAAAGAAAGAAAGAAAGAAAGAGAGAGACAGAGAGATAGATGATAGATAGATAGATAGACAGACAGGAAGATGGATAGATAGACAGACAGACAGATAGACAGACAGATAGATAGATAGACAGGAAGATGGATAGATAGATGATAGACAAACAGACAGCAGATGGATAGATAGACAGACAGACAGATAGATAGACAGGAAGATGGATAGATAGAGAGATAGAGATAGATAGATAGATAGATAGATAGATAGATAGATAGATAGATAGATAGACAGACAGACAGGCAGACAGGCAGATAGCTTGTGGATGGAATTCTATTAAAAGTCAAACATTAAAGAAAATTTGGTCAAAATTGTTGGCTGATAATCATGTCAGAAGAAAGATCTTCTTTTTCTTCTGATAAGGAAGAATTTGTCATATTTAGAGTATGCTTTCTCTCATACATACCTTAGCACATTTTCTTGAAATGTTGAGAAATAGTCTTCCTTAGCATTTCATCAATAAGTCTTACTTCACATGAAATGAAAATGTGAACAAAAAGGTGTTTACAGTCAACTGTATTAGTGTTGCAAAAGTCCTTGAGTATTCTGACCACTACTGACACTGGTAGCCACACCAGAAAACCATTTAAAAGAAAGTTGTTTAAGCTCTGGATTCACTAGTTAAATTTACAATCAGAAATTCAAATGCCTAGAATGTTAGCTCCATGTCCTTCATCGAGCTTTATGAAAAAGCAAGTTCGTATCAGAGACTTTTGAGAAAAAAATAAAAATAAAATTCTAGGGCTATTGCTAGACTTAGTATCTACTCAGTATTATCAATAACATCATTCCATAGATAGAACTGTAGCTTTAAAAAGGAACTTGAAAGCCATCTATTTGTTGTTTGTCCTTTGTTCTCAGAGGACTAATGACATTATGGGGTGATGTCTTGACTTGTGCATGAATTGGATTTAAGTGAGGGAGATTGGCACAAAGTCATGGCAACTGGTGATGTCCCAGGATGCAGTGGATGAAATTGGCATCTTGAATATCTGATAAAGCTCTAAGAAGTGCTCCCCAGCACCTGCCTCAAGTCACCCTCAGGGCCATTGGAACAAGTTTGTTCTCATCTGTCCATCCCAATGGGGAAAGTCTTCACATGTTTGGAGTAGACTTTCCCCTAACTCACTGACAGGTTGGAGGCCTGTTGGTTACCCTAAACCTAGTTTAGTTCATTTTTCTGAGACATTTTACTGAAGTGTGGTCATTGTACATGCTACAGCTTCTTGTAGCCACAGCTGAAAATTGGATGAAGGTGGACACCAAAGGTAGAGGAGTATCCCTGAAAAGGGTTCAGCAAGCCCTCACATTACAGGTGCTAGTTCTCCTAAACACCCCATACACTCCAAGCCATCTAGCACCTGACTATCAATCCCATTTAAAACATTTCCAAGTAGACATCCAGCCTTTACTTAAAGGCATCCAGTGAGGAAGATCCTACTACTTCCTAAGGGATCCAATTTCACTACTACATGGCCAAAACTATTAGGAATATTTTCTTTACATCAAATCTAAATATGTTTTCCTGCAACATCCACTCATTATTTTTAAATTCTGCTCTCTGGGAAACAAGAAAAACAAGTTAATTTTTCTTTCACATGACAGCCCTTCAAATACTTGCAGACAGCTTTCATGTTCTCTCTAAACCAACTTTCATTTGATCTAAACAGCTCCATTTCTTTCAAACAATTTTCATATGCATGGATTGGTCTCTAGTATCTTGACCATGCTGCTATCCCTCTTCTGAATGCACTACAGCTTTTCAATGCTTTTCCTAAAATATGACACTCATAACTGAACACAATTATGTCAGATGAAGTCTGACCAAGGAAGAGTACAGAGGAAGCATCACCCTCCAAGTTCAGGATATTATGACTCTTTACATGTAACTGAAGATAGCAAAGGCTTTGGGTGTTTCAGTGTAACACTTCACTCATATTAATTGCATGAAGAGCCTTTGCACATGGATGATTGCCCAGTTATACCTTGATTACCCCACATTTTTTATGTTGGTTTTTAACTGATTGTAACATTTTCCATTTAGTTTTTTAGATGATATTTCATTAGATTTAGCCCATCATTCTGACCTGCCAAATTTCTCTGCATCTGGATTTTGTCATTCAACATGTTAGCTAGTTTTTCCCAGCTTAACGTCATCTACAAATTTGACAAGCCTTCATTCAATTCACAGATAAAAATGTTCAATAGCACATGGCCAGAGAAAAATGGGGGTGCAGAGTGGGGTGGACTCCACTAGAAACTCCCATATAAGTCAACATAAAACCAGTCAACATTAATGACTGTCCATGCACTGTATTCAATCAATTCTGAATTGACCTCTTTATACTATCATTAAGTTCACATCACTCTAGTGTGCACACATACACACACACAACTGCTTTGCTGACTCTGTTTACTTTGCTCTTTACTAGTTCATGTAAACTTTCCCACATATTTTTTCTATATTCTTAATATTTAAATTTTTTAGAGTGCAATGAGATTCCATTATATTCATATCCCACAATTTATTCATCCATTCCCCAATTACTAAGCACCCTCTTTGTTTTCAGTTTTATTGTTTTGCCAAATATTGATCTAGAAATTTCAGTGTATATTTGACATTTCTTTCAATCTTGGCCCTTCTATGGTTATATGATCAGTATATACATACATATATATGTATATACACACACACATATATACACACATATATACATATATATGTATATATATGTGAGTGTATATGTATGTATACACACAAAGACACATATACGTGTATGCATATATATATGTATGTATGGGTCATATATGAGATCTATGGGTCAAAGGGTAATAAATAGTTTAGTTACTTTCTAGAATGATTCCAAATTTTTATGAGTAGATGGAGCACTTCATAACTCCATCAAATATTGAAATACCAGCTCTCTTGCAATCCTTCAAATATAGATTATTTCTTTCTTTTTGTATTTTTGCCAGTCATCTGGATGGGTGGTCAGAAATCAACTGTGTTTTAATTTATACTTCTCTTATTATTAGTGACTTGGAGCAATCTTTCATAACTTAGCCTATAGTTCATAATTCTTTATAAAAAATTTGTTCATATTCTTTGACCATTTTTCATTACCTAAAAATCTTAGATGTGATTTTTGTCAGAGGTATTTGACATAAAAAACTTTCCCAACTGTTTCCTTTCTTATCCAAGTTACATGGATTTTTTTTCTACAGAACCTTTTCAATTTCATGTAGATGGAATTTTATCTCTTCTCCTTTATGATATAATCTATACCTTGTTTGTTTAAGAATTTTCCCCTAGTTAAGATATCTCTTTCTATCCTCTAATTTTTCCTAAAGCAATATGACTCTTTTATATTAAAGCTTCATATCCATTAGGAACTTTTTATGCCATATGGTATAAGAAAGATGTTAAAGTAAATTTATTTTTTTACCAAACTGTTTTCCAGTGACCCTAGCCATTCTATTGAATTGGGTTTTATATTTCCAAGTGGTTTATGTTCTTGAATTTATTAAAAAACTATATGATTGAGTTTGATTATTAACAATCCTTGCTTTCCTTATCTGTTCTACTAATCTACTTTTCTATTTTATTCACTAACACAAAGGGTCTTGACAATTTTGGCTCTTTTATTTGGCATTTGATGACTTTCATAGCCTGGTCCTACTCTCCCTTTTTAACTTTATTCTACATTATTTGCTTGGGAACACTCTGCAGATGACTAAAATTTGTTAAATAAGAAGGTTGGACTGGCAGGGAAGTAATAGTGTGTAGTGTACTGCACTGGGACTCAGAGGACTGCGATTTGAACCCCAGTGCTACCACTTTCTACTTGGGTGATCTTGGGCATGTCGCTTCTGCTTTCTGAGCCTTGGCTTCCCCTTCTACAAAGGGATGTACTATGTGGCCTCCAACATCTCCTTTGGTTCTAGATCTGTGATATTTCCTAGATGATCTTTATGGTCCCCTCTACCTCAAAAACTCATTAATCCAAAGATCTTGCTTTGATGGAAATCTCCTGTATTTATACACACACATGCATGCACACACACACACACACATCCTATCTATATATCTATATTTCTGTCTATATATATTTTGCTTTTTACTGAACTAGTGATCCATTTTTATAGGACTCCTAATAAACCTCCTCTACCAATGTAGACTGACACCTGCTGAGCAAATATAGTCTTAGAAAGATGCCTGGAGTAATGATGAGAAAAATAACTTGCCCAGGGCCACAAAGACCATATATCTCAGAAACAAAACTTGAACCCAGGTTTTCCTGATTCTGATGCCACCTCTCTATCCACTAAACCACACTATAACTCTCATAGATATACATATGCATATACAATACTCATGCATATTCATATACACATACATGTTCATTTACACAAACATATGCATTTGTATAAACATATGCCCATACAAGGACAATATCTGTATTGGACCTTGACTATAAAAATGTTACATATTGGGGCAGCTAGGTGGTGCAGTGAATAGAGCACTGTCCCTGGAGTCAGGAGGACCTGAGTTCAAATCAGACCTCAGACACTTAACACTTACTATCCATGTGACCTTGGGCAAGTTGCTTAACCCCAATTGCCCTCCAAAAACCAAAAAACAAAACAAAACCAGTTACATATATAGACCCTGTTAATTTATTCAGTGAAACAGGACCTCTGATGAGCTCAACTGGAGTTATACTAGTATTTAGAAACATTGAAACTACATTTCTAAATAATTACTCCTTAATTTAAGCAGGTTTTCATCTGAATTAATAATGCACACTTTCACTAGAATATTCATTTCACTAATAGCATTCTACATGTGTTAAAAACTGAAAATTATTTCTTGCAATTCTTGTATTTGGTCTCTACAATGCGCCACACATAGATCAACTGGTCAAGGATTGTGAAGCTTTAAGCTTGCCATTTTAGTAATAATTCACTTTTCTAAACCATACAAGGAGCTTTCCTTACAACAGCCCATTGCTCAAGTTGTCTTATGCTATATTTTACAAATGAGTAAACCAAGCTTTAGATAGAATAAATGACTCAATTGTCTACTTCTCAGAGGTAGGATTTGAACCCAGTTCCTGGGATTTCTATTTCAGTGCTCCTTTTTTCTTCTTCCAAATTGTTACAGTACATGTGGAGTGAAAGAGCTCACAGTGGATTCAGGAAAAACTGAGGTTGAACTCAGACATTCTCTACTTGTCTCACCCTGGGTGACTCCCTTAACCTCCCCATCCTTCAGGTTCCCTATCTGTAAAAAGGGGATAATACCTTTGTACTTGCCTCACAGAATCATAAGCATCAAATCAGTTAACATATGTAAGGTGCTTTGCAAACCTTAAAGCACTAAATAAATGATGCTAGCTGTCGTTATTGTGTGAATACGGTTCCATGATGGGGATTCAGCAGTGTGCTGTACACTTTTATTTTTCTTTCAGAATGGACAACTATAAAGGTGTAGCCAAACAAATATATGCAAATATAACATATATTATTAACATAATATAGAAATATTAATGTATTTACATATAATAGAATATTATTGCACTGCAGGAAATGACGAAAGGGCTGGTTCCAGAGAAAACTAGAAAGATTTGTGTGAACTGATACAGTGTGAAGTGAGCAGAGCCAAAAGAATGATTTATGAAATAATAACAAAATCGTAAAGACAACTAGCTTTGAAAGACATAAGAATAATGATCAAGACAGTGACCAGTCATGATTCCAGAGCACTGATGATAAAGTATGCTTCCTACATCCTAACTCATGGTGTCAGTACAGAAGGAAACATTTTTTTGGGACATAACCAATGTGAGAATTTATTTGGCTTGACTAAGCATATTTGTTAGAAGGAGTTAGGTTGTTCCTCTTTTCTTTTCTTTTCTTCTCTTTTCTTTTTTTCTCTTTTCTTTTTCCTTTCCTTTTCTTCCCTTCCTTTTCTTTTCTCTTCTTTTTGCTTCTTTTCTTTTCTCTTCTTTTCGCTTCTTTTCTTTTCTCTTCTTTTCTTACCCCCTCCAAGGTGGCATAGGGAGAATGAAAAGAAATTTTTATTAATTGAAAAATTAAAATATATTAAAAAAAAAAAGAATCCCAGTTTTGCCTTTACATTTGGATTCCACCTAGGACTAGAAGGATGGGAAGCAGAGGATCCCAACCTTCATTCCCACCAGATGTCCATTGTTTAGCTATGGTCATATTTTCCCTCCAATGACCATAAAATACATTTGGGTATAAAATACAGGTGTAAAATAGTCAGGTGTTTAATAACACAGTGGTAAATTATAGTTGACACAGTTCCTTATTTGATTTTGATTATACTTTTGGATGACACTCTTCGGATTATAACTTCAGAGTATCAACTTTTAATTAATTAATGATATCACCTGTATATTTTGGTGTTTCATTATCAGAATAGCCACCAGCTATTAATCCCCTGGTGTGGAATTTCAGATAAATCCAGCTCCTCTCCACCATTTCTTTCGATTCTAACTTACATTATCATTTCTTATTTGTTAGAGGCCTCATAGGGATAATTTTAGGAGTCAGCAGTGTCAGGGGGAGGAGAAATGACTTGTCAGACCATAGGAAAATATTTCCCTGAGTCTTTCTACCTTGCTTTACCTGCTAATAGGGTTCAACCTGAGGGCAATTTGGCACACTGATGATCAGACTTTCTTTATAAGTCTCTTCAGATTAACTTGAAAAATATAATCCATGTGTAAGAATTTAAGAAAAATGTAATCAATTTTAAAAATAAAAAATGTTTGTTTTTTCATTCATACTCTTAGAGCATAACTCATTTTGGTGTCATTTTCCTTCAAGGAGAAGAGTTTTGGGACATATAATAACTTCAAGGTGCACTTGTCTCTATTTCCTTTCCATCTACAGCAAATAAATGCAAAGTTCATATCTATCATGTATTTAATAATGTGTCTAGTCTTCCTTAAGCTAAGATAGGACATTTTAAATTATATCTGTTTTTCCTATAGGAATTTTGAAGGGACTCCATCTTAATTTGCCAGGAGTATTCAACCTTTGTATTTTTACCCCAGTCTTCAGGAAGTAGTTCTTTAGGTGATATTCCCCCCATTAGGCTGAGAAAAACTGTGGGTGCATAAATAGACATGCCCCAAAGCTTGCCCTACACAGATTGATTCATACATTTAAACTGTACTGTCCTCCCAACCTCCAACCTGCAAGTAGTCTATGGTTATTCACCAGAGAGACCCAGGGACATTACATAACCAATAATGTTCTGACTAAAAACACAAGCCTTTCAGATCTAAGATGAATGCTTAATTTTATTTGACCCTAACCATTTTCTCCTCCTCTATCTTAATAAGACATGCTTTTAAAGAGATCATGAGAGGATATTAAAGGCCAGGACTTTAAGACAAGATGTTATCCAGCACACTTGCTCAAATTAACAACTTCTTTTAACATTTATATCCTGATAGGTACAACCACTAATTCAAAATACAGATGGACCTTGATTAGCAACTAAATAATATGTCTGTTGGAATCTTGCACTTTAAAGTCAGAACATAATGGGTTGAAACAGTACTATCACTGAGCACTAGTTAAGCCCAAAGCAGCATTTGAGAATTGTTCCTCAATCCTTTACATTGAAAACTGCATCTCCTACATGATGTCTACTGGAAGCTTTGAACTTTTAATGTAACACATGTAATGTGACGGAACACAAAATAAGTGACAGCCAAAGAACCTAAGAGGATTTTAGAAATAAACAAAACAAGGGTATCCAGAAAAATGAATCATTTTCCCATTGTACTATGCCCTAGAGAGATACTGTTCAAAATATCATGTTTAAGGCACCATAGATTTAGAGCTGGAAAGACCTTAAGAGGTTGTCTAATCCAACCATCTCATTTTACATGCAGTTCCCTAGGACACCCTCACAAGTGAGCCCTCAGAAACATAGCCTCTGAGGCATTTGGGAAGGTCAATCTCTAATGGAAACCATAATGTAGGAGCCCCTACTAACATATTTTATTTTGCAAGGTCAGCCAGGGGACATATTAGTTAGGAACAAAAGGTATTTAATCAAATAACAGCAAAATAAGTGACAAAGAAGGCTCCCCAAGAGAAACGTAGAGATACACTCTTTTCAGTTCCCACCCTCCAGTATTTAGAAGAAATACTAGCAGGGAACAATGAACAAAATGGACATACATGTATGGAATATATGTGATTAGGGAATATATATTAAGTATTTCACATCTAGGGAACATGTGTGACCAGGAAATGTATGCTTCTCA
Source organism: Pseudochirops corinnae (assembly GCA_028646515.1). Lineage (NCBI taxonomy): Eukaryota > Metazoa > Chordata > Mammalia > Diprotodontia > Pseudocheiridae > Pseudochirops > Pseudochirops corinnae. The sequence goes on from CM053587.1 coordinate 251,396,887, forward strand.
CAATGAAGACTCCTATATATAACTTGTAATGGATGTGGTTGCCATACAAATAAATTCAGGAACAGGACTAAAAAGGGCCAGGTAGAGCTGGAGAAGCTGGCACCATTGTTGAATTCCTGCCATTAATCAGAATTATTTCCCCATCTATATAGATGGTGAGGCACAAAGAAGTTAAATTATTTGCCTAAGGTTGGACAGAGAGAGAAAAGTAAAAACAGAAACTTAACCCAGGTTTCCTTTTTTTTGTTTATTTGTTTGTTGGTTTTTACTATATCAAGCTTTCTTCCACTGCTGGATAAGTTAAAGCATGTCCAGAGGAGGGCATGAGATGATGAGGAGACTTAAAATCATGCCATGTAATTACCAATAAGAAGAAAACAAAACAAGAAGCCAAGATGGCAGCGTAGGAGCAGCAACATATCGCAGCTCTCACATACCCACCCCAAAATACCCATAAAATATGACTCTAAACTAATCCTAGAACTCCAAAATGCACGCAAATATACTTTCCACTAAAGTCAGCTCGGCTATGAGGAACCATATCAGCACTGCGAACTGAAACCAGCCTAGCCTGAAGCCCTGGCTGAGCCCTGGGGGCGGCTGGATGGGAGGAGCTGAGGAGCCTAGGATTAGCAGCAGCTGCAAACAGCGTTCAGAACTAGGTCAGTGGGACTTGCAAGGTCTTGGGAGAAAAGCGGTCCAGCCAAAAGGCCTCCAGGGCAGGAAAGCCAAAGGCAGAGGTTTTGCACCCGCCTCCGCATTGCAGCTTCCACGCCCTTGGCCTGCAGACTGCAGGGGGAATAAGCGATCATTCAGAGGCCAAGTGCTCTCGCGTTGAGCAGCCTGGATCTAGATTGTGGTCTTGGGCTTTAGTCCTGTGAGTCTTCTTTATCCAGTGAACTGGAAGTGGGAAAAGGGACCCAGCACCTTCCTGAGAGCTACGGCAGCCAGGAGGACCCCAACAATTTGGGACAGAGCTTTCCCTTCTGCAAGCAGAGCCCCCACAGAGATTTAAAAAAAAAAAATCACGGACTGACCAACCATGAGTAAGAATAAGCATAAGAAGCAGGGTAAGAACAGCACCCAAACCCTAGATTCCTTCTTTGAAGAAAAGAAGGACCAAGGCAGAGAGCTGCAGGACAGCACAGCCAGAGCTCTCCCATCAGGGGCTTCCAATAAACATGAAGATTGCCTTAAAGCTAGAGATGAGCTGAAGAAGGATTTTCAAAACCAAATAAGAGAAGTGGAAGAAAAGTTGGGAAGAGAAATAAGAATGTTGCAAGAAAATCATG
>CM053587.1:251398678-251425809 GCA_028646515.1 Pseudochirops corinnae
AATAGATTGGGGGAGGGGGGATACACTGGGATGGCTGTTTTGGGGTGGTGGGTAGGGGAGAGATGGGGAGAAAATATGTAACTCAAAATCTCGTAGAAATGAATGATGCAAACTAAAATAAAATTTAAAAAAACAAAACAAAACAGTGGCTGTTTAGTTTAACAAAAGAAAGATATGATTTTTCCCTTTAAATATTTGAAGGGCTGTAAATAGAAGAAAGATAGAATTTTATTCTGCTTGGTCTTAGAACTGGGAACAACAAAAGAAAACTACAAGGAGACAGATTTTGTCTCAACACAAGTATAAACTTGCTGACTTTTAGAATTTGTAACCACTGGAATGGCTGCTAAGTATGCATGACTTTTCTGATGTTGTATTTAAACAGAGTCTGGATGATCACTTCATTGTTTGGACCCTGATGGCTCAAAATGAGGGCAAACAGCAATTTCTGTTTTGACCAGAAACCTGAAGGTCTTCCCTTCCCAGATTGATTTTTTTTTTTGACTAGGTAAAAGAGGCCGTTCTTTGCTTCATATCTCACCTAGCCTTAATCACTAAATGGGCATTGACTCAGTCAAACTAAGACCCAGGAAAGACCTTAACTTCAAAAGGTCAAGGTATTCTATGGCATCCTCAGCCATCTGGAGAGAGAGAGAGACTCTGGTGACTTTGCACAATTCTCTCTCACTTAAATTCTATTCACTTGCAAGTCATGACATCTCCTTCCTGATGTCATGGTCCACTCTGAGAACAAAGGACAAACAACAACAGAATGACCACTTATTAGGAGAAGATGTGTGGTGCAGGTATGAATTAGAACCAGCATGGTACAGTTTTAAGAGCGTGACCCGTTGCCAGAGGACTGAGCTAAAATTTTGACTCTACTACTTACGATGGAGAAATCATTTAAGTTTTCTTGGTCTCAGTTTTCTCATCCATAAAATGAAAAAGTGGGACAAGATGGCCCCTAAGAGGACTTCTAGCTCTAGAACTATGATTTTATAGCTTTGAGACTGCTTCCAGGTGGAGCCAAGATGGAGGAATAAAAACAGGACCTCCATGTAGCTCCAACTCCCTCCACCTCCAATACATGTACAAAAATGACTCTAAACATATTTTAGGGCTACAGAACCCACAAAGTGACAGAGAAACAAGTTTTCCACTGAAGGCAGCCTGTCAGGCTAACAGGAAAGGTCTATCACACTGGACTGAGAGCCGAGCACAGTCCCATGTGAGCCATGTGGTTCTGGCCCTGGAGTGGCCCTGACCAGCTGTGGCCAGATTAAACTTCAGGAGAGTAAATCCCCAGCAGCTGTGGAGATTTACAGACTTTTCAACCCATAAATGCCAAAAAGAAAGTAAAAGGTCAGTCAGGAACTGAGACCAAGCAAGGTGGAGAAGAGTATGTTCTGGCCCCTACCTCCAGGGTGAGAAGTGGCAGAGGTTCAGTGGCTGCAGCTGCTGCCCTAGGACTGCCTCCAGAGCTCCTGGGCTGCAGAACAATAGGGGGACCATTCAGAGGGCAATCACTCTAGCTTTAACCTGCTTGGATCTGGATTGCAGTCCTAGGTAGTGGTCCTGGGATGTGTGGCCAGTGTGCCAGAGCTTAGAGAGCTTTAGAGAGGGCACCCTCCTAATAGCTCTGGCAGCTGCAAAAACCCCAGCAATTTGGGACAAAGATTTCTCCATTCTGGAAGCAAAGTTCTACAGTAGCAAAGAGCTCAAAAGGCAAGTAACTGGCTGGCAATATGAGCAAGCAGAGGAAGCACATTGTGATGGTAATTAATTTAGCAGGTACTTAGCCCTTAGTAATTAACGGCTAAGTACTTCTGTGAAAGAAACAGAAGGTATGGACTCTGTCTCCTGTTGCTGACATAACAGGAAGGGGTTGGCTGAGACAGGAAGCCAATGTGTTTGTGTGCATATAAGAAGATCCCCAGAGACAGACAAATAGAATCAAGAATTTTTACTCCTGGTAGAGGAAGCAGAATTGTTCCAGCATCTGGGAGCTGGGCTGCTACTAGACTGAGACCTGAGTTGGAGTTTTCTGTGAGACCAGAATCTGGTGAAGGCTGAAGTGGCTGCTGCCTCCTGGAAGACTGAGAAGGCCACCTGGAAGGCTGAGATTTCTTCTGGGTCCTAGGGCCATCTGAATTGCTGGAGGACTGACGATGTATGACTGGGATAAGGCTTTGTTTGTTTGTGGCGTGGTTGATCCTTGAATTCCAAGGAACAGAAGTTGTGAAGGTTTTGAGATGTGCTGGACCCTGTGAACTTCAGTGTGTAACAAGAATTGCCCAGAGGACTGGACAAGAACCTGGGAGCTGTCTGCCTCTGAATCTAGGTGACTGGTAGATTCAGGTAGGAGCTGGGACCGTGGAAGGGGATCCAGGGAATCTGAGAGATCACCTCTAGTCAAGATGAAGAAAAGGCCTCTCCTTGGATATTGAACTTGTGATGAAATTGAAGTTTACTAGAGACTGAGGGGTGGAGGGTTTGTGTAATTTTCTAATGATTATATTTAGTGATTAATGATACTTGGTAATTGTGAATCTGGATAAGTGACTGATTAAGTTAATTTATGATTGCCCCATGAATAGAAGACTGACTTGTGTTATGAAATGATTGAATGATTAAGTAAGGAGGGTTTCCCCCTTAGGGAAACCAGATGATTATTCTTTTGTTCTTTGTTCTCTAAATACTGTGGCCACTCTGGTGAAAACTATGTGGCCATTCTAATGTTAAGCTGTTGTGAACACTATATTGTGATTTTCTATGATAAGATATAATGTCGTGAATATTATATTGTGATTTGTTGTGAATGTTTGCCTTGATTTGTAATGGAATAAATGGAATGTTCACTATACTGTGAAATTCGAATCTTAAAAGCTGCTCACAGTAGAATTCTTTTGGGAAGCTGCTCGTGCATGGCATTACACACAAACAGACCATAGAATCATTTTTTGGGGATGAAAAGGATCAAAGTATGGAATAGGAGGAAGACAATGAAGTCAGAACTCTTGCATCAAAAGCTTCCAAGAAAAATATGAACTGATTACAGGCCATGGAGGAGCTCAAGAAGGATTTTGAAAATCAAGTAAAAGAAGTGGAGGAAAAATTGGGAAGAGAAATGGGAATGATGCAAGAAAATCATGAAAAGCAAGTCAACAGCCTGCTAAAGGAGACCCCCCCCCAAAATACTGAAGAAAATAAGACCAAAAAATAGACTAACCTAAATGGCAAAAGAGGCCCAAAAAGTCAATGAGGAGAAGAATGCCTTAAAAATTTTAAATTACCAGATTGAAAAGGAATTTAAAAAACTCACAGAAGAGAATAATTCCTTCAAAATTAGATGGAGCAAATGGAAGCTAATGACTTTATGAGAAATCAAGATACTATAAAACAGATCCAACAAATGAAAAAATAGAAGGCAATGTGAAATATCTCAGTGGAAAAACACTGACCTGGAAAATAGGTCCAGGAGAGATCATTTAAAAATTATTGGACTACCTGAAAAGTCATGATCAAAAAAAGAGCCTAGACAACATCTTTCAAGAAATTACCAAGCAAAATTGCCCTGATATTCTAGAACCAGAGGGCAAAATAGAAATGGAAAGAATTCATCCATTACTTCTTGAAAAAGATTCCCAAAAGAACACTCCTAGGAATATTATGGCCAAATTTCAGAGTTCCCAGGTCAAGGAGAAAATACTACAAGCAGTCAGGGAGACTGCTTCCAACTCTGGGATTTTGAAATTCTATGAAATATTGACATGTTACAGAGAGCAGAAATTTTCATTAAATGTGTATTAAAACATGGACACTTACAAAAATGTGTAATTGTCCCACATTGTTTACCTCTCATTTCCATGTTATGCATTAAGTGTCTACTTACTTGGCCTATCATTGATTAAACTTTAAAACCAACGTTTTATTGAAAAGTTTCATAGCAGTCATCTGATCTACCTTTTCCTATACATACCAGTCTATTGAGGTTTATTGAGGGGAGCAGGACTGGGCTTAATTTTGCATAGCACTTTAAGATTGCAAAGTACTTTACAAATGACATTTGACCTTCACAACAACACTGTGAGGTAACTGCTGTTGTTATTATGCTCTTTTTACTGATGAGGAAATTGAGAATAATAGAGGTTAAATGACTTGTCCTGGGGCAAACAGGTAGGAAGTACCCTTGAACTCTGGTCTTTCTGACTCAAAGTTCAGTGCTCTATCCACTATACCACGTAGCTGCTTCCATTGACACATTAGGACTATTAACTGTCTGTCTGTCTGTTTATCTCTCTATTCAGTTCAACATCCAGGAAAGGAGTGAGGGAGAGGGTGAACATGATTTACACAAATGATAAATACAGCATAATTTTAAAAGGGAGAAAATATTAATAATTATAGAGATAAGTAAAGATACCCATAGGAGCTGATACCTGGGATTAATCTATAAGAAAGATCAGGATTCTGAAAAAAGGCAGAGGTGAAGAGGAAGTATATTCTAGCCATGAAGGAAAGTCTGGGAGAAAGCACACAGGAGGAAGCTGGAATGTCAAGTTTGTCAACCAATGTCAACATATCAGATCTATCTATCTATCTATCCATCTCTATGATCTATTATATATCTTTCTATCATCTGAGAATGAAAATCTTCATGAGTACTTAATAAAGCTTCTTGATCAATTGATTAATTGCTAGTCCACATGAGAAAGTTTAAGTGTGACCCAGGGATCTATTTCTATCCTGTAGAATTATAATATTAAATTATAAATTAACAATAAGTTAAATTATAGTAATAGTTTATAGAATACCATTTAGTGATGCATCACACTAAATCGTTGTGTTCCTAGAAAATGCTTCAGTATATGTAAAGTTATAATCAAACTTGTGTGAATATTCATTAGGTATACTGAATCCATTTTTGTTCCTCTGAAATTAGGCACCTTTATCAAATGAAATGTATTTAATAGCTCTCTGTGTACTAGGAAAAAAAATAGATTTCATAGATTTCTTTGTCTTTTGCTCTCTAAACAGCTAGATTTTCTAAGGTAGCAAAATGATGAATCTGTTATTTAAAGCCCATATCTAACCTGTGCTGCTATCTGTCTTCACCTCCCATTCAAATCTCTCTCCCTCTCTCCCTCTCTCTTTCCCTCTGTTTCTGTCTCTTTGTCTCTTCCTCTTTCTCCTTCTCTTCTATGTGAGGTTGGAAACTGATCATTTTGGTGCAAAGTTATATTTCTCTTGGTATAAGGCCTCATCCAAAAACTTGAGAAAATCTCCTCACTAAACTGCCTAGCATACTAGCAACAATTCAACATTTGCAATCACAATAGTCAGAAAAAAAGCAAAAATACATTTGCTGGACTGAGAGAATGTTATATTCTCTGAGTGGATACTCCATTTCCTACCTAGTTCCATACTGAATAGTCCTCATTGTCATGCACAAAACACATATGATGTTTTCTTTCCCTCTGGGGTTATTACTGAGAATAATCAATGCTCCCCTATTTTCGGGGTCTTCCCCTGGGGCTTTCTGCTGCCCCTGACCAGTATGGCTTCCTCCAACATCCATCTGTGGCATATGTTCCCTATAACCTCTATAAACCATTAGGGAAATTTTGGCCTGATAAATCTTAGGGTTTTTCTCCTAGTCTGTTTGGGGCTCCCTCAACAGGAATAAGTCTCCCCTTTACCAAAATGGAAGGAAATTCTTAGAAGTGCCTTTGAAGAGTGACATACTTTCCATCTTTGTAGATTTTCTCACTTCCACTCTAATTCGTGAATGTCCCCAGGAAAGCCTCCAAGTTTGAAGCAGGGAGACCAAAAAGGAGACCAAACTTTCCTACTTGATGCCCTTCCTACTTCTGTTCATATCAGTTGCCGTTTATGAAGCACTCTACAATTTGCAAAGTGTCTTACATGTATTTTCTCAGTTAATCTTCCCAACAATCCTACAAAAGAATCACTGTTAGTATCTCACTTTGATGAGGAAATGGAGGCTTAAAAGAAGTTAAATGATTTGTCCACAGTCACATAAACTCTGAGTGGAATTTGAAATTAGACTTCTCTCTCATTCACCTTCAGGGCCCTTTTCACATTACTTCTCTCTTTCCTAATATTAGGGATAAACATGACTATTACTCCAGGGGCTAAAATAACAGACTTCGATGTAACAGTATTTATGAAATACTGGGTCCAGAGCACCATATGTGGTTCTTGGGGAAAGAGAAAATTTAGTCAAGGTCTAGTGTACTTGTCTTATGGTTTAGCAATAATATATATTATTACATGGACAACTAGGTGGGTGCATTGGATAGAATGCCAGGCCTAGAGTCAGGAAAACTCATCTTCATGAGTTCAAATCTGGCCTCAGACACTTAACATGTGACCCTGGGCAAGTCACATAACACTGTTGCAGTCAGTCCCTAATCTGTAAAATGAACTGGAGAAGGAAATGGCAAACCACTACAGTACTTTTGCCAAGAAAACCCCCAAATGTGGTCACAAAGAGTCAGACATGACTAGAAAATGAATGAAAAAAATAGGATTACATGGAAATCAGTCTGGAATGGTGAAAGGAACACTAACTCTGGATTCAGAGGCCCTAAATATCTTGCCTCTGAGGCTTACTACCTGTGTGACCTTGGCAAGGCACTTAACCTTGCTGGACCTCAGTTTCCTCATCTGCAAAATGAAGGAGTTGAACAAGATGGTCTTATGAGGTCTCTTCCAGTTCTAGCTCTATAATCTTATGATATTCTCCACAAGTGCTTGGATGAGATTTTTTGAATTTCCTAAGTGACCACCAGACACAGGTGGGGCCATGTTTTCTATACTTTTTAAGATTTCCATGCCCATAGAGCCACTAGATTTTTCCTAATCACCTTTACAGGAATGAAAGATAGGGAAGAAAGACCCCAGCACAATATATATAGAACCTAAATTCATTTCTGAGTTCTGAAACTATCTCACAAAGTGAATATGGTGCCTATCTATGGAAGAGTCCAAGCAGAAAAAGAAATAAGACTTTAGTTTCATAGAATCATAGATTTAGAATTAAAAGGGATCTCAGATACTATCGAGTCTACTCTAGCCTTCACTTTACAGGTAAATAAGGCTGGCCAGGTTAGTAGAATGACTTATATTCATGCTCATAGAGATGGTAGGCGCCAGAGTTACAATTTAAACCCTGGTCCTCTAACAACAAATTCAGCATTTTTTCGACTGTACCATTAAGTAGTTAAGTACTTTTAAAGCTGCCTTTAAGCCTAGGATTGGTGACTTAATTTTAAATCAGTCCATAACAAAATTAAAAATGAGTCTTCTGGCAATACAATATTAGCACTGATTTATTTATATGCATTATTAAACCTCTTCAAATCATACTATATTTAGTAGTAAGCTTTCTTAAAAAAAATTTAAATGCACATGAGAAACACCTGGTTTGGAGCTCTGAAGTGAAATCTAAACCAGATGGACTTTGTTGAGAATATGGTTCTTTACTCCCGTGATGAAATGGGAAGCATTGCTTATTTTTTTTTGGTGACATCTACAAGTACACACTTAAGAGGCTGCTTTTGTGGGTTCTAAAGGTCAGGCGGTAGGTCTGCTGGGTTTTTTGCCTGTCCTGTAAGGTCACATGGAAATGGATGGCCATTGTGATCCATTTCAAAACATGGGCATGGTTTATGATTAAACTCAATCTTGAGAAGTTAGGAAAGCCAGAAATTACTCTGACCTAATTTTTTTTTCTTTAGGTATAACCACTGATCTTGTGTGATAACAATAATAAATTACCTTTCTATAGTACTTAAAAGACTTACAAATTATTTCCCCTATAATAGTCCTATTTCAAAGATAGTACAGGGATCTTTATTGCCATTTTTGCCAATGAGAAAACTGAGGTTTGAAGAAGTTAAGTGGTTTGGCTCTAATGATGCAGATAGTAAAAGCCAGAAGTAGGATTGGAGCCCACGTTTCCTAACTGCAAGGGCAACTTTCTAGCTCTTATATCACACAGATCACACAAAGGTTCAGGAATGTATGAAAGATCACTCATTTTAATTTTATATTCCCTTAGGCTAAAATATGATCTAATTTATGTATGTGGGAAATAACATTTTTTAAATAGTTTGCCTTCAAGAAAGTCATTGAGCTTTTGAACTATAAGATACCCCAAGGTACCATACAATTCATTTCCCTGTCTTGTAAGGTTTTTATTCTATGGGCCATGTTTCTCCAGTTTAATATAATTTGATGTCTTGGAGGCTTTTCTCTAAATTGTTATTGTTGTTGTTGTTAACATTTTATGGGTTTCAGTGCAGCATTGAGTTGTCTATGTGATAGAGATCTAAGATGGTATGACTTTTTCTTCTGCCCTAGATGAGGGCTTCTAGCATGCTGGCTCAATTATCAATGTGTGACTTATAGGTGAACATGGATGAATCACACAAGATAAAATGATGTGAGCAGCTGGCAATCTGTACCAGAGTATAGATCACATGAAATCATCAATCAATCAACAAAGTATGAAGACAAACTAAAAACAGTACTTTACCAAAGAGCTTGCATTGTATCAGGGAATACAGAATGATAAAGCAGAAAGAGTACAGGATTGGGTATTCAAGGACCCTAGTTTAAATATTGGCTTTGCTACTTATTAACTGTAGGTAAATCACCTTAAATCTTTGCCTCAGTTTCTACATCTGTAAAATGAGGGAATTAAAATAGATGACCTCTAAGTCCCTTCCAGTGCCAAACCTATCTAATGTTTAAGAGTGTACTAGTAAATGTTTAACAGGCTACCCTTTTAGGGGATGGGGATCTACACAGGATACACTTTTAAGCTTGATCTGTAATATTAATACTTTTTTAGATTTAGACAATTAATAAAACTATAACTCAAGCTCTGACTTATGACATTAGCCAATTCCCCATGAGTCAATAATCACATTGAAAATGCCTTACTTATGTACATATAAGTAGATTTCAGAAGAAAAACAAAGATAAACTTGAAATATTGAAGTTTGTACATTGATCTCTGTGCTAGACACCATGAGAGATTAAAAGAGTAATAAGACATGGTCTCTGCCCTCGGGTTGCTTACCACATGATCACAAGACAGAAACAAACAATAATTACCACAGCAGAAGCAGTGTGGTGTAATAGAGAAGCCAACCTGAAATCCTGACTTTGCCATGTGCTCCATGACCCTTCTCAATTCATTTAACCTTAGAACTAAGGTGCAGCAAGCACGTCTGTAATATCGGCTGGAAAGAAAGAAAGAATTTGCATTGGTCAAGGAATTTCCTAGCCAGGAACTCCCTATAACTAGGAAATGAGAGATCCAATTAAAATGTAAAAAACAAAACAAAATAATAGCACTATTAATGACAGACAGTGTGGGATAGTGACAAGGAATACTCTATACTTGGAGAGACTTGAATTTGAGTCCATTTTCTCACACTTATTACCATTTGTGAGGCTCAGTTTGCTCATCTATAAAGTGGGGACAAAATTATCTGTTGTCCTTTCAGCATTGGGCTTATTATGAAAATCAAATGAGACAATACATTAAAGTGTTGTGTAATGTCCAAGGCATTATGTTGTCGTTCAGTTGTTTTTTGGTCATTTCTTACTCTTTGTCATTCTATTTGGGGTTTTCTTGGCAAAGGTAATGGAGTGGTTTGCTATTTCCTTCTCCAATTCATGTCATAGATGAGGAACTGAAGCAAACAGGGTTAAGTGGTTTGCCCAAGGTCACATAGCTAGTAAGTGTCTGAGGTCAGATTTGAACTCAGGAAGATGAGTCTTCTGGCCTCCTGGTCTGAAGCAGATAGGCAATCAGGATGGTCAAAGACCTCAAGATGATGACAAACGAGAACTAGTTAAAGGAACTCAGTGTATTCATTCTGAAGAAGAGAAGATAGGAGGACTTGGAGTTTGGTAAGTGGTTTAAGTAGTTGAAGGACTCTTCTATGGAACAAGGATTAGTTTTGTTCTGTTTTTCTCTAGAGGCCAGAGGGAACAAGGAGTAAGAGATAGAGGTGGAAAGAAAAGCAGATTTAGGCTCCATATTTTGGGGTAGGAGGGTAAGGGAAAGGAGAACTTCCTAATGTTGCCCCTAAAACTGCCTGTCTGATACCCTGAGTTTTTGGTTCTCTCTCCCTCTTCCAATGACCTCATATTTGTTTATCTGTGTGCATGGAGTATTTCCTACAGTAGGATATAAACCAAGTAAGGGCAAAGACAACCTTTTGGTTTGGGTTTTGCGTCTCCACAAAGCAAGTACCTAATAAGTGCAGGTTGAATTGCATTCATTTGAAGTCCTTGTTCATGAATGACTCTCATTTATTTGGGTTCACATCCAAATAATACAGAAGGTAAAGATAAAATCAGTTTCCCAAAAGCTAATTCTTCCTTTGAAGAAGTGTTTCAATGTTCTTGCCTTTTGATATTAAAGAACAAAAGTGTCATTTTTTTCCTGACAGGATTGTAGGATCTGGAACTTTGAGATTATCTAGTTCAAACAATACCTGAATATTCCCTTCCACATTCCCAAGTGGGCCATGGTGGAACACACCTCTAATTCCTGCTTCTAGGGAGTTTGAGGTTGGTGGATACCTCGAACTGAGGAGTTCTGAGGTGCAATAGAAAGACTAATACTGGTAGGGTGTAGGCACTGTCAGATACCAGTATGGTGAACCTCCAGTAGAAGAGTACCATCAAGTTTCCTAAGGGATGGTGTGGTGGAGGAGCAGGGGAAGTTAAGGGGGGTGAAATTAGTCCAACCTGGAAACAGAAAAAGTCAAAATTTCTTTGCTCATTATCAGTGGGATTGAAGTAGGAGTGGCTGCTGCATTGCCAGCCTGGGGCATTAGATAGGAAGACCCTGAATCAAAAAAATAAAAATAAAAAATAAGTGGTCATTAAGCCTCAGAAATTACTATTCACAGAATCTCATATTATACTTTATACTTCTCTTGGTTGATGTTGTATTATAATAATGATATTAGTTGACATTTAGATAGTGCCTTAGGGAAGCCAGGTGGCACAGTGGAGGAAATTTACAGTCTGCTGTAGATTCCTCAGAAACAGCTCTAGCTTAAGGCACCACCCTAAGTTGAGGTAGTTTTCAGTCTCTTTCTCTTCCAAAACATCATTTCCATAGTTGTTGTCCAGGCAAGGTCTGTACCTTTGTCCTACCTTTTCTTTGGAAGTGTAGGCTTGGAATACATTCCTTTTTCACCTCTGCCTTGTGGTATAAACCTCCTGGAGGAAGCCTTTCCTGTTCCACCCCAGTTATTATTATACTTTCTCTGTCTATCTCTGCCTGTCTGTCTCTGTCTGTCTCTCTCTCTCCCTCTCTTCTTCCCTCTAAATGACTTTGAAATATTTTTTATGAGTGAATGGAAAAAAAAAGAAAAAAAGATTTATTAATGCCATGTATCAATTACCTTGTTAAACAAATGCAAACACAAATGGTTTTCAAGTGGCTTATGTTCTAAGAAGATACACAAAGAGGAGTAGTATCCAAAGAAAACCACTTATGTGCAGAAAGTGCCTAGAATGGTGAGTAGGGGCATAGGGGAGTGGATTGATTCATGCTTCTAGGATCAATATCCAAGTTGATTTTATTGCAGTTCCAGTACTAGAAAGGAGGAAGGGGAAGCCAAGGCACATGTGTGGTGGCAAGTCATCTGGGGAAAAGTAATCCAGTGAAGAGGGATTGAGATGGCTGGGGCTTGTCTGAAAGACTGGGCATAGAGATTAAAATGAAGCATAGCAGGGCCCCAGGGTGTGGGTTCAGAGATGAAAGGATTAAAATCTCTAGGTTATGGTCTCAGGGACCAGCAGCAAGGTAGCTGGAAAGAAGATGGATTAAGAGTAGGCAATATTATGGTTGGGGCCTGCCTGAGTTCATGTATGTCATTATTTGCATGTTGTTTTATTTTGATTTATATTGTAATTGTATATATTGTAAAATATATAGTATATGTATATGTAAATGTTATATACATATACTATATAAATGTATTTTATATATATATATATGTGTATACACATATATACATATATGTTATTGTAATGATAATGGGAATTTGAAGATCTTCCATGCCCCTTAATAAGCCTAAGGGAATTTGAAGACCTTCCCTACATTGAAGACATACCCTGCTCCCAATAGACTGAATGTAATCACATGGAGCCTGTGGTGGAAGGAGTTTGCTGAAGGGTAGAGCAGAGTCCAAAAGAATGTGAGAGTCAGAGGAGTTAGAGACTAGAGGGAGGAGAGGGCACACTCAAGGGAGACTGTTAGGCTTGTGAGTAAATGTTGGCTTGTGGGAAGGCTAAAGGGATGCTATGGCTCTCTGTACTGCTATGGCTTATCAGATTCTTTGCTACTGTGATGGAATCAGCTTACAGGTTGTGGGATTCAATTTTCTGGTGTATAATAAATGTTTTGCTCCTGTCTTCTATATGGAGAGTCTGTTATATTTTGTGATTGAGCAGTTCACAGGTATATTTACAATGGCTGTTAGCACTGTAAATATTGCATTAGTGCTACATTTGGTAATGAGGATGGCATTGAGAAATATTAGACCTCTATTTGGAGGCAGAAGGGATTTAGAAGAAGAAATAGCTATCCCAGGATGGGAGGTTTTACCTTATTCCTCGCTAGCAAGAAAGTGGGTTAAAAGAGCAGGGCTCTGTGAAAATTGGAAACCAAGGTTACAGAAGAGAGAACCAAGAGAGATTCAGGAATGTGTTTGCAAAGAATACCAATAAAACCAGGGAGAGAACTAGAGGCAATGTGTAGAAGGAGCTGGGCTTTCCTAACAGGTTGCCCTATTATATGTAAGAGCAGAGACAAGCTGTTACAAGAAAAAATTCAATGCTTTGAATGAGAAGTTGGCTGTATTACAGCATTCAGGACCTCCTTTAGAAGAGCAAGCTGGATGATCTCAGGTGATAGAAGTGAGGGTTGTTGTGAATTTGACTCAGAAAAAGAAGAAGAAACTAAAAAGAGGAATGTGAATGCCTCCCTAATACAGACTGAGCCTAATTGCCACAATGATGACTGCCAGGAGAATGCTTGAGTAGAAGAAAATACAACGTTTATGACCAGGCTTTTACAAGGGCAGAAGTTCACTCTATATTGAGAAGAAAGCAGGAGAATCAGGGAGTTCAAACAGAGTTCAGGGAGATAGTTGAGGATTTCACTCAGCAGAAGGTTACTGATATATTAAGCAGATTCATCCAAAGGATGGGAGAATTGTTGGTGTCTTGAATGGTGAGAATCAGTGATGAAGGGGCTGTAGAAGTATGGGTTGATAGTGTAGACTACTTGAAGTTTATAAGTATCTGTCAAAATCCTTTTGTCCAGCAAGCTTTTAGAGATTTTGATGTGGCAGTAGGTAACAATATGGCCAATCTGTTAGTTTTAGCTGCTGATGGATGCAACAGAATGTATCCCACTGATTTTATGTGACCTAGTGGAAACAGACTTTGGTACTCACTAGAGACTAAATGAGAAAGTTGAAAGAAAAAGTAATGAAAACTGCTATCATTGTTGGAGATTCAGATGCATATCATGATATCCCTTTAGTTTCTCATAGAAATATCATGGTGAAGATTGCTCCTTCAATTTGTAAACATCTACTTATGACTGTACTAATTGGTGAAATAGGGCACCCTTTTTCAGAAGGGCTGAATAAGATTTCACAGCTAAGTGACTTGGGAGAATGGGGAAAAGATAAATTTCCTTGAGAGAGAAAAGGAAATGATTAGCAGATTCAAAGTCAGAATAGATTGACAAGGAAAGAACTGTTTATTGCTCTGTTGAGAGCAGGGGTTGGTTTTGGAAGAATTGATGATATTCCAACTAATGTACTATATAAAATATACTGACAGGCTTAATATTAGATGGAATAGACAAGTTAGAACTGCCCCTACAGATCCTCCTGAACCATTGTATCCAAGCTCATCACACCTTCAGGGAGAATAGAAAACTGGTCAAGTCTCAGCTCAGATTAAAGAAACACAGAGACAAGATTATAGACCCCATATCCATCAGACTATATGTATTGGAAAAATGGATCAAATACTGTAACCAGGGCATTGATAGATACTGAGGTGGAAGCCCCCCTTATTTATGGGAACCCTGATAAGTTCAAGTATGGAACTCCTATTATCATCACCGGACTAGGAAGGGCTGAAATAGCCAGACAAGTCAAACTAACAATGAAAATTGGACAAATACCTAAGAAAGAATATACTGGGGTATTGTACCCATTCCTGAGTACATCAATGGAATAGAAATATTGAGAGGTATGACTCTGAATTTACCTGAAGGAAGACACTAATTTACAGTAAGGAAGATAAGAATTATTACAGCTTTAGTGGGGAAAATAAAAATGGGCCCAATCTCTTCACCTGAACCTTCTGAAGTAATTAAAGCAATATCGTGTGCCAAGTGAGCAAGCTGAAATCACCAGTAATATAAAGGAATATGTTGAAGCAGGAGTGATAGTCCCTACAACCACATGATGGAATAATCCTGTATAACCAGTACAAAAATCAGATGGGACATGGGAAATAATAGTGGACTATAGGCAATTGAATAAGGTGATTCCTCCCTTATATGTTGTTGTTCCAGATACTGTCACCTTAATAGAAAGTATCCAGAAATATGATAGGACTTGGCATGCAGTTATTGATTTAGCCAATGCTTTCTTTACCATCCCAATAGACTCTAAACAATGGAACCAGTTTGCTTTCACTTGGCAAGACAGACAATATACTTTCGCCCACTTGCCAAAAGGATATCTGCATAGCCCCACTATTTGTCATAAGATTGTGACTGAACATTTGGATGAATTAAAGCTACTTGATATACAGTTTAACCACTACATTGATGATATCATGATACAGGGAAAAATGCAAAAGAAGGGGAGAAGAGTTTGATACTTTTAATTGAGCATATGAAAAGCAAAGGGTGGGAAATTAACTCAGCAAAGATTCAAGCACCAGCTCAAAATGTAAAAATCGAGGGTATACAATTCTTTTGCAAACTCAACAAAAGATTCAGGATTTTCCTATCCCTACCAAGAAGAAAGAGGCCCAAAAGTTTATAGGATTATTTGGATATTGGTGACATCACATACAACATCTGGGACAGATTTTGAAACTCTTATTGATAATCCTTAGTTACTTGGAAGAAAAATGAATTGGACTGGGGACTTGAGCATAGTGAAGCTTTTGAAGAAGCCAAGGCTGCCTTACATTTGGTCCTTGATTTGTGTCCTATGCAAAATGGTCTGGTGGAATTATAAGTGACTATACATGATGATTATGCAAGCTGGCATTTCTGGCAAAAACAACAAAGACAAAATGTAGCATTAGGATTTGGGTCTGGGAAACTTCCTGTAAGTCAATATACACCTTTTGAAAAGCAGTTATTAGCTGCATATTGAACTTTGGTAGAGACTGAACAATTGACTCTGGGCTGGAAAGTGATATTAAGACCTGGAATGCTGATTATGACCTGAATAATGAGTACCCCAGCTTCTCACAAAATTGGACATGCACAAGAGGCCAGCATAATTAAATGAAAATGGTATATTCAAAATAGAGCTAAAACAGGCAAAAATGGAGTTTCTGCTCTACATGAAGCTATAGCAAACATCGATACTGAGGGAAATGATACATCACCTGAACCAAAACAACAGTTGGTACAGTCCTTGGTAAAATGACATGTCTGCTTTGATGGGCTAACTGAAGAAGAGAAGAAACACGCATGAGATAGCACAATATTTGGGCCATAAAAGACAGTGGAAAGCAATATCCTATAATCCATGTACTAGGTAGACTTTGGAAAGTACTGGGATAGGTGGAAGTAGTCAATATGCTGAACTTATGGCAGTACATCAGCCATCAAAATAGAACAAGGAGGACAGTGTTATATATTCACTGATCCATGGGGAGTAGCTAATGGGTTAGCTACATGGATGCCCATATGTAAAACTCAAAATTGAGAAATTCGTGGTAAACAAGTCTGGGAAGATATACAGGACATGTCTTTGATAGTACTGATTTGTCAGTTTTTCGTGTTGAATCTCACATGGCCTTCACCATGTCAGAGTACAATGAGTACAATGCACATGCTGATTGACTAGCAAAGATTGCTGCTCAACATATTCTCTGTCCTTTGACAGTAACTGATGATCCAGTACTAGTAAAATGAGTCCATCAAATAGTGAACTATTTAGGGGTCCAAGTCACACACTGGTGGGCATAAAATCAAAGTATTAGTATCTCTCATTCATTGTTAAAACAGATAGCAGAGGAATGCCATATATTTCAATTGGAAAGGGGGCAAGCTGTTTTTTAGGTAGTAACTGGGGAGATAGCAAGGGAAAAAGTCCAAGCCCAAATTTGGCAAATAGATTATATTGGTCTTCTACCACAAGATAAAGGATGCAAATTTAAATCTACTTGTGTTGACACATCTTTAGGTGTACTAGTGGCTTGTCCTTATAAGAATGCAACCCAGAAAGATACCTATAAAACTCTAGATCTCATAAATCTATGTTATGGAACCCCAATGCAGATTCAAAGTGACAATGGGTCACATTTCAAAGGTAATGGAATGAAGAAATATTTTATATTAAACAATATAGAATGGATACATTATATTCTATATTATCCACAAGTATATGGGTTAATTGAAAGAATGAGTGGATTATTGAAAGAATAGTTAAGGAAGTTAAATTCTAATAATTTGCATCAACATTGGAAAGATAATTTTTTCACTGCTTTGCATAATTTGAATAAATACTATTGAAAGAAAGTACACCTCTAGCCAGAATTATGACCCCACATCTGCAAATTCAAAAACAACAAACACATAAGGTCTCAAATATTGAGTATTGGAGTGTGAGGCAAAATGTCCCAGCACTGTATCTGGTAGCACCTGATTTGGAAGGATATGATTTACAATGTTTAGAGGACTCTTGGTTAAATAGAAAATAAATAAGAAAAATCTCCACTGGAATATGTATGAGAATCCCTAAAAATCATTTTTGGATGGATATTACCTAAATCAGGATTAGCAGCTGGAGGAATACATGTATAGGCTGGAGTGATAGATCCTAATAATGAAGGAGAAATTAATTGTGACATTCCAAAATAAGAGTGAAGAACCCACACAGTCTTGTAAAAATGATAGAATAGTTCAAGCAATCATTATTCCTTATGAAACAATACCACTTGTGAAAACTGACCCTCCTTCTGAAATAACTATCAGAGGAATTGAAGGGTTTGGTTCTACTGACAGAATAGAATTGGGAGATAAAGTATGGGTAAAGTGGAATCCAGACAATGTTCCAAAGGGTGCAGGGATTATAGCATATGGGAAAGATAACATTGTTAACTGTTGTTTATTCGGCAGAAGATGATTACCAAATTGTGCTCCTAACTTATATATTCTACTACAAATGAGGCTATGATAGTGAGTTCTTGGACTGCAGAAGCACAGCTGCCACTATATTTGTTTCATTTTGGCTTTTTGTCTTGTTAAACTTGTTTGTAAGATTTGTTTCCTGCAGGCTTAGTATCTTCAACCTGCAGATGGCCTGTCCATGACTGTGATGTTCCACGACCTTTTGAATGGGACCCCCTCGACCTGGCGTTGACCAAGCTCCAGATGCCAGCTAAAGAACTAACCTCTCAAATGGAGCCTCTAGGGACAGGAACAGTTCTACATCCAATTTCAGCTGAAAGTAGCAATGGAGAAGAGATCTTCACCCCTTACCCCAAGGTTTTGAGCCCCATTCATTCAAGGGGGGAAGGATGGGGTGCTTGTGCCCAAGTCCCCATCCCAAGATATCATTTTTGTGCTTATTTTCCATTTTCCTTGTTCTATTGTTGCAAAGTTCTATTGAAAGCAGTTATTCCTAAATTCTCATTAATCTATGCAATGAAATGTATTGTTGATGTATTTTTTTTCCATGTAAGGGACATGAAAGATCTTGGGGACAAATGTAATTGAAATGGGAATTTGAAGATCTTCCCTGCCCCTTATCAATCCTAAGGGAATTTAAAGACCTTCTCTGCTTTGAAGATATACCCTGCCCCCTAATAGACTGAATGTAATTGTAAGCCTATGGTGGGAGGAGTTTATTGAAGGGTGGAGCAGAGCCCACAGGAAGCTGGGAGTCAGAAAGCTAGAGACTAGAGGGAGGAGAGAACACACCCAAAGGAGATAGGCTTGTGAGTAAATGTTGATCTGTGGGAAAGCTAAAGGATGCTGTGCCTCTCTGTGACATTATAACTTATTAGCTTCTTTGCTGCTATGATGGAATCAGCTTACTGGTTTGGAGATTCTGTTTTCTGGTGTCTGAATAAATGCTTTGCTTCTGTCTTATATATGGAGAGTCTGTTATATTTTACACTTGAGCACTATGCCAGCATATTTACAGTGGCCATCAGCACTGTGAATATTGAGTTAGTGCTACAGTTATATACATATATTACATAAATGTATGTGTAATATACGTATATTTCATATACATATATTATATATGCATATATTATATTTATATGTTTTGTATATATTATATTGCATCATTCAATTTGAATATAAGCTTCCTAAAGGCAGAGATCATTGAATTTTCTTTGTATCTCCAGCCTTTGGCACAGTGTCTTTATCACAGAAGGTGTGTAATGAATGTGTGGAATTGAATTGGTCTTTGAGATAGTTGAAGTTGAATTATGGAAAATCATGCTAGAGCTACTTTGGGAAAGAGCAAAAAGCTTCAAAGGTACCAGATGTTTGTTCCTATAAATGCCTAGGCTCCATGTTATATGATCTGCATTTTGTAGCTGCTCATCCCTAAATTCAGTCCAAAGTATGGATTCTACTCTATATACATCCTTAGGTTATTGGAGACATTCATGGGTTACTTTTGGAATTCCTTCTGATCTTTCACATTCCAGAAGGACTAATGAGCAACACTCCTTGAATAGTAATAGACTACTCTGAAAGATCAAGAATTAGGGTATAGTAACTTTGGGTCCACTCTAATTTGTACTTCTTTGACTTGCATGAATTTGAATGAATGACAGACATAGTTTTTCAGGTCACCTATCCCTTCTGAACAACTTGCCAAAAAGGTTTGCTGCATGACCTATGCATGATTTTATTTACTTAGTGATCTATCTATATGCATACATATGGATGTGTTTTTATGTGTGTGTATCCCCTGAGGGTTTCTGAAGCCAGGAACATTTTTACAAATCAATCAATCATTACTTTTGTGCCCAGACAGACAGAACATATAGAAATAACCCCAGTGGCCTCAGTGGAAATGAATGATGCGTTTTTTATTCTTGTTGCTGGCAAGGCCCATAGTAACTGGTGAATCAGGTTTCACAAACATAGATTCAAGGAACTTCCCACTCCAGGATGCCAATGTATCTATGACCTTGAGCTGTGACCTTGGGCAAATCCCTTAACCTCTTTCAGACTCAGTTTCTTCATCTGTAAAAAGGGGATAATAGTAGCACTTAACCTTGAAGGATTGGTTGTAAGGGTCAAAAAAGTAAAAATACATAAAGTTCTTTAAAAACCTTAGAAAACTATATAAATGCTAACTGTCAATGATGATGATGATGATGATGATGATGATGATGATGATGATGATCTCACTGATGTAGGCATTCTCTCCAGTATTTCATACCTAGACATACCACGTGATTTTCATCCATGTCCTCCTAGAATTTCACTGTAGGGAGAGCACCTGATGTAACCTTCCTTTCATTCTCTTCTTATATTCATAGCAACCAGTGAAATAGTACAACTTCAAATGATATGACCTTAAAATAAATCAGATTCATGTGATAATTATCTTTAATCCTAGATGCTGTTGCTATATTCTAACTTGAAAAGTTAGGGCTCTAAGTGAAGATTGGGCTCTAAGATAATTCCATGCCTCTCCCCACCTTCCATCCCCAGTGGTGGGCAAAAATGCATAAGCAAATTTTTTATAATTCTCAATGCATCAGTAATCTTCTATACCTCACCCCAGCTCTCCCTGGATAGCCATATAAATGCATCAGTCCAGGGGCTATAGTTTGTGGGTCCATATAAGCCAAGGAGGCTGTTGCTGAGACCATACTTCTTGCTCTTGCCCCATCTCTTTCCTCCCAAAATTTTGCTTTTACAGAGGGTAGGATCTGGACTTCCTAACTCACTCTCCACTCACCCCCTACAGCTCCTTTGTTGTTATTCAGTCATGTCTCAGTCTTTGTGACCCCACTTGGAGTTTTCTTGGCAAAGATACTGTAGTGATTTGCCATTTCCTTCTCCAGCTCATTTTACAAATGAGGAAACTGAGGCAAACTGAGGTGAAGTGACTTACCCAGGATCACACAGCTAGGAAGTATCTAAGGACAGATTTTAACTCAGGTCTTCCAGACTCCAGACTTTGTGCTTTATCCACTGTGCCACCTAGATACTCCATCTACATCTCTGCTTAATCTCCACTCTACACAAGACGCCCCACCCAATGTATATTGATCACCTGAAATCTCCCTTCCATTCTGTTTAAATCAACCTTGGATACTCAACACCTCCTCACCTTCCTCAGCCTCCTCTCTCTTATGATTTTAGGGCTGGAGGGGGAGCACTAAATTCCTTTCTCTTTTTATAGGAAGCAGGATCTAGACTTTCCAACTCTTCATTTTCCCTCTGGAGTTCTGCTGAGTTTGAACTGGCCAGAACAAGGTCTAAGTATGTCTCTGATCTCATGCTTTTCTGCTTTCTTTTATGTGTTGTTTTCTCCCATTATGTTGTAAACTCCTGGAGAGAAGGGACTGTCTTTCATTTCTTATTTGTATCCCCAGTGTTTAGCACCGTGCCTGGTACATAATAGACACTTAATAAATTTTTATTCAATTAAATTGATTCATAGTCACATGTTTGCTTCATATGGTTACTCCACAGAGGAACAGAATATGGTCAACTTTATACTGTTTTTTTTTTTCTTGATGTAAGAATAAGAGCAAGAAATATTAATTAACAGGCCATCTCCCCTATAGCCCAGTGCCTACAACTTCTGGACCTAAAGAGCACCCACACAGAGAATCCAAGTGTCCCAGAAAAAGTCTAGCTTTATTCATTTAACTATTCTCAGCCTCTTCCTGCAAGGAGGCAAAGGAATGTATTGATCAATTAAACAACAAGCATTTATTACATGCCTACTGTGTGCCAGGCATTATGCTAAACACTATAACATAGTTCCTACCTGATGTTTAACTCATACCATCCATTAGGGCCCATCCTTAGAGGAAGATTCAGAAACTCTCTATCCAAGATTTAGCACTTCCTTCTCAAAGCATGGAACATGAAATCAGTGCCAAATAAGCCAGAAGCTCTAACAATGAATGCTATTTTGTTCAGTGTCCTGTCATTGACAGAGACTTTCTGTTTCTCGTCATGGCTAATTCAATACTTGTAGAATACGAGTGAAGGCAAAAGCATAGCGATTTAGGACAGAAACATTCTCTACCCTGCTTACCATGTTGCCTCCTCAGTTAATCCACCTCTCTCTGTCCTTGAGATCTTCAATTCAAGTTTCTAGTGACTGAGACAATATGTCACCTGTATACCATCATGTTCCAATCAGCAGTCTAACTTTGAGAGTCCTTTCTTCCCTCCTAAGTCTGTATACAGAAAACGATAGGAAGGTATTATGTTCTGGTTCAACTAATTCGGTAATTTTGAATGAAGTAATTGACCCATCCAATTAAACAAACAGTAAATTCAATAACACACAAACAAAAATACAGCTTGCTTGGTATTTGCTTAATTAATTTAATATTGATGGAAGTGATGGTCAATTAATGAATAACAGTTCAATTGCTTATATTTGTAGCTCCAATCCAAATAAAGTGAGTTAACAAATTAGCAACATTTTTTCCCTTGTAATTAATATAACTTAAAAACAATTAAGTCCAAAGGATCACAATGACAAGAAATATATTTCAAGAGTAGGGATCATGAGAATCGAAATATACCCCTTCTCTTCCCATCAATTGGGGGAATGGTTAAGCCAGCTTTGATATGTGATTGTGATGGAATATTATTGTACTATAAGAAATGACAAGCCGGATAATTTTAGAAAAAAATCCTGGAAAGACTTACACAAACTGATGCAACGTGAAGTGAGCAGAACCAGAAGAGCATTGTACAAAGTAACCATAATATTATAACAAGAAGAACTCTGAATGACTTAGTTATTCTCAGCAATACAATGATCCAAGATAATTCCAAAGGACAAATGACAAAGCATGGTTTCTGCTTCCAGAAAACTGACATTGTTTGAAGGCAGACTGAAGCATGCTAATTTTCATCTTTTATTCCTTTTCTTTTGTTTGAGTTTTCTTGTAAAAGGTAACTAATATGAAAATATTTTACTTGATTACACGTGTACAACCTATATCTGATGGCCCTCCATCTCAGGGTGAGGGGAGGGGAGGGAGGAGAAAGAAATAGAATTTGGAACTCAAAACTTTAAAAAAAATTTAAAAATTATTTTAACATGTAATTGGGGGAAATGAAATATATTAAAAATAATAATATTTTGAACAATCAAATATATGAAATAAAATGGAAAAAAAATCCCTTCTCTAATTAAATTCTCAACTTTAGTAAATAGGAAGTTTTTAAAACTGGGAGTGCCTCTTACGTAGAAGGCCACAGTAGAAACAGTGCGGGTGTTACAGGTCAACAGTGAACTGTGCAAAATTTCAGAGTGGTTTGTGAGAGGTCTGGTTCTAATTAGTAGTTCTCCATGATGAATTCTAAACACAGACAGGCACACAAGATTAAATAAAATAGAAGGGCCATTTTACTCAATGGAAACCTTTTAAAAATGGTTCAGAATAGCTTGTTGCATACCTAACAATTTTCTCCTAGTGTTTATTACAGGATGTTGCCAAAGTCTGCCTATTTGGTCTCCTGCCAACTGTTTTGCAATTTTCCTCTCATCCGAAAAAAAAAAATGTCTTGCCCAACTTTCTTTTTGAGTCATCAAATTTTCCAGACATCACACAGTTTGCTCAATTAAAATAAAGTTAATTGGTATTTTGCCCTTCACAAAGATCAAATCATTCCATATGGAAGTATTTGTAGCTTGCTGCTTGCTGGAGGAAAGATGCTGTTATGAAGGCAAAGGAAGCCAGGTGTATAGCAAGAAACAATATTTCTTCTTTGGGGGAATTGAAATGACTTTCTTTCTAAAAGAGCGAAAAAATGAGTTTTTTCATGTAAGTAACCTCGGTTCAGGATAGGAAATATAATATTCTGAGTTAGCATTTTTTGCATGCACATAGGAAAAATCAAGTATAGCTGATCAATCAGCAGGTCATTTGCATTCTCAGAAATCTAAGCATGGTATTTGACTTGATTATGTATTGCATTCTTCGTTTTACTTTAAAGAATCAAATTGTGGTGTTGGGTTACTCTGTTTTAATACCAAAAGCAAATATTTCAATGGGAAGGTGTAGTACCCCCTAGGGGATACATGATGAAGGGTCTCTACTCTTCACTCCTCCCTTGACACACTTCAGAACAGACAGAGATAGCATCTGACTGCTTGATGGCCTCAAAGACTCTTAATTGGCGGCTGAAGCTGAACTCTGCATATTTGTTAGTCTCTACCTCCGTAGGGTTTTTCCTTTTCTGGTCCCTTCCTCTCTGAGCTCCTGAGTCTGAGTCTGAATGTGTGTGTGTGGGGGGGAGGTTTGGGGATGGGGAAGTGTGAAGATGAGAGAGAGAGGGAGAGAGAGAGAGAGACAGAGAGAGAAAGAGAGAGGCAGAGAGACAGAGACAGAGAGAGAGACAGAGACAGAGAGAGAGAGAGAGAGACAGAGAAAGAGAGATGGGGTGGGGATGGGGGTGATACAATATAGAATATGGTAGGAGCAAAAGAGAAATCCAGATGATATTTTGCAATAAAATTTGAAAAGGGAGAACTCACTCTTATCTGGGGGGATCAGAGAGGGCTTCCTGGAGAAATTGGCACGTGTGTTGAACCTTAAAGGAAGAAAAGAATGAAAAGGTAATATGCCCCATGGAATATAGGTTCCAAGAATTCAGGAAAGAAAAGGTACAGATCAATATCAGGGAATACCTAGTAGCTCAGTTAAGCTAAAACATAAATTTCTTGAGGGGGAATAATGTAAAATCAGTCTGCAAAGAAAGAATGGCTTCTGATTTTGGAGGTTTTGGAGAGCCAGGCCAAAAGGTTTTCATTATATCCTGTAGGCACTTGGGAGCCAAAGAAAGTTTCTGAGAAAGGAGTTATTTCTCTGGTAAGGAGGATGAATTTGGGACATTATGTGAAGGACAGACTGGAGGCAAGTAAACTAGTGATGAAGCTCATATAATAGTCCTGGTGAAAAGTAATAATGACCTCTCCTATGGAGATGGAAGTATGAGTGGAAGGAAGGGTACATCTGTGAAGGATCATGGAGATGTAGAATTAATAGAACTTGGCAACTTATTTGTTGTGAGAGGTGAGAGAAATGGAAGAGTTTAAGAGGATGGTAATTTCCAGATGCTGTGACTAGAAGGATGATTTGGCATCAACTGAAATAAGGGAATTTGGAGAAGAGGCAGCATTGGGAAGGGGAAGAAAAATGTTTTTTTCTTTCCTGTGGCCTCACATATCTTTCTGAACTTCTCTTATTACCCTTATTAAATTCTAGTCAACATCATAGTCATTCATAGATTTTAAATACCACAAGGGCAACCGTCTTGATTATCTTTGTAGCTCCCTAAACCCAAAATAGTGATTTGTACATATGCAGCTAGCACTTCAATGGATCCAAGTCACCTTTATCAACTGGGTCCCCAGGAAGGAGAATTCCTTCCTTCTTCACTGAGTTTAGTGCCTGGATGATGGCCCATAAGTATCTCAAATTCAGCATCTCTCTCTCTCCCTCTCTGTCTCTCTGTCTCCCTCTCTCTCTCTCTCTCTCTCTCTTTCTCTCTCTCTCTCTCTCTGTCTCTTTCTCTCTCTACCCCACATCTAATTTTGCAATTCCTTAGTCTCTTTGATTCCCCAGATTATTCCTTTACTCCACTTCACCTACACAGAGAAATTACCCTTGCCACAAGTGTTCCACTTCTGTGATCACAAACTCTAAAATTCTTGTATCTGATCATAATCCCTTTTCATTTTATCTTTACCTCTATCTTACAATCCCTAATACTGTTCTTAATCATTGCCATGATCTCCAATCACTCCACTCCTCAGTTCTTCCCAGGCCATGACATCTACACTGCCCACATCTTCCTTTCTTCTTTATCTTTACTCTTTGGTGAACTGGTTCAACTAACCGCTATCCTCTATACTCAAGTCTCTTGCCCCCTTTGCCCTTTCACCAATGATGCCTATTGTTCCCACCAACCACTTCCTTTCTTTTATTCATTTGTTGCTGAATGCAACCGGAGAAAGTCATGAATCTCTGATGATTAGGACCACTATGAATTTATGCTGTAAAACCTCAACAGAGCTTTCACTACATGAAGACAATCCTTTTGCACTGTCATATTCAATTCACTATCCCACTCACTGAAGTGCTTCTGACCACTGTCTCCCCCAATCCACTCTCCCCTCTGATGAGATGTTTCTTTTTTCATTTTCTTTCTTTCTTTCTTTCTTTCTTTCTTCCTTCCTTTCTTTCTTTCTTTCTTTCTTTCTTTCTTTCTTTCTTTCTTTCTTTCTTTCTTTCTTTCTTTCTTTCTTTCTTTCTTTCTTTCTTGTATAACACATTTATTTTCAATTCATGGAACAAAACAAGAATTACCATAACACAGGACAACAGAAAAGATGATTGCACATGAAACTGCAAATCCACCATGTACAACTTGCTATTCCCTCCAAGTATACAACAAGATATTTCACATTTTCCTCTATTTTATCATTTTTTGTCTTTTATTGTTTCTCGAAGTTTCATGGAGTTATCAGCTTCCACTTGCCCAATTCTAATTTTTAAAGAGAAATTTTCTTCAGTGGGCTTTTGTACCTGTTTTACCATTTGACCAATTCTGCTTTTTAAGGTGATTTTTTTTCTTCAGTGAATTTTTGTGTATCTTTTATCATTAGGCCAATTCTGTTTTTAAGGTGTTGTTCTCCAGTATTTTTTGTGCTATTTATTCTCTCTTCATAATTTTCTTATATCACTCTCATTTCTTTTCCAATTTTTTCCTTTTCCACTTTTATCTTTTTACCTCTTCTAGGAATTAGTGCTGGGCTTGTGGCCAATTTGGTATTTTCAATTTGTTGTCTTCTAAATTTATGTTTTGTTCTCCACTGCCATTATAGTATCTTTTCATGGTAAAGTTCTTTTTTTGTTGTTCGCTCATTTTCCCAACTTATTTCTTCACTTTAAAAGTTGGGCTCTGATAAACTTAGACTGAGGAATCACTGTCCCACACTTCAGTCTTTTTTAAAATTTAATTTAATTTAATTTTTTTATTTTTATTTTTTAAATAAATTAACTTATTTTCTTGTTTATACCATTCATTTCCACAAGATTTTGAGTTACAAATTTTCTCCCCATCTTTCCCCTACCCAGTACCTCAAAACAACCACCCCACTGTATAACCCCTCCCTCAACCTGCTCTCTCCTATGTCCTCCCCCTTGCCCCTCTAAATTTCCGACAGGGCAGGATGGATCTCCCTACCACAGTGCCTGTATATCTTAATTCCAAGTTGGATGTAGTTAATAATAATAATAATTATAATTATATATACATACATACATACATATACACACATACATATTTTTAACATTTGATTATAGAACTTTAAATTCTAGATTCTTTCCCTTCCTCTCACATCACCCACCCCCCACTGGAAGGACAAGCAATTAAATCCAGGCTGTACATGTGTAATTATGCAGAATATCTCCACAGTGGACATATTGTGAGAGACTGATTATATGTCCCGCCTTCCTATCCCATCCCCCCTGTTCTATTTTCTACCCTGTTCCTGTCCCTTTACATAAGTGTGTACTTCCAGCAACCCTCCCCCCCACCCTGCCCTCCCCTC
>CM053587.1:251426309-251463862 GCA_028646515.1 Pseudochirops corinnae
TCAGTCTTCTGGTATTTAAATGAATGCACTATCTATATTTCTTATGTAGAGAGCCTGTTCCATTTTGTGATTAATAACTATATCAGCATATTTATAGTTACTGTAGGCATTGTGAATACTGCATTGCTGATACAGGGGGGCAGTTACAGACAATTTCTTGGACAATGGACTCATATCTCAAATATATAGAAAACTTTGTCAACTCTATCAGAATATGAATTATTCCCCAATTATGAGTTTTCAATGAAGAAATCAAAACTATATGTAGTTATATGAAAAATGCTCTAAATAATTTTTAATTAGAAAAATGCAAATTAAAACAATTTTGAGACGTCATTTCATACCTTTCAGACTGGTAAAATGATAGAAGGAGAAAATGACAAAATTTGGAGGGGATGTGGAAAAACTGGGACATTAATATGATGCTGGTGGAATTGTGAATTGATTCAAGCATTTTGGAAAGCAATCTGGAATTATGCCCAAAGAATTATAAAACTATGTATATATACTTTGACCCAGCAATATTACTGTTAGGTTTGTTTCCCTGATCAGAAGAAAGGAAAAGAACCTATATGTTCTAAAATATTTATAGCAGATCTCTTTGTGGTGGCAAAGAATTAAAATTTCTTTGCCACCACAAAGAGAACTGCTATAAATATTGTTCAAAGAATAATTGTGAACAACCAAGTTATTCTGAGTACTATAAATACTCAGATCAACTATAAAGGATCTATTAAGGAAGATGTTATCCACCTCCAGAGAAAGAACTGATAAATAGAAGTATGTGTAGTATGGTTTTACAAATTTTTCTAAATCTCTGTCAAATGGTGACCTTCTTTAATGTGGAGTGGGGATGGAGGGAAGTAGACAATTTGGAACTTAAAATGTAACAAAAAAGTAAGGAAAAAAAAGAAGTCTAAGAGACTACTCCCATTAAAGTCTGGGTGTTGAGAACGCTTTTACCATTGTGTTCTTTCTAATGTCATTTGTATTGTTTTAATTCTTAATGAAATGTTTTTGCTATCGAAAAAAAATCTACATTTGAGATAAGCAAGATGAGTTAATGGAACAGTCTTTGACTATTAAGTAAAATGATAACTTGTGTTCAAATATATATGAGTACATTAGTATATTACATGCATTCATGCATATTATATTCACACATGTGTGCATCCATACACATTCATTCATTCATTCATGCATACATATGTACATGAAAATTTTTAAAAAGCTATTTCAGTGTCCTTACTGATTGGGGTCTATCCTCCTAAATAGCAGGGTACGATAATTTCTCAAAAAGCATTTATTAATTGCCTATTATATTTCAGGCACTGGAGACATAAAACCAAAAGTGGAGTAGTGTCTGCCTTTCAGGAGCTTACTTTAATAAGATTTTTTTAGAATTTGTACATGACACAAAGTCTAGGAAGTGATCTGGAATATGTGAGATGGATGGCATTTAATACCATACATTTCTATATTAGTCAAAACTCTGAAGTGACTAAAGATCAATTTATTAACTTTCAAAAATTTTACTTGCCACATAATGTAATCAGGTAGGACAAATCAAATTGGGTCATATGCTAGACTTAGAAATTTCTAATACTTTCTGAAAAGTCACAAAATGGTACAAAAATGAACAGTAATATTGTTATCAGAAACAGTAACAAAAAAAGAGAAAGAACAGAAAATTACAAACAACAAATGACACTTGGGAAAGCCAAAGCATTTTAAAGACAGTAGGAGAAATAATGGCACAGTTACCATGGTGCCATTAGAACTAACAAGGGTTATTTGAGATTAGTGAAGAAGGGAAAGGAAGGGAATAAGTATTTAAATAGTGCCTACTATGTGCCAGGTTCTGTGCTAAGGACTTTTTAGATATTATCTCACTGAAACCTCACTACAACCCTGCAAGGTAGGTACTGTTATTATTCCCATTTTAAAGTTAAGGAAACTCAGGCAAATAGAGATTGATTGACTATCCTGGGTCAAACAGCTAACAAGTATCTAAGCTTGGATTTAAACTGAGGTCTTCTTTATTCTGGACTAAGAGGAGTCATTATTAACAACCAATTATTTGGCGAGATTGAAATTTCCCCCTTTTTCCTTCATTTTCATTTAAGATCTTTCTAGGAAGGTTGAGCCAACCTTCTCCTCTATCCAGACTCCACCCAGGTGGGGCCGCTATTACGTTCTACTCAGGTTTGGGTAGCAATAAATTCTTTGAATAGATTGCTTACGGTTGGAGTAACTTAAAAAGGAAATGATATGATCAGAGTTCAGGTCCAGCACCTCATTATAATATTCATTCTTACATTATTTGTTAATCAATGAGAATTGATTGCCACCCTCAGGAAGACCCCTCTTCCAATATAAGTGTGAACTCACTGCCACAATTGTCTTTGGCCTGAGAGATACCAAATGACCATCCTTTTATTAAAATGCTGATGTTATTAATAAAATGATTACATTACTCAGGAATTAGGTCTGTCAAATCTTTTTAAATGCCACAGGCTCCAGAACTCTATCCCCGCTGCTACCTAAATTCTGGTGGTGAAGAATAGTAACTAAGTATAAGGGAGAAGCAGACAGTGATCTGTATCTGGCTTAATGAGGGATTTCAACCTAACTTCAAAAACCTTCTCTCTCTGCCCAGGGATAAGGAGTTCATCCCATTGTCAATAAAGAGTCTTAATTTTCTGTAATATTTCTTGCCCATTACCAGAGAAGACAAACATTTTAATTTCTCTGTTTTTATTTTTGTGTTATCTAAATTGCTTATGCAATATTATTTTATGAAATCATCTCATCGTAAACCTAAGGGAAATATAATGCCCCAAGTCCATCTGGTTCACTACTCTATGCCTTTAGGGAGTTTATTTTAGACAAAATTTTAAGTACAATTACAATTGCTCTGAACCTCAAGTAAAGAAATTTCCTAGAATTTAAACAGAGTTTGACCCTCTGTCTTAATTTTTTAAAAAAATTTAATATGCTTTTATTTATTTCATTCAATATTTCCCAACTCCATTTTCTCTTTCTTAATTTAAATCTACAATTAACTTCTACCTTTTTTTATGCTTGTGGCAAGATTAAAGTTGCTGGAAACATTTTTTTTTTAAACAAGCAGCAGATAATTTTACAACAACTGCAGAGAAGTAGTCCCTGGGAGGTGGAGAAAGAGTAAACTTTTTCTTGAAACTTAGCTTAGTCCTCAAGTACATGATTACAACTGGTGGCATCCAGTCTTCTGCCTTGAGATACCTCTAAGTTCATTGGCCTTCCTTGATTTCTCTTCCTTTTTCTACCATAATTCAGTCTTACTTTCTCATTGTCCTTTCTCTGATTGTGACTGGGTTCCTCAGCTACGGGCACCTTCTTCTTTTTCTCTTTATAGATTCTGAGAATCTACACATGGTTCTGTAATAGCTCCTGCTTTCTCAGAGTGGTACCAACTTTTTCACCCAATGGCTTTGATTGATTCAAGAGGGTGTTATCAATAAACTGTAATTGACTGATTCAATCAAGAAGTATTCTTACCTAACAAAGGAAATTACTTTTAAGTGGAGTGGGATAATCAATGAGTCCCGTTCTTATATATTAGAGGCCATTAATCCTGATTTTAGATGATTATTGTTGCCAGGGCTTATGAGAAAAAGAGAAAGGATTTCTCTCTTTCAAATATGGGAGATATTCTCTTACTCAACAAAAAGAGAACTCAAGGCTGAGGCACAGGGGGAGCTTAAGCAATACAGACAAAGGGAAACAGGAGAGAAGATTGGTATTATTTTTTTCTTCACCCTATACTAGTATCTGAGGTCAAATATAGAAAAATACTACTGAAGTTTTTTTTCTTTGCCTTTTGAAAAAGACCAGAAAGGAGTATACAATGGGGAAAACACCAGCTCATTTCCATTGTCAAAGTTTTGAGTGGCAGCTTCCCTGCTAATAGTAAAAATTCAATGCCTTGGGATGGGGGGAGAAGAGGTGAGTAAATACTTTGTTTCTGTTCAGTGAGTCATTTTTCAGTCTTACTGATTCTTCATGATCCATTTGAGGTTTCCTTGGCCAAGATAGTGGAGGGGTTTTCCACTTCCTTCTCCAGCTCACCTTACTGATGAAGAAACTGAGGCAAGCGGGGTTAAATGGCTTGACCAGGGTCATACAGCTAGTAAGTGTCTGAGACCAGATTTGAAATCAGGCAGATGAGTCTTCCTGACTCTGGGTCTGGTGCTCTATTCACTGTGCCACATACAAATGTGGGGTAGCCTAATTAGATGGCTTTCACTCTTTTTAGGTACAGATACTATATCAATGCTGCCATAGTCATACTACCAGTATCTAAACTCACTTATGAGCTCCCCCTGGCTGTTGGCCAAAATACAGTGTAGACTATTACTTGATTTTCAAACTGAAGAAGGGCTCCAAATCAACTTGATGGAATCATAGAGTGTTTGCCACTGGTTGAAGGCAACTGATAAGGAAAAGGAAATTTCTATAGACTGGTGGAATTAGATTAGTAATGCTCCTTGTAGTCTAAATATAAAGAAAGTTGTTCAAAAGCAAGCCGGTGCCAATATGAGAGAATTGAATCAAGTCAATCAGCTCAAAAAAACCAGTTTCTCATAGAATACAGCAAGGAAGATTTCTTTCTCCTTGACCCATCCCCACCACTTAGTAATGGCGTCTTGCAGCAGAAGTTCATGGCTATAGGAGATGTGCTTGTACGCAAGGGAATTTAAGGGTATGATGTATAAAAACAAACTTTAAGAAAGAAAAATTAGTTCATAAGTTCAGGGTGCTGCTGCTTGGAAAATAGCAGGCCTCAGAACTGAGATTACAAGGGAACAGAACTGGTGAGGTTTCCCAGTGGTCTCATAGAAAGTTATGGGAAGCCAAGGAGGTCTAATTCAGGACTCAGATAAAAACCTTAATAGTGTACCTCAATACCCCTCGAGGTGACATGGCTTGCAAAGGCTGGCTCCCCTTGAAAGTACCCCAGGGGTACACTTAAAAGGACTTTTGTTTGATATCCTGACATCAAAACCTTTGCCCCCAAACTTCAGGCACCAAAAAAGGACATGTACCTTATCATATTATGCTACTTCCAAGATATAACAGACTAAAGACTATAGTAAGTCAAAATACTTGATTCTTGGGGATCAGTTTCTATGCAGATGTCTTTGAGATTGTTTTCTATGCAGATGTCTTTGAGATTGTGGCCTGTTCTCAGGGAGCATTCTTTGTCCTGTAGAAACATTTTGATAAGAGACAACTGACCTTCCCCATGACTTCCTGGGTCCTTGATAAGAAGCCTTGTCTTATCCAAGCTACTTCCTGGGTATGGCAGACTATTCTATTAATAATAATATTTCAGGATATGATTAAGATAAGAATACTTGAATCTTTGTCTTTTGGATCTTTAAAAACTTTGTTCTAAGGATCAATAAATGGAGTTCATGGTTCTTCCTTGAATTACCCACATGGCTTGGTCATTTGTTATTCACATCTCTGATCATGCTTAGTGCTGGACACTGAGCAGCCCACAACAGAAAGTGTTCCTGATTTTTCCAAAAGAGTCAGTAGTACCCTGGCCAAAGATTTTAGCTTAGTCAGAAGCTCAAGGATAAGGAGGCTACGGCCAACTGATAGAGTAATAGCTTTACTGATACCTGCACTAAGTGAGCCCAGAAAACCAACATGCGATACAGATTGTAGATCTAGCGAGCCCAGAAAAGCAACCTAGTCTACAAAGATTAGATGCAGTGTATCCAGAGAACCTAGTCCAGAGATTTTGGTCAGTAACAAAGACGTTGTGAGATGACTGCAGGGGGGCCTTTAATGTTGAAGGTGTAAGTTTTTCATCCTCACATATGTGAGCATCTTCATATGGGCATGATCTATGTTTTTAATCTCTCCATTAATGGTGTGTATGTTTGAAGGAGACTATGCGCTGTTTTTGGTAGGGGAACATTCTCTTATAATTTTTTTTTCCTTGTGTCTTTCCAGTAAATTGCTTTGAGCTAATTCTGTCTGTCTGATTATTGAAAGGTAGACAGTCAGTGAGAGCCCTCAAGTTATAGTTAAGGTATATATAATGATAGAATACATCGAAGCTGTGGTAGTTATCCTCAGGGAAACACGATTTGCAAGTATTAATTATGGGGCTAGTCTAAGAGGCAATATACTAAAAATTATCAGTCAAATCTCACCTTTTTTCTCTGTATAATGGGAATAATAAAACTTGAACTATTTACCTCACAGGGTTATTGCAAGGAAAATGCATTTTCTATTGTAAGACAGTATAGAATGTCTTATTAGTTATAATAATAAACTGATAAAATGCTATATTACTTTTTTAAAAGGTGACAATAAAGCAGATATATTTTCTTTTGTGAATTGTAAATTGGCTCTCAAGGCAATTTGTGAAGTAGAGTTCTGGAAGTATTTTGATCAATGACAAGATTTAACTCAATACAATTCTACAAGCTTTTGCTAACCACCCACTGTATGCAAGGCACTGTGCCATGTTCTGTGATTAGGATAAAAATAGCACAGGATATGCTCCCATGAATACATAGAAGGTGCTGAAAATATATTTTGAATTGAATTGAAGTGGGTTATGATGGTCCAAAGGAGTTCTTTTGAAGGACAATTCATTGCATTTGGTTATGTAAGTTTTGATAGGCTTGTTAAATTTTAATTTTATTAATATTCATATTTATACAATGATTGGTACAATGCTTAGTTCACCCAAAACTGTTCTCTAAGGATGAATGGGATCCTGGTAGGAAGTTAAGTTGGCATAATGCAGATAGACGGCTCGATCTCGCCATAGAATTCATCATTATTTCTAGATTCTTCTACAGTAATGCTGTGTTTAGGCATAAGCGTAAGCATGTCAAAAGTTCTATTTTTGGATCTAGACACCCATCAACACTCACACTTAACACAAGGAAGGTATGATATCAAACATCAGCTGTATCCCAGTAGTATTCTTCATTCCAGTCTCAACCCCTGAATTTGTGCCATTCATGCTCACCGCATATTCCATTCAAATAAAGATGCAATGACCTCCTTCCCACTATCTGACTTGCTAACATGCCTATTTAATTGGGTCCCATGTTAATCTTTCTTTAACTGCCTTTCTGTCTATTGCTTCTTACCATATGAAATAAGAGGCTAAACCACTTACTCATGTCACATAATGGTAGGATCTGAACCTTAGCCTTTTTGGCCCCAATTCCAGTGCTTTCGATAATGTGAAGCTAAATTTTATAAAATCTATTCATAATCAACCACTCACGTTTTCTACAATCCTTCCCTGTAACATATTATAGATAAATTTGTATTGAAACTGTTGTTGCCTTTGGCTCTCATTTTTCTCTATTTCAAATAAATCATGTATTTATGGACAGAGGCGGTTTTGAGGATCTTTTTATCGCCTCATTATGGTAATTGATTAATATCAATGAAACTTCTTAAGAAAATGCCTGTAATCTGGGGTGAAGAATTTATATTTTCATTTTCTATTCTGAGGCATCAACAGCTATTTTCCAGACTATAATGCATCAGTTGGGACAAATTCCAGAGTTTATCTCTCCCTGCATCTGTCTAGGCTAAGTGTTGCTAATGGTTAAAAACCTGGGCTCATAATTGAACAGGAGTAGGATGGTAAGTTTGCATACTTTTGGGAAGTTGCATAGTATTTTAATGACTCCAAGCTTATAAATAAAGCAAAGGTCAACTGAAAAAACCCTCTAAAACACAATGCTATTTTCTAGCAATGTCATATAGCGCCAATCTTTGAAGGATTAAATTTGAGAATGACACAAAGGGCAGTGGAGAGTGGTGTGGTTGAACAGTTTGAAACATATTACAAAAGAAATTTCACTCTATCAGAGTGTTCCTAGCATTTAAGTAGATGGTAAGTTCTTTAAAAGAAGAAAATATGTTATTTTTTTGCACCCGTATTGCCAGTAGACATAGTAGACGCTTAGTAAATATGTGTTGAAGTGGAATTAAATGTATGAGCTTGGACAAGTCAATTAATGTCTTCCCCTCATTTTTCCTCATCTATGAAATGAAGGATTGGGTTAGCTGACATGTAAGGTCTCTTTAAAGGCTAGATCTAAAATCTTATCTTATTTGAGTCTCATCTTAATGAAGGTCAATTTTTACAGTTGCAAAGAGAGAGACACAGAGAGATTAAGTACGTTAAAGTCATATTGATAGTAGACAAACACTAGTCTTTTTAATATTAGTCCCAGGTTCTTTCACAACACTATGCTAAATTCTACGGGGTGAGGGGGGATTGTTATATTACAAAGATTAATCTGGTGGTGAATTGATTGGAACAGGGATATATTGAAGCCAGAGAGAACATCTAAGAGCTATTATGGTGTATCAGACCTTCTGGTCATACCTACAGAGGACAGAGATTCCAGAGACACAGAAAGAGTTACCTACTACTGATAGGCATATGAACAGACTTTGACTCTCAAGTTTGCCCTCCAAAAACTTTAGTGAAAAAAAAGTGTGGGGGTAGAAAATGAAAGATCGAGAAACACTGAGAAAGCCAGGAGATTAAGGATAAGCAGATTCAAAATACTAGAGAGGTGGAGGCCATGGAAAGTGTAGTAGAGAGGCATAGTGAGCAGTCAAAAGAGCAAGTCAGGGACTAGATTCTATTCCATACAAGAATCAGTTCAAGAAACTGAGGGTAGATGAGAGAAAGCATAAACTATGATATTTAAGAGCTATAACAGTACTAGGCCTTACGTAAGTTCTGCTTATCCTCAGAGAAAAAGTCCTAAGTGACCAAAAGTGGAATAGGTCCTATCAAGAGTGGCAGGGTTCTCTTTACTGTGAGTATGTGAGTAGACTGGATATTCATTTTCTGGGAAATTAGGTTCAGTTATGGGTTGGACTGGATGGACCTTAAGTTTCCTTGCAATGCTAAAATTCTGTGAAATAAAGAATTCTCATCTTTTACCAAGAAGCCACAGCTTAGCTAGGTACTATTTGTTTAAAGAAAATAGGTGAACTGAGAGAAAAAGTGAGAATATTATAGAATTTGCATAGAAATACAAAAAGAGATACCCACAAGGAAGAAATGAAACCTGGATGCTAGAAGATACACAACTGAGATAATGTATTAGGTATAGACCAATTCACCCTAAACTTAGTCACAGAAATTCAAATATGAATAAATTCTTCCTCATTCCTGTTCCTAAACTGTAAAGCTTCTCCAACCTCTCCATCCTGTACTCATCATTCACTGTTAGAGTTCCACTCTTATGTTGGACCCCATTTAGGTTATTTGGACAGTAGTGTTGAATGAAGTTGCTGACATTGTCTAATTCTAGAGCTACAAATTGTCCAAGGGCTATCAAAAAACAAAAAGTTTTGTTTGTTTTTTAAAGAAAATTGAATGCAGATAGTTTGAAAGGGCTTTTTCTTCAGGTGCTCCCTTTTCCCTACTCAACAAGTTAGTTTGAATAATCCCCGTTCCTTTGATAATGTTGTTCACTGAGCAATGTAAATCTCTGGGTCATACAGAGTAGAATTGTCAGAAAAATAATTTATAGAGGAAGGTAGTTAAAGGGTGACTACAGCTTGATTTTTTACCTGCTTTTAAGTAATTTGTTTCTAACTAACTAAAATTTTAATTGGGACCTGATCATGAATATTAGAAATTGTAAATCCAGGTTTAATTGGGCCCCAAAACTAATGTTTGTGGATCACGTTCAATTTCAATCTGGGAAACTGTCTGGCTTCTTGGCCACCAGAGTTTTAAGCGTTAGCTCATGGAAAAGAGAAAAGTTTGTTTGAATCAGGGACTAACCAAAAAGTAAATAGGATTTACTAATGATGCTTGAGAGTTTTAGAAATTGAAATGGCAGAAATACATTTAGAAATAATTTTTGAATTTAGAAATTTTTCTATGATTTATATGTGACATCTGCCCATTTTTTACAACAGATTATGCATTTGAATCTTTGAGAACTGCTCTGCTTCCTCTTTGCACACAAAAAAAGAGTTTATTTAAGAAAGCTACTTGAAAAATGTGTGATATTTATTTAGAAAAATGCTTTGTGTTGCTTCTGTGAATAATATAGCAGAACTTTATTACTAGAATAGACACAGTTTTTGTAAGCTGTTGCTAAGAACCTCTTAATGGGTTTTTTGGCACCTCCAACTTTTAGGGAATAACAGAATTGTAACTTCTTGGCCATAACTTTTGGCCATAACTTACAATAGTTTAATTGTTATAGATGTATTAGTAGTCAATATTGTTTGAGAGTAAAAGTCTTTTAATAAATTATTAGTTTTGTTTAACAACAATATGTGTTAAAATTAAAAAGGAAGTATTCAGTGGAGTAATTATCATCTGAGAGATGGTCAAAATGTGAGAAATGTAGGATTTGAGCAAGTAAAGAAAGGGGGAAATAAAAAAGGAAATAAGAAAAAATTTGATAAGCATCCCTACTGTCTCGTCAGGATGGTTTGTAAGAAGCTTTTGTATTTAGAGTACTTAACATCAGGCCTTGCCCATATTATACACCAGGTACTATGTAAATAAGGGCTATTATAATTTTTAGTGTATTAATTCTCTCTGTGAAACTCTCAAGGATTTCTGCTTGAGGAATAAGGGACCATATCCTGCCTGCAATTGAGGAAACTCCTTAGTGTTTTTTGCTTGAGTCAGAAATCAGTCCTCCACTTGGAATCTTAGAGTAAGGAATTTTAACAGCAATGAATTGTAATAATTATCCTTACATACTATAAGCTATGTTAGGTTTTAGAAATCAGCTTGTTAAGGAAGTAAAGCTACATGTGATGGGATGAATGATTTTCTGTGTAAGTAATTTGGAGATGCTTTTCACTGAACTGAATTTCACCATGTGAAATCACAGATTATAACGATTTTATCGATTGCCTTTATACAAGGAAGAGTTACTAGAAAAACAGAATAAGCTACAGAAAAAGGATGCTGTGTGACTTTTGGAAGGATAGGAACTTTTTACTTGCAATCTAATTTATTATAACAGCATGAGAGTAATTTATGTCCAGCCCCAAGCATGATTAGTAAAACTGGCTGTTTAAGGTAAAGTCTTATGTGACTGTAATTGATATTATTCAGAATCCAATTCCAGGTATGGTTGTCACGAAATACTATTGAGCCAATAGTTGATAAAGCCAGTAGAAATATGGGAATGACATCTGGGACTGTATCATGGGAAGCCTGAGAAAGAGGCATGGCCTAAAGGAATACTCTTCTAACTTAATTTCCCATCATAGTATTTCCTCTTGAATGGAAAATTTTCCCATGCAACTGGTTCTAAGCATGGCTATGACATTCTGTCATTACAATAGGTTACCCATAAGACTCTTGCCTGGAATCAAGACCAAGCTAGGGCAGCATTTCCCCCTTGCTATAACTTGGTCCCTTTTTTTCCTTTTATGGCAAATTTCTACAGTCATGGAGGGTGATCAGCAGAAGATACGAACACAATATTAAGTCTTTATCTAATCAACTAATAATGGAACACATCTGAACTACTATAATAAAATGTGGTTGTGCAAGATGTGAGCTATTCAACCTGAAATTATGGCCCTTTCTATATCCTAAACAACTAAATAGATGAGCATTTAGGCTTGTCTTCTGCCTATTATTAATTATATATTCATGAATAAGAAAAGGTCTTTGAAATATCTCAGTGTTATTAGAAATAATTAGACAATATTACTGCAGTTTGTGGAACCAAGGCATGATCCTCTTATTTAGTCAGGTAAATAACAAATGTTTTCTTTTCTGTGTCAAAAGAATTTCAGCACAATTAGTTAACTTAGACTTATGGTTTACCTTGTGTTGCCCCAGAATGACACACAATTTTACTTAGAGTTACTATTTAATGTGGGATTAATATTTGTATATAGAGCATGCTCTGAAATTCAAGCAAATTACATGAGTCTGAAGAGAATTTGAGAGCAGTGGTCTATGTAGGTGTAATACCTAGTTCATTTTAATACGGTTAGTAACTGAACATGTTTACAATAGATGACTTATTTGATAGAACCTGGAATTATTACTTACCCTATTCATACACTCCACCATAGTCCT
This sequence comes from Pseudochirops corinnae, assembly GCA_028646515.1. NCBI lineage: Eukaryota > Metazoa > Chordata > Mammalia > Diprotodontia > Pseudocheiridae > Pseudochirops > Pseudochirops corinnae. The sequence continues at coordinate 251,438,440 of CM053587.1, forward strand.
ATGTTAAAATAAGCATTTTTTGGGTGAATTCATTTATGTGACCATTAAACTTGGGCATAGATGTCACCCAATTACCAAAGGTATTATTATTAGATCCTTAGCAGCATCTAAGGGGGATATATGTATATATACATACATATCCTGCTGAGGGGGAAATGAGTTGCTCTATTAATGAATGAGTTGTCCCATTAACGAGTTGAGAGACATTTTGAATATTCATGATCTTGGCATTCAAATATTATCATGACTGTATTTATTTGATACTATTTCATTGATATGTGCTTGAGCAAGCACTTTGGTAAACCATAGTATCTCTTATTAAAAACAAAATTTTAAAGAAACAGGCACAGAAGAATATTACGAATTAATTTTCTTGGTTTCTATTCTTAGAATGGCAGAAAAGTGTGAGTAGGAAGATTGTTTTGTTTCACAACAGTGTATTTGACCAGAATTTATTTTATTTCTATCTGTTTTTTTAAAGCACGTTCTATTAATATCATTTTGTTTCCTTGGCAGGTTTATGAACTTTGGTACCTATATTCTGGTTTTAGGTTTTATAGTTCTACTTTTTTTAAAGTGGCCTTACCTATGTCACTATTATGGTATTTTTAGGCAAATTGCATTTTCATACCAAATATGACTTATGTAAGTTTTAACCAAAATGAAGTACCTTTATCTTTCTTCCCCCTTTCTGAAAGGTAATTAAATGCCTCTAAATCTACCCCAATACTGAAATACTTATAAACTGCCCTGGATACACACACAAACACACACACATGTATGTATGTATGTATATATATATACACATATATTTATATACATATATAAATTTATGTATGTATATATAGATATATAAATTTCTGATGATTAGTGTTACAATTAATTTTTAATTAAAATGTAAAAAGATGCTGCTAAAAGCATATTGTACTTTTAAGTAGATAAGATAGCAAATGAGATTGCAAATGATTTATAAACCACCCAGGCATTTCAGTAAGCCTAGTAATGTTGCATGACTAGTGCTGCTGACAGCATGGATCAGTAAGTTCTTCACTGAGTGCCCTGCAATAATTTAAAATGAAGCACATGTAAGATACTGTGATAGTCTGTGGTATTCAATTTTTATATGTACGTGCATGTGTGCATACATGCACATGCATGTGCACATAAGCACATGTGTATATACTCATGAATATGTGCAAGTACACATGCATGTACACACATACCCTAAAGAGTCATTTGGCTACAGATTTCATTCTGTAAGTCAGATTCTTATTGCTTCTTTTAGATTCTCCTTTTGGTCTGTTGTTGGCAATGTACAGGATGCCTAGGAGGGGAGATATCCAGAAGATCAGATGACTATTGTAGGAGATGTTCTTGGAAACCAGAGAGATGCGTGAGACATCTGAACCCTAAGATATGATAGACTGACGAAATGGACAATGGGAATACGTTACTTTTCCCTTTCACTTCTTCCCCATGTGCCATTGTTCTTTGTAGGGCCTATTTGCCAAAAGGGACCACCCCCAGTGGCTCTTGTCAATGCATTGGTCAATCTCTTTTCCTCTTCCCCTTGCACTATTACCATCCCTCACAGTTCTGCTTCTTCTTGGGGGGTGGGGAGTAGGAAGAAATTAAGTGTTGCCTATATGTCCCTTCTTGTACTGGGGGTCTGTTTCGCCAATACTGTCATGGTCCGGCAACTCACTGAATTCTTAAATTCTCCTTTGATCAGCAATGGAATTCATCTTGTCCAAGATGGGGGAATTTTGAATGTAGCTGCTGACCTTCCCTGATCCTTGAGCTATGAATTACCTTAGGGCTATCAAAACCAGTTAAAAAAAAAAAAAGAATGTTGAATACAGATATCAGAAGGGGCTACCTGACTTTTATCCTAACTGATCCTATGACTGGAGCAGGTCCAAACAGGTTTCTCCATTGCTCCTGGAACCTGAGCCTGCTATTCTGACCAGATGTCACCTCTCCCCTCCAACCTCCCTTAGCCTTCTCTTTGGACTTTTGGTTGTTATGTAAAACAAATTACATAACAGCTTCTCAAGGCTGTGCCTCCCATGAGACTCTCTCACTGTTGAAATGTATTGAACTCTATCCCTTCTGTGCCCCTATTGGACACTCCTGTATCTTAGAACTACACAGTGGCCCCAGATTGCAATTCCCTTTCCTTGCTTAAAAAGACCTTAGCCTTTTCTGTTTTGGCAATCTTCTTTATTTCAGGTCGACAGTTATTCATCCCTAGTTTGAATTATTTGCAAATAATGTTTTCATGAAAACACTCAGAACACAATGGCTAATTTTTTTTTCATAATCCTTAAGCCATAGGAATATAATGGACATAATTCCTATTGATTTGCATATAACTCAACCACCATCATTTGGAGAGGAATGGGGCTGAACTGTTTGATATTCAAAAAACCTTTGGAGTTTTAGTAAATCATAGTGAAAATTTTCTTGAAAACATTCTCAAAATATTTGGACTCAAGCCAGGAAAAAATACTTGGGTAGATTAAAAAAAGGCCTATGTTAGCTGAAGTGATCACTAATCTGTCATAATAAGTTTCTTGGTATCCTTTATGTGGGGGAAGAAATGGTGAGACAGGGCCAGAAAGTTCTCTATATGAGAAGTAGCCCCCAAGAGTGAATATTATGGAATGGAGGGTGGAAGCAAGCTGATCTGAGTTGGGAAAGAAAAGGGTAAAACAAACTGGATAGGGAGAGGGAAAAAAATGTGGGAGAGGGTAGGGGTAAGATAAAGTGAAGAGAATAATAATAATAACATTAAACTCAAGGTAGTAAGTAGCAGAACCATAATGAGAATATAGTCCAGTGTTTTTTCTAGTATGCCATATTGCCTGAGAAAAGAACATACATTCAAGAGAACAAATCCGTATTTGCATGTTTTCTTTCCTTGTGATCCTTGTCTTTCACAGTCTATCATCATATAAATTAAAAGTGTTGCTTTTTACAAAAAAACATACTGTGCTAAGAAAATTGTGGAAAAATGATTAAAGAAGATATCAAAACTGTCTGACTACCCTCCTCTGGACCATCTCTCCCAATCACATTGTTAACTCACATTTGAGCTTCATAACACTAAGCCCCTCCCCAAGTCTTTTTCAAGCAAACCAGTCTGTATTCATGCCTTCTCCACAAAAGTGTATTTATGAAGTCAATTATTTGAACCCAGGAATAAGACATTTATCTTCATCTAAATTCATCTTATTAGATTCAACTTATCACAGTATTTTTGTATCACAAGCTTGCTATATAAATATTAGCAATTAATTTTATCTTTGTGTTATCTGTCAGTCTGACAAGGCTTTATCTAAGTTATTAAAAAGAATTTTGGACAAGATTGGGCCAACCAGAGATCCCTGGAATACTTTGTGAAAAATGTCCTGCAAAGTTGACATCAAGCTATTAATAACTACTCTTTGGGCCTTGATATTCAACCATGTTCAAACCCATATATCTGTATTGTTATTTAGCCCACATCTCTCTCAAGTAGGTAGGCTACATGTAAAGATATAATCAAAACCACCCTCATTTGGCTCTGGCACCTAAGCGCAAATACATTTTTTTTTTTTAAGATTGAATCAAATAATCAAAATTGATCACAGAGTATTGTATACCTTAAATAAGTGTTAAAAATGCTAAAGTAAATAGAACATTTGTTCTTTGACATCATTGCTTGCTTAGAAAATAACCCTATCTAAATTAGAGTTGGAAGGTGTCTTAGAGATTTTCTGCTCCAATCACTTTATTTTACCTGATAGGAAAATGAGATCCAGACATGATAGTAATGTTAAGAACAGTAGCAATAGTGGTAGTAATAGTAATCAAATTTATACAGCATTTTAAGGTGAGCAAAGAGCTTTACACAGGTTAGCTCATTTGTGCTTCACAACAGTCCTTGAGCTCTCTCTCTCAATCCCTGAATCAATTAACACCATTGTGTGAGAAACTAAGTAATCCTGTGAACACTTATCAGGGGAAGAAGAAATTCAAGTGTCTGGATTTGAGAGGTTGGGGTAAAGGAAGGACTGAACTATGTCAAATAAAGGAGTCACTGAGGAGTCTTTTGCTCTTTGGACATCATGGAGAGCAAGATTCAAGCTGAGACGATCCCAGGAAAAGGTTGAATATTTTCCCAATTGGCCCTCTTGGTACCTCTGTATCTGATGACACTATAATATAATAGCTGATTTCATTACCAAATATTTTAACTAAATTTTAACCAACTACCAAGAGGCCTGGACATAACTAGAAACAGATATAAATGTGAGGCAGGGAATTCAACCTCTGCTAGGTTTTAGGAACTTTTCCTACCTGTTGGATCAGAGTGATTGTGACTGAATTCAAATTTTTTCACCTAAAATAAATCCCCTAAAGTCAAGGAGAAGGAAACCAAGCAGACCTCTGGAACCCTTTTATTGCTCCCTAGGCTTAAAATGAGTTTATTTTTGAAAGTGTGTTTTTTTTTTAATATATCTATAGCATTCTCCTGATTTAACAGCCTAGTAACTCTGTCCAAAAGAAAAAGTGGTTACTCTGGCATTATCATGAAGTTCTATTGTCTTCCTTTCTTACATGTTCACTTCCATGCCTTTAATCAAAGAGAATGTTCTAGAACTTTTCCAGAAACAAAAGCTATTTCACTGGCTTATAGTCTGTAGACTCCATCATCATTCTTCCCTTCTCAGCAAATCAGGACATTTGGCCTCATCCACGCCTGTGGCAACTTCTCCCTTCTCCACAATCTTTTAGAGATCATGCAACAATGATTTGCTGGAGATCTGCTGAAGTTAACATAAAGACAAATCATGTATTTAGTGGGGAAAAAACAAATATCTCTTGAACTCCCTTAGTGAATTGCTTCACCAGATTAAATAGTACCTTTTAAAGGCAGCATGTCTACCACATATAGTAATCTACAAGAAGTGGCTGCTGAAATGTATGCCCCAAACATAGCCCAAAAATGAAGTCAGAGACCATTTAAAAATGTTTTTATTATGAAGAATTGAAAACCATATTCCATTTTCAAACCCAGATAAATAAACAGTAAATATCATGCTTTTGTTTTGTTTTTGCAGTGAGTTGGAGAATACTATTTCTTATTCAAGGTTTGGATACACACACACACACACACACACACACACACACACTTTAGGAAAACAGAGGAAGAAAACCCATAGGTTTTTTTCCCCCCACCCCCATCCTGTTTCACAAAAATGAATACAAGAAGAGATTTCTAGAGAGTGAGATGAAAAATAGTGTGAAGGAACCAGCAAACATAGAAAAGCTAAGTAATATAATCTGCCAAACCCAACCAATCAAAGCCATTGGACAGAATGATTTTAGAGCTGCCCCTCCATTATGTTAATATAATACATTAATGCGTTACCTTGTAATGTAATTGTATGTAATGTAATATATTAACATAAAATCTGCCCCCCCTTTGAGAAACTGAATCAGCTATCATGTAAAAACCAATGGCATCACTTATGAAAAGAAAAATAGCTCCCTTTCAGAATGATGCAGCTTTGTTTCTTCGGAGTGGAAAAAAATCTGCTAAGGCAAGATGAGTCACTGAGCATAATTCTATCCCCTCAAAGTCAAAACTAGATCATTTCGGGTCCTTTGAGAAAAACAACATATCAATTTTGAGAGGAAAAGCTCCCTACCACACATTCATTTTTCTTGATTCATACAAGTATGAATTTGGATGAAAGTAGCTTCAACATGGGAGATCTCACAGGAATATTTTAACCAAAAGGTTTTATTTACAGTAGTAATTATAGTCTTTGGGTTGATTAGCTGGGTGACTTTTTCTGACAAACGTACCACTTCCTTCAAGAATATATTCTATTCCCATCCCACACTCATGCATGTTAATATGTGTGTATCACCATCCTACCCCTATGTTTGTGTGTGTGGATATATACCTTTCCAGCCCCCTTTCACGCTTTTATATAGATGTGTGTTTGTGTATATATGGCATATGAAGATTCTTTTAAAAAAACAACACTTTTCAATATGTTAGAGATATGTTCAATATGTTAGAGGCTTCACATGGCAGACATATTACTAGAAAACCAAATGTGGATTTATTGCATCTTTTTAAGGAACAGTTAATACCTTTTGCAGACAGGTGTTTATTTTCTCTAATTAAACTTAAAGTGGCATGTCCAAGTTAAGTGTTCAGCACTTTTTACCATGAATATAAACATACTATATATACAATTCATAACAATATTTATTCTTTTATTTGTCTTAGACTAAAAGGTGGTCTTTTTATAGAAAGATGGGAAAAGGTAGACTTTGTAAACCTGTTTCAGTTAATGCAAAACTTTCATCTTCAGTGAAGTACTGGAGATCGGGGAAATGTTTTAACATAAGGAAGTAACACTTTTAAGTGTGCACATGCAAAAAAAAAATACCATAAAATGAGCTGCTCCAGTTAAACTATGTTTAATACACACACGAATGCTGCTTTTCCATATACTGCCAAACAAAAAGAGAATACGTGTCATCATTAGATTTGTAATATGACAGTTCTCCATGGTAAAGTTCACATTCTTTAAACTTTCCTCAGTCTTTTCCAATAAAACCTTCAGTCTGCTTTTAATATGGACAAAAGCTTCAGCACTAGAGAGGGAAAAAACCCAGGAAAACAAGTTTGCTTCTCACATTATCAATCCTAGTTGGAGGATCATGCCAATGATCTGTGGGTTTTGCCCTAAAAGCAGAAAGCAATTGAGGATTTTCCACCTACTACTGTTAATATTGTTTGTTTACTATGATTTATTGTGTTTCCCCAGGTGAAGTAAATTTAACATTTGAAGATGTTTTAACTAAGAATAACTATTAAGTACGATATGTGATTCTGGCTGCAGAAACCCATCCATCTACACTGAATCCATTTAGGAGAGAAAGATCCAAATGTTCCTCCAGGACATTCATTTAAGCTGTGCAAGAACCAAAGCCTTCTTTGTCCTACTTTGCATAGACATGATGCCATTTCATGGGTGAAATACATTTATTTTTCCCTTAATGGATAATGGTGAGTTGATTTTTTTTGTCCTTCAGTTCTGAAGTCAATACTCTCCTTTTTAGTTGACCTTCTTCCACTGAAAGAAAATGCATTGGCCATCTGGTCCTCATCGTTTTAAGGTGAGCTCCAGGTATAGCAGATGAAACCGAGCAAGTGAACTCTTTCCTTTCTTTTGTCAAGTGGAATTGTGAAGCACATTCCATTTAGCCCAAAAATCTAGGCTCATAAACCCAAGGGGAGATTTTGGTGAGTTTGATCATGCCTTGAAGCCAAAGGAGAGAAACAACTAGGCTTCTGTGACGCTACTACACAGGTGGAGGGAAGTTGAAACTGTTTTCTTCTGGTTGTTGACATAAGAAGTCTGTCTTCTGGTAGTAACTCGGCTTGATATTTCTGTTGGTTGACTTCTAATGACTTCTGATTGGGGACTTTCAGAAGTCAGAGGGTCGGATCATCATTGTTGTGGACCGTAAGGAATAGCTTGGGCCTTTGAAGTAATGCCACTTGATCCCATTCAGCTTTCCATGGTTCTGCCCAGCAGTATAGAACATCCCATTGAGATTGGATGGGCCACAGGCATCAAACCACCAGCCTGAAAAAAAGCAAACCAGTTTGGGGAAATAAGTGAGAAAAAAGAATCACAAAGCAAATAGAACATTTGTACTTGGTCTGACATCATTGCTTTATTGGAAAATGGTTGTAGCATTGTGGATTGAGAGCTGGAAGGGATCTTAGAGATTTCTACTTTAGTCCCTTTTTTTTAACTAGAGAGGAAAACGAGACCCAAACAAAGCAGTAATAGTAACAGCAGCAGCAACAACATAATAGAATTTATATAGCATTTTAAGGTTAGCAAAGAACTTTACACAGCTTCACTCATTTGAGCCTCACAACAGTTTCGTGAGATGGATATAACTATTATCCATATTACAGATAAGGTAATAGGCTAAGAGAGCTTGAGTATTTAACCATTTTCATGAAGCTAGTTAGTACCTTATGCGGTATTTCAATTCAAACATATGCATTTATATATGCATATGTTTTAAAACATTATTCTGAGAAGCTTGTTGTTTTACCAGATGCCAAAAGGATGACACAGTAAAAATTAAGGATCCTCAAACCAGTCCAATACCAGAAAATGGGACCCATAATAGTGAAGTTCAATGTCCCAAAGCACAGAATTATTGGAGTTTAGAGTTGAAAGGAAATTTAAAGATTATAATCCAACTGCCTCATTTTAAAGATAAAAAAACTGAGGCCCAGAGCCATGGAATGACTTGCCAAAGATCATTTTCTACAAAACAAGTAGCAAGGCCAGGATTTAGAGCTAGGTCTTCCTGACATTAAATCTAGGGTTCTTTCCACTTAACATAAGCACCCTTTGGGATCGAGAGGGTTTCAAATACAGCATGTAGGACTCTTCCTGAACATTTTGCCAGACAAATTACAGATTCCTCCAGCCCAAACCTTCAGAGTACTTATTAAGTCATTATGGGCAAGACACTATGTTAGGCCCTGGGTAAACAAAAGAAAAAAAAATTAGTCCTTGTCCTCAAGAGATTACATTTTACTTATATATATAAGTATGAACACTTAAGTATATACTAACTTATAAACACTTAAGTATATACTAACAATTGGTAATCAATATAAAGATAAAAATGACAATTAGGGAGTGAGCTACATAAATAAAAATATTTATTTTTTTGATTTAGATCACAAAATTTCAGAGTTAAAAGAGAACGACCTTGGAGGCTATCTAATCCAACCTATCCTAGAACAAGAGTGTCCTTCCTTTATAACATTCTCAAGGTCTAGTTATCCAAGATTCATTTAACTATCCAGTGAAGAGGAACCCATACCCTCCACAAACAGCCCATTCCACTGACAGGAATGTACATTACACTAGTAACTCTGAAAAGTTTTAGCAGTCAAGATGCAGCAAATTAATGAGGGCTGAACTTTTAGGCAGAATACAAATAGAGCAAAGAACAGGTGCTAGGAGATCAGGGAGAAGATTGAGGAAAGGGAAGACAGTATTACTTGTTGCATTACAGTAGCTATTCCTTTCAGACATGAGTTGAACTAGATGGTCTCTGAGATATTTTCTAATTCTTAAAGTCTGTGATTATTTCTCCCATTAGACAAGTTCCTTAACTAGGAACTTCATGAACTATTTTGTTCATTTATTGATTGAATCTATCATTGATGGTTTTGCAAGGATAGTAACCCTTTCAGACCTAAAAATAACTTTTCTCACATCTACCTTGTACAGTAGGTAGTGTATCTGGATCTGTCAATCTTTCTACCATCTCTTTCTGTCATTTATCTATCATCTATTTCTCTATTATTTATCTATCATCTCTCTCTACCTGTCTATCTATTTCTCTTTCATCTCTCTATCATCTTTCTCCCTTTAGCATTTATCTATCATCTCTCTCTTCCTGTTAATCTATTTCTCTATCTCTATCTTTCATCTCTCTATCATCTCTGTCCCTCTAACATTTATCTGTCTATCTATCTATCTATCTATCTATCTATCTATTATCTATCTCTTCCTCTCTTTTCCTCTCTCTCTCTCTCTCCCTCCATCTTTCTCTATTTCCTTCATTGCATAGATGAGGAAACTAAGGATTACATAGGTTCAATAATTTTCCCTAAATCACAGATATAATAGATGAGAACTAGGGTTGGAACTCACATCTCCAGATTCTAGGTTCAACACTGTATATTACAGCATATTGACTCTAAAACATGTTTTTAGATTATGAAATAAATCCTTAGTGTTTTTTAAAATCCACTCAGTGTGCTTTTTTTTCCACCTAAAAGTAACACTAATGAAATCTTTTGGGAACAATTAATGCCAGATATATTTTGGCATATTTTTATTTTGATACAGTTGACCTCCCTTTGATTGCAGTTATACCAAAGGGAATAATAGCAAAGAAAAAGAAAACTGTACAGCTGATGTTTTCTGTAATATGAGCATAATCTTGTAGCAACTTTGAGGGAAAAAAGCTAACTTGAGAAAACCTAGTCCCCATTTTTCAAAGTGGGAACATAGAAGCAGCTGGGTTATGTTTATAGACTCAAAGTACAGACTCAGTGAGCTGTATTCATCACTGCTTCTTCCTGGAGCAGAGAAAAGTAGGGCATGCTTAATCTGGAAAGATCCTGATTTCAATGCAAACTTTATGCAAACAACATAAATTCTAATGCACTGAAAGCTGAAAAACACCAAAAGCCTTTTTGTTTTGCAAAGAGAGGGGAGGATGAGTGAAATTCCACCAGTGTTTTCTTAAGATTAATTCCTTCTCTTTTGCTAAGTACAAAAAATGAGAATATGCTTTTAGTAGTTTAATAGATATTCCAATATTGAGAAATTTACTTACACAGAAGACTCCCTAAAGGACAAATAACCCCCATTTTATGGCTTCAATGAACTAACTTTCCTACTTCCTACCCTTGTGACCTGCTAGAAGGGCCCCTTTCCATCACTTTAATGAGCCTTTAATAGGCCCACAAACCTCCACTACAGACTTGGGAGTAGACAAATTTAGTATACTGTTGAGATGTTACAGAATCACAGGATTCCATAGTTGAAAGGGACCTCAGAGACCATCTGGTCTAACACATACCTGACTAAGAATCTCCTCTACAACATAACTCATAACTTGCCTTGTAGTTTTTGCTTGAGGACTTCCAGTGAAAGAAAATCCATTATCTCCTAGGGGTCCCTTTGGACTTTTGGGCTGTCTTTAATTGTTAGGAAGTTCAAAACTAAATATACATCCTTGTACCCATTTTTCCTGGCTCTACCATATAGGACAAAGTGAGCAAATCTATTTCCTCTTTCCCTTGATTGCTTGGAACACTTTAGAACAACTATAATATCTCACCTTGTACTTTATCTTTCTAGGATCCTTCAATTAATCTTCATAAAGCATAATTTTCAGACCCTTCAGTTTGTCAATATGCTTCCTAAACTATGGCACTGAGAAGTAAATATAATACTTGAGCTCACTGTTTTTTTGTTTTGTTTTTTGGAGGGGGGAGAGGTAGGGCAATTGGGATTAAGTGAGTTGCCCAAGGTCACACGGGTAGTAAGTGTTAAGTGTCTGAGGCTGGATTTGAACCCAGGTCCTCCTGACTCCAGGTCCAGTGCTCTATTCAGTGTGCCACCTATGCACCCCAAATTCTGTATTTCTTAATTACTAGTCCCTCTTAAATTAATCACTAGTCCCTCTTAAAGCACTTTAAAGCTATGCTGTCTTTCCTAGGCTGTATAAGCAGTAGCTTCAAACTATGCTGTTGGCTGGGAGGCAGAAAGACTGGAAATTCTAGGTGCCTGTGTGAGAAAAACAAAAACAAAATATGTCTTTCTCGGTGTATTTCCACAGCATCTATAACCTATCACTATTTTGGTTATTCTGAGGCTTGGAAGGTGAGAAACTGTGCTATTGCTTCGGAGCTCAGAGCTTCGAGTGACAGGGGTGATGAACCAACACAGCAGAAGGAGATTGGTAGTCAGACACTCAGCACAGCAGGTGTTTCATGAACAGTTGGTGACTGACTGAATGGAATCGAATAATGAAGGGAATGGAAACAAAGATCTATTAGGAAAAACTATAAAAGAACAAAACAGAGAAAAGAGCAATTGCATCAAGAGACCACAGGGCACAGATGAAAGCATGGAAGGAAGAAGAGTTGTGAAACAAATAAACATAGGTTTAAGTCAAAATGAATTGATAATTTGAAAATATGCTTCTCCTTTGATCACAAAGGCCAAAGTACCTTCATGAAAGTTGGGTATGTATGAATGTATAATGCGACTCCAAATCTGGCTCTAAGAGGTTTTCTAATAATTATTAGGAGACTTAGAGTGACAAGAAACCTTAGGGTTCAATTAGTCCAAACTTGTCATTTTATAGATGAAAAAAAAGCTTAGGCCCATAGAGATTAAATGATTCTACTCCCCTCTGGAAAAATAGAAATTCAGTGAAGGAAGGAATTGTAATTTTTTTTTATTTCATATCCTCAGTTCCTATCAGAGCGCATCAAATATTTTGTTGCTTGGTTGATTAGTCAAGTCCAACTCTTTGTGACCTCACTTGGGATTTTCTTGGCAAAGAAACTAGAGTGGTGCCATTTCCTTCTCTAGCTCATTTTGCAGATGAGGAAACTGAGGCAAACAGTGTTAAGTGACTTCTCCAGGGTCACATAGTTTGTGTGTGTCTGAGACTGGATTTGAACTAAAGTCCTAATTCCTGAGCTGGTGTTCTATCTCCTCTGCCAGCTAGCTGCCCTCAAATGTTGTAGGCATTTAAAATCATTTATTTATCTCAGTTTACTAGATAAGGAAAACAGGCACAGTTTTGCTTACTTATTTCATATAGCTAGGTAATGCCATTTCTTCAAAACAAATTTAAAAGGAAGCCAATCTTTTTTACTCATATCACAGGTAGCACTGAGTGTTGGATCTGCAGTCAGGAAAACCTCAGACACTATTGTTCAACTCTGGGCAAGTCACTTATACCTTTGTCTACCTCATTTGCTTAATTTGTAAAATGGATGATAATAGCACCTATCTCACTGGGTTACTGTGAGAATAAAATGAGGCAATATTTGTAAAGTGCTTCATAAACCTTAAGTGTTATATAAATACTAGTTGTTATTATTATTAGTCTTTTCTAACTGTACTTTCTTTTCCTTTGCCCTTAGTTAAACAAATATATCTTCAACAGTTTTTTTTTTGTTGTTGTTGTTGTTGATATGTTTGTTTTTCATCACATTTGGCTTCTTCAGATGCCTAGTCCCTTCAGATTCCTTCTCCCAAGGCACTTCCATCCCCCCATTCTATCACCAAGTCACTCTTGGAAGAAGCCTCTCTAAGCTATTCAAATGTAATGAGAACTCTTGCCTCTCCTATTTTCTTTCTTGGAATTACCTTCCATAAGCATTCTATGTTTCAGTCTAAGAAACTGAGGGAAAGGGCAGACTAAAGTTTTTTTTTTTTAAGTTTTCTTGTTTTAACTGTCCATGATAAATATAATACGTATACATGAAGTTCACATTTTTTGACACTGGGCTCTGACATGACATCAGACTAAGGAAATCACTCTATAGAACTAGTTGGTCTAGGGAGAGACTATATCAAAGTACCAACCATTTTCATAAATGTATAATTATAAGTTTTGTGCTTATTTTTAAAGAATGATTATTGTATAGAAACTGATTTTATAAGTATTAATCAACCTCTTTTAAAGCATAAATATTAGTGATACAACCTATCAAATAAGTTGGATAAAACATTCTGATTAGGGCATGTATTTGACTTTGTTATAAATGGCTTCAAATATAAAATATTAAAGTAAAATAAGGTCTTTTTTTTTGCTCCATAGTTCTACCTTTTACAAGAAGCCTTTCCCCATCCTCTTGAATGCTAGTGCTTTCTCCTTAAAATTATATTCAATTTACAATATATACATTATATCTAGATCTCTTCTGTATACATGGTGTTTACATGTTTTCTCCCCCTTTAGATTGTAAGCTTTTTTGAGGGCAAGGCTTATTTTTGCTTTTCTTTGTATCCTCAGCACTGAACACAGTGTAGGGCAAAAAGTAGGTGCTTAACAAATGTTTGTTGAATTGACTTTTATCCTTTTACCCTTTAGGAAAATGCTTGATGGGTCATATTTTTGGTCTTTTAAAATCATTTATCTTTACTATTGAGTAGGGGGAAAAAAATGAGTTAAACGATCCGTGTGACTTATACTGCCAAGGATATGTCGTCCTACCAGTGTGGCTGTTCAGTAACAATTGGTCCCACCTAGTACCAGTCCCTTCTGCAACACATCTCTTATGTGACAGAGAGCAGAAGATAGGGTATTTAGTTTCTGAAGCAATGGAGTTGCCCTGGAGGTCTAATGAACTGAGCTCTCTGATCTCTAATCATTTTATTGAGGATCAGCAACTTGAATGATTTGTGGTGGACTGCTGCTCGCTAAACAAAGGAATGCAACCAATAATAAAGATGTAATGAATATGTGGTGATTGCATTTTTATCAGTTGTAATATCTGCTGCAGCCTGTTCTCGTAGTGTTGAGTGACAAGAGCTCTGAATGGACCAGAATGGATGCAAGGCAGCAGAATGGGGCACTATATCTGGAGTCAAAGGGTCCAGGTTTGAACAATGCCTCCACTACTTTTTAAAATAAAGGATTTGGCAGCTTCTAAAATTCCTTCCAACTCTAAATCTATTATCTTGTTTTGAGTGAATGCAAAAAGGTCTTGCTCTTTCCACTGCATATGGAACTCCTTCCACTATTTCTTATAGTCTATCCAGGACTCTAAAGAGAACCAGGGAGTTGATTGAGATTCAAAGAGATTACAAGACTAGCAGGAGTTATACAACAATTTAATGTCAGGTGTGAATCCATGTCATCCTAACCCCAGTGGCTCACAACCTATTACCATGTTGGGTTTCCTCTCTGTCTCTGTCTCTGTCTCTGCCTCTGTCTCTGTCTCTCTCTGTCTCTCTCTCTCTCTCTCTCTCTCTTTGCTTTTTGGAGGGGGAAGGCAGGGCATTTGGCCCAAGGTCACATGGCTAGTAAGTGTTAAGTCTGAGGTCACATTTGAACTCAGGTCTTCCTGACTCCCAGGCTGGTGCTCTATTCATTGTGCCAACTAGCCTCCCTTGACTCCCTTTCTAATGGCAATATGCTTGCATTTACATATTCAATAAACAAATTATACTTCATGATTTTTAAGGGCTGAACAAAAAACTTTCTTGGGGTGATTACTGTTTCATAGAATCAAATCATTCTTGAGATGGAAGAAACCATAGAAATCCATTCAAAGCTCATTTTGTAGGTGAACTTAAGTAAGGTACAAAAGCCCATGTGAAATGGCATAATAAAATGAGCACTAAATTTAGAGTTATATGACCTGAGTTTGAGTTCAGGCTTTACCACTTAATAGCTTATATTATTTTGGGAAAGTTATTTCATTTTTCAAAGCCATAGTTTCTCCACTTGTAAAACAAGTGGGTTGGATTGCCTATCAACAAAAGTCTCTTCTAAACTGATGTCTTGGACATAGAAGAAGCGTCAAAATAGTATATTTCACTCTTTGTTACTCTTGCTTATAGATGGTATGCTGGGAAATAACTTGTGTGTTGCTGCCCCCTGCCCCCCCCCCCCCCAAGAAAGTTTTGTACACTTAAAAATTTAACATGGCATAAAATATATAACAGTCCCATAAAGCTCAAACCTTCAGTACCTCACCTCTGATCAATCAATCAATCTATGTTATTACTGTTCAGTCATTTTTTCAATTGTGTCTGATTCTTCATGATATCATTTGGGGTTTTCTTGGCAGAGATACTAGTTTGTCATCTCCTTCTCAAGTTCATTTTTACAGAGGAGAAAACTGAGGAAAACAAGGTTAAGTGACTTGCCCAATATCACAGAATTAGCAGGTGACTGAGTTGTGATTTGAACTCAGATCTTCCTGACTTCAGATCCATTGTTCTATCCACTGAGACACCTAGCTGCGTCATTCTCATTCGTCCAGCTGCACAGATTCTGTTGTCTACTAAAAAATTAGAGTATAACCTATATTTTCTATAGCTACACATACTCTTAATTCTCTGTTCTGGGGATAGACACAAAGAATATAGATTTTTTAAATGTATTTTTCTTTATCCTTTCAATTCAAGTAAACAAAAATCTACTATGTGCCAAGTTATGATTGCTAAACTTTGTGGAAATTTATGTTTTACTTTTGTAATGTAACCTGAGGTGAGGAGTATGATGTTACTTTCAAAATCTTGTAACTTTGAAATAGACACATAATTTTCCCCCCTTTTTGGTATTCCTAGTGATTAGTAGAGCATCTGTCAAACAGTGGGTGCTTAATAAAAGCTTGTTGACTTGACCCTCTGATGAATTCTTGTCACTTGGCAGCTGGATTCTTGATAAGGCCCATTGGCCTCTTCTTAGGAGGAGATGCTTGCATATGGAAATGACCTTCTTGATTCCTGGTTCTCTGTTCTCTATCTATCCTACACATTCCTGCCAGATTACCTTCTGAAACCAGTTATGATGATTCTACTGCTTAAAACCTTAAGCATATTCTCATTGCATATGAAATTATGGTCAAACATTTCAATTTGTCCCCATATAATATGGCCCCTGCCTTATTTCCTCCAACTTTCCTACAACTACTTTTCACTCTAGCCAAACTCAAATTCCTAAATAAGTCATATGTTTTTGTGCCCATGTACCTTGATTCAAGTTATTCTCCATGTCTAGATTGCTCTCTCTCCTTATTTCATTGTCAGATTCTTACTGATTGTACAAGATTTTGGCTGCCTAGAGCTATCCTTAAACAGAATAAGTTATTTTGGGAGATTCTCCCCCATTTTAAATAAAGTCTGGAAGACCACTTTGGGGAAGAAATTGTTGCTCAGGTTCAAACTGGACTATCTGGCTCCTCTTCCACGTGTGATTTTGTGAGTACTAATCATTCTCGAGCAGCGGTCCTCAACCTATGGGTTGCGACCCCTTTGAGGGTTGAATGACCCTTTCACAGGGGCCACAGGGGTCACCTAAGACCATCGGAAAACACATTTCTGATGGTCTTAGGAACCAAGACACCACTCCTCTATCCGTCTCCAGGCTGGTCCTCCCACATGCAGATACACCCAGATACAAGTATTAAAGGGTCATGGCATTAGGAAGGTTGAAAACCACTGTTCTAGAGAACACCAAATGATAAATCCACAAGGACAAGCATTCATGTGAAATGTAAGGAACCAGCTATTCCCAGCTCAATGTTCCATCAAACCATTTCTTGTAAGCCCTCATTTTCTGTCACACTGACAATGACTCTTTTATGAAAACTACCAAAGCTGTCAACTTGGGCTCTCACAGTTCTGAACAGTTAACTTCAAGGTAGAGAATGGCAGTGGGGAATAATGGAAAGAACACTGGACTCAGACTCAGATGGTTTGACTTACTGTCATAGTTCCATAAGCAGAATTACACTGGGCAAATCACAGCACTTTTCTAAACCTGAGTTTCCTGTTCAATAAAATGGAAAGAAAAATACCTGACATTTGTAAAGTGTTTACCACAGTGCCTTAACATAGTAAAAGCTGTATAAATGCTATTGTTGTTTGTTTCCCTCCTCCTTTGTCTTCATTATTACTATTATCATTACCTTCATTTATTGGCTGGTTATGAAAGTACTTTGAAAACAGTAAATTATTACACAAAAAGGCATAAGAAATTGAGTGGTGAATAACTCTTCTAACAGAAACAAATAAAACACTAACCTTTGTGGACTATAGAAATGCTTAAATAATTTGGATCACCCAAGTAAATTATGTGATTACTTCCTTGGTCTGTTTCACCGGATACCATGTAATTAATAGTTGGGCAGCACAAGAAAACTATTTGAATCCAAGTATCACAGTCTAGCTGAAAAATGTTAACTAAATGTGGCTTATGTTTATATGTTCTAGATATGGATTTTGTTTTCATGAATCATATAATGCAGGAAAAGAGAGAACTTAAAATATTTGTTCATCTCAGTAATTCTGTAGCTTCAGAAATATGTGCAACACATACCAGGGCCTACCAACCAGTTATTAACTGATGATGACACAAATGATGAATTAGCCTGGCCAAAAAAATCCCACCAAAACCCTAAGTGAAAAGGCTAGTATTTCTTATGACCTTTTCAAATAAGTTGTGTTTCAGTGCCCTAATTTATACAAGGTTCACAAACCACAAGATAACAGAATAAGTCAATGTGAATAAGTAAGGTATTTATTATGACTTTTCTCTGACTAAAGAAGTTTGGAAAGACATAGGCTTGGTGAGTGGATGAATAAATAAATGGACTAACATGCCTTTTTCTAAAGGAATGGTAGTATACAATGTCTGGAACATACTAAGTGTTCAAGAATTGCTTACTGGATTATTACTAAATTGATTATGGTTCTGAGAAAGAGCTAGAAATTGGTTATGGAGGAGCAAGACATAGTATGTATAAGGCAGGGTAGGTGGCAAGAAGATGGCATGGGTGGATAGATGGATGGATAGGTTCAGAAGTAAAAGTGAAAAGTGATTTTGTATTTTCACTTTTTAAAATATATTCTTGAGCTCAAAAAATTCATTAGCCAGTTGCCAAACTATTGATGACAAACCTTTCCCCAGTTAGTCAGACTAATAATGATCAGAAGTAGACAGTCACATCACTGGGACTATACCTGAAGGCTTTCTAAGCTTGAAAGTGAAACAGACTAAGGAAGTAATCAAGTAATTTACTTGAGTGATCTCAATTATTTAAGTATTTCTATAATCCACAAAGGTTAGTGTTTTATTTGTTTCTGTTAGAAGAGTTATTCACTACTCAATTTCTCATTTGTTTTTGTATAACAATTTACTATTTTCAAAGTACTTTCACAATCACCCAATAATGGAATTAATGGCAATAGTGATAATGAAGAAAAAGAATGAAGAAGAGGACAAGGAGGAACATGTGGGAAGCTGTGAACCACTGTCATGGCCTCAGCTACCCAGGCTATGTAATCACAATACTGAGAAGAGATATCGTAATATGATTTCCATGAAATTATTTCAAAGATTTTTTAAGTATGCAATTCAGAAAATACACATGAGATTACTGGAATAGCATAGGAAAGAGTCTTAAAGATCATCTAATCCAACTTGTTAATTTTATACGTGAGGAATTTTAAGACCTTGAGAAAGGTCCCACAATGAGTCAGTGACAAGTTAGACAGGAGACCAAGATTTGTGACTCCCTTATTTGTAAGACTTCAAAGGTTTGAACTTCTATGCTTTCTAAAATGGTATAAAAGAGAAAAGAACATTAACTTTGCCTTTAACTCTGTATATAGAATAGAAATTAGAAATATGTCAAACTAACTACTCCAAGAAAGGCAAAGCTCCAAAGTGCTCAGTGATGCAAGGAAAAGATGGAAAAAAAGACTATTTATTTTGAAGATTGATAAAACCTCTCAAATGTTCTATGGTTGGCAACACTAAAGATATATTTTGCCAAACATTTTCTGTAACCCCCTGTATAATTCAATAAGAAACCTAAGATGCATGTTTCTAATTCATTTACACTTAACTCATTAAAATTTAGATCTGTAACATCTATCTGTAATATCCCAGAAGCCTTTTTCAAAACATTCAGAGTCTTATCTTTGATGTAAAAAATCACATTTTACCAACAACAAATGCAATTTTGACCTGGAAATATGAGTTTAAAGTAACTTTTCCAGTTCTTAACACAGGAAGTTCAAATGTTCTCTTAAGTTAGGAAAACCACAATCCACAATGGAATCTTAGGTATTTTGTCTCCTTTAAACTGATGCTAATTATCCATTTTATTCTGTGCCAGGCATACAGAAACACCTAACTTTACCTTTAGTAAATCATATAACCATGACATTCCAAGTACCCATTTTAGGGGGATAAGAAATTCGTTTTTCTCAATCATTTTCAGTATTGATATCATTTAGTTAGTGGAATATAATGGAACTTTGACCAGTCAGAATTTCTGAGCACAAATTATTCTGTCTATCTAAACTTTATCCATAGTTTACTCCCAGTAAAACATAGGCTTCTTGAAGCCAGTGACTCTGGATTTTGTATTACCAATACTTGACATAGAAACTTGCATACAATAGACACTTTTAAAAAATTTAGAATTCAATCGCAAATTTAAACTTAAGGAGATATTCACATACCTATACATGTGTTCCTATATATTTTAAGGATTTAAGTGGAAATCTTTTAAAAACTGCATTGTATACTTCCTGGCTTTCTGAAATAGAGGGCACAAAATATAAGTCAATTTTCCTTACTGACTTAGAATTAGCATTATTGACATATAAGTTGAAAGAAATTTTATAGATCAGAAGATTGAGATCAGGAAGGGACCTTAGAGGTCATCTAGTCCAACCCCTCTTATTTACAAGTATGATTAAATGTAATCACTTAACTCCCATAGTTAGTAAGTGATGAAATTTGCACACAAACCCAGCTCTCGTCATTTCCAATCTGTACTGTTTCCATCACACCATATTAGTCTTAAAATAATTATTATATTATATAGAATTATAGTGATACATATTCAGGTCTATAGAGATACATGGATTTATACTACATGACCTCATACTACTGATTTTTAAATTTTCGGTCTACTTTTTCTATTTTTTGTCTTCTTCATTAACTCAAGTTGCCATTCATTACTGTTGACGCTCTCACTGTGCCTATAATCCACTGTGGACTTGGTAATAAATTGGCAGGTAATAGATGCAATGTTAATAGATAAATTGAAAGAGCACAGGGTATGGAGTCAGGAAGATCCAAGTTCAAATGGGGCTTTAGACACTAGATAAGGGACCCTGGGCAAATCACTTAACCTCTGTTTTCTGTTTCCTTCAATATAAAATGGGGATAATAACAATACCTACCTTGCAAGAGTGTAACAATATCATTAATAATGTTCGCAAAGCACTTAGTATAATACCTGGTATACAGAATCACTATAAAAATTCTTATTCCATTCTCTCCCTGCCCCCTCAAATGTTTGGAAGACAATTATTCTTATTCTTTCTGTATTAACATAATATAGTATATATTTTAATTCAATTCATTAAGTATTTATTGCTATGTAATAATGTGGGACAGGAACTTTTCTATACACTAGGAATAGAAAAGGAAAAATGAAAATTATCCCCATTCATAATTTACATTCTGTAATTAAATTTAAAAATATACAAAGCAAAAAAAAAATGTTGAAGGGTGGGAGGACACTAAATTTTCTAGGTGGGTTGGGAGATCAGTGATAATTAGGGAAGTAGATTAGCAAGGGATTCTTTCTTAAATTGTGGAACACTGTGAGGAAACTTTAGCTTCTCTTGGTCCCCTCATCTTTCTTTTCCCCCACCCCCCGACAGTGAATGATGAAGAGAAGTAGCCTGGTCACAGGGCAGTCAAGGGTTCATGCCTATTATAGTGATGCCTTTGGGTGAAGAATTCCCTGAACTATAAGGATCTGGACCACCTCAGACTAAAAATTTATTGAATATGGATGAAAGAATTTTAGTTTTCTATCCCCTTTCATGCCCCAGCATCAATTTTGGTCAGGTTGACTTGTTGAGGAGAGAACCATGCTCAAGTGTGGAAAGGACATATGCAATTATGCACTTTGGAAGGGCCAGCAGGTATACAAGGATGCAACATTAAGGGGATACTGAGAGACTGGAACTTCTGAAAAATTACCTCAGGTGAATGGGTAACTCCCTCCACCCCAAAAGATAAATTAATAGTTATAATTACATTATATTAAAATAGTATGGTTAGCAACACCCAAGATGTATTAACCATAAATGTCTGAGGTATTTTATCCATTCTCAAAATCATAGTCTTTTCCATCTTTTTCTGCATACTGAACTTTTGGGGCTCTGCTGTCATATTGCATTATATTATATTAATTATACTATATTATATTATACAATTATAATATAATCATATCATATATAATTATTAATGTAAACATAAAATATATGGTACAATATACTTATGCAATATATTCTGTATAATATAATTATGACATATAATTAATATTATACATAATTACTATTAATATGCATAATTAATGGCTACTAATATAAGAGAATATAATAGAAAACTTTACAATAGTTACCATTTCATATTTGTAAAGCTACACAGAAGCAGCTTTCCAGAGGATGGCTGCTGTGAATAGCTTTCAAGACTCTGATTACACAGTATAGCGAACACTCTATTTATTCAATAACAAATCAGAGCAAAACATTCACAGAAAATCAAGGTATAGCATTCACCATGTCACAACTCAACAACTTATCACTAATATGGCCACATAATTTTTACCACAGTGGTCACATAGTTTTCAACAAAGAACAATCATTTAGTAGCTCAATCATTCAACCCAATCATTCAATCATACCCTTAAGGGACACAAACTACAATAGTCCAATTTCTCTACTCCTGGGTAGTACATTCATTTAGTCAATCACAGAGTCCTTAATTCAATCACAAAGTACAATCACAAATAAATTACAATTCTATCAGTCACTACTCAACAGAAAATGACACAGTTCAGCAGACAGGGCTTCTAGCTGTCTGACCATTATATCCATACCTAGTTAGTTATCAGACAGGGAAGCACCAACATCTGGGTTTTCAAAGCTGGGAGGGGCTCATTGGCTGCCCAGAGTCTCATCTGGCCAAATCATACAACTCTTCTGAAAGTGAGTCCCAAAGCAAAACCTCACATCTGGGCCAGTCACTACTCAGTATTCATGGAGAGGTCTTTTCATCTCGACTTGAGGTAGATACTCAGATTCCCTGGATCCCCTTCCATGGTGCCAGATCCTGCCTGTATTCACCAAACTGTCACCTGGGTTCAAAGACAGACAGCTCCCAGTTCCTTGTCCGGCTCTTCATACAGTTCCTGTTCCATGCTAAAGCTCACAGAATCCAGTTCACCTTAAATCCTTCACAGTCTCTGTTCCTAGGAAGTCAAGGCTTAACAAAGCCACAAACAGACAAAATACTGGCACCACAGTCATGCTTCCTCAGTCTTCTACAGCTCCAGCTGGCCCTCGGACTCAGCAGCTCCTCAGCAGCTTCTCAGCAGATCTAGCTGGTCCTCAGACTCAGCAGCATAAGCTCCGTTCAAAAAATCAAAATCACTTTATCCAGACTCCACATGGCTTGCTCCAAGAAATTCTGTCCCAGTTCTAAATTCTCATTTCTCTTCTCAATTCTCAGTCCAGCAGTAGCAGCCCAGCCTCCAGATGCTGCTGAGAGATATTCTTTCTCTCTCTGGCAGAGCAGCTGTTGCCTACACAAAGCTTACCTCAGGAAATTTTGACTTTCCAAGCCAGGGTCTTTCCTTGTATACTGTATTGCTCCTCCCTATTCAGCCCCTTCCTTTACATCAGCAACAGGGGTTCTCTGTTCAGCCCCTTCCTGTTACATCAGCAACAGGGGATCACACCTTCTGTTTCTTTAATAGAGGCTTAATTTGAAACTAGGTGCTAAATACCTATCAGCTTAGCAATACAAAAGAAACTTCAAATTTCATTACTATTACAATATTAGATTATAATTTACTCATGTTTTTAATCAATATATGAATTATTCATTATAAATAGCTTAAAAATAATTGTGGAATAGTAGATAGGAAGTTATCCTCCAAGCCAGACAGACTTGGGTTCAAGTCCTGCTTCTGACACATAATGTCTCTGTGACTCTGGGTAAGTCATTTGCCTTCTTGGTGCTATCAGTCAACTCTCTATAACTAAAAATTACAGAACCATTGCAAATTTTCAGTGAGTATTTATTCAAGGGAAGTTCCTCATGCCAATGAAATCACCAAAATGGAAAAAAAGAATAGTATGTTTTCTAAAGTGCCTTGCTTTAGTGGACAACCTTTATGACATCTCTTCTGGCAGCTTACAGAACTTTTCTTTTTAAATTTTTCATAGGAAGTCTATCTAGTTAAGCAAAATACAACTATATATGCATGTATTTTGAAACAAACTCATGTTTTACCAAAGTAAATTCAAATTCAACCTACCTTCTCAATGCTATTGTTGATAACTATGCTAGTCAACCCCAAAACACATTTTCAGATAAAATTACCTTTGTGGCAGCCCAGAAGATAGGCAGATTTGGTTTGAAACAATGGAAGTGTATCTATAGCTATCTATATCTTTATCTATAGCTATCTGTATCTATATCATCTATATCTCTATGTCTACATTCTATACCAATATTGACATCTATTCTGTATAATCTATATCTACATCTATTTTTCTTCTCAGATGTCTCCATAAATACTGCCTGGAATTCTAAAAATTAAAGTTATTTTTTTGGTTTAAGACACTGTTTCCAAAGGAAACTGTAAAGAAGAATGTTACATAAATTGACAGTACCATATAATGCATGAGCAGATCTTAATTTCTTTCTTAACAAATGGAGAAAAGGATCCTGAAAGGATACATGCTCAACTAAAGCAAAATATTACATTTTGGATAGCTTTAAGTTCTTGGAAGTTTTTCCTTACATTTCATCTTTTACCAGTTCCTTCTAATTCAATTTTTTGGGACTTTTCTGAACAAATCTAATCTCCTTCCTACCTGTCTGAAAACCATGATTCTGTCCCCTCTAAGTCTTTTGTCTAGGCTAATATTTAGCTCTTTATTATGTCAACCAGTATATTACCTACAATTTCCAGCTATCAGTCATTTGCAAATTTTTATCAATATTCCTTCTAGGCCTTCATTCAAGTCACTGATGAAAATCTTGAATAGGACTAAGCAAATGAGCAGATAACTAGTAATGAACTAGTAGGCTGACAATGATTAATCACAACTAGGATAGTTTCTTGAAAGTTATGAATCTAACTAAATGTAGTATCAAACAATCCAGAATTTTTTTTTAAACCACTCTACAATATGAAACACCTTTTCAAATGTTTAGCTGAATTAAAGTGCACAATATCTTTCCTTAAAGTCCTGAAGATAAGAGGAGACTCTGGGTTCACAAAGGCTCTGGCAACAGAACACAAGCTATATCAGGTCTACCAAATTGGAAAGGATTTAAGTATTTGTTTAGCTAGAGGCTATGTTTGTTGACAAAAGACCAACTGACCTAATTTTGAGAGATTTTATTGCTAGAAGGATGGCCACAAATTGACCTTTTTTTTTTTCTCCAACCACAATAACTTAATACTGTCTATGAAGGTATAGAGGTCATGATCTGTTTCAGTAACAGTAATGCCACACCAATACAACCTGAAACTTTTATAGTATTAAGGTGTGGCTATAGAAATTTCCCCCATCTACAGTCTGATAATCTCATCACAAAAGGAAATATGAATAATTTTACAAAAAATGAACAAAAAGTGGCTCCTAGTGATTGTCATTTTCTTCTATATGTGGTTTCTTGGAATCCATCTTTTAAAATCTGGCTTATCCAGGCTTATACGGTCACTTTTGTTCTCCAAGATTTCTTACATTTTAGTGACATGAATGTTTTTGTTCCATTTTATTCAATATATTGGCATATAATTTAATAGAATCTTAAAATTTGAACTTAGTTAAAAGGTTTGGCTGTTTTCTTATCTCCTTACTAAATTTCAATGCCCTCTTAGATATATTTGTTTTATCCTTTCTCATCTGAAAACATTATTTTTGGTGGAAATCTCTATTTGGCTCTGACAAAAGCAAGGTAACAATATTACTTCTTAATTATTACC
>CM053587.1:251464362-251504363 GCA_028646515.1 Pseudochirops corinnae
AATTCAATATTCACAAGGAGGAATAAAAGTACAAACTCAAGCTCTAGATTTTTCTTATTGATGAGTGAAAGGTTAGTATTTTCTTTCCACAGTTATTTCCACACTCATTAGTAAAGTTTGGGAAGGTGAACTGAATAACTTGAAGTAAATGACAGAGGGTAATTTGGAAAACTTTGATTGCTTTTTCCTTCATTTTGTATAATTTATTCAGTACATAAGTGGTCATCTTGTGTATGTTAAAGGCTGACTATGTTGTAGGCACTGTCCTAAGTTCTAGGGATACAAAAAAAAGCAAAAACAATCCCTTCACTCAAGAAGTATACATTCTAAAGAGAGAGACAACACAGATTCTAGATACACAAAGAGTAGAAGGAGGTTAATCTCACAGAGGAAGGCCCTAGCATTTGGGCCAACCTGGAAAGACCTCCGAAAGAAGATGTCATCTGAGCTTGAAGCCTTGAAAGAAGCCTTGAAATCCTGAAAGAATATAGTCAGTCAGTAAACATGTATTAAAAACCTACTACATGTGCAAAGCACAGTAGAGAAAAAGAAAGGGGAGGTATTCCCCATTTCAAGGAAATCACAGTTTAATGAAGGAGTGGCATATAGACAGGTATGTACTAACAATACATATACATAATAAAATTAGAGATAACAAAAGGAAAGCACTAGAAGTATCAGGAAAGGCTTCTCGTAGAAGGTGGGATTTGAGCTGGGGCTTGAAGGAAGATAGGTAAGGCAAGAGGCAGAGATGAGGAGGAAGAATATTCCAGCAATAGGGGACAATCAGTGAAAATGCCCCAAGACTGGAGATATACTGTTTTATGTGACAAACATTAAGGAGGCCAATATCACCAGACTGCAGACTAAATGGTGGCTATAACATGTAAAAAAGAGCAGAAAGATTGGCAAAGAGGGAAGATATAAAGGGCCTTAAATGCAAAAGTGAGGATTTTAGATTTGATGTTGGAGGTAACTGTTGATATTTGTCTTCAATGTCTGACCAAGCTCTGTGGTGGACAGTGCCTGCTTTAGCTGCCTTTCATCGCCTTCTTGGAGCCACAAGTGAGAATCAGGTAAGAGGCAAACATCAAAGGTGGATGAGCAACCATGAAAAAATGCTCAGCAAGCTCTCATACCAGAGGTGCTAGTACTCCTTGAACATTTCATACAACCTCCTGGAGGTAATAGGGAGCCACTGGAATCTATTGGGGTAGAGGAATTACATCTATGCTTTATCATTTTGATAGCTGAAAGGAAGATTGACTGCAGAGGGAAATGAATTGTGACAGGTATCAATCAGCAGACTATTACAATGGTCTGGGTATAAGCTGATGAGGGATTCCACCAGGGTGCTAGCATTATCACAGTAAAGAATGGAGAATATAAGAGAGATGTTATGAAGGTAAAAATCTATAGGCCTTGGCAAAAAATTGGATATGGGAAGTGAGAGAAACTGAAGCATCAAGGATGACACCTAGGTTGAAAGCCTGGATGACTGGGAAGATGGCAGTTCTTTCAACAGTAATAGTGAATTTAGAAGTGCAGAGGGTTTGGAGGAAAAGATGAGTTCAGTTTTGAATATATTGAGTTTAAGACATCTACAGAACATGCAGTTGAAGAAGCCCAATAAGCAGTCTGAGATTTGAAACTGGAGGTCAGAAAAGAGTTTGGGGCTGAATGAATAGATCTGAGAATCATCAGCATAGAAATGATGATTGAATCCATGAGTTGATGAGGTCGCCAAGTGAAACAGTAAAGAAAGAGAAGAAAACAGGGCCCAGGACAAAGTCTTGTAAGATACCACAGCTAGTGGGTGTGACCTGAACTAAGTTGTAGGCCAGTGGTTCTCAACCTGTGGGTTGCAACCCCTTTGGGGGTTGCTTAAGACCCTCTGAAAACACATATTTATGATGATCTTAGGAACTGAGACACCACTCCTCTATTCATCTCCAGGGGGGTCCGCCCACATGCAGATACACCCACATTTGAGTATTAAAGGGTCGCAGCATTAGGAAGGTTGAGAACCACTGTTCTAGGCAAAGGACACAGGAATGACAGTAGTATAGGAAGAAAACCAGGAAATAGTAGTGTCATGAAAGAAAGAAGAGAGCATCAAAGAAGAGGGTGATTGATTTTAAGAAGAGGTGGTGATAGAGAATATTTCATGCATGGGGGCAATAGAGTTAGCTAGTATAAAGTCACTGAGACAGGTGATACGAATCTCAAATGCAATGAACTAGAAAATGGGGAGTATGAATGGATTGTAAAGTGCATTGTTGGGAGTAGAATGTGAGAAGATTGGAAAGGTAGTAAGGGATCAGAGCATAATAAGTTTCAAATTCAATTGAAATAAATTTATATTTGATACCAGAGGTAATAAGGAGTCTGTAGTTTACCAGAGTTTACCAGAAGGAAGAAGGGTAGTAATTTAGGAAGGCCTGAACTTTAGGAAAGTCACTTTGGTGAATGTTTGGAAAATGAATTAGGAAGGGACATAATTAGAGCAGGGAGATCAGTTAGAAAACTATTGCTATAGTCTAGGCAAAAAGAGGTGAGCCAGGGCCTTCCCACTATGAGTGAAAAGATGTTTACAAGTGATGTTATGAGGATAGAAATGACAAGATTTGGCAACTGTTCGGATATGTGTGGTGACTGGGAGTAAATTGTTGGGGAGATATACCAAGGCTGCAAATCTGAATAAGTAGGAGGATGGTGATACCCTCAACAGTAATAGAAAAATTGGAGAAAGGAGAAGGAGAAATAACGAATTCTATTTGGGGACATGTGGACTTTAAGATGCTTACTGGATAAAAAAATATGTTTGCTGGATATCCAATTTGAAATGCCCTGTACACAGTAGTGATATGGGATTGTAGCTATCTGGATGAATGTAAATACACAATATACATAATAAATACATGCATGTGCCCACACATTTATATATGCAGAAATATAGGCTACATATATTTTTGTGTGTAACATATACATACATATATACACATGCATGTGCATGTATGTATATGGTAATTGAACCCATGGAAACCAGGGTCAATCACTTACGGTGGTAAAGAAATAAGGCGTATTTCAGTTTTAAAAATGGATGGTAACATAGAAAATCAAGATCAGTTTCAAGCCTTTTCCTTACATTAGTGAATATATTTGAAAAAAGGAGATAATATAAATGAACCTTCATGGAAGAAAAAAAAGTTAACACCTGCTCTATTATATGGTTAAGATACTCTGAAATTCATTTCTTCTTAGACATGTGTGGCAAATTCATCATTCATGGCTTCCAGAAATACTTGTTTATTTCTTCCTCACATCCCTGTGAGGTGGACAAAAAAGGTATAATTAGTCATATTATGAATCACAGATGTAGAGGAAGGAGAGATCTTAGTCTGATCCTCTCCAATTTTACAGGTGAGAAAAAAATGAACTTTAGAGAGAGATTTCCCATTGGTCATGTGGCTCTTAAGTGGGAGTATTCAGTCTCAGACCTAGATTTCTTTTAACTCCAAATGAAAACTATAGAGGAGATGAAAATGTATTTCTTGTAATGAAAACAGCATGTGACTTCAAGATACATATTTGACTTTATAATGATATTTTAATCAGACAATAGTTTCACATGGAGATAGTATGAGGTGACAGATATGAAATCAAGAAGACAGGGGTTCCAATTCTGCCTGTGATAATTTACTAAGATTTGTGATCCTGGGTAACTGACTAAATCTTTGTGCTTCAGGTAGTCCCTAGGATTTAAGAACTAAATCATTGATGACTTTCAGTCTTAAGTGGTCTAGGGAGTTCCCAAACAAGAATTGTTTAATTGAGGAAATCATAGGTTATTCTCCTGTAATATCCTGATGTACAAGGATAGCCCCTAGGTGATTTGGCACTCTGTGGAGTAACTGGCAATAAGGTTCAGGATTAGAATGGCTAGGCAGGGTAATGTGGTGAAGGTATGGTGCAGTGAGTCTGTCTCTATCTGATCATATGCATAGGCAGAGTATGAGGCGCCTGTGTGGTGAAGTCTTACATAAAATATAGAGAACCCATTCACTCCTAAATGATAGGACTAATAACTCTGACTTAGGGCTTTTCCCCTTAATTAAATTGTCACTATTTCTAGAAGGAATAACAGGTTAACCCTCATCAATCATTTTTTTATACCTCAATGGACATGACTTTATGCTATCATTTTCAGACAGCTTGTTCCTGTTGGAGAGAGGAAAGAGAATATGAAATGTACCACACATATGAAATGTTGGATAGAGAAAGAAGAGGAGAAAGGTACTTAAAAGTGGGTGAGAACCAGAGGCAGAAAAGACTATGTTCTTTCACTACGTAAACAATTTTGAGTACAGCTAGCTTTGCATGCTTCTCCAGGTATCTTTTTTTTTTTTTTGCCTCCTCCTACTTGCCTTGACCTAATGTACTAAACAGCTGCATTCCCAGGATGGCTGACTTGACTTCTCTGACTTGTGGTCTCTTCATATATTAATTATTCCTCTTACTCCATTTTGATAGATTCATTCAAAGAATTTTAAGCTGACCTCTATCTAAGGATCTTAATGCATCTTATAAATAGAAATGGATTCTAAAAAAAATTTATCTGTATGAACACTGTTGATATTATTCAGGAACCAGAAAATAAAGGTCAGAGAAACACCGAGATATATCCTATATCATGCTTAGATTTTGGAGAACACAGGAAAACATTTTTTTGGATCCAACTTTGGATCTAATTCTCCTAACAATATCTTGTTCAAGGACACATGGCAGATCACTAGAAAGAGCCAAGAACTGATCTCAGGAGGCATGGTTTCCAGTTTCCTGACCAGAAAACCACATCCCTTTCTTACCAAGTTAATGGAATATTTTTAGCAAAATCCCCCATAAGACTTACCTCCTGTTAGCATGACAGCACATTTGCACATACAGTTGTCATTATCAGCATCTTTCGTGCTAAAATCAGCACCATGTAAGATCAGACTACTCTGTTTTCCTGCTGTCCCACTGTGGCCCTTTAAATACAACCTAAAATTGGAACAAAGAAAAATCAAATAAAACTTTCAACCTAACACAGCTCTTGTCATACTGATAACTGATTATATGCTTCAATTTTTCTCTTCATTTCCTTTCTGCTCTAAAACAGAACAAGTACACCTTCTTCAGATCACCAGTAAACCAAATATAAGACAAAAAGATGAAAATAACAACATTAATAACAGTAATAATATCAGACCCATCCCTGAAACAAAGATGCTTATTTTTAACTGCCATGTCCTAGTAGCATTGTTTGTCTTTGAATCAAGGAACATGGAAGTTTCCAAAGAATTAAAAATGAGTATCACTTAGACTGCAAAGGATAAGTATATGATGAGTCTAAGCAGACTGTAACTCATTACAAATGAAGGATTGTGAAGAACCCAGATTCACAACTGCCATCAAATAAATGTGTTATCAGAAAGGGAGATGGACTGCTTATGGAATGAGAATGAAGGAAAACCAAAGGATAGCCTATGTATCACTAATATCCTTGCTATGTTATGAGAAAGTAAAGAAGTGTAGGTGAACTATCTGTGGAGAATTTAAGGGAGCACTTAGACCAGAGTTGTACAGGATGAAAAGGCTTAGATGACATGCTATCTGTGTCACTGAAGTAAATAACCACATTGATGATATTTTAGATCCACACTGTTATTATAATTATAGTAAATACATTTTATTACCTAGTGGCCAACTTTGTTGTGATATATTTTGTCTTTGTCTTTTGTTGTGCTGCAATAAATATTTTAGAGTATATGGGAATTTTCTTCTTATATTGATGGCTTCCTTGTGGTATAAACCCTGTGATGGAGTCTCTGGTTCAAAAAGTTAAAGGTTAAATAAGGTTCAAAAGCTTATTTGCATAATTCCAAATTGCTTTTCAAAATACATGTATTATTTCATAGCTCCACAACAACACTTTTGAGTGATTTTCATTCCACAACCTCTCCATCATTGACTATTGCCATTTTTGTTCTTTTTTCCCCAATTTTCAAAGTGTGAGGTAAAACTTTGTGGTTGTTTCTATTTGCTTCTCTCATTATTTGTGATTTGGAACATTCTTTCATGTAGTTGTATACATTTTGTAATTGTTCTTTTCAGAACTGTTTGTTCATATGTTTTGATCATTTATCTATCTATTTATCTATCTATCTATATATAGTTTATCTGTCTATCTATAGTTTATATGTCTTAGATACAAAACTTGTCAGAGAAATTTGATAACAAAGTGTTTTTCTTATTCAATCGCTTCCCTTCTTATCCAAGGATATTCTGTTTTGGATAAACTCAACTGTTAGCTGTTTCCTGAACTTTGTCCTCTGTGTCATCTCTACACTTGTTCAGGCTATTACTCATGACAGTAATGTGTTCCTACATAAGACCATAAATTTAGAGCTTGAAGGGACCTAAGAAGTCATCCTGTCCAATCTCCATATTTTACAGAGTAAACTCATGCCTAAAGTGAAAAAAAAAAAAAAAGTTGACTTGTCTAAAGCCACACAGAAAATAAATGGCAAAGCCAGGATTTGAACCTTGATCCTCTGACTCAAACTCCAGCTTGCTTTCCAGTGTACCATACAGCATGCTAAAATTCTATCAATCCTTCAAGATCCAGGGACCACCAGATTGATGAAGCCTTTCCCCAACAGAAAGAATTCTGTCTCCACACATTTTCTCAGTGTTCTGTCTGAATATCTGCTTCATCCTTAGTGCAGTCTACTTTGCGTCACATTCATTTGTGTTTATGATATGTCTACCTGTTAGATGTTAAGCTCTTTGAAGGAAAGGATTAAGTCATTTATTTTTAAGTCTTGTTTATTCACTGTCTAGTACAATAAAAAACACATAATAGGCACTAAATGCTTGTTGAATTGAAATGAACTGTATTAGTACACCATTTCAAACCAAGATAGATAAAGAATTATAATACTCTGCCATTAATAATTTTTAAAAGAAAAATCTTGATTTATAATAAAGACAACCATTAAGAATTTGAATTAAAAAGGTGATTAATAGTTAAAGGGATATTTCTCATGAACAAAAATTACTGATGATTTAGAATTGTTTAGGAAGTCTGGATTGTGTGGTTACAGGTAGGTCTGCTTGCATGTTCGTTTTTCATGTTTCTTTTAAACATACCATGCTAGAGAGGCATTTCAAAGTCATAACACAGCATTTCAAATCCAAAACAATCAAATGATGAAGTGTATGTGGAGGAGAAAAAGTGGGAATAGGAAAAGATAGGACAATTGGTGGGAGATTCTGTTGTTCTGTCCATTTTAAGTACTTGGCCTTTGACCCTCAGAGATTGCTTATGAAGTGTAACTGTTTATTTGTGTGTGTGAATGTATGTGAGAGACAGAGACAGAGCTTGTTTTGGAGAGAGGGTGTGAATGTTGATAACAGGATGTTTTTGTCTGGATCCATCTGCAACCCATCAGTATCAATCTACCAGTCTTGGAAATTCTCCTATTGCTTCTCTAGTATGGGCATTGGTAATTAATTTTCAGAAGGCTGGAGAGAGAAGGTATACAATAACCATCTCTTTCCATTGCCTTCACTGTCTTTTCTCCCTTGTTAATTTCATTCACTCCTAGAGATTCAACTACCATCTGCATGCATATGATATCCAAATCTAAATATTTCCTTCTAACCTCTCTTCCTAACTCTAAGACCTGAAGTTGCAAATGTCCACAGGACACCTGGATGTCCCATTAGCATCTTTTGAGATGCTGCATATACAGAATCAGCATATCAAATCCACTCTATTTTTCCTGATAATTCTCCCTCTGATTTTGCTACTTTTGTCTGTGACACTATCTTCCAGGTCTTGCATGTACATAACCATGGGATTCTCTTTTATTTTTTTGTCACCTTTACCCTTAAATGCATTCTGTTACAAGTCTTGTCAATTCAGCCTTTTCCAAGAGCTTTCACTTTTTCTCCTATCCAAATGCAACCATCACACTTTGAAATACTGTGTTGTAAATTTAAAATGTCCCTCTAGGATGATATCATTAAAGATAAGGTGGCACATGATTAAAAACGCTTACAAATGTATATACAAATATAATTTTATCTCATTAGTAATTTTTCATTGGTGGTGAAAATCTTTTAAAAGATGAATTCAGGAGCAGCTAGATGGCACAGTGAATATTACACTGGTCCTGGAGTCAGGAGGACCTGAGATCAAAACTGGTCTCAGACACTTAACTCTTATTAGCTGTGTGACCTTGGGCAAGTCACTTACCCCCAATTTCCCTGCCCTCCAAAAGGCAAAAAAAAAAAAAATTATCCACTCACAATTTGGACCCAGCAAAGTAAGTCCTTAAGATAATTATGAAAATTTGAACAGATATGTTTTCCCCAAAACAATGGTTTTCCTTGATCCCATTTAAAACTTTAGCTGAAAACCATGGATGTCCAGAACTAGATTAATAAGTTTCTCTCAGAGCTTGACTTGGTTTGTAACACTTTTTGTTAGTTTGATTTTTGAGCATTAATTTCACGTCCCCTCTTTCTTATATCCATTGCTACCAACTTAATACAGTCATTCATTAACATTTGCTTTGATGATCATAATAGCTTTCAAAGAATTTCTCTTCTTCACACTCTCTCACCTCCAATCCATCATTCAAAATTTGGTCAGAATAATATTCCATATGTAATAAATTGTTGTGTTATTTTTCTCATAAGTCAGCAGCAGCTCCCTATTGTCCACAAAATAATCTTCAAACTTCTCTTTCTAGTATTCAAGACTCATTACAATTTGATTTCATTCTATCTTTCTAGCCTTAGCATTTATAATTCTATTCCTAGTATTCATGATACGCTGATCTATTCATGATCAAAATGATCTATGGAGCCAAAATGAACATGGAATGTGCTCTTACATCTCCAGATCACACTATTCCATCTGCTGGGCATGACCTGCCTCTCGCTTTTTGTTCATTTATGTCTTACATGTTCTGTAGAGCTCAAATGCCTTTTCCTCTAGGATTCATACTCTCCTGATCTCTTCAGTCAATGACAATTACCTCCCTTCACTTATTATGTTGTATGATGTGTTATAGCTTCTCTGTTGATGCCTCATCTGCTCTACCAAACCATAAGTTTCTTAAGGACATATACTATGTCTTATCTAAACTCAGAACCTCTATTACATACAACATAACAGTGCTTTGCACACAGTAGGCAGATAAATGCATTTCTTGTTTTTTTGCTCTATTACTCTTTTATCTTCAGAAAAAAAAATTCCCAATAAAAAAGGTCAACTTGATCGTCTTCACCCAGGTATTGCTTCATTCAATATATCTCCTAGATTTCTATCCAGCTACTCTTTCCCTAGCCAATTTAGCTGCCATCAGAAATTTCCCTTTTTATATGTTTGCTTATTAAATTGCTTATCTCTAGCATACCCATAGGTGAGCCCTGACTTCCTATTCCATTGTCTAGACCTCTAGCATGGTCCAATAATCAACAGGTCCAATCATTGAAAAAGGGAGCCCCAGAAATAATCTTTCAAAGGCACTACTGCATTATTCCTTTTGAATGGATTTGCATATTTAATTAATGTTAGTGGATATATTATCTCTTTCTCTTGCTTTTAAAAGGTTAGTTGTATAGAAAACATCCCCTTACTTCTTTTTTAATTCTCATTTCAAGCAATATGTTTGCTCTTCTTGATTACTACTGGGCTTCCACTGAATGCAGAAGTGCATTTACCCAGTGGAAGGCATAAAAGTGGGGGAAGCTGTGGAGGAATGTTCTAAATTTCCCAGGGAAATATTCTCATTTCTTAATTACTAATCCCGGGACATGAATTCAACACATACACGTATTTTAAGTTAAATACAGTAGCTAAAGTTATTTCTAAAGAAAAAAAATTATAGCCAGGGAGAGAATGCTAGACCAAATAATAAATACAATACCATTCCCATAAGAACACTTTTAGAACAGAAAGAGGGAAAAACAAAGATGCAAAACAATGACTCTTCATAGAAAACCACTTCTGCCACAGTATATATCCACTAGCTGGAAATATAGTAGACATTTAAGTGTATAAAATGATAACTCTATCTGAATTTCAATGAAGTCACAACAACCTTACTCCACAGTGTATGAATAGCAGAGGATTCTATTATTATTGATAAGCTGTTTATGTGACAGAAAACTTAAGGATGTGCTGGAGCCAGCACCAACCGGCTTGCAAGAGTTGATTGTTAAATTATCAGGATGAGCATTTGCATCTCAGAAATTAGCAAATGTTTCAAATCAGGGCTTGAATTACTGAATTTTTGATCACTTTAACTTAAGAAATTGATGGAGCAAATGTTAATAAGGCATATTGAAGTGAAAAGTGTGGCACGTCTACGTTTTTTCCCAGGATGGCTGGTTGTTAAACATTTACCAGCCCATCATTTGGACACAGGCCTCGGATCAGGAAATCTGGTGGAAAAGTTCCGGCTACTAATGCAGGTCATCACCTTCTTTATAATGTATGGTCTTAGAACAGGGTTTTATTATTTTTTTAAATGTACGTGTGTGTATTTGTGATGGATCTGTCGGGGTATTTGGAAGAGACTTTTGACCTTTTCTTAAAATAATATTTTTTAAATTAATAATTTGTATATGTGTCAATATTAATATGTATTAAAATGTATATGTATAGGAGGATGTATGTGCATATAAATATATATGTGAGTGTGGGCATTTGTATGTTTATGTATACATAGACAAGAGGGCACAGGATGAGTTGAATATGAAGGGATGATATCTAAAAAATAAAATTAAGAGGTGAGAGAGGAATATATTAGGAGGAGAAAGGGAGAGATAGAATAGGGTAAATTATTTCATATAAAAGAGGCAAGAGAAAACTTTTACAATGGAGAGGAAGAGCAGGAAGATGAAAGGGACAGGGACAACCTGATTCTCATTGAATTTGGCCTGAGGAGGCAATAACATACACACTCAACCGGGTATCTTACCCTACAGGAAAATAGGGGGGTAGGAGGTAAGTGGGGGGAGGACAGAAGGGAGGGCAGATTGGGGGAGAGGGTAGTTAGAAGCAAACATTTTTGAAAAGGGATAAGGTCAAAGGAGAAAATAGAATAAGTTTTTCACAATGTAACTACAACGCAAATGATTTGGGTGACTACACATGTACAACCTATATTGAATTGCTTGTCTTCCCAGTGGGGGAGGTGAGGAGGGAGGAGGGGAAAAAAATCTGGAGCTCAAAGTTTTAGAAACAAATGTTTAAAAATTTGATTTTCACATACAACTGGTAAACAAGATATACAGATACTGGGGTATAGAAACCCATCTTGCCCTGCTAGAAAGTTAGGGGTGTGAAGGGGGAGGATATAAGAGAGAACAGATTTGGGGAAGGGAGAGGTATTCAGTAGACTTGCTATTTTGGGGTGGGGGCAGGGGAAAGATAGGGAGAGAAAAATTGTAACTCAAAATCTTGTGGAAATGAATGTTGAAAATTGAAAATAAATAAATTTTAAAAATTAATCATTTAAGGCAATGCCATATTCTGGTTATAGAAGAGTAAATGTAAAGATGGACTTCTTTCCCCTTCCAAGTTCATAGACCTCTTTGAAAATCTATCCAAAACCCTTAGACGCTAGGTTAACAATTCCTGTTGTAGGGTGTTACCTAGAGCCTTGACAGGTTTAGTGACTTGCCTACGGCCACACAATCAGTACTTAAACCAAGGTCTTTCTGACTCTGAGCACTGCTCTTTATCAAACCCTCTATACTGCCTACATAATTTAGTGAGTTATTTTTTATAACAGTTATGAATTATCCAGGTTTATAATTATCCAGAACAAAACTTTCTGTCTAGGTATCTGATCCAGGTAAAACAAGGGTCAAGTACAAGTATATTCCTCTCTGTAACTGAGACAAAACTAAGATGATTCCCTATCCAAATGGCTCAAAATGCTGGCTGATTAGCAGAGTGGCAGCTCTGGTCATTGTACCTAAAGCCTTTTCAGATATATTTAGCTATCTCCACTATCTCTAGTTACTTAGTCCATACATCCAATATCCTGTCATATGTGGTGATGCAAAAATGCTCTTTAAATCAGATTGGAATCTACAAAATTATATGCCATTTAAAAGAATGCCTTAGTAAAAATGTTCCTCCTCCACTCTCTACATTTTTGCATACCCTTTTCCAGTCAGTGTAGACGTGGCTTAAGTGAAAGATGATGTGTTATGAGATAAAAACCACACATTCACTCCAGAGCAAAGCAGTTGGCTTAACGACAGACAACAGAAAGAAGCTGCCAAAATTCTGCTATACACACAATTGGATGTGACTAAGTAGGCCGCCAAAAACCAGAATCAGGGTATTTGACCCTTTCAACGTATTCTTCCTAATTAAGAAAAAATATTTATGAGCAGTATATGACTGGCTTTTTTTTCTCCACTGGTTTTATAAAATTCAGAAGAATATGTAAGGTGATTTTACATTCTTCTTGTTCTTGCTTCTTTAGTCACGTAGAATAAAAATCAAGCCACATCTTTTCTGTCATGTATGACATCTTAAAGAGGCAACAGGGGGAGGGAGATGCTAGGTGGTGCAGTGAATAGAGCCCCAGCCCTGGAATCAGGAGGACCTGAGTTCAAATCTGACCTCAGACACTTAACACAAAACTAGGTGTGTGACCTTGGGTAAGTCACTTGACCCCAATTGCCCTACCTTCCCCCCTCCAAAAAAAGCAAAAAAAAGAGGCAATGGGGCACTGTCACTACATATACAGCTTGAGTCAAAAAGACCTGAGTTTAAATCCTGATCCTGACACATAGTAGCTGAGTGATCTCAAGCAAATCATTTAATCTCTCTGTGACCCAAGAAAAACACTAAATTGTAGAGCATATGCTGGCCTGTATTGGTACGCCGGGTGTCCTAAAGGGAGTCTCCGTGCAATTGAAATAAGAGTTCTGCTCAAAATAGAAATAAACAAAAAATGACAAGTATAGAGAATAAATCATTAAAAATTTTTCAGGAGTAATTTTCCAATAGCATATTTATAGGAGCAAAGATTGAGAGTTGGAAGGAACCTCAAAGTCCTTCTAGTCCAACTCCCTCATTCACAGTAGAGGAAACTGACGCCCACAGAGGAGAAGAGACTTGTCCAAAGAGAAGGTAGGGACTGGCAAGATTTGAAGCCAAAGCCTCTGTCTCCAAATCCATTGTTCATTCTACTAAATACCTTCTCCTAAGCAACTATGAATGCAATAAAGTCTTTTGAAATAAGGAAGAATTTATCCTTGGGATAATATATTTTTCTTTCTCTAAAACAATTAGCCTAGCACCGAAATTCATTTCCCGCTGTGATCTCTATCTCTCCATTAAGGATTGTCATATTGTTCACATACTCACTTTTCTCTTATACTCTGGGGGTAAAACTTTCCTTCTTTATCTAAGTCAGTGGGAGTTGTACATATGACAAATTATGGGTTGGCCCTCACTCTTTCAAACAGTAGACAGATGCTCAAATATCTGAACTCCAAAGTCTTAGGTACTGACAAGTCAAGCGGATTTTTGTTTTAGCTCTGAGAACTCCCTCTGCTGCCATATGGAACTAGTTTGTCTTTCTCACAATTATTTAAAGAAAATAAAAAAAGTGACCTCCATGCTTTTCCTCTAGGGTCTGGTAGCAGTGACTGACGATGACAGGGCTTGGTCACATGGTCACTTAGAGATCCCTTTGTTTAGGAACATCTCTATGCTCCTTGTGTCACACACAGAGTGTGCCAGGTTCAAACAACAAGTGTAGAACACGTGGCACCTTTCAAAACTGCAATTAAACAATAAAATTTTGTCCACAAAGAAGTAACGAGAAAATGCACCTTCATCCCTGCCCTGGAGATATGGGGGCCTAGAGGTACAGAACATTTAATGTACTGTCAGATTCAACTGATGTGTTGGATCATTTAGCTGAATTGCTTTCTGGCTACCTCCTACTTTCTTCTTTCTTTTTTCATTACAAGGGATGATTCACTGGGAGAGGGGAAGGATTCATTCAGGCATGAAGATAATTTTTAAAAGATGTCAATAAAAAATTTAAAATATTGTAAGTGGAAATTTGAGATCAAAATTTTAAAAAAATCACTCATTCTGAATATGTCCAAGGAGGAAATGGAGGGGTGTGTGTGTGTGTGTGCGTGTGTGTGTGTGTCTGTCTGTCTGTCTGTCCTTCTGTGTATGTGTGTGTTGGGTGGGCATTGTTTATATTACACTAAACGGTAGGTGTTTTGTTTTGTTTTTTAAACTGGATTTCCTCTGTTTCTTTGTAAAAGACCGTTGATTGGTTCAGTATCCTGGAGATTCTTACCAACCAAGTCAAGCTTTGAGAAAAGGCTTTTAATCTAGTTTCTCGACATCCATGGTTTCAAGGAAAACCACTGTTTTTGCGGAAATGTATTTGTTCAAACTTTCATAACCATCTTAAGGACTTATTTTGCTGGGTCCAAATTGTGAGTGGATAATTTCAAACATGAAGTTCAAATAAGGCCTCAGACACTTACTAGTTGTGTGACTCTGGGCAAGTCACTTGACTCTGTTTGCCTCAGTTCCTCATCTATAAAATAAACTGGAAAAGGAAATGGCAAACCATTCTAGTTATCTTTGCCAAGAAAACCCCCAAATAGGGTCACAGAGTCAGACATGACCAAATTGGCTAAACAACAACAAAAAAACCAACATCATTTGGTTTTTTAGCTTCCAGGATCTTGTTAACTATATAATTTTACCGAGGAGAAAAGAAATTCACACCCCTTGTTACCTGAGTAACTGCTTATGAAGCAAGATTATTTTCTCTGGACAGTGGACAAGCATAAACCATAATCCTTAAATTACCTAAACTGTCCTTATTAGAGTAACTACAACCCTTGTGAATTATTTATAGGTAAGAATTAGGGACAAAGATGATCAGTATAATTTAGAGAGTCTGATAAAATATTCAAACACAATGAAATGATCATTTTTCTGGTTAGCTGTCCAAAAGAAAAAGTTATTTAATTAATCTTTTCAAAAAAGAAATGCTTGTAATGGTTGTTTTTTTTTTTTAATTAGATTTTTTTTTTCTATTTCTAGGCAGAAGACCATTGATTGCTTTGTATATCCTGGAGATTCTTACAAACTGAGTCAAGCTTTGTGAAAAGGTTACTAATCTAGTTCTGGATATCTACAGTTTTTAGTTAAAGTTTTAAATGGGGTCAAGGAAAACCACTTTTTTGGGGAAAATGTATCTGTTCAAATTTTTATAATTATCTTAAAGATTTACTTTGCTGAGTCTTTTATGAGTAATAAAAAAAAGATGGCACATTCTTTTTGCAATGCATTATGAGTAATAAAAAGTGAAAGACATATCTCTGCCTTAGGGGCTTAAAATCTTGTTGGAAAGATAAGCTATTATAGCTTACATCTATGTAACATGTGGCAGTTTTCAATATGAAATACATGGATGTGCAATAGATCTGTGATTTCATCATCACTCAGTGGGATAATTCCCTACCCCAAAGCAAATCAAAGCCTACTTATGACTCCATAGATAAATCCTAGTAAGTGGCCTGAAACATTTAAAGATCAAGTGATTTGGCTAATTCAGATACTTAGTAAGTATCAGGGGCAAGATTTGAACTCAGGTTTTCTTAAAGCTGAATTCAGCATTCTATGTCACGAAACAAATGGAGATAATGGAAGGCAATAGACTTCTGTAATTACAAAATCACAGTGGCTTAGACTTGAAAAGAACCTCAGAGGCCAATTCTGACCTGAAGAAGAATTCTCAGTCTAGAACAAATTTGCCTCAAGCTCATTTAGTTGCTGCTTGAAGTCTCCTAGTGACAACGAATTCATTATTTTCTAGTTTCCCTCTTTACCAATAGATAACTCTATTAGGAAGATTTTCTGTATATTGAGTCAAGTAACCTAAATCCAAACTTCTGCCCATGAAATTATATCTAATGTAATTAAAAACAAAAACCTTCAGTCATCTAGATCTTACATATCTTGTGAAAGATGCCTCATCATGAATCTCTTTAAGAGATTCTACAAGTTTAAGATGCAGTTTTAACATTTCATCTTTCCCATTAATAGCTGAAATTAAAATCTAGCCCTGCCAAAGGTATGGACATCTTTTTGATGAATCCCAAAATTCTACATGCCCGTTACAGAGCATTTGTTGTTGTTCAGTTATTTCAGTCATGTCCAACTCTTTGTGATCCCAGTTGGGATTTTCTAGGGAAAGATACAACAGTGGTTTGCCATTTCCTTCTTCAGCTCATTTTACACATGAGGAAATTGAGGCAAACAGGGTTAAATGACTTGCCCAGGGTCACGCACACACACCAGTTGGCACGCTTGTCCGCTAGTAAGCATCCAGTGCTGTGTTTGAACTCAGGTCTTCCTGACTCTAGGCCTGGTGCTCTATCTACTATACCAACTAGCTGCCCAGTACAGAGCATAGCAAGATTCATTTCCCCAGCAAACTTATGCAAGATGAAAGGTATCACCTGCAATTACAACGATAAATTCATTGTCTTTGAGTTGTTTTCTATAATGAGGGAAGAAAGGTATTTTCCCAACATACATGACTTTGCCACACAATAGTGCCCATATGTTTGGCACGATGTGTGCCACAACAAAGAAAAAAAAATGCCTTGGTATTGAGAGACTAAGTGAGGGGAAGAATATCGATTCTAGCCATTTCTGAGCATAAGGGAGATAACTGAGCCCTGTTTAATCATTTTATGTCTTAATGAAATTGCCAGAAATAAGCAGAATAACCACTTAAACAGAAAGGTTCAATGATCAAGGCCACACAAATAAGATATAGAGTGAGGATTTTCGCCCAGGTCTTCTGACTCCAAATCTAATACATTTTCATTATATTATATTCATTGTTTCCATAGAGACACTGGTTAGTTCAAAGGTTTTCAAAAATCACGATAAGCTCCTGATAATAATTTTTAGTCCTGACACTATCTAGTAATTTAATAGATAAATTTTGAAAATATAGGAAATGTACCATTCTGACTAAATAACATTTCTATTTGTTTCTCCCAAATAATTTCCCATTTTAAAACACTTCCTTTTTGTTGGATATAAAAAAAAAACATACTGGTATTGTCTGAAATAATTTGTGTAAAGAAACAGTTTGCATTTTTAAATTCTTGACCACAAATAATTAGTTTGTTTTACAATTAAAATTTGATTCTGAAATGTGTTCAATGCCAATTGCCTCATAATCCCCCAAACTATATGGTAGTGCATCAATAATGGGTCTGGAATGAGTTTGTAACTGCCAGAAGACAAAGATTTAAAGAAATAGCTTGAGGAATAGCACATTAAGATAAATATTTGGGAGTCTACATAAGACTATTAAGATTTATTATAGGACCTATGTCAAGAGATGCGTGCTTTCTGTTGGGAAATTCCCACTGGAAATGGTCTAGTCATTTTTGGAATCACATTTCAAAAGTTATTTCTTCATTATCACAGGAAGAGAGATTTGGTTCAAGATACCAAATCTTTAGATTATAATAGCTTTAGTTGAAAGTTCTTCTATGTAGTTGAGTGTCTATGTTTATAAGACAAGTCCCATGCATCTTGATTGCTTATAGGAGATGATATGACAGAAATTTGTCTTTGTGAATAGCTTTCTGTTTATTTGCAAGGGACTGTCAATGTGGTTAAAAAGGGAGAAATGAACTTTTATTATATGATGAAATTATGGAATTATTACAAAGTGCTTGACTGTGCATGTGAGACAAAACATTTTGTGCCAGTTGTGTGCATGACATAGATGAAAAATCTATATGTGATTAGTCTATAACAGTGGTTCTCAACCTGTGGGTTATGTTCAATTTAAATACATCCTGCATATCAGATATTTACATTACGATTCATAACAGTAGCAAAATATCAGTTATGAAG
Source organism: Pseudochirops corinnae (assembly GCA_028646515.1). NCBI lineage: Eukaryota > Metazoa > Chordata > Mammalia > Diprotodontia > Pseudocheiridae > Pseudochirops > Pseudochirops corinnae. Next base: position 251,482,376 of record CM053587.1, read on the forward strand.
AAGCAACAAAAATAATTTTATGGTTGGGGGTCACCACAACATGAGGAACTGTATTAAAGGGTCGCGGCATTAGGAAGGTTGAGAACCACTGGTCTAGAACAAAAAAGAAGTACAAGTGTTAAATTTATACAGCAAAGAATTAAGGGAATGATAGAGATCTCTAGATAACTGAGTATACTAACACTGAACAGATATAGATAGGTAGATCTGTTTTATACACCAGAGTATGAGTAGGAAAAATAGCATTTTTTTCAGTTAATTTTTTTTTTTAATTTCTGGAAACTCATGAAATATCCCCCAAACCAGTGATCCTCAGGCCTATGTGACTCCCTTCTGCATTTGCAGAGATGATGGCATAAAATAAGTAATAAGACACTGAGATTCAAATAGTTTATCTTGGTCTAGACCTTGGTCCAGCTTCTATGAAGTAAATTGTAGCCACTAATGTACACAGTAATAATAGCATTTATAGTTTTAAGGTTTGTGAAGTTTTTTTTTTTTTTTACAAATATTGTTTCATTTGATCCATACGATCACCCTGAGAGGTAGGTACTATTATTACCTTCATTTTATAGATGAGGAAAGTGAGGCAAACAGAGGGTAAGTGACTTGCCCAGGGACATAAAGCTAATAAATATCTGAGGCAGGAATTGACCTTAGGCCCAACATTCTGTCCACTGTGCCATCTAATTAGCTTAGCAACTGTTCTGCAATTATAATCTTAGAGGGTACTAGGGGCATTGAAAAGTGAATGATTTATTTAGGGTTAGAGATAGACCTTGAACACAGGAATTATTGACTCAAAGCTTGTTTCCTTTACACTATGCCATGTTTCCACATACTTAAGATTATCTTCAAAAATGAATTTAATTGCTGCTACTCTCATTGTGTGATTTTTGCACAGTGGTCAGTGAATTGGCACACTACCAGAAGAGCTTACGTTTCTCTATAATGAAGTCCTAAGTGTGCTTAACTGTGGAAAACATAATAATGGAGTTGGTTGGAACAAGGCAATAAGGAATAACAGGAAAGTAGAATCTAATAGAAAGGTTTCATCATTTTTGGAGGGAAGTGCCAAGTGATTGTCCCAAGTCTATTGTTCATTTGAATTATGTTCATTTGTATCAATAACCCAAATAAAAGGATAAATGTGTTTATGAAATACGTAGATAACGGCAAGCTGGAAAGGCTAGCCAATACTTTGAGTGATAGATTGAAGATCCCAAACTATCTCAATAGAAGAGAATACTTGGCAGAATCTAATAACACAAAATTCAATAGGAAAAAATGTAAAGCACTTGAATTTTGAAAAGAATATTTTTCAAATACAACATGAAAAAATTGTGTCTAGATTATAGTAAACACACAATTCATATGTGTTAGTGGACTGCAAGCTCAGTAGAAGTCAGCACTAGGTTAAGGTAGTCCAAAGACAACCATGGGGGCAGTGAATACAGCACCGGCCATGGAGTCAGGAGTACCTGAGTTCAAATCCGGCCTCAGACACTTAACACTCACTAGCTGTGTGAACTTGGGCAAGTCACTTAACCTCAATAACCCTTACTTCCTCCCTTCAAAAAGACAAAAAAAAAAAATTAAATAAAAAGACAACCACAGGTTTCATTAACACAAGCAGAGGGTCTTCTAAGTCAAGAACCTTTCTTGCTCTGATTTGATTGTGCCACCCTTGGAAAGGTGAATTCCATTTTTGGATCTGGATTTTAGATTTATTACCAGAATAAGGCCTTCACTTCAATTGAAAGTCATTTGTACACTCCTCTACACTCTCCATCCTCCTCATTCACCTCCCACCAGAAAATCTGAATTCTGCTCTCTCCTCACTGAATCCTAGGCTCAGAGAGAAAAGCTTTACCTTTATCTTTATTGTGGCCACAATCAGGCCTTGACGTCACTTCTCAGCCATTTTCAATTTATGTTGGAATGTATGTACTCTGCTCTCTAGTTCCCTTTAGGTGCTGTCTTTTCCTAATTAAAACGTAAGCTCCTTAAGGGCAGAGATTGCCTTCCTTGCCTGTATTTAGCAGAGTACTCAGTACATAGGAAATGTTCAATAAATCTGTTTTCATTTGTTCAATATGGAGTAATAGAAAAAATATTGGTTCAAAATCAGAGATTGTTCTTCTTGTCATTTCCGTTGTATCCAACTCTTTGTGACCCCATTTGGGGTTTTCTTGGCAAAGATACTGCAGTGGTTTGCTATTTCCTTCTCCAGTTCACTTTACAGGTGAGGAACTAAGGGAAACAGGATTAAGTGACTTGCCCAGGGTCACAAAGCTAGTCTGAAGTCACATTTGAACTCGGGAAGATGAGTCTTCCTGATTCTAAGTTCAATGCTCTATATAGTGTGCCACCTGGAGTCAGATGATTCTGTTCCAATCCCTATTTTGTCATTGACCAAGTACGTACGTCTTCATCTATAAAAATAAAAGGTTTAGATTTAATTGCCAGTTCTCAAAGTGAGATATGAAGACTTGGAGACCCTTCCATTTTAATACATTTACCTATTAAAATACTTCGTCCTTTTTCAACTACGTGTCTACATGAGGCTTGATTTTCTTGATATGCTTCAACCAAAATAACATATAGCAATGGATTGAATACAAAAGCATATATGGGAACAGAACTATCTTCTATTAAACCAGACACTAAAGTGATACGCAAAATGATGTGAAAGTGCCACTTTCTTCATTAAGTTATTTTTTGTTTTGCTTTGGAAAATATGGTTATTTTTTCTAATATATGTTTATGTTAAGACATAATGGGCCTATTATTACTTTACATTCATATTTTAAAAATTATTGGCTTTTATTTCTAATATGGTGAATGGTTATAGACATAAACCATATGAACAAAAGCTCTTTGGGGTCCTCAATAATTTTTTAATGCAAAGGAGTCTTGAAACCAAAATGTTTGTGAACCCTCAGACTAGATAAACTTTAAATTTCCCCTGCTCTAATTCTATGATCTTATTTGTTTTGTGAGCTACTAATGCCTTGATTTGGATATGTTGTTCCCATAAATTTATATAGATATTTGAAATTATGTTTGTAAGAGTCAAGAAAACTGGCTGTTGATATAAAAGAAATAGAAGGTGTAACAGAGGAGGACCTCCATAGCGGTTAGGTGGTGCAGTGAATAGAGCACCAGCCCTGGAGTCAGGAGGACCTGAGTTCAAGTCTAACCTCAGACACTTAACACTTACTAGCTGTGTGACATCAGGCAAGTCACTTAATCCCAACTGCCTTGCCTTCCTCCCTCCAAAAAAAAAAAAAACAGAGGAGGACCTCAGTATGATAAAAAGAAAAGCAGTGAATGTAGAGATGATACCTCCATGTCAAGATATATCATCCTTCTAAAACAAAAAAGTAATTTTTAACAGTGTTTTTTTAAAAATATTTCTCATCACAGTACATTTCCCTGTTTTCAAGTTTTGACATTTTCAGCTCTCTTTAATAAGTCTCTTGCTGTTGACTTGCAAATTCAAATATGTTGATGAATTAAATAAAAATAAGTTTATACTCCAAGCAGGTTTTCTCAAGCTCTCTTGACACTGGGAATATTGTTGCAAGTGACCCAAGTTTCAAAACCCCTGTGAAACATAGGCTCCAATGTTTCTCAACTTGACATGAAATTTGCACAGTACACACAAACTAGTTATAAATTCCGCCTCCAAAGAAAATAGAGAATCCCCATACTGTTATCTCTGGGTGCAACAACTTAGCTGAAGGACTTGCACTGAGAGAGTATACTATATTCTGCATCGAAAACATTTTAATGGTATCTATGTCAATAATATAATTGTTCCAAAGGTCTTAGAATTAGACACTTACAGTGACACATTGTTTCTAGTTCAAAATAAAATAAACACTCTTTGCAGGATTCCTTCAGTTTTCTAAGAATATACAAGGAAAATAATAAGTGCCAAAATGAATGATGTGGCACTAAGACCCCTTTAAAAAAATACCAACAGGCTCTTAAACATATTTCAACTCCCTTGGCGTCATCTGTGGCTGATAAAAAGTCAACTTTGAATGAACGGTTCACTGATGGTCACCCATTTATGGTCCAGGCTCTCAACGGATGCTGAAATAACTAAGCCAACTGGTCGTCTTAACTCCTTTATAGGTTACTCCTTCAAAATGAAGGTCTTAATGGTGAAAAGTTATGAGTGAGAATGGTGACTTCTTCCCAGTGAATAGTCTCATGATATGTATTTTCCTTTTTTTTTACTTAAAAATCAGACATAATATTCCTACATTCACATCTTTTGAAAAAAAATAGTACAACAGAGAAGGTGAGCATACTGTTACAGAAAAATATTGAGGCACATGGGAGGGGTTAAATAAGGGAGAGATATTTTCTTCCACAAGAATATAGTTATTAATGAGACCATGAAAAGTCCATTTGCAAGCAATGTCTAACACTTATGGCTTCAAGAAGTTGAGAGGGTAATAGAAGATGGTTTTCTTTTATAATCAAAAAGATTTATACTTTATACAAGAGATCCAGATACAGTCTAGCTGCCCCAAAGGTGAAGTAATGACAAAGGTCCTTGGACATTCTCTCTTAAACTTAACATGCATCACTTTGTATATACATGTATTTCTTTGTATATATCTTGCATCCCTTTGGTAGAACGTAATAAGGTCTTTGAGAACAAGGATTGCTTCATTCTTTTTGTCTTTGTATCCACAGCATAAAAAATTGGCTGTGGGTGAATAAAAGGATATAGACACTGATCATAATACTTTCACATAAAAGGTAAAAACTGATCAATTGTCATGATGACGATACTCACCAAACAAAGAGATACAGCAGCCAAGAGCAACAAGGTTTTAGAATATAAACTCATTTATAAAATCTTTCAGAGATGGAAAACAGGAGATTATGATTGATATCGCTTTATGAAACAGAAATGTGCTTATTTGCAAGAAGACTTTTCTAATCTCCCTTAATGCAAGTGTCTTCTCCCTGTGGATTATTATCTTTCTGTCTGTCTATCTATCTATCTATCTATCTATCTATCTATCTATCTATCTACCTATCTATCTATCTATCTAATGAGAATAATCTCATTAGATAATAATCTAATGAGAATAATAACACATGTTAAGGGTATCCTTAACGAGGGCAAGGAAGAGGCAAGATTTACAAGTGAAGATCTAAGTAGATCTAGATCAAAGTAGACAAAGTAGACCAGTGGGTTCCCTCATTATGACAGTCAGACAACATTTTTAATGAATATATTCAAATGAATATCCATTTTATACAATTTATTCAATTACCTTAAATACATACAATTTATACAATTACTTAAGTACATACAGAAGGCAAACTCCTACTATGTTAACTATTAAAAAAGAAACTTTTGACCTAGTAGAACAAAATGCTACCTCAATGGCTCTATTCAACAAGGTATCTCCAAGGCATACATCAACATGATGCAAGATTTCTTGAAAGAGGTTAAAATAGAATAACCTTGTTCAAGCGCCTTTCGATGGTAAATATCTAGTGATGCAAGACAGGAAGACTTAAGCTCTACTTAGAGGTTCACCACTGCCATGGAGGAGATTCACTACAAAGCCTATATTAATAAGGATTCCTACAGACAGTAAATTAGTCCAGATAGTTTTGTTGGAAGATGATATTGTGCTTGGTTGCATCAAAACAAAACTGGACCACTTTGGGGCTATAACTGGTTAGTCAGCCAACAAGCATTTATTAAGCACCTGTCATATGCCAGGTACTACAGTTAATACTGAGGATACAAAGAAAGGGGAAAAAACCTGCTCTCAAGGAGCTCACAACCTAAGAGGGGAGGTGACATGCAAATAACTAGGTACTAACAAGATAGAGGATAAATCGGACACAAAAGCAAATAGAGAGAAATCATTAACATTAAAGAGGAATTTAGGAAAGGCCTTTTTTTTTAGAAGATGAAATTTACCTGGGACTTGTAGAAAGTCAAGAGGTAGAGATAATGATGGAAAGAATTTTGTACGCAGCAGAAGGGGCTAAGAGAGCAAGAACTGGGAAATGAAGGGCATTGTGTGTGGAATAGCAAGTATGTCACTGTCAATAGATCGTAGAGTATTGAGAAGAGGGGGTGAAAAAAGTTCAAGAACTCTTTAAGGATTGGAGAAGGAGCAAATATGAAGGGATGTAAAGGCCAAAGGATTTTATATTTTGATTCTGCAGGTGATAATGAGAGACTTCTGACAGGGACACAAATCAGCAGACAATCATAATAATGAGATGATGAGGGCACCAGGGTGGTGGCAATGTCTTAGGGGAAAAGGGGACATATACATGAAGGTAGAATCAACAGGAGTTTGCAACAGATTGGATATTGGGGTAGGGGGTTGAGAAAGAGTGAGGAGTGGAGGATAATACCTAAGTTCAGAGTCTGGGTCTTTGGGATGCCTTGATACCATCAAGAGTTTGGCTTACTCTATTATGGGAAAAACTGAGTGGGCAAAAAATGACTTGTTTAGATTGATACATGTGGTTAGATGGATAATCTATGAAGATTGGCTATTTGTCTGTCTATCTTTCTATCCATCTAACTTCTTATCAGCAGCTCTGCTTAGTTTGGACACCACAACCATCCTGCCTCCCCCCGGATAAGTGCATCACCTGAAATATCATCACCTGCTTAGACATTGATTCAGCTTTGATACTCACTACCTCCTCAGCACAATTGGTTGTCTTCTCCTCTTTCACTGGAGGGCTGAATGATAGAGCAATAAACTCCTCAAACCTCCCATTAGAGATGCTTGAGAATTTTGCCAATAACATTTCCAGTCAGCTTCTCTGTTTGGCTGTGACTCCATGAATATCATTCCTGGCTCTGAATATCCTTTGGCCTTCAAATACTACCCTCTTTCAACTTATCTTTTGTATACTGTTTTGCTCTGCTAGCTTATAAGCTCCTTGAGGGCATGAACTGTTTCTTTTTCTCATTTGTAGTCTCAGTACTGTGTGGGTCAGAGACCTACTTACCCAATTAATGAAAATTCAGAGGAGCACTTGCGGTGAACAGGAATATTTTATTACCAAATTCCCGGGAATGGGGGCGTCCCTCCCGAATGCATGTCCGAAGAAGGAGGCCGCCCAATCCTCTTGGGGTTGAGGTTTTATACCCTGAGTGTCGTAAAAATACATTCTTTCGTCGTCCCTGACTTCTATTGGGTGAAAATGGGGGTACAAGCTCAGTGCGGGAAAAGGACAAAGAGGGAGAAGATTTTTCTAGGAGTCCCCACAGCTCTCATTGGAGGAGGTGCAGGGTCTCGTTTAGGCGCGAATTCAAACAAAGAGATCTCAGCTCCCTCTGCCCTGCTGTCCCTTGCCTCCGCTTGTGCAAAGGGTTGGGCGCACATTCTTGAAGTAGGGAGGCAACTCCGGTCCTCACTGGTCTGTCCCCACCCTGCCCCCAACAAAGGATCCGGCGCACATTCCAATACAGAGGTAAATAAGAGAGGCAAAGAAAAATAAAACCTATCTGGGGAGTCTTCACCCGGGGGGTCTCCCCATTCAGTACTTAACCCAGTGCTTGACACATAGTGTTGTTGTTGTTCAATCATTTTATGCCCAACTCTTTGTGACTCCATTTGGGGTTTTCTTGGCAAAGATACTAGAATGGTTTGCCGTTTCCTTCTCCTGCTGATTTTACAGATATGGAAGCTGAAACAAATTCGGTTCAGTGACTTGCTCAGGCTCACAGAGCTATATCTGAAGCCACATTTGAACTTAGGTCTTTCTGACTCCAGGCTTGGCACCCTATCTAGCTTCCCAACATATAGTGGGAACTTACCAGATGTTTATTGTTGAGTGACGAGTGAATCTCTCTCTCTCTCTCTCTCTCTCTCTCTCCCTCCCTTCCTCTCTCTCTCTCTCCCTCCCTTCCTCTCTCTCTCTCTCTCCCTCCCTTCCTCTCTCTCTCTCTCTCTCTCTCTCTCTCTCTCTCTCTCTCTCTCTCTCTGTCTCTCTCTCTCTCTCTCTCTCTCCTAAAGCTGGCCTTGGAGACTACATCGACATCTTCTGGCTTCACTATATTGTGGAAGGTTAGAAGAGTCATACTCATTAATGTAGCAAGACAGCTAAGGGGATCAGGAGTTTCAATCTCAGAGGGATAGAGGGGGTAGTTTGTTGGACTAAAAAGCACCATCTTTCACTAGTTTTAGAAAACTGAACCTTCTAAATTGTCACTAATTCAGCAAATTCCTGCAGCACTTAAGTACAATGAGTGGGATACCCATATTATCCAGCAGGGAAAAAGAGAGCCTATGAAACCCATTCTCAACTAAGAGCTAACAGGTTATTCAAGGCCATCAGGCTTTTTTTCATTTCTACTCCTAAAGAAAATTTCTAATTCTCAGGGATATACTATGTTGATTTCTACAGATATGTGTGGTAATACTTAGAAATTCTGTGGGCAAAATATAAAACACTGCCTATGCTGTCTAATTTTTTTTTCAATGTATTGATCAGCCTTACTAATCATTTTATTTCTATTTTTTCTTTAAAAATGATTTCTTACTAAGGATAGTTTTCTGGGAGGAGGAGGGTGAAGAACAAAGGGGAAAACTGAAGCAATTTAAAAAGACATCAATAAGCCTGATTTTAAAAAAAAGAATCTTTTTAGAAAGTAGAAAATGTTTCTGTCTCTACCACCATCCATTCTTCTGAAGGCGTAGGGAAAGAATATCTGCTCAGTACAGCTTCCACATTTTTTCTTTGGCTCCTAGAAATTTTATTTTACTCAAGTGGCTTAAAACTTACTTTTTGTTAGTAAAAACATTTTTTAGCAAGTCACAGGGATTAACAACAACTAGATCAAAATTCAAGTAAGTAAAAATAATCTCCCCTAAGCTGGAAGTATTAGTTGACAATAGCCCAAACTCCTTACAATCCTCAGGCAATTTAGGCTAGAAAATCTCAGAAGAATAGAAATAGCCATGAAATCCCCAGTCAGATACTTTTTTTTTCATCCTGATCAAGCCAGGAGTTTAGGAGGGAAAAAAAAAAACTGTTTTTCTTGCATCATCTCAACACATCTGCTACTGGTTCCAGCCAGAACCATGAGGCCCAGAGGATCAGAAAAATGAAAAGTATTATAGTGAATAATATGAAATAAATTCTGTCAAACATACAAAAAGGCATACCTCTACTTTAGGTGAAGAGCTAGGGGATGGGGATTCTAGTCAACAAATACTGGTTCTCTTAGTGCTGAGTGGAAACACACACAACAGAGTTTCAAATAATAATAAAATCATGAAATGTTAAAACTAAAAGAGATATTGACTCATTTAGACCAACACCTTCATGTTTCAGATGAAGAAACTGAGGCCCAAAGAGGTTAATTCATTTGTTCAAGGTCACAAAGCAAGTTATTGGTAAAGTCAATATCACTTCTCAGATCTCCTGATTGCTAGTGAAGCTCATTGCAATTTCCACTACAACATGGTGCTTCACAATACTCTGTCATGTGAATCCTAGATGGTTAATCCCCAAATTGTTTCCAGCCTTTCCCAGACCATGAACTTGTGTTTCATAAATTCTGTTTCTGTCTTTTTGAGTGAAGGCTTTTTTTTTCTAATCAATGTTGTAAAGGAGCCAAATTTCCACCTAGCCTCATCATTCACCTTCTAGAATTAACGAAAATAGGGTTAAAGGTTTTTCAGGTAAATGTTGAGAAACACTTGTCCCTTGTAAACTACTCATATTATCATCCCCCAAAGTCATATGATTTTAAGAAGATATTCCAGGTTTGTATGAATCTATAGTGCATAGAACAGTCACTTCAATCCAGACCCAATTAATATGGACATTTCAGACAGCTGCTAGGCTGATATTTATAGATCAAGGAGTCACTCATAGTTTCGAGTTGGAAGTAATCATCCAGACCATCTGACCTAACTTTCATTTTAAAGAAAAGGAAACTGGACGATGAATGACTTGCCTAAAGTCACAAAATAAACACTAGGGTTCAAATCTGAACGCAGATTGTCTAAATTCAATTGGGAGTGTGCTGGAAAATGTTTAACACCTGGCTGTCTGAAAAAAATGTACTTGTCACACATTTTTAGGTTTAATCTATTTCTAAGTCTAGACAATTAAAAAAACAATAAATCAATTTGTAGCATTTGTTGATTTCCAAGGTGCAAATGCTCACACTGAAATTTAACCATCAGTTTCAGCTCGTTCCCCTATACCACAGCTCCAGGGCTCTTTTCACTATAATTGATATAATTTCACTATAATTGAATGAATATGTTTGCTTTCACTATCTATGAAGAAGGATTCAGTAAAACACATAAAGCCATCAGATTTCAAAAATTAAATGGTAGTTTTGAATGAATGGTAGAGACAAAAATCAATCTGATTTTGGTAAAAGGCATATCAAAATTTAAGAATACTCATTACTTTAGTATAAAAATGGGACAATAGGATAAATACCAAAAATAAGTGTGAAACAAAGAACACATCTTTAGTTTGCAATTTCAGTTAATGACGTTTTATAAATGAGACTTCATAGAGGGTAAAGGGAGGACAAGCACAGGAAAGAGTCACATTAAATTTAAGGTTATAAAGGTACATCATGGGAATAGAAAGTCAGAATTTAATTATATTTGCTTTCCTTGGAATAATGTAATGGGTTCATTTTGGTGCTTAGAGTTGGGAAGATTAGGGTTTGAATCCCGCCGCTGACACTTTGCGTATGTGACTCTGCAAGGCATTCAAACTTTCTGTTGTTTTTTTTTTCATTTGTAAAATGAGGGGTAATAATAACTCATACTTCACAGGGTTACTGTGTAATAGGTTTAATGTACTTTGCAACACCTTAGGGAAAATTATATGTGTGTATACATATATATGTATATATACATATATACACACATACACACATATACATATACACACATATGCACATATACATATGTGTACATATATGTGTATGTATATATAATATATACATATATAATGTAAATGAAAGAAACTACAAAGTATTCATGCACTCTAACCTCTCATCAATTTTATCCTGAAATGATGTTTATGCATAAATAACCAAATACCACGTACTCAGCCTTGCTGACACGAGAGTGCTCAGAGACAAAAGCTTTATTAACCATTTCTAGTATAGTGGAAAGAAAGAGAGGTCTCAGAGGTAGGAGGTTAATTCTAGTTCTGCAAGAAACTATATATAACATGAGACAGGAGATTATAGTTGAAAAATGACTAATTTCACAGTGAGAGGACCTAAATTAAAATCTTGAATCCATTGTTTATTAACTATTTCACCTCAAGAAAGCCACTTGAACTCTATGGGTTTGGATTCCATCCTGGATAAATTGGGGACATGGGTAGCTAGACTAGAATAATTTCTTTGATCCTTTCTTGCTATAAAATATATGTTTGAGCTTGGTCAAGTGTTTCCTTTAATTTTCCTACTCTTGCACTTCCTCATGAGTGAAGTAAATGAGAAGGAATAAAAAAAGCAAGGAGGGAAATCATCAAGGAGACAAGCTAAGATCAACTGCTAGGAAAATGGGAGCTAGACCAGAAGTCTAGTCTTTTTTGAAAGATCAGAAATTTAGATAATGCCTGACATAGAAGCAAAATCAAAATCAGAACCATGTTCACAGCCTGAGAGGGCTGAAGTTCAGACTCAGGTTGGAATGGTTGGGTAAGAGACAGGCAACAAGGTTGTTGGACTTGACAAAGAGTTCCATTGCATTGGCACACCTGAGTGTCCTGCAGGCACTTGTGTTCTCAGATGTGTGTCTAACTTTGCCCTGTATCTGCCTCACTATTGCTTTCTGCTCCTTCCATTCACTGACATCAATGAAGATTGTTGGTTCTAAGCAGCTGAGAGATACATACACATAGGTGACAATCAGATAGGGAAAGACACAGCATGCATTTGTAGATTCAGCTTTTGGGGGGAGGTGTTATCTTTTCCCCATCCTATACCTGAGAGGAATGAAACTTACTTTACAATAAATATGTGTACTTAATATGTAACATATCTATTTCATAGTTGTTAGGTTAAAAGAGAAGTGATTACATTTAAAATTTTTTAAATAACTTAACGAATGAAAATGGAATATTATTGAATAGTTTAGAATTATATTGTGTAGAATAGTAAAAAAAAAAAAAACCCTAATTTTAGATTCAAATTTCCAATTAATTTAAAGAACAGATTAATATGCAGTTATCCCTTCCACATCACAAGGGTTAGAGGCACAGTGCCTCTGCAATCTGGAAAATCTGAGTAGAATTGTTTGTCCCTCCCTTCAGAAAAGAAGTCTGAATTAGATAGAATATGTTGATATTATACAATAATATTCATGTTTTATACACTTCTGAGTTTCTAATTTTTTTCTGTGTCATTTACTGGCCTTCACATGTTGTCTATAGCTTCTGCAAAATTCCCCCAAAATTCCCATTTAATTTCTTATGCTGATCCACAATATATCAAAACCACAATGTGGAAAGTCATGATGTGGAAGGGATAACTATAGTGTCAAATAACTAAAAAAAATCCTACACTGGAGGGAGAAGCTTATGCATTTTATAATAAAATGGGTGCTTAAACTTATCCAATTGGGCACACAAATGCCTGTCTTTGATGTAAATTAGTATGGGGTTTCCTTTTTTAAAATTTGGGGAAAGCTTTGAAAAAAAATTAAATGGTCAATATTTACTAGTCCTGTTCTCAGATTTACTCAAATTAGCTGAGTTTTATTGGGCTTTTAGTTCAAATTTACATTCAAAACCCTGATCCATGAGTGTGTTTTACTCTATATGTTTTAAACTGGAGCATTTTGTATTTGCTCTTGTAAAATTCTCTGCAAAATTGGTCTTCTTAGGAAATTTCCTTTAACTCAAAAACATTTTGTACATTTCTCATTCTTGATTTCTCTCTTCTCTTCTCTTTTCTTCCTTCTCTTCTCTTTTCTTCCTTCTCTTCTCTTCTCTCCTCTGCCCCTCTCCTCCCCTCTCCCTTCTTTCCTACTAAGAACATAAGAAAAGAGCCTCCCTCACTCCATGAGGTCATCTGCTCCTTGGATCTATTTCCCCATGCAGGCTATAACCTTCTGTTGTGATGACATCATCACAAGTTGTTATGAAAATGATAATTTTGTCCTCCAAAGGCCCAATCCCATAAGTAATGCATTAAAACAAAATGGGAGTTGTGCCTATGAAAAAAAGATGCATTGATAGCCCCCAAAGAGTAATATGGCTTCAAAAGCCAAATAAGCACCAGAAACAAATGAACCACGAAGTTATGTCTACATTGGTTAAAAAAAAAATTACAAGATTTTAGTTGTACTCTGCAAGCTGTTATTCAGTTTTCCTTGAATCAGTGAGTAAATCCTTTGTAGTATGTGAACACTGTATTCCCATAATGACTGGGTAGAGTTTACGGTAAGGGCTCTGCAGCTTTATCTAAAGGCTAGCACCAAAAGGGACTTTAGTGGACATCTCATCCAATTCCTTCACTAAGATCCTGAGAGCTGAGGTAATGGGGCTAAGGAAGGAATCACCCAGTCTGTTAATAACAGAGCCAGAACTAAGCCTGTGCAACCCTGACATCTAGCTCCATGCTATTTCCACCACACCATGCTACCTCTTAAAATTGAGATTCATTATTTTTTTTGGAAGGGAAAAGGAAATGCTGAAAATAGATACCCAATGGTCACTGAAAGCTTATAAACTAGTTAATTAAGGAGAATGCTCTAATCTCCAGACTGCTAATAAAGTGCAATGTTCATAAAATAAACTCTATAGAATATATTGTTCAAGACAGTCATTGGATATAGTATTTTGAAAGACTTGTCAATAAGCTCAAAGGATTGGTCATTCAATGAGAATTTATGAAGCACTTACTATGTGCCAGGCACTGTGCTAAGCCCTAGGGATACAAAGAAAGGCAAGAGATGATCCTTCTTCTCAAGGACCTCATGGTCAAATAGGAGATCATGGGTTTAGAGTTGGAAGGGATCTTAAAGGTAATCTAGTGTGCTCTTCTCATTTTACAGATGAGGAAATTAAAATTAAACTAGAGTTTAAATGACTGACCCAAGGTTACAAGGGTAGCAAGTGAAAGAGTTGAAATTCGAATCCAGATCCTTTGATTCCAAATCCAGAATTCTTTCAACTGTTACAATTTTTTGACAATATAGTAGCCTATGTTTCAAAATTAACTGCTCCCCCCCATTGGAAATTTCATATTTTATAGGCAGGTAAGTGAATGAAGGCAGCTAGGTGGCACAGTGAGTGGAGTTGGGCCTAGATTCAGGAAGACCTAAGTTCAAACAGAGCCTCAGATACTTAACTAGCTGTGTGTCTCTGGGCAAATGGCCTAACCTTGTTTGCCTCAGTTTAGCTCAAAAACATCCTGGAAAACGAAATGGCAAAGCACTCCAGTATCTTTGCTAAGAAAATTCCAAATGGGTTCAGATGGAGTCAGACATGACTGAAACAAGTGAAAAATAACTGGAACAATGGAAAACAAACAAACAAACAAACAAAAGACCTGTAGTTCAAATCCAGATTCTCACACTAGCTGTGTGATCCTGGATAAGTCAACTGATCTCTATCTGCCTCAGTTTCTGCTTCTGTAAAATGGGGATAACAATTCCAACTCTCTCACAGGATTGTTGCAAGGATAAAATGAATTAACTTTTTTAAAGCATTTTGCAAACCTTAAAGAATATCAGTATGCACACACACACACATATATATGTGTGTTTGTATGTTTACATATAGTAATTGTTATTTAGACGTCTACTTCCATTGGTCTGATTTAATTTTTAGAGTTTTCTATGCAAACTTTCTTAAATTGTATGGAGGCTTCCATTTTAACAAAACAAATCTGAAATGTCTACTAATTTCCTGCCCATCCAGACAGTAAATCCATAGAATAAAGAAATAACCCCAAAGGGTGAACACAGGTTTTTTTTTGGAGGGGTTTTTTTTTTTTTTTTGGTTAAAAAAGGTAATTTCTTTCAGATCACTGAGTATTAATGATTAATTTGCTTGTTACTTTTCAAAGCAAGGATTAATCAGATCCTTTGAATATTACACTTGATATATTCACAATCTGATCTAGAATTCATCTTGTCTTAGTTACTGTCATTATTATAGGACTTTAGGGGGTTTTCTTTAGGAATTTCCACTTCTCTTTGAGGTTTGCATCGCTTCATAATATTGGATATTCATTTGAGGGCATATTTTTGAAATTTCCTTTTCATTAATTTTATTTTCCCAAAATAATATTAAAAACAACAACAACAACATATGTTCGGCATCTATTTTGTACACAGAACTCTGTTAGCTACTGTGAGAAATACAGGGGGAAAAATGGGAGACACCCTCCCTTCCTTTAGAAGGATTAAAATCTACTTAGGAAGACCAGACATAGCTTGAATTTGTATAATGCTTCATGGTTTGCAGTATGAGTTCTGCAAATACAATAAGAACTTATAATTAACTCAATAAAACAATGTAACAGACTAAGTACTTACCTATAATTTTGCTTTTCATTTCCTATGTGAAATCTGTCATACAGTGAATATGCCCGGTTTCCTTCCCAGTCCATTAACTCAATTCTTAGAGAATATTGCCTCTGACTGGTAATTGCAAAGATAAACTCATTTCCCAGCCAGTATTCACCAGATGGATTACCAAAACCCTGGAGAAAAAATGTGGATGAAATGATCGTATTAGAGTAAGGCTCTTTCAATTTAACTTTTACACTTTTTGTATAATTTTTTTTAAATTGTGTATAATAAAAAGTGGTTCCTAAATGCCTGTAGTGTGTTATTGCTCTTCTTCCCCCTATCCAGGCTTGTGTGTAATATTTATAAGAAGCTTCATTTACTTGGAATCCTAGATTATGGGGTGCTCTATTTAATAAAACTGATGTTTAATCAGAAAACTTTATTTCAACCTTTGCCAAGAATCTCTAAAATGTATTTTTGTATGTTGCCCTGCTAGTAAGTAAAATGGATTGAGAATATTTTACTCTTTCTTTGATGAATTATCATCTGGAGAGACTTCATGCTATTATAGGTGACATTTTTCTTAGTCAGTGATATATGACTGCTGTAGCCTACCTCCCAACTTGAGTTATCACAGCTAAATGTATTTCTGTCTGCAGAAGGGCTTGGTGATGAACCAAGCCTTCTGTGTGAGATTGGGCCCCTTTGTTACTTATTGTATACCAACTAATCAGAATAACACCCCTCAATTTGGGGATATTTCCTTCCTTAATAAAAGAAATATGTTATTGCTTATAGTTTATTATATCCATTTTGGCTTGCAAGTTGTTACCCATTTTATCTGAAGAATCTTGAAACTATGAAGTTTGTTAAAAATTCAGTAGATTACAGCCCTTTTCAAAAGCAAATTTTGCAAAGAAACCTTCCTGGAGTTTTCTTCCCTACAGTATGGAAGCAATTCCTTCTAAGAGAGTTAGTGGTATCTATAATTGAGAAGTTGCCTACCAACCTGAGACAGCATTCACTTTTCAAGGTTATTGAGTATGTGCTATCCTTTAGCTAATTATGAGAAACTGCCCAGTGCAGCCCTCCAATCCAGATAACTGCACTAATGACTGATATTTACATATTGCTTTAAGATTTATTTAGCAGTTTACAAATATTATCTCATTTGATCCTCACAACCACACTGGGAGGCAGGTACTATTATTACCTCATTTTACTGATGAGGATACTGAGGCAGGGAGTGGTTAAGTGACCTGCCAATGTCACACAGCTAGTGTCTGAGGTTGGACTAGAACTCAGGTCTTCCTGATGCTAGGTCCAGCACTTAATCCATGAAACTACCTAGCTGCCTACTTAACAGCAACATACGTCTAAAGCAGATAACACTTTTGACTGTATGCCAAACCTGAGTTGCCTCAAAAGACCAATCATGATTTTAGAAAAGACTGTCTACAAGCTCAGCCAAATGTATTCTAGCCAAGTGACTCATAGTCTTCAGGAATAGATTAAAAGGCAAAAACTTGTTGATAAATGACAATAGAAATAAGCCCTTTTCTCTTTCTAAGGAGAAAACACAATTTCAGATTACACTCTGAAAAAGATTGCTGCTGCTGATTAATTGCTGCCTGCCTTTCAAAGATGTAGGATGTGATGACACATGAAGACCTATCAGAGGCTAAGGAGGAACAATAGAGTCATTCACATTCAAGACGCCTTCTCCATCATTATAAGCTCCAATTTGAAACTAAGTTAAATATTGAGCTTACCATTCCCCATCATTTTGATAACATGGTGTTAACACTATGAAAACTCAATTATTTACAGAGCATTCACTGTTAAGAACTGAGGAATAAACAAGAGATTGATCATGTTTTCAACCTCTGAAATTATCCCCTCAAACTCAAGACCCATGCAAATCCTTCTGAACGTGGATTTTCATTGTGTAGTAGTGTAGACACAGATGTAGCTATCAGAAGAAGACAAAGCAAATTTAGGCCAAATCTGAAGCGATCCCAGGATGTAGTCATAGAATTAATGTTTTTTGTTCAATATTTAAACATGCTTACTTTCTTGTGATTTTTCTCCGCAAAGTGGAAAGTAGGGAAATTATTAATCTAAATGTTCTTATTAATATTTGTGCTAACGATTAGTGTAAGACCCACTTTACTTGACTTTCTCATTAACTAAGTTTTTACTATATTTGAACTGGGGAGATACAAGAGGAAAATTCTGGGGCAATCATAGCAGCCTTTAATATATCAACATAAACTAACATAAAGGAGAAAATTGACAGTTCTAAGAATTCATAAATTTTCCCCTGAAGAGGGCTTCCTGCAGCAAAAGAAAATAGAAAATAGAATTGTCAATATTATTTGGCAAATGAGTCCTTCCCCCATTCTTTCTGCTATGTCCTAAAACTTAAGTGTGTTTTTGATTATATGGTAGATAATACTCTGTCCCACAATCAGACGTATAGTCCGTCAATATTCTGTAACATCAGAGTGCAGAAGATGCCTAGAAAGGCAAAGCCATTAATGACACTTGGGAACTCATGTGCTAAGGAAGAGAATGAGTCTAGCCATCTCTAAGTACACTTCACAAAGACAGAAAAGGAATGCAAACTTGGTCTATCCTCATCCTTAGTCCAGTCATCTTTCTCTACCATCTTTTCTTTAGTCAGCTAAGCCAGATTTAGAGAGATACCAAATGTGAGAATATGTCTGCTTATCCAAAGTTAAGAATGATGAAGTGTTAAGTATTAGGTCATACATTTCCATGCTGTTGAAAGCCCTGTGTCAATAAAGTCTTTGGCCTTCCCAAGGGAAAAAAGCAATGGTCTCACGGAAGCCACAGAAATGGAATAACATTAGTGTCATTCTTCACAGAGATTTCATCCACATTTCTGCATGCAAGGATGTGTCTCCCCTTGAATTGAGATGAATATCTCTTCACAAGCAGTCTGCCTTCCTGACTAAATATAAAGGAAAAAGAAGCTGAATGGAAAGTGATGACATTCACTTTTTAGAGGTCAAATTCTATTACAACCATCTTTTTCTACCCCCTCCCTCCAAAAACCTCCCAGGCTGACAAAAGACAAAAGACCACACCTGCTGCATTTCTGGACCCTGAACCTTTGTCTACATTGAATAAAAGAGGGTGTCAAAGATAAGCCAGGGTGAGACTCCATTAATAGCCAAATTCAGTGATGGCGAAATAAAGATCTTGGAGTAAAGACGGAAAAAAAAAAGAAATCATTGGTACATTAAGAAATTTCCTCACACACAAAATCATCATTGTTAGAATCATAAAAATGTCATATTGCAAAGGAACTTTAGAGATCATTTATTCCAATCCCCCCTTCTATGGATAAGGAAATAATTTCCCTAATGTACTATTTACTTACTGTGGTGTAGGTTGTTTAGTGAATTCATTCGTCTTCCTCCTACCATCTGTTCACTTAATTCATATTTCTCATTTGTTAAGATGACCTTTTCAGAAGGTTTACTGAGTTTCATTAGTTTCGTTTTTTAAAGGTTCTTCTAAATTAAATCTATAAATTACATGAACTCTAAGTCACTTAACATTTATCATTATTCAAATGGAATGTATTTGATAGACTGCTAATATACCAGGAATTCTTAAATAAGGGCAAAGAAGGGTTACTGAGTTTATTTGATTGAATCTGGCTATATATGTTTGTCACAGATGTGGGAGTAATGATCCAAAGTCTTACTCTATATAAAAATTTGAGAGGAGATATCTTAATAACTTCAATGTGAATATTGTATGTGTACTAGATTAGTAAAACATCAATACTAGATACATACATATGTGTGTGTGTGTGTGTGTGTGTGTGTGTGTAGAGTGTTTATATATTTAGTACATGTATACACAAACAAAATAGCTTATGGTTTACAAAACATACACTAGAGCTGAATGTGGTCTTTTTTTTGAGAAGAGAAGGCAAGGAAATTGGGGTTATGTGACTTGCCCAAGGTCACACAGATTGTCCAGTGTCTGAGGCTGTATTTGAATTCAGGTCCTTCTGACTCCAGGGCCCACTCTCTATACACTATGCTACCTAGCTGCCCTGCACAACTTAGCTGCCCCTGAATATGTTCTTCCTACAAGTGATCTCACATAGTGAAGCAAAGCGTTTTCTCCCTCTGTTACTTAGGATAAAATAAGATAACATTTGCAAAGTCTTTGTAAATTTTTAAGTACCCTATTGGTCATTATTATTCTAAGCCTAATTAGATCTTGAGTAACTAACTTCCTTACTTTTAAATAGGGTGGGTGGTTCTACTACTAGATTTCCTTTAAGGTCCCTTTTGTCTCTAAACCAATGATCCTATTATCATCATATTAACAAGGCTAGTTTACTTTATTGTTATGTTTACTGTCCTGGCTTCCTTAGAGTCACAAAGCTAGTAAATGTTAGAAGCCAGATTTGAACTCAGGAAGATGAGTCTTTCTGACTCCAGGGCCACCTCACTCTATCTATTGCACCACTTAAGACACCACAAACAATGACAAAATCAGGGATCACAGAAGCACTCCAGTACTATTATGGTAAAATATAAAATAGAACGGGTTGGTTTCTTTCTATACTCCTAGCCCTCTCCATCTTGCCTCCCTGGTGATGTGTAGGTTCTAATGAAAGGGTACTGTACTATATCTGAATTCCTGAGAGGCAGCATGGAGTAATCAGATAGTACTGGCCCTGGAGTCTGAAAGATCTAGATTTAAATCCAACCTCTGATTAGATACTATACTTTGTATATGGAAAGTCACTTAACCCCTTTGTGCCTCAAGCAGCTCTCTACTAAAAGTTGCAGACCTACTGTTGTATAGGACTGATAGTACTTTAGCATTATTAAAGTTTTATTTTAGTTCTATCACTTATGAGAGTTTCCATACTAGAGCTGGTAATTTTCACACATGGATGAAATAATAGATCTATATTAAAAAGGAAGAAAAAAACACCCACTATAACCTATGATGAAGTACAGGCTCTGGGAACCCTCTAAACTCTGATTGAATCTTCCCATTTGATGAGGCATTTGCTTGAGGCCATAAGCCTTTCATTGTAGCTGGGCCCAAATCTCTGTTTCTACTAGCCTAGCCCTATTTTGTCCAGCTACTTCCCATTCTTGATTCCCCCCCCCCAAAAAACATCTATACACCCTTAAAGTAGCCTAGTCCTCCATTGTCTCATCTCCAGGTAGCCTCCAGCTACTTCCTACCCTTAATCTCTCATCACTGGAGTCTGACCTCATTTAACTCCTCCTCTGGACTACCCCTAGATTCCTCCCACAACCTTTCTGTATAGAAGACCCCATCTTGCCTCCATGAGAGAGAGAAGGCTGGAGAAGGATTTAGCACAGACTCACTCTGTGTCAGATGATTATGGCCCATTTGTCCAATGCAAGAGTCACAAAAGTCAAGGAGGCTCCTTAATAGTCTACCCATTAAGGTGAAATTTTAATAAACTTTGCTTTACTTTGGCTGAGAGAAGACTTGAGTCGAATTCATTTGGCAGGACCTGGTGTGTTGGTATTTTGGGGTCTTGCGCACCCCTAACCCCTGACCTCTACATTTTATGGTGGTGACCTCATCACCCTATACCTCATTCCCATCCCCATCCCCAAACACAAACCACCCTGAATTTATGGTATTAAGTTATTCCAAATGGGGAGAGAGGGCAAGAGAAAGGAAAGGATGGAGGGAGAGAGAGAGACAGAGAGAGAAAGGGAGAGAGAGAGAGAGAGAATGAATAAATATTCCTGGATAATATAACCAGTGCAGTGACAGGACAAGAAACATACATCAAAGATTCCCCTCATATTGCCTACCCTATGGGTCTGCAGATAAAATTATGTTTTGATTTTTTATTTAGGGACACTTGTATATCTGCTTTTCATTATATAGTCTCTCTTTCCTTCTCTGCCCTCTTCTCCCCTCCCCACCCCCATATGTTAGGTATGTTGATTCTTAAGTTTGAAATACAGGAAACATTAAATGCATTTTCATGAAATTATTTCTGGCACATGATTCAGAGTTTTGCATCTAACTGTTTTGGGTAATTGTGTCATTTAGTTCAAAAAGGTTTTAAGTTCCCTAGGGAGATAAATTACACCTTTTACATATTAGTATATCTCCATTAGGTATCTAGCACAGAGCTATGCACATAACCAATGTCCAATAGATACAGATCAGGGAAGAGAAGAGAAAAGAGAACACAAAGAAGAGAGAAAAGGAGAAGAGAGGAGAGGAGAGGAAAAAAAAACAAAAAAGAGGAAAGAAGAAAATAAGAAAAGAGCAGAGAGGTAGAAACAAAAGAGAAAAAAAGAAAAGAAAGGCAAAAAAGAAATAAATATAAACAAAAAGAGAAAAAAGCTAGAGAAGGAAAGAAGGTGGAAGGGAGAGAAGGAAGAAAGGAAGGAGGGAAG
>CM053587.1:251504863-251530832 GCA_028646515.1 Pseudochirops corinnae
AATATCTGTGGACATTGTGCCATTACACTGTAATAACCTTGCTCAGTTATCAGGAATGCTGATATGAAAAGGCTTATTACTATGATTTAGACATTACATTTATCTTAGATGGCAAATTGTCATTCAAGATCATTTCACTCCTAATTAGAACAATCAAAATAAAAATAATGGAATTTTGCTTAAAACCTATACTAGTCTAAAAATCAACAATAAAACTCTAGCGACCACTTTTGCTAAAAAAAAAATGTATTAATAGAAAAGAAAAAAATTGCTTTTCATTGACTTTGCCAAAACCTGGAGGAATATCCAATTTGCTTCATGTGGTTCCAAGTTCATAAAATAATTATCTCCGTTACTTTATTTATTTTGCTTGATAACGCTCATAGGAAGTGTTAACTTTTTATAGACGAAACAAATTGAAACCAGACACGCTTGGTATATCCTATGGGGTTCATCTTCTGTTAGACAAATCACTACAGAAAACAGCTAATAAGTTAGTCTGTTACAGAGCTTTGTCTTTCCAGACACCATAAAGAAAAATTAGGCAGCTTCCCTCTCTCGCTGCTGAGGAACTCAGTATAGGTCTTTTAAAGTTTAAAGTAAACCTCAAAAGACGTTTTTATTTCAAATACTTCAAATTGTGCTTGATACTCCCCTCATCCATCAATATTCTTTCCCTTTGCTTAGTTACAAATTGTCTTTAATTTCTAGAACTAAAAAAATAAAAGCCAATGACACAGAACATGGGCTTAAATTTTTATGTCAATAAGAAACACTGAACAAAGTGAGGATTATTCTTTTTTCTCCTCTTCACAATGCAGAAGTCAATGCCAGGTAGTAAATTAGAGCCTTGTGGTATGATTTTCACAGAATCACAGAATCTCAGTATGGAAGGCCTCAGCAGTTATATCTAGACCAAGTCCTACCTGAATTTGAAATCCTTTAAAAATATTCCTGGAACAAATAGATAACCAGATCCTGCTTCAAAGACTTCCAATAATGAGGAAGCCAACATTTCTATTATTCAGTTAGAAAGTGTTTCCTTGTATCAAGTCAAAATCTGCCTCTAACTTTCATCCAGTGAAACTAGTTCTGCCCTTCTCTGGGACCAAACAGAGCTTGGATAATCCCTCTTCAACATGGCAGCATTTCAGATATTTATATGTACCTATCATCTTTTCTGCTCCCAGATCTTATCTCCTACAGGCAGTATTTCACTTTATTCAACAGAACTTCTTATATAGCATGCTCTCCAACCATGTGGCTCCCTTCTTCTAGATGGATGCTCTCATATGGTCAATGACAATATTGTGAAGAAGATAGACAGATATTGTAAAGAAGAGAGATAGATAGATAGGTAGGTAGGAAGATAGATAGATAGATAGATAGATAGATAGATAGATAGATAGATAGATAGATAGATAGATGATAGATGATAGATGAATGACTAAAGCATTTAGTAATTACTTATTATGTTCCAGGCACAGTTCTAATATTAGCAATTGTTACCAGGGCAGTGTGCAAAATCAGTACTCCTCTGGCTGGAAAAAAAATTTATTTCCTTTCCTCAATACCCTATTAAAAAAGTAAGTAGACCAGACAGACCTCTTGTCTTTGAAAATCAGCAGGGGTATTGACTATAATGAATATGAAGAGATTCAAATTTCTTTGTGACAGAAACCAAGTAAAAACAAAACTAGTGAGAGTGTCTCCTAGGCTAAGGCTAAACTTCATGAATCCCATATTTCAGTGGTACCTTTCACAATGTGAGAACTTTTAAAATGCCAATGAGAAAATCTATTTTTAGTGTCTGTGTTGGTAGGCTCTGTTTATTTCTCTAGGAATGTGTAACTTTTACAAGAGGACCTTTGATTTAGGGCTCAAAGGGACATTAAAGGGTATCTACTGCGACCCTCACAGTTTATAGGTAAGGAAATTGAAAACCCCAGCACTTAGGAGATTTGTCCAAAGCCACAAAGATAGTAAGCAACAGAGTGGGGAGTGAAACCCAGGTTCTCTCATTCGAATCCCAGAACTATGTCCACTATAGCATTCTTCTGCAATACCATTGGTAAGACAAATAGTCATTCCACTTTCCCTGACAATCAATTCCATCTCCTGGGGAGTAAAGGTTAGTCTTAGACAGTTTTGCTACTCTGAAATTATCAGGAAGAATCATAGAGCAGCATTTCACATAACACAAGAGGAAAGTATGTGAAAACATTACAACGAACACTTGTTAATCAGCTAATCTTTGTAGATATAAAAATTTTAGATCAGAGCCTTTTTTTGCAACTGGGGCCTCTTCATTTATTATCTAGACTACTGCCACAGTCTTCTAGTTGGTCTCAGGTTTTCCTGGCTCTCCCCTCTCCAAGCATACTTTTCAAACTGCCAAAAATAATTTTCCCAAAGCACAATTGTGTCATTCCTCAGCTCAAGAAGCTTCATCCGCTTCCTAATTTATCTGGAATAAAATACAAACTTCTTAGCTCAGCATTAAAAACCTTTCACAATCTGGTTCATGCCCATATTTTCAAGTTAGATTCGTATTTATTTACATCATGCATTCTTCCTTTCAACCAAACAAGCCTGTGTGCAATTACCTGAACTTGGCCCGACATCTCTTACCTCCTTGCCTTTGTACAGGCTTTCATGTCTGGAATACACTTCCTCCTCAGAGGCCTTTTCCAATCCCTAGCTTCCATCAGGCACCTACTCTCACAGGAAGTCTTTCCTCATTGTTTTCGTTGCTAATATTCTGTCCTGCTAGCTCCATTTATGATGTACGTAATTATTGCTTACATAGATGCCTTGAAGGTAGGAATTCTTTCTTGTTTTGTCTTTTGATCTCCAGAGTCTACTACACCATAGATACTTAATAAATACTAGTTGGACCAGATTGAATTGACATAAAAATACTTTGTGGACATTTTTTCAAATTGGAAATACAAGGAGCTTTTATTTTCTCAAAGGATATATGCCATAAACCTCAAAAGTAGACAGTGAATTTTGCAATGAAGCAAAGTGGATAAGGCTAACATTTGAATATTACTACATTTCTTTCAGGCAAAAGATCAGTTCTGAAGGAAGTCACTGATAGACCACACTTTTTAGTGTAAGCAATTAATGTTAAAACAAGACAGTAATTTCTTATAATAGTTATAATATTTCTTTCCTCACTTCTGTCCTAGTGGCCTCAGCTATCAGAAATGTCACACTTCCTGAATATTGTAGAAATAACATATATCTGAAATACTTTACAAGTTTGAGTATATTAGACGAAAATAACAGTATGAAAATATTCATCAAACAGAAGTTGATTCTCTTAAAAGGCTAAGTAAGACTCCAGTATAACTTAAACAACATTCCAATAATAAAAAATCATTTCCTCAAAATGAAGATATTTGGTAAATTTGTAAAAGACATGGATCATTTCCATACTTTACCTGTCACTCTTCTTTTTTATGTCTAGTTTGCCAAGGCAAGTGACATGACATTGTGTGTAATTCCCTGCTTTGGAATATCACCAATATATCTTAGTAATGAGAAAAATATTTTCAGGGACTTGATCGTTTCCCCACCCCCCATCTGTTGAATGTTATCACCCTAAGGTGATTCTAATCAGATTCACAAACATATCTGCACGCATCTATATCCCTACATCTACGGTCAACATCTGTTCACATCTCATTCCATATCCTTCAATTTCTATTTCAAAAGAAAATTAGAATTTATGCAAACAATGAACGTATGCAACCCTCACATAGCTCATAAATGAATTCTAAATGGTGGAAGAACTGAGAGTCACCATGAAAATGAAGAATAATTTTAGGAGGGAGATGGTATAAGAAGAGAGAATGAAAGGAAGATTTGATCAAATAAAGAAGATTATATCCATATTGTCTGTATTTTAATGTTTGTATTGATGGGTATACATATTATATATATATACATTTGTATATATACATATATATGTACTGGCATACCACAAAACAGATTTACAAATATGTTGTCAAAGGTCTGTAATGGTAATATAATTTGAATTTGAAGATCCCTTTGTATTGGCAAAGGAACAGGTACTTAGCACTTACTAATTAATCAAGCCTCTGTTAAAGAAACAGAAGGTATGAATCCCTGTTGCTGATGTAACAGGAAGGGGTTGGCTAGAACAGGAAGAAGCTAATGCTGTGTGTATATAAGGAGAAGCCCCTACTGAGTCAAATAGATCTTCGCAGAGCAAGCTCCATGGAGGCAGAAGCTGCTGCCGCCAGGCAGGCTGTAAAGGAAAGCTTCCTCCCCTCTCCCTGGAGAGAATACACCCCCCTCCCAGGCTGAAGAGAATGATTTTGATTTGGAGAACCTGGATGAAGTGATTTTGATTCTGGGAACCAGCTGAAACTTCTGCTGAGTCTGAGGGGCAGCCAGAGCTGCTGAGGATTTCCATGGGCCAGTCAGAGCTGCTAAAGACTGAGGAAGCATGACTGTGATGCTGGTACTTTGCATGAACTTGTTCATGGCTTTGTTAAGCCTTGACTTCCTGGGAACAGAGACTGCACGGAGAGCTGGACAAGTACCTGAGAGCTGTCTGCCTTTGAACCCAGGTGACAGTTTGGTGAATCCAGGGAGGAGCTGGGACCATGGAAGGGGATCCAGGGAATCTGAGAGACCACCCCCACTCAAGCTGAAAGAAGACTTTACTTGGATACTGTGTACTGACTGAGAAATTGAATGATTGAGTTGATTGAATGATTGATTGACTAAATGATTATACTAAGTGAATGATGAATGAATAAGTAATTGATTTGTAACTTAGTGTGCCCCATGAGTGGAGAACTTGGACTGTTGTACTTTGTGTCCCTTAAGGAGGCAAACCTCCTTAGGGATGATTGAATGACTGAGTTACTAAATGATTGTTCTTTGTTCAAAACTTTGTGACCACTGTGGTGGAAACTATGTGGCCATTTTCTGTGATAAGTTGTGGTGAATGCTGTATTTTGATTATCTGTGATAAATTGTAACATTATGAATGCTGTACCTTGATTTTCTGTGAATGTTTTGCTCTGATTTGTTATGGAATAAATAGAGTATTCACTATACTGTGTAATCATAACCTTAAAAGCTATTCACAGTAGTATTCTTCTGGAAAGCTGCTCATGCATGGCTTTACAAGGTCTTTTAAAATAATGCTTATCACCTTTTGCTGAACTATCAGTTATTATATCAGAAAATGAAATTACGCTAGTTCTAATTCACTCTTGGTGACCACTACTATCTTTCTGAAACAATAGTAATATATTTAATAATTCTTTCTATAACTTTTCTGGGCTTTTATGTGACATTCATCTTTTTTTAAAAAAACTTGTTTCCTTCTATTATAAGTCAGCACTTTTGTCCATTTCTAGTACTATGCTATCTCTCATTTGTTATGATTTCTAAAATAACAGATAGTGATCACAGTGCTGTGATCATTTCTAACTCTTTCATTACTCTAGGATGTATTTTCTTCCCCAAAATGAGACTTGATCATTTTCAAGTTATTTACAATTAGCCATTTCTTTACTATTGCCTCAGATAAATGTAGTGTCCATTATGACTTAGGCATGTTTGTTCTATTGTTACTAATTTGAAACTCATTTTCCTTAATAGAGACAAAGTAAGAGTGATCTTCCTAACACATAACTCTGATCACATCAGTCCCTATTGCCCTTCCTATCCAAATGAAATGTAAAGTCTTATTTTGGCACTGATATTCAAGACCCTCCAAAACTTCAGGCAACATATTTCCCCAGTCTTCTTTCTCACTTAAAATCATAAAATCACAAAAGTCAAGATCTAGAAGGTCTAGAGGTCATATAGTCCAATATATACCTCAAAATACATCCCTTGTACAGCAAACACATAAAAAAAAATGGTTCTCTAGTCTGTGTTTGAAATACCCACTGTTTTCAGGCAGTTCATTCTACCAATGAATTATGTGAACAGTCTACTACAAACCTTTGACTTATTTAAATATGAACCATATTCTCCAATTCACATCTATCTTTTGCCATCACAGAATGACAGATTCTCAAAGTTAAAAGGGACTGTGGTAGTCATATAGCTTAGTCATCTTTCCTGAGCCCAATTTAACATTTATCTCAATAAATACATAAAAGCATAGCTGACTTGTTTTGGAGAATCTTATCAAGTTCTTCATGGAATTTCCCTACTTCACTATCTTATGTGATAGATGTTGTTCCAAAAACTACAATTACCTACATAGTAGTCATTTTGCTCACATTCAATGCATGAGCAATACAATGCAAAGTCAACTAGTGATAATTTTTTATTAAGATCCTACTATATGCCAGGCACTGTGCTAATTATTGGGGATACACAGAGATAGAATTAATTCCTACTTGCAAGGTGTAGTAGTGGTATGTGTGAAGACAATAAGTGCATATAAATTATATATGCAGCATCTACACACACATATGTGTGTGTGCAAAGTTAATAAATACAAAAACATATGAAGGAATTAAATATGAGGTTGTCTGGGAAGAAAAGAACAAGAAGTTTGGGAGTATTAGGAAAGACTTCATGCAGAAGACGGTGCTTGAGTTTCAACTTAAAGGATGAGAGGGCTTTTGTAAGGTGACACTAAAAAGCAGTTGCATTCTGGGAATGGGGAAAGGCCAGACCAATTATGTTATGTTTCAGCTGCATTTGAGTTTAGGTATCACCAATATCACCAGTTAGGTTTCTTTTTCTCCCAAAGGAGCAAGTACTACTATAAAAGTTTTGTCATTGTAGTATTTCTTCATGGTTGCTTTTCAGTTATTTCAATTGCGTTTGAGTATTCCAGACCCCATTTGGGGTTTTCTTGGCAGAGATACCAAAATGGGGTACCATTCTTCTCCGGCACATTTTATAGATGAAGAAACTGAAGCAAACAGGGTTAAGTGACTTGCCCAACTACTAAGTGTCTGAGGCTAGACTTGAACTCGGGAAGATGAGTCTTTCTGATTTCAGGCCTGACAGTCTATCTACTGTATCACATAGCTGTACCAAAGACCAATTAAATTTAGAAAAACAACGCTCTTCTAGAGCCATAAATTATGCCAATCATGTCATTGGTTACTCAGAAAGAAGGCATGAATGTGTGTGTGTGTATGTGTGTGTGATTTAGTTTAAATTCATTAAAGTTGCTAGAGAAACAACTCAAAATATTTAAATTGCCCTTGGCAAGTCATTACCATCATCATCTGTATATAAATATAGATGGAAGAAACTAATATGGATGTAAACTGCCATGGATGAAAAAAGGAGTTAAAATTCCACACTCATGCATGATCCACTGCCAAATGTGCCCCCTGTGCAAAAAGGGGTGAAATTTTTATCAGACAATTCAACATGCATTTATTACGCACTTTCTGTAATTAAGGCAATATGCAAGGCCCTACCAGGGGTGAGGATCCAGCGGCCTTGAAGCTGCATGTGGCCTTCTAGATTCTCAGCTATGGCCCTTTGACTGAATCTAAACTTCACAGAACAAATCCCCTTAAAAAAAAAAAAAGGATTTGATTCCTAAATCTTGGATTCAATCAAAAGGTTACACCCAAGAACCTAGAAGGTCACATGTGGCCTGGAGGCAACAGGCTCCCCACCTCTGAACCTACACATTCAGAGATAAATAAAATAGTCCCTGCTTTCAAGAGGCTTACATCTTACAAGTGAGATATACTTTGTACATGAAATAAATTTAAAAGTATATATATAAAATAATGTATTTCATAAGTCACATTTTCCTTTTGGGAGAGACAGGGAAATGAATAGAAAAAACAATGGAAGTGATTCTCCAAAATTATGCATTCACTCCTCAGAGTGAAGTAGGGAACTAACTCCAATATTTTTGATAATTAAAAGATGCTCACTCTATGATGATTGGAAGACTAAACACAAACAGCATTCTACCTAATACATCTTTTACTTGAAGATTCTCTCATAATATGCACATAGGAGACTCACTGCCTAAAATTAGTTTGGGTATTCTGTGTGAGGGAAACACCACTGTCATAGACATAATGCTCTTTCTACTAGAAAGTTGCTCCAATGGCTTAAAATAACAGGGATTATGTTACCGATTTTTGTTTGTCTGAGGGTGGCATAGCATGATAGAAATAACTTGACAATAAACCATTCCAAACTATGAGAAATGTATTTCTCTTACCATTTTATATTCTTTCCATCCTCTTTGAAAATCCAGACTCCCATCTTCACGATGTTGTATTACTGTCCAGCCTCCTCCTGCAAGCTCCATATTGCAAAATACCTACAAAAAACAATGGAGGAATAATGGCACACTAGCATTATATTGGTATCCAGAGGAGATGAAAGAAACATGAAATAGAAATTTTTTAGGAGTGGAAGTCAGTTAGGTTTGGCCTCAAGTATAAAGGTCACATGGTTGAATACCATATTTATTACTTACTTTCTGTGTTACATTTGGCAACTCATATTTCTTTGGTTTTATAACATGAATGTGTTGGATGAGATAATCTCAGAGCTTTTCTTTTTTTTTTCAGCTCTGTTATTTAATTCTATGACAAATGATTGATTTGATTTTCTTATTGACTAAACTAGATCTGATCAACTTCACAGAATGTTTAACATCAAGACTGATCTAAATAAATAATACTAAATTAGCTAACTGCAAAGTAGTAGGCTTGACAGTCTTAAATAACTTTGAGAGTGTGAGCCATAAGAAAAAATGAACGTAAGATTTTAGAGATGGAAGGGATCTTAGACATCACTTAATTCAACTTCTCCATTTTACAGATAAAGAAACTGAGGCCTAGAGCTATTAAGCAACTTGCCCAATGTCACACAGTAAGTATCAGAATAGGATTAAAACTCAGGTCTTCTGATTGCAAATTCATTATTCTTTGTAGTATACCATTCTACTTATCTTAATCTATATTTTGTATGTATTCATGTATATACACATACACACACATATTTGTGCATATATATAAAATATACAAAAGGTGTGTATATGTGTGTGTGTATACACACACACACACATATACAAAAAGGAATAAAAAGCTTTTCCTTTATTAAAGTTTTGAAATCATACACTAGCATAAGTCAAATACAATAGTTCTTCTAGCCCATTAAACACCCTTAGAAACCAAATTTGGCACATTGGGTGACTTTTATTCCCAAACAGAGAAGGGAGGAATATGACCTGTTGTGGTCCTGTTGACAGGGTCACACTTTCTTTGGTATGTGGAAAAGCTATTCTAACCTTCCACACACTTGTGTGTGTTTCAATTGTTCTAAAGGCCACAGTATTTATTCATAAGCTGATGTATTTCCCCCCAGAGTCCTAGAGAGAAGGAAAACATATGTAGTACATAATGGTCTTTGGAGAGCAATCTCTGTTTTCAGAGCAGTGTGCAGAGTAGTAGCCACTTGATAATCCAAGACCATCTATGGGGATGATAATTCCCTTGTGTTGCTGAATCAGCAAATTACTGGAACATTTCTGTGGCTGGCTAAAGGTGTGGGTGTGAAGCAATAGCAGTAGTTTGTGTGGACACACAGCATGAAAAGTTTCAATTCAGGGAAAAACCTCAAACCGTCCCCTAAGGCAATGAGTGGGGACCAGAAGAGGGGCAGAGCCCTCATGCAGTAGTCACAATCCTTGTCCAAAACACAGGACTGCAAATGTACTTACTGTGAAAGGGACTATTGATTTCTGGACACATAGAATGTTACAGTTGAAAGGGACTTCAAATATCATCTAGTCTAACCTTTTTGTTCCACAAGTAAAGGAATTTTTTTTTAAGTACAACAAGAGCAGTTAGGTGGTACATTGAATGGAGTACTGCATTTGGAATCAGGAAGACTTATCTCTATGAGTTCAAATCTAGCATTGGACACTTACTAGCTGTGTTACCCTGGGCAAGTCACTAAACCCCGATTGCCTCAGTTTCCTCATCTGTAAGATGAGTTAGAAAAAGAAATGGCAAACCACTCTGGTATCTTAGTGAAGAAAATCCCAAATGGGGTCATAAACAGTCTTTTATGATTAAAACAACTGAACAGCAAAACACCTGAACAACTGAAACAACCCAAACAACAACAGCAAAGAGAGCCAGGAAGAGCTGGGTTCAAGTCTCATCTCTGCTATTTATTGACTGACTGTGTAAGCCCAGAGAAGTCCCTTCATACTCTTTACAAAGTACAGGTTCCTCATTGGCAAAATGAGGAAATGGGACTAGGTGACTTCTAAGGTCCCTTTTACTCTAAATCTGTGATCTTAGAAGGGTCAAAGAGGTCACTTGACTAGCCTAGCATCACAGGGCAAAGTAGTAGCAAAATGGGGGCAGAACCTTCCCTCCCTCCACCTTTCTCTTTTTTCCTTTCCTAGGTCCACTCTACTTGATGTAATCTATGTTTTAAGAAAACTGGAATATTTTGGTATTCATTGAACATTAACGTACTACACTGTCTGTCCCATGCCCAAATTACTGTTGTGAAATTTGCAGTCACTTGGCCTCATGGATCACAGACTTGGATTGATAACAAATATCTTAGTTTCATTGTGTATTTCAAATTTCATATCAAGAACTTCTTAAAAAATACAGAGGAACAAATGGGATTCTCTGATTTTGTGCTTAATGTTTTAAATAACTGAAAACTTAAGAATAGCTTCCTATTTCAAAAAGATGTGATTTTTCTAAAAATAAATATGGAGGCAGGGGTGGAATTGGATGCTGCCAATGCATCTGTCTTTCAAATTCAGTTCCTTGTTGGATTAATGTGCATTATTGTTCACTTTACTGTTGGGATGAAGCATACTATTGCTCAACAGATGCACTTGATTTATGTGAGAGCAAAAGCTAGCCCCATGTAGCCACTACTTCCCAATAACTTTATGTCATAAGCAAATTAGTTTACCTCTATCAAGCATTGAACTTTCCTACTTTAGCATCTTTGTTCACACCATTACCACAGCTTTGAATGTTCTCCTTTTGAATAGATGCTGCCTATCTAAATTCTTCTTATCCCTCACAGACCTTCTGGTTTGATGCTTCTACAATGAAGTTTTTATTGACCACTTGTTTACATGATTTATATTTCCCTTATTCCATATTTGCTTCTAGTTCTTAGTACATAATAAACACCCCAAAAAGATTTTCATTCATTCACTTATTCTATTATTATTATTATATCATTCATGCCTTAGTTATTCTCATTTGAGTATAAGTTCCTTGGGGGCAGTGACTATCTCTTACTTATTTTTGTATTCCATAAAGTGCTTTGCACATAGAAGGTACTTAATAAATGTTTTTGAATAAATAAAAAAAGCAATCAATAATTGCACACATGTGATTTCAGTGACTAAAATTTTGGCTTCATTGGGCTAGTATTACTGATCAGCTTATATCTACAGTTTACTTGCATATATCATATTTTCTTAACATTCTATTTTGCTTAAGAATTTTAAGTCACTTCACCTATTACCAGAAATGCCTTTTTATAAACTTTAAATATAAAAAATATTATGTACTAAGGGGAAATGTCTTCTCCCACCAGTCTGGTTGATTGAATTACAGAAACTAAGAAGTAAATATAAAACAGAGTCTAGAAGATATTAACGATGTTAATGTGTTAAATGAAATGCTAATGTATGTCAAGGCCTTGTTGCCTCTTTATGAAGTGTAAAGGATGATGAAGATTGGTTCCAAATGGTCTTTTAAAATCTGAGGAACAGTCTGGCCTGAAGCAGCTTCAAAGAGTATAACCTATGACAGCAGAAAAGAGAGCTGAAGATTTAAGAGAGAAGGAGCCCTGGCAGTCTAGAGTAGAACTGTCAATAAAAATAGGCTTATGGAACAAAACTGAGCCATTTGTGCTGCAAAGATGTTACCCAAGAGGAGCAATTTGTAGTTATCACAAAAAAGGAAAGGATACTAGACCTTAGAGTAATAGTACAGTACTAGAGACGTAAGTTGTTTTGATCATATGTTTTCCCTATTATGTTTCTCACTACCAATGTACTCAGATTGTACTCACTCTTCCCACAAATTCTGTGCCATCTCAGCAATTGCTTTTGCTTTGAGATAATTGTCTACTAGACAGATATTGAAGGTAAGTGCATTTGTAGGTGAATCATGAGCTTTAGTTTTAGGAAGAAGTACCACAAGGCACACTTTGAACCCTGATAGATAGTAATAGCCTTTTTGGAGAACTAACCATAGTGTTCAAGTACAAGTATGACTACAGATTGGGAGGCAGAACCCAAAGAGGCTGCTACAATCAATAATATTGCTTAGTTCATGAAAATATATACTTATGTGAATCTGGAACGACACTTCACTTTCCAAGATTAGCTTATATACTCTTATGTCTAGCTTATGTATTCTTAAAATTCATAACGTGATTGATGGCTATTTTATATTATGCATTTGTGGTATTTATTGAGCAGTAGTTATGTGCATACCACAAATAAGTGGTACAGAAAATAAAGTCAAAGGATTTTAGAAGAAGAGAACATCAATATAGGTTGGCAAGGCTGTCAAAAATTTATGGGAACAGTGTCATTTGGGCTGAACATTTAATCAGTGGAATCATAGAGTTCAAAGAAATGTTAGCAGACGATCTAATCCAAAGCAGACCTTATCAAGAATCTCTCCTACCATAACTCTTACAAGTAGTTATCTAACTTCCATTTGAAGACTTCCATTGACTATGAATCCAACCCACCTAAGAGAGGCCATTCCACTTGTGGGCAGTTTTAATCATTTAGGAAGTTCTTCCACATATTCAGCTAAAGGCTGTCTTTTATAGCATCTCCTCATTGGTCCTAGTTCTTCCCTTTGAAGTGAAGCAAAATAAATCTAATCTACATCAGCTCTTCAAACCTCTGACAGCTGTTTTCTTAAACTCTACCACAGGTATATCATAGAGAATTCCCCTCTTCCCCAGGCTACATAGTTCTAGTTATTTCAACCTCTCTTCCTAGCTTGAGCCTGAATTCCTAAATCACCCTAACTCATTTTTTCTCAAGCTCATCAATGCCCTTGAAATGTTGCACCCAGAATACAGCATTATATTTCATATGTGGCCTGAAAAGAGCAAAGTATATTGGGACTATAAACTGACTTATCCTGGTCACTCTGCCTCTTTTTTTTTCTGCAGTCTGAGATTTCAATAGCTTTTTGGTTTCCATAGTACTATATTAACTCATAGTGAACTTGCAATTTATCAAAGCCTCCAGATTTTTGAGTGAATGAATAGGATTCATTTGGTGGAAGTGAAGGTGACTCACTAAGAGCAAATGTGTATAGGAAAGAATGAACAATGTTTTCTTGGGGGGGGGGTAGTAAAATTATCTGTTTAAACAAAGGGCTGATGGGGGAGGGAATAGTTTGGGATAATGTGAGAATAATGCTAAGGAGACAACAAAGTAAGTGGGCCCTTGAATCTCAGGACAAGGAGTTTAGACTTTATCCTGTAGGCAATTAGGAGTCACATTATCAGGCAGATAATCACATGATTAAAATAGCATTTTAGGAAAATTAATCTGGTGGCAGGGTATAAAACAGAAGAGAGATAGGAGAGACTTAGGTCAAGGAGGCTGATGAGAAAGTTGTAATAATAAAAGCAAGAAGTCATGAGAACATAATCATGGGCAGTAGGAGTGGAAATGGAAAAAAGGACTAATCTGAGATTTAAAAGGCAGAAATCAACAGGATTTGATAGAGATGGTAAAGTTAAGGATAGAACTGTGGCTTCATGGTGTTGAGTCTAAGTAACTGGGAAAATTGATAAAAATAAGAAAATAATCATGATGAAAGAGATGATCAAGTTTCATTTGGACTTGTTGACTTTGCAATGAAAGCAGGATTTTCAAATGGAAATGTCCAACAGAACAGTGGTTCTCAACCTTCCTAATGCCAATTAAAGGATCCTTTAATACTTGTATGTGGGCATATCTGCATGTGGGTGGACCCACCTGGAGATGGATAGAAGAGCAGTGTCTTGGTTCCTAAGACCATGGGGAATATGTGTTTTCCAATGGTCTTAGGCAACTCCTGTGAAAGGGTCATTCCACCCCCAAAGGGGTCGTGACCCACAGGTTGAGAACCACTGCAATAGTGTGTTAAAGATATACTACTAGGCTAGAGATTTGTAGGTAGAGAGCTGAATTTCAGAGTTGGAAGGTCATATCAAAGAGGCCTCAGCATCTTACCTATACATATAGACACTCACACACACACAGAGATACAGGCAGAATCCCAATTAAAACATACTTTCAAGGTGATGAGCTAGTTTTGCCTATAAACCTCCAATGGGAGGAAGACAAGCTCTCAATGAAAACAAAGGAAATAGGTAGAAGGAAAATCAGAATAGTGTAGAATTGGGAAGTCAAAAGAGAAAAATGTTGATGGTATCAAATGCTCTCTCTAGGTCAAGATGGAAGCCCAAGTCTTATATTTTAAGCAACTGTCTCTTAATTGATTCTGGCAAAAATGGTGGGATTGTTGATTTTGGAGAGAACTGTTTCAGAAGTTTAGTAAGGAAGAAAGTGAGAGGAAAGGTTTAATTGTCAACCAACTAACATTTATTAAGTGCCTACTATGCATCAGGAACTGTGCGGTTAGGTATAGAAAGATATAGGTATATAGATATAGATAGATATATAGGTATATAGGTAGGAATAAAAAGAAAGGTAAAAATAAAAGAAAACCAACCACCCCTGCTCCCACTAGTCCTTGCTCTGAAGAAGCTCAAAGACTAATGGGGGATACAATATGCAAATGACTACACACAAACGAGCTACATACAGGATAAATTGAGAGTATTCTCAGGGCAAAACATCAGGATTAAGGAAGACGGGAAAAAGTTTCCTGAAAAACATAAGGAAAATGGAGAGAAAAAACAGATGATTTATTTGAGAAATTTGTGAAAGGGAGAAAAGAAACTAAGTAGTATTGGGGGGAAGGGGAGCAGCTAGATCTTTCTGGGCAGAGGAAACCTGGCTACACTCTTGTGATGTAGCTGATACTTCTTTCCCTCCCCCATTTGATTGTGGGTTGATTTTCTTCCAGCATGCAGTTAGGATTTCCATGCTTTTCCGATCTTCTATCTTGGCTTTTGACATACTTTGCCAAACTTTGCTTTATAAGTAGAGAGGCAAGGTAGTTACTTATTTCTGGATGGAAAGAGTTAACTATCTACAAGTGATTTTTGTCTAGACTGGGTGGAGTAAATTGAATTGTGATGTTATAGTTTAATATCTGGTGGCCATGTTTTCTTGGGTTCAAAGCATCAGAGAATTATGGAATTTAAAGGCTGGAAGGGACGTGAAAGATCATTTATCCCAAACTTTGCATTTTTACTGAATGTTCTTTTTTCTATTTTTGTCATTCAGAAATAGAAGAGCAAACCTTCTTTTGGCAGCATTTGTAGCAGCTTGTAAAATTTAAAAAAACAAAAAACTCTTAGGAGTTTCAGTTTAGGTAAAAGGGATCCACAGGATTATGGGATTATAGACCTGGAAGAAAACTTAATCCAACTCCATTTTACAGATTTTATGGTCAATTGCAATTTTAGCTCTGGATAATAGATGCTATCAGCTCCAAATCACTTACTTTACAGATGAGGAAACTGAGGCCCAGAGACTTCAGTTGTTGAAAGTCAGAGAGCTAATAAATTACAGAGCTAGGATAAGGCCACTGAGCCTGAGAGAGGTTAATCACTTGTCTAAGGCATCACAATTAGTAAATAGAGAAGAGCAGAAACTGTGTCCCAATTCCCAAACTATTCTTCTTTTAACTGTATCACAGTTAACACATTTTGTTGGTACACTTCTGCCAAATGCAATTTACTCTCTCTCTTTTAGAGCCTGAGGGAGTGAACCCATTTCTCTCCACTCAGTACTGTTTCCAGTCTTTTATAATTTCTTCTCCCTCCACTCAAGAGTTCCTGTGTGTCACTATAAGGGATGGGTTCAGTCAACAAGCATTTATTATGCACTATGTGCCAGACACTATGTTAAGTGCTGGAGATAAAATGAAAGACAGAAACACAGTCCTTACCCTCAAGGAGCTCACATTCTAATGGATCATGGAATAACTCAGGCAAAAAAAGTCAAGAGAAGTATTAATATTGCTGAAGTTTGAACCACAGCTAGTCTTCAGAACTCTTCTAGCCTTAAAAGAACATAGTTGAGGACATTAGCAAGTATTCCCTGGGATACACAAAAATCTGTTTTTATTGTTGTTAGATTTTTAATTTAAGTGTTATGCATACCCTATATACAGTTTTAACTTAAGATAAACTGCATTCCAGTTTCGTTTATCACCACAGACTCCTAAGGGTAAATTTTAAGTCTGTACAACATATTATTCATTCAAATAAATGCTTTAGAAAGTTCTAGAAATTAGTTTGAATGTCTAATCTGTGGAGTTTTCAGCTCATCTCCAGATTATTTTGAAAGATCAATTCTATTCTTAGCTGTTGCTTAGTTGTTTGATTTTGAGTAGATTCTGTCTGTCTCTCTGTTGCTCTGTCTCTTTCTCTGTGTCTCTGTCTCTCTCTGTCACTGTAAAATGAAGAATCTAAGATCAGATGGCTTTGATGATGCCACATATCTCTAGCATCATT
The DNA here is from genome assembly GCA_028646515.1 of Pseudochirops corinnae. Lineage (NCBI taxonomy): Eukaryota > Metazoa > Chordata > Mammalia > Diprotodontia > Pseudocheiridae > Pseudochirops > Pseudochirops corinnae. The sequence continues at coordinate 251,521,526 of CM053587.1, forward strand.
CTGATTCTAATAACACCTCTCTAGAAAAAGGTCCAGGCAATGGTGATGGACTAAGATATTTAGTTTCTAAAATAATCATGATTTTAGAGTTTAGAATGAGGATTTTATAATGTTTCCCCCCCAAACTTTTCTGTTCAGACTAGGAAGAAGAAAGAAGTCTCAAGACATGAGACTGAGAGCAAGACCTAACAAATGAGAAATTTCCTCTGGACCTTAGTGGGATTCACCAAAGACCATTCCAGACAAAGGTATTAGCTAAGATCCTAGTTGGAGTAATCACCTACTCACAAATTTAATATCTAGAGGGGATAGACAAAATTAGCACTTTTAAGTAGAGTTGCAATGAGGTCAGAAGTACAGACTTTTCCAAGCCTCTCAGAGTCAAAATAGCTTGAGGCCATCCACTGCCAAAGCTGCTTTAGTAGCTGCTTGAAACCCTAAGCAATTTTGCATTAAGTACAGTCCCAGGGATCAGATTTTAATAAGGTACAACAGCAGTTTAGCTTTAAAAAAAAAGAAAGAAAGAAAGAAAAGAGAAGAAAGCAGTTTGGCAACAGAAATACTGAGGGAGACGAGTCTGATTTGGGCTTTGGTTTTAGGTTTGCTTGGTTTTGATAATTGTACTAAATTTGCATCTCATGTACAATATCTTTTTTTTCTATAAAGCACATTTATTATTTTTATAGAGATACTTTAATAAAGGTATTTACAGGCAGTTCAGTTTCATAAAAATGTCAAAGAGTGTGGCTTCAAAAACCCATCTCTATTGCTTTTAATAAGCTTTTAAGAAGTTTTAAGAATATAGGCAACAATTATATATGTATATATACATATATATATACACACAATAAACAATTTAACTTTAATGAGTGCCTTATAATTAGACTTTAATGTTTTCTTTATATTTCTTGTGGATCTTTTTTTTTTTTTTTTTTAGAATTTTCCATTGAGTTCTGGTCTTTTTGTTACAAATACCTAAAAGTCTTTCAGTCTGTCAAATATTCTTTTTTTTTTTCTTTTCCATTCAGGATTATACTCAACTTTACTGGGTAAATTATTCTTGGATGCAACCCCAACTCTTTTGCTCTTGGAAATATAAAGTTCTAAAACCTACAGTCTATTTTAAAGTAGAAGCTGCTAGCTCTTGTGAATCCTGATTGTATTTCTGCAGTATTAATTTTTTTTCTTGTTCCTTGCAATATTTTCTCTGTAGGCTGGGAGTTTTGAGACTTGGCTATTGACATTCCTGTAAGTTTTTCTCCTGGGATCTCTTTCAGATGGCAAATAGTAGATTTTTTTTCTTTGTCTTCTTTACCTTCTTGTTTTAGAACTTAAGAACAATTTTCCTTAATAATTTCTTGTAATATTGTATCTATTATTTACTATCTGTGTGACCTTGGGCATATCATGTAACTTCTCTGGCCTTCCATGTCTTCACCTGTAAATTTAGGTTGTTGGACAGAATGACTCTGAAATTCCTTTCTAGCATTTTTTGAAAAATGGCCATGTAGTATCTTTACAATTAGAGTCGATGAAAAGACTTGAATCATAGATATTAGCTACTTAAGGAAACAATGAACTCCTATTTTTGAAAACATAAAAAAACACTTTGGTTCAGAAATACTGAAAATCAAAATAACAAATAAACACTAATTGTCTACTATGTACTACCCACTGGTAAAACAGAACGAGTGTGGTAAAATGGAACAAGTTCTGGGTTTGGAGTTGGAAAACTTGAGTTTCAACCCTGGCTATCTGATTTTTCTCCCTATGTAACTATTTGTCATCTCTATAATGAAAGAATTGGACTAGATGGTCACGCCAGCTCTCAGGTTATGATCCTACTATTTTTTCCTGTTTCTTGGAGATTTCACATGTTGCTACTCTTGTTTTATGATGACTTCTAGAGTTTAGATTGAACTGTTAGTTACATAGAACTTTATAGGTTTCCCAATTTTCTTTACTGAAAAGAAAAAAAGAGTGCATTTGACTATGTAGCAAAAGCCACATTGCTGTTTCTAGTGGGAAAAGAAGAAAATGAATCTTTGGTTAACTGATGAGGAAAAGTTCAAGGAGAAAATGGTGGGTTTTACTGGCAGGAGGATTTGAGACATGAAAAGACTTAATAGGCTCATTTGCCAGTATTGTGTGGTTTGCACTCTCTGGCATGATCCCTACTGGTGGTTGGGGAACCTGTTACATTAGGTATGCTGTTGAGTTTATTGAAACTCTGACTCTGACTTAACTCCATCCAGGAAAAGATTGAACTGGCTCATATCCCAGGCAAGGTCAAAGCTTTCAACTATTAAACACCTTTTAACATAATATGGGGATTGAAATTCAAACAATAAAAATGGAATTTGATTCACCTCATTTTTATGCTTTCATGCTTTTCTGTAGGAGATGGAATAATGGTGTTTAGGGATACTAATTGTTTTTCCATAGCTTCAGAATGAAAAGATTCAATATATCAGTTATATCCCTCTTCCAAGAATTAGAGGAATTATTAGTTCTAAAATATTTTAAAATAAGAAGTAGAGTTTGAGGTACATTTTGACATTTTACAAATGAAAATATGTTGGCTACTAGACAATTTATGAAATGAAAGGAAAACTCATGCTTTCTGCAATAATGCTTAGAAAAGAATCTGCTACATGCAATAGCCACAAGTTAATAATTCAAATGTGAAAAAGACTCTAAATGCTCAATATGTTCTTATTTCAATTGTTTAAAATGTGAAATGAACCCAGAAAATTGTCCTTATTTCTCCTCATCAGTACTATAGAACAGTACTTTTCTCTTCAATTTTAATTTTAATATTTCGAGTTTTGTAGATATTTCTCAATTATAAAGCAATGCAAACAAAAATAAAATAAGACTCAGTTTTGCTATTTTTGCAGTTTTAGTAGGGCCTGCAACATTTATTCATTTTTGGCTGATCTTCCCTGCTCTCCACCCAGTTTTTCACATATGGTACCAATTTACCAGTTTATTAGGTCAACCTGACTGAACCAGATTTAGATTATCAGACTGAGGTGAGGGTGGAAGGTTGAAATCCATGTAAGCATGGAGTGCATTACTGATTCCTGCATAAAATCTTTCAAATATTCTTTATTCTATATTCCATTTATAATGGGTACAGGTTTTATTTTTTCCAAAGTCAGAATATGAAATATTTTTTAGTATTGCAATATTCTAGATATCTAATTATAATATTTTAGATCTAATTTTATCCATATCAGCTGCTGATCCCAAATTTTCTAATTTCCTGGATGACAGAGGCAGGAGTAAGAAAGCATTTTTGGTGGATATTCAGTTAACACTGCTGCCAAATAAATGAATGAAATGTAAATGAATATAAGTAGCATTTGGGAAGCCTTTCCAGTACCATGGTTCATGATGACTTTTTAAAACTGACTGGCTTTAAACAGTCTTCAAATTAAGGGGAAGAAGTACTACTGTTATAAATACATAAGATCATAGATGTGGAGCTAGAAGATGCTTTAGGTATCATGTTATCTAATTCTCTCATTTTATAGATAAGATAACTCAGGTAAGCTGAGGTAGAGTGACTTGCCTAAAGTCACATACATAGTAAGCAACTAACAGAGTTATTTGAATCCAAGTTATTATTTGAATCCAAGTTATTATTTGAATCCAAACTTGCTTCTTCTCCCTTTTTTTTTTTTTTTTTTTTACCATTCTACATTCATTCCCTGCAGAAAATCCATGTTCACCAACGGGGAAATGTCTTTAAAAGGACTATAATATAATGCCAGAAAAAGCACTCAATGTCTAGATGTTCCATCTTTCCTACTATAGCTCCCTTTCTGCTGTGCCCCTGAGTCATTATTCACAAAAATCAATGCTATATCAAGGTCTTCCCCAACCTCCCTCTGCTTCCTGGCAGTAATAAGAATAGTTTATCTTCTGATAAAACTGTGCTTTCTTTAGGATACACTTCTGAGATGCCATGATTGTGATTAGCCCCTTACTAGATTTTGTTCTGCACAAGCCACTGGGTTAAACTGAATAAATGTTACACCCTGAGAGGGAGTTTAATATGATCATACCTAGGAGAGATAGTAAAAATCACAATGGACTAAGTAGAAAAAAACCCTCATATTCTAATTCACATCTGCTGTTAACTAGTTGTTTGCTTCTAGGTAAACAAGTTTTCTCAACTTTCCCATTGGCAAAAGAGGAGGCTTGTATGACATACTGTCTAAATAGGAGGGATATTGTGACATAGATCCACCTCTCTCTCCAATGGCTATTGAGATACCCACAAACAATATATATTTTATTAATTTTTTGTGTGTATATTCCCATTGCCTCCCCCAATAGAATACAAATCCATGAGGGCAGGGACTCAGTCTGTCACATAGTAGACATTTAATAAATGCTTGTTGTTGATTAATTAATAGTAAGGTGCTGGACTAGGAATGGGAAAGACCTGAGTTCTAATCCTACTTCTAAGATGTCTCTGTGTCTATGAGCAAATCATTGAACTTCTCAGTATCTCAATTTTCTCATCTGTGAAATGCCAATAACAGTACATGTGCTAGCTATCTTACAAGATTGAAGGATTTTTTTTAAAAAGGGGAGAGGGGATCATAATACCTGGAGTACCTGTCTCAAAGGATCAGATAAGACACCAGAAGTGCTACATAAACATTAACTATTATCACCATCTTAATCTTCATCACTATCCCCTTCCAACTCTAATATTCTTTGATTCTATGATATAATTGAGGAACATCAAAAGGTCCTCCTTCCATATCACTCCCTATTATTCTATTTCTATTCTCCTCAACTAGTCTTTCTGTATTCTTCTTGCTTCAAGGATCTGAGACTTCATCAATATGGACAACTTGATTGGCTCAGATCATAACCTTTTTTATGTGTCTCAGTCTTAGTCTAGGACTTAAAAAAAAAATAAAGCACCATATGGAAGCTAAGCTAGTGAAGAGTAGAGTCTCTTTGAATTTAGCTAAGTTCCTTGATTTGACATATCATCTTTCAGGGGGCTTGGACTGCAGATATTTGGACATGGGGATTAGGAATTGCCAGAGTTTGCATTTTGTCTGGCTTTGCCTTGGAGGATTCAAAGTCACCTCAAAGGCTGATGAGGCACTGGGCTTAGACTTGGGTGGCCACTGTAATGGATGAAATTTCTACCCTATTCCTCCTTTAGATTAAAGAATTGTCTCCTTTTAATGAAAATTTTATTGGAAACATATAAGTCAAAAAGACATTGTCAGCTACTAATTCTGTTTCTTGAATTTGTTTCCCCAATGCTAGGTCTCATCTACTATAAAAATAATATTTCTTAGGGTAGCATCAAAAAAGACCTTGTACTCTTGCTTACTCTGGAAGATACCAGTACTATCAAATTGGAAAAGCTTTGGTTATTAGCAGTGGGATAGATTGTGGATAAGTTCTCCAATGATCTGCCTAATTAAGTTAAAAAGTCTCATCATGAGGAAACTGGGTCACCTAGTGGTACTAGTGATAGTATTTTGCTTTGGTGTGTGAGTGTGTGTGTGTGGGGGGATGTGTGTGGGTGTGTGTGTGTGTGTGTGTGTGTGTGTGTGGGTGTGGGTGTGCGTGTGGGTGTGTGTGTGTAAAGGTTTATGTTGGGGTTGGGAGATAATGGAAGATAGAATGAAGAATTCAATCTGTGCTGGTGAGCAAAGTACTAGAATGAATTCATAGAACCTTTTAAGGATTGCAGGATTCAGAGCCCTAATAAGTGAGCAGGACCTTTGGAGGTAATGTGATGCTAAGGAAAGAGTAACAGATTTGGAGTAAGAGGATCTGGGTTCGAATCCTGACTGTGCTACCTATGTGATTAATGAGGAACTACCTTAAAATCTATGGGTCTTGATTTTTCTCTTTTTAGTCTGAAAAATGAAAAGACTAGATTGTATGGTCTCTAACTTCTACTAGGGTCTGATAGCCTGGGAAACAGGAGAAATAAGTTTAGATGAGAATAACAAATCTAGATGGTAACAGGGGAACAGAGGTTAAGAGGAGGAACAGCAGTCCTGGAGAATGAGTGAAAGTGAAGGGCCCTGAGCAGCCAAAAGACAGAATCTGGGCAAAAAGTATTTGAAAGTAACTGGACAGGATGGTACAATCCCACCACCCCTTCCTTTAAAAAAAAAAAAAGTTCAGAATAGGATGAAACAGTACATAAAACTGGCCAAATCATGTTTATTTTTTTCTATGACCTTTTCTGCTATAATACTGATTCTATGACATGATATAGTATAGGGGTGGGGAGACTATACAGAGTCAGGACACTTGGGTTCTAATCTGACTTCTATCACCAATTCACTGTGCGACCTCAGGCAAGTCATTTAAGCCCTAAGTGGCTTTTCTGATCTGTGAAATGAAAAGGTTGGTCTCAATGATTCCTAAAATCCTCTTTCAACTCTCAGAGGGGTTCTCTGATTCCCTGTGAATCCAAGTCTCTGACCCAGTTTTAGAAAAATATGCAGAGGAAGTTGTCAGATTATTTAGAGACAAGAACTCCTCTCTTTCCCACCCATCCCACCCCCACTGATGCTCTGGCTCTAATAGGATATGGTGTGGAATGGTGGTAGGGGTTTAGGGAGCAGGGCATCTGTCCCCCTAGAAATGTGGTGTCTCTAATTTCCCCTCTCTCAACCCCTCAAGTCACTCCTGTGTGGGCTTTTCATAGCCTTGACCAGGAATGCTGGGGCTATTTCTCTACTCCCTGCCCACCCTAGAAGTGAGCACAGAATAAGCAGGAAATACTGGAGCTTCCCTGAGGGAAGGGCTCTTCTTCCCCCTCAGTGACTCAGGAAGGAACCTAGGCTCTCTGGGGACAACCCAGCTCACTGATACACTCTCAGCTTAGTGTGTTCACAGATTAGTCACAACCTCTCTTTCTCGGTTAAGAGTTCTAGTTCACAACTTGTAAACAAACACTTCAGCTTTTACCTTTTTGGGCTCTGGCACGTTATTAATATAAATAGTGTAGATTCCACTTTTATTAAAACCAGCTTGATACACATCTGCACAGTCTCTAAATGGTTTGTCCTCCTCTCTTTTTGCACTCTTAAGTAAAACTGCAAAGAAAGAAATATGATATTAACAGGACAATTAGTATCCAAAAAGGACTTTAGACATAATAGTAAAAAAAAAAAGTCTTACTGTTTTCAATACATCTGACAATCAAAGTCTACTGTGCTTAAAACAATAATAATAATAATTAGAGCATGATGGGCTAAGGAGCTTTTAAAGCATCTTTCAAAATTAACAAGCTGGCAAAAGGAGGGATAGGACTTTTCTAAGCCTGAATTGTTTCCTTCCATTTGATTCTCTATAGACAATCTATACATTATAGCAAGTGACTGATGTTCTAACCTAATATGGTGAGATAGGGGCCCTTCAAATCCCAGTTCTGTGAGCCTCTGCAGGCCCAGTTCCCTAGTTCGCCAGCCGGCTAAGGGATGATATTCTAAAAACCAATATGTTGTAGCAGAGAAAGATTCGTGCAGAATAAATGATATGTAAATGGAACGGAGGAGGGCCCTCCTGAGTCAGTTGAATCCCACAACTATTTATGTGTCTAGTATGAGGGAAACAACATACTGGGTACTGAGTGAAATTCTGGGGTTACAAAGACAAAAACAAATAAAAACAGTCTCCTGGAGTCTGAATTATACTGGAGAGGAACAACTTGTATTCATAAACAAATTAAATAAAAGGCAAACTGGGTGTGTGTGTGAAGGGGTAGGGAATGAGGGTTACTAAAATTTAAGTAAATCAAAAATAGACCTTTTTGAATGAAGGCAGAGATACCAAGAGATGGAGAGCTGGGATTGTGGAGCATTCTAGGACAAAAGCGTGGAGGGGGAAATAAAACATCATGTACTACAGACAGCAAATAGGCTGGATTATCTGGAACACACAGATAGCACAAGAGGGAGTAAAGTTAAAGCAGCCTGGAAAGACAGAACAGAATCAGATTGTGAGGGGTTTTAAAAGCAAAGTAGGAAATTTAATGGTGTGACGGACACCTTGAGTGTTGTTATATGCCTGAGAAGCAGCATGGAAGGTAGAAAGAGTGCTGAACTGACAGGAATGATCTGGGCTTGAATCCTATCTCCAACAATTGCTAACCATAGACCATAGCCATTAACTCCTCTGAAATTTAGTTTCTTCATGTATAAGATGGAGGTTATAAATAGCACCTACATCACAGAGTTGTTATACGGATCAATTGACAACCATAAAAACTGTCCTGTAAATATCAACTATTATTATTATGATAGTAGTTGCCCATGACATATTAAAAGAATTAATTTGGGGGATGATTCAGTTTGAAGTTTTATTATTTTTGAAAGAAAGATATGAATAAGAATTGTGCCAGATACCAATTCTGGGGCATGAAAAGTTAGCACTTTGGACTATTTAGGGAAAGAATACTGAAGAAATAGAACTATCTATTCATATATACCTATATACATATGCACACAGATATGTGAATGTATGTACATATATACACACATATACATATATATGACAAAGTTCTTTTTAAAATTCTATTTACTTTAATAATTACATGTACATGTGCATAAACATACATACAAAGCACTTTGAGGATGAGAATTGGAAAGTTTGTAAACAAAGGTTAACAAAGTGAACTCCAGCAGGTTGGTATTTTTATGCTACCTGTCTTTCCACTATCAAATTTTTTTCCAAAGCTTTTCATATAACCTTTCAAAATATTTTACTATGCAATCAGTTAAAAAAAAAAAGTCACCTGAAGCATGAATAAGAGCTTTGAAATTTGAGTCTGAAGATTTGGGTTCAAGTCTTGACTCTGATGTGGACTGAGTGACTTTATCAAAATGACTTCACATCTCTGACCTTCACCTTCCTAATCTCTAACATGAGAGGATTGAACTAAATGAACACAAAGGCCTGCCATAGGTTTAAATTAGGAGCCTATCATCTTATGGACTAGTTTCTTAAATGAAACTGAAGAAGAAGGGAAGAAGAGAAATAAAAAACTGCAGAAAGTCAAAAGCGTTAAGGCATCCAACATGGAAAAGACTATAACAAAATTGTTAAACTTCATGAATTGTCTCTCATTAATAAAGTTGCTAATTAGAGTAAAGGACCATACTATGGATATCCTACTCTTATTCTTAGTTATTTAACTAAAGGCATATTTCCTTAAAATTTATAAAATATTAGCAATATCCAAAGATATTTGATTATATGTGGAATTTCTGCTATTATTCACTTGACTTTTTCAAAACCTGAC
>CM053587.1:251531332-251567383 GCA_028646515.1 Pseudochirops corinnae
GTCATTGTTATCTTATAATTGATTATGAAAAGCATAACAAGAAAATAAGTCAACTTTTGAAAAGTAACTTCAAGAGCTTTTAAATAATCTAAATTTTTGTATTAGACTATATCTGAAATTTCAAAGCACATTATTTACCAGGTTATAAATCATCTAAATTAATCTATTTTGTATTTATGGAATGAATAACTGCCTTAGCATGAATATATTTACATTTCTCCTGACATTTTAAATTAGGTTTCTAGCAAATAAAGGGATTGAACATTGTAACTTTTCAAATATCTGCCAAATATGTTGTTGTAATCTAAAAATGCCATTATGGTATTTACGAATGGCACACTCATCTGCCCTTTGTGCTGCCAAGTATGTCTGATTATATTAACTTCATTAATAAAGCATTGAAACTAAACAAAAACAGAGGAAAGCTTCCAGTACTTGCCTAGAAATTTCCCTGGGGAGATTGTTTGAAAAGACACAAGAATTGCATAGGAAAGATGGCATAAAATCAGAACCAGGAAGACCTGAGTTCAAATTCTGCCTCAGACCCTTATTGCATGTGTAAGCCTGGACAAATCACTTCATTTCTGTCATTATATGTTTTCATTTACAAAATGAGGATAATAATTAATCATAATAATATGAGAATAAATAATAAAATGAGTATAATAATTTTTAAAACTTCATGTGGTTGTGAACATTAAATGCAATAATATATATGGTGTTTTGTGAATGATATAAATTTATTATTATATATATCCATATATACATGTATTTATATTTATATTCATGTGTGTATATGTGTATATTCTCTCAAATGTGAATTGCCCAGAGCTTGGGTAGTATATATCAGAGAATAGACTTGAAGCTAGATTACATGGTATAGTGGATAAAGAATTGTCCTCAAGAGCTAGGAGGACCTGAGTTCAAATCCCACCTCTGACATATATATAGGTTATGTAACCACGAGGAATTCAGTGAGATAATCAACAAACATTTACTAGGTACTTACTATGCCACAGACAATGTGCTAAACTCTGGGGATACAAAGAAAGCCAAAAACAAATCATGCCTTCATGGAACTTATTTCTAAAGAAGGAGAAAACATGTAGATAACTAGAAGCATACAACAGACATACAAATTTGATGAAAGGTAATCTCGGAAGGAAGGAAATAGAAGCTGAGGGGACCAAATAAGGCCTCTACAAAAGGGGCACTTGAGCTAAGCCTTGAAGGAAGGCAGAAAAACAAAGAGACAGAGGTCAGGAGGCATGAGGAATAGTCAGTCCAAAAGGTACAGAGGTAAGAAATGGAATGTATTCCTCAAGGAACTGCAAGTACTCCAATATATCTGGATCATAGATTATGTGAAGAGAAGAAGTATTAGAATAATGAAAGGTAAGATGGAGACAGATTATAAAGAACTTTAAATCCTGGAAGTAATAGAGAACCACTGGAGTTCACTGAACAACCACTTGACCTCTCAATATTCTAGGTAATTCTAGAAGAATATAAGCTGCAGAAAAGGTGCCAACTTGCATTAATAAAGGTGATTTCTTTACCTGGGAATTCCCTTTAAAAAGGAAATCACAAGGTAAGTTCCCATCCCAATTATTATTATTCAAGTATTGATATAGTAATTATGGAAATTCATTCTCTCCTTCCCCCAAAAAGTTTTTGTCTTATTGTCAAATCTTGCACATACCAAAGAATTCAACAAAATAGCTAATCTTAGAAATAATTATACCTCCAAAAATAATGAAAGAAACTATAAATAAATGATACAGGTAATATGTTGATGAATTTTTGTCCCATCCTGCAGCTCATCTGTATATTTAAGTTAATGTTTATTATTACTCCAAAACATGTTTTCTACATCATGCATATATTGCAATAATGGAAAAAAAATTATACTTTTATGGAGAAATAGGATTGTCATGGATGTGGAGATGAAAGAAAATTCAGAAGTCATCTAATCCAAACCCCTCATTCTACATATGAGGAAACTGAAGCCCAATGAGGCTATGTGCTTTGTCCAAGGTCACTCACAGGGAGTGTTATGAAAAGTAAATATAAATCAACATGAAATTATAACCAAAATTCATGAGCAGTTGTGTGAATGAGTTAGAATATGGAAATATTACTATTTTAATCTAAGAGTCAAAGGAAATCAGTTTTTCAATGAAAAATTTATGTCATCCCTAACACTTCAGACAATATCTCATGTATAATAGGAGCTTAATAAATATTTGTTGAATTGAAGGTGCCATTTTTGGCTCATACTCAATTAATTTCCTGAAGGGAACATAGTTTTTTCCCACTTCTCTGCCTTCCCTCTTCCTCTCTTGTCTTTTCACCCCAAGTACTATAGGAACAGAGACAGTGTAACAGGAGGTGGAACAAGGGTAAAGAAAGAAGAAAAAAATATATAGATGTCAGAGCAGAAAGAGACCTCACAAAGAACTCCTTATTAGATTTTCCATGTTCAAAAATTTTGCTTCTGCTTACTCATAAAAGTGATTGATAGAGTTTTCAAGAAATCTTTATAGGTTGTAAATCAGGTGATGACATTACCTTGTGACCTTGGGCAATCACTTAGTCTCACTGGGGCTCATTTTCCAAAATGAAGGAGTCCAACTAGGTGGCCTCTGAGGCTCCTTTCAAATTTACATTTCAGATGAACCTATGACTCCATCTAAAGTATAATTTTTGGCTTATTGTTATAATCAACACTTTCATGATTTGGAAACCATCTGTTTTACACAAAATATCTATCATTAAATTTGAACATTCAGTTAATAAACATGTATTGTCAAGGTTCTACTATGTGCAAGGCACTATGGAGATACAAAGGAAGATAAAAGAGTGCCACAGCTTAAAGAACTCACAGTGTAATGGAAGAGACAACAAGCAAATAACTATGTGAAAGTAAGTGTGATGGCAAGCAAAGTAATACTTTGCTGCTTGTTTCAGCTATGCAAGCGCCTTTGAACCTTTGATTGTATAAAGTCTTTGTGGAAAACAGTACACGTCCTATTGCCGGTAACAGGCCTGAGGGAGTTTGGAGACCTTCCCTGCCATTCATAGGCCTAAAACATCATCACATGGAGCCCATAGCAGGAGGAGCTTGCTGAAAGAGCAAAACAGGGAGGATGGAACAGGAAGGAGCAGAGCAGAGAAAAGCTCGAGCATGAGCTGGGAACCAAGCAGAACTGAGAGGGAGAATGTTTGTGATGTTGGCACTCTGTCTGTTCTGTCTGTGTTGATGTTATTTTGTCAGAACAAAGTATTCTCTCTGTTGAAAGAGGACTTTACTGCTGCTTACCGAAGTCCTGGGACTTTACTGTTGATTTGTGTTACTTTGTCAGACAGAAAATGAATTGGGATGATAGTGCCAGTAATATGTGTAAATACTGTTGCAGCTCTGTTAAGCCTGATGTGTGTAAATATTGTTGTAGCTTTGTTAAGCTTTGCCTTTCTAGAAACAGAAACTACAAAGGGTTTGGAGTGGAATAGTCTCTGTGGACTGAGATATAGAACCAGAGCAAAGAGCTGCTTGTGTGTGAATCCCGGCAAGAGCTGGGAGAGCTGCCTACCTGTGAATTCAGGCAATAGTCAGGTGAATCTAAGCAAAAGCTGGGAGCTTGGAAGAGGAGCCTTGGGGTTTGGAAGTTAGCCTCAAGTTAAGATGAAAGAAGACTTTACTTGGGTACTCAGTGCTGACTGATGATATTGTAACTTACTGTGACCTAGGGGTGGATTGTGTTTGTACTTTCAGCTACCCCTTAAGCATGATTGGCTTAAGGGTGATTGGAAGCTACCCTCCAGTCAAGATGAAAGACGACTTGACTTGGGTACTCTATACTGATTGAGGAGATTGTGACTTACTGAATGATATGTTTTGTCTAAGGCTATGGCCACCTTAGTAATAAGTTGTTATACTGTAAATGTTGTACTTTAGTTTCTTGAATGTTTTGCTTTAGTTTATTGCTGACTAAATAGAGAGTTCGCTATAGTATGCTATTGGATTCTTAAAGTTATTCACAGCAGCAGTCCTCAGGAAAGCTGCTTGTGATTGGCTTTACGGCAAGTTATATACAGGATAAAATGGAAAAAAAAAATCCACAAAGGGCAGGAACTAGAATTAGGGGAGAACAGGAAAGGCTTCTTGTAGAAAGTAAGATTTGACCTAGATCATGAAGGAACAGAAGGATTTAGGCTAAGACACATTGGTAACGGTATGAAAAAAGGGCTTAGGTTGTGATTGGAAATCAGGAGCAAATCAGGTCAAAAGAAAATATTGCTCAACAGAGTGGGAAGAATATGGAAAGCAAATGGGGGACATGAGGGAAGTCAAGTACATGTCTTCAGACACAGCTGGCTTAGGCATTTCATAAGAACTGGTTAGTCATTAAATTTACAATATACATAAACATAGCTAAGAAGTATATGTAAAGTGAGGATAGAAGGACATAAAATATGTCTCTCTCCTATCCAGAAAATATATTTACAGTTTATTCACCGTAGTTATTGATATCTATAAATGTCCCACAAGGATGTGTATGTAGGTTTTCTTCATGGAAAAGGTTATCATTCATCATGTAAACTTCTAAGCGTCTTCACATCATTGTGAGCCAACACAAGACACTAAGCAGCCAAGGAGCAAGCCTGTTACAACACTAGGAATCTGGATTCATAGTTTAATTCAGCACTCTAAATTAAAAAGAAAGAATTAGAAACTTTTTACTATCATAGAATAACTAAATTTAAAAGGGGATCTTTTCTCAGCAGCAATTCAGTCCAATCCATGCCCCAATGGAACCTCATTATTACTAACAAATGGTCATCCAGTATTTTCTTGAATAGCTCTAATTAGGGGGAACCCACTACCTCCTAAGGTAGCATGTTTCCATTTACATGCAGTGTGGTGTTGGGAAGTTTTTTCACAACATTATGCTTGAGTTTACCTTAATTTATATTCTTCTTAAATCAACCATTAAATTGTTTTCATGAACTAATCTATGTGTCCCTTTAATATCTATGCATTATCCCACCACAGTCAGCCAGCAATTTACAAATGAGTTGTAGTCCAAAAGTCAGTAGCATGCAATTAGCTGTATGACCTTTTGCAAGTCCCTTCATCTCTGAGTTTTAGTTTAGGACTAAGTTTCAAATGCAAGTGAGGGAGTTGGAACTGAACAAGGTGAAGATAAATTGTAAAAATGAACTAATGGATATTATTTAAAAAATATATAATACAAAAGGAGATAACCCAGTCTTATAGCAAGATAGATAGATAATTAGACTATACTTAAGGGAGATAGATACCAGATAATGCTTAGTTATGGGAGTAACTGAGAGATCCAGACAAAATACTCTACGAAAATTTGAAGTGGGAAAGTTCACTGAAAGTGGGGGTGACCCCAGTAAACTGTGTGGAGGAGTTGGCACATGAGGAAAGCCTTGACAGGTGAGGAGAATTTTGAAAGGCAGAGAAAGGGAGTACATTCTCAATATGGAGTCTGAGGGCAGCATATTTAAAGAAAAACTGCTGATGTTTTGCCCTCATTCTACCAAAATAGTTACTTGTGGGAATAAGGAAATCAGCATACATGTGTGTGCTTGTATGAATGCATATGTACATACATTCATTTGTATACATATTGATGTACATACATCATGCATATACACACATATGTATATAAGAGCCTTGAGGAGAGGGACTGTTTCATTTTTTATCCCGGTGCCTAAAACAATGTTTGGTATACAAAGTTTACTGAGCTGAATTGAATAGAATGGAATTATATGTAAAGTTTATAAAAGTCATAAACATTAAGTCAATCCATAAAGGTAGTTTTGGAAACAAGATAGGTTTTAGAAACTCATAAATATTAGATTAAGGAATCTGCATTAAATACTATAGACACAATAAATAGCCACTTACATTTTTTGAACAAGGCTATCATTGCAAGATCTGTACCTTGAGAGGATTATTGTAGAGCAGTATAAAAGACAGACTGGTATTAGCATAGGATTACATCATATATGTATATAGGTATACACATATATAAATATATGTGTATACAGATGTATATGTATTGTGGATATCTCTCTCTATGTGTATATGTGTGTATACACATAGTGTTCCAAAAATACTTTGTAAAATTTGAAGAGTGATGTACATCTTTATAAATAAATTAAAACAATTGGGAAACATTCAACAAAATAAATAAAAATACATATAGAACATAGATAATGTTACTATGTGGTCTTATAAGTCAGTATGTGGCTTCAGGGATCCTTATGTGTGGTTTATTAACCCCATATCTCTTTGAATTCAACACCATTGCTCTAGGCACCTCCCCAAGAGTATAAATTATAAAGAAGGTATCAGCTTGTGCAGGTAGAGAATGTCCCCTTATTTGGAATTTCCCAATATTAATGGAAGCATAGGTACCAACCATCTCTCTCTCTCTCTCTCTCTCTCTCTCTCTCTCTCTCTCTCTCTCTCTCTCTCTCTCCTGTCTCCCTATCTCTGTCTCTATATCTCTCTGTCTCTCCCTCTCCCTCTCTCTCTTCCTCCTTTCTGTCTCTGTCTGTTTCTCTCTGACATCTCTCTATTTTTCAATCTATATAAAAAGGATACACATTTCTCTTTGAGGTTTACAAAGTTTTCCCCACAATAATCTTTGAGGTATATAAAGAGAATAACATAAACCTTCATTCTTTAGATGAGGAGATTCAGAGAATTAAGCAACTTGGCCACAATCACATAATTAATGAGAAGACCCAGTCCTAGAATCCATATGTTTTTATTCTAAGTCCAATTCTCTTTCCATTTTATAAAGAATAGTTATTTGTGTACGTGCTATCTTTTCTGCTAAACTTAAACTTCTTAATTAATTAATCTTTAATTTGTACTGGCACATTATTCAACATTAATTTGTCAAATTAAAAATGATTGGTTGAATAAGAAACTGGCAAGTGAATATTTTAAGTTAAGGAATTTGAACATGTGTGGTTCAAAAAAGAGAAGGAAAGGTTTCTGGCTGGCAAGTCTCAAGCTGGCCACAACATTGGCTGTGAAAGAGTAGAAATGGTAATGGGAATATTAGCTATCATATTAAAAATGAAGCGGCTAGTTTTCTTGGGGAACCAGGGAAGTCAACCCAGAGGTTTCACTGTAGCAAAAGAAAAGAGAAAAGAAACTTCTAACAGAAATGTTCATTCTTTCCTTAAGGGTTTGCATTACAAGCAAATCTCTGTTATACAATGGGAAAGAGTGGGAGAACTAGCAGGTGGACAGCTCCATCTATCACCAACAATCAGTCACTCCCTCATATGCAACCTGAGATCCAGATGTGACCGATTGTTTACTTTATCCAATTTTGTCTTACACCTGCCAAATCAAGTAGTAGCCAATCCATGTAACTGCCGTAAGATTGACCACAGGCAAAACCATGAAAGCCAAAGGCTCAGGGTCATTTCAACTGAGTTGAACCCTCAAGGAAAAAAAAAAAAACTTTTCTGGAATGTAGAATTGGCAATTACTAATCTTAACCACACTAGGAAAGATCGAGGAAAACAATTAGCCCTACCAGCAAAGGACATTTTCAAAATGACAGCAGAGAATCCTATCCATTTCCTCACTAAAATTGCTTTAAAGTGATAAGATCTTTTTTGGGGAAAGAGCATGGTATTCTACATTCCTCTTCTTAATGTTGACCTAAGCTTAGTTTAATCCTCATTATTGACTCAACACCCTTATATATGTTTGGTTTTGTCCTATGTTTAAGCTTAGAGATGAATCTCTCTTAAAAGTGAGAGTATTCAGCCTTTTCTCCAATTCTAGCCAGGGAAGGTTGCCCCTATGTACATTACACTGATGTTTAATCTGCTTAAGCACAACTCAAAAAATAACACTTAACATAAGCTAATTCAGGGAGGAAACTATCAGACAGACTAGGGAGATGAAACAAATCAACTGTTTAACTGGAAATTTTAGGTTTCTTTTTTTTTTGCCGTCTGAAAATTATTTTAATGGTTACAAAACATTTTTTCACAGATTCAGTATAAAATAGCAGTTGGTTTCTCCATAATTATTAGAATTATTGATACTTGAGGTCTTGGTGAAGTGGGCCTGAAATCAACAAAATGTCTTGGTCTGTTGGCTCAGAAATCATCCTTCTAAAACATCCTGCCCATCCTGTGTCTGTCTAGCTCAGCTCTTAGGATATGACTATCTCCTTTAGAAATATCCTTCTTTCTTTATTCCTTCTTTGGAGGTTTGAAGTGAACTCTGCAGCATTCATTAAATACCCTCCAGCTCTGGTCATTTACTACTTCTTCAACATTCAGTTCTGACTGCATCCATTTTAACTTCGTTTGCTCTTTTCTAATTTGCTTTAATAATGTTAAATCATTCAAATCCTTCTCTCTCTGTTCCTGAAGGGTCTTCACTACTGCCGACGTCTGAGCAATGCAGGTTTTTATCACTTTCTCCCTGCTGGTATGGGCTTCCATCAAAGACTTTTGCTGGCATCAATTTTTCCTGCAAAGGAAGCTGTTGGAACCGTAGTGTTTAATTCATGTACTATGCTGTCATCAATCACCCTCATCACCTTGAGTAATTCCTGGATATTGGTGATCTCCTCACAATTCACACTTCCAGTGGGTGCCGACATATTGGACTGAAATTTTAGGTTTCAATCATATGGGCAACATATTGGTATTTCCCTTACTGTTGGATTCTTCTTCTTTTTGATTTTTTTCTTTTGGTATGGAAGCACTGCACAATATGAACTTAAGAAGAAAACATTCTGCATTTTAGAAAGAATGTAGGATTATTCTAGAAATATTACTATACCCTGCCCCAAAGTCCTAATGACTGTATGTATGTATGTGTGTAGAAAAAGATAATGCTATGTTCTAAACAAGGGGTGGAGAACCTGCAGCCTCGAGGTCATATGAGTTCTTCTAGGTCCCTAGGTGCAGTCTTTTGACTGAGTCCAAGTTTTATAGAACAAATCCTTTCATTTAGGGGATTTGTTTTGTGAAATTTGGATTCAGTCAAAGGGCCACACTTGAGGGCCTCAAGGTTACAGGTTCCCCATGCCTGTATACCTATCAGCTCTTAGAAAAAAATTTTGAGGTTGGTATTTCCACCAATGTAGAACATGTATGCATATCTGTATCTTTTTATATATGCATATATGCCCATATTATAGGTGGAATCAAACGCCTCCCGATGCTTTCCTCTATTAAGTGTAGAAACTAGACTCTCACCTCACTCTACTTTGTATCTGCTGCCATGCCTGGCTTCAAATCCAGAAAACAAGATGCTACTTGGCACTCTGCCTCCCCCTTCCCCAACTCTCACTTTCTTGTCTCCTTTTGTATTGTCTCCCTCCTCCCCAAATAGATTGTAAGTTTCTTGAGAGCAAGGACTATCTTTCTTTTGGTTAATTGCACCCCCAAAGCTTAGCTCAGTGCCCTGGCACATAGTAGGCACTTAATAAATATTGACTTGATTAGCTTGGATATACACACATACATACATGCATACACGTATATACACACATCCATGTATGTTAAATATGTAAAAGTATCATAGTTATCCAATCACCTCTAGGATCAAATATAAAATCCTGTATCTTTTATAACTCTTCATAACATTTCCTACCTTTCCAGTCTTCTAAAACCTTCTTCTCTTTGAGTCTTCTATGGTCCAATGGCATTGGCCTCCTTGTTGCTTCTTACTCAAGATCTTCCATCCCCTAACTATGGGCATTTTCATTGGCTGTCTCTCCTGCCTAGAATGTTCTCCCTCCACATCTCTGCCTCATAACTTTCCTGCTTTCTTTGAATCTCAGCCAAAGTCCCTTTTTCTATGAGAAGACCTTCATCTCAGCCCCTTAATTCTGAAATTATCTCCAATTTATCCTGTATGCATCTTGTTTGTATGTAGTTGTACATTAGACTGTGGGCACGTTCAGAACAGGGATTTTTTTTTTTGCCTTCCTTTTCATTTCCAGGCTTAGCAGAGTCTCTAGCATACAGTTGGCTGGTTGGCTGGATGGCTGTTGCCCTTCATTTTCTAAGAGGACCAAAATGGCATCACTATTTTAGTCATTACAGCATCCAACTATGGCTGATAAGACCAATACAGCACCAGCAGGCACTCAATAAATGCTAGGTGACTGACTATTCTAGTTCTATGTACTCTTTCATAGAGAAAATACTAAACTTGAAATCTTCAGCTCCATAGCTTTAAAAAAGAAGGCAGTTTCCCATTTGCCTCCTCAGAGAATAAATCTTTTAGAAGCACATTATCTGTTTATAAAAATTGTAGACCACTTTTCAAATGCAAAAATATTCTTTCCTATATTCCCCATGAGATGTAGCATGGTGTCTCAGAAAGAACAGTAGATTAGAATCAAGAGACTCTGGGTTGACTCTTGAAAACAAGGGTTCTAGGTATGACAGTGGACAAGTCACAGAGAATTAGTTTACTTATTTACAAAATGGAGAGAATACTTGAACTGCCTAATACTTAGAAATGTGGCAGGAGAAGCATTATAGAAAATCCAGATCTTATAAGAGTGATAGCAGTGATTAGTGTTCAGCACAGTGTATATAATGTATTAATATGTATATATTATATGTAGGGCTTTTTGTGTTGTGCAGGGTTAAAACTTCATTCTAATGACTCATTATGGTAATCAGATAGCCATCAGTTTTTGAAGATAGCACTGGATAAGCTTATGTTACAGTATATCCTATCAAGTTGGTTATGGACTGTATATTTGTTGGCTGAGGACCAGCCTAGTTAAGTTTGGAGAGGCTTATCACTAGGTTGTCCATAGAATGATGGATTTTTTTCAGTTGTCTAAATCCTTAAAAGCCTTCTAAAGACTGAAGTTCACATCAACAGAGAGAGCATTCACACCAAGAAATCTTTGGTCTTTGAATTATACATGTATACCTCTACTCAAGCCCTACTCTTATGCTTTACTCTGTCCTGGATTCCCAAAGGTCATGCATACAAACTACAAGCTCTAGCATATGTTGTCAAGCTGTAGAGGCCTTTATTAAAATCCTAGCAATGGTTCATGGGTCTTCTGTCAAAAATTGAGGTTATTTAAGTAGGTAGGGTATTGTCACCAGAAGGTTGGTTGCCACATAGTGATTTTTATTAAATAATAGGAGTAGGGAGATGCAGCTAGGTGGCACAGTGAATAGAGCACTGGCCCTGGAGTCAGAAGGACCTGAGTTCAAATGAAGCCTCAGACACTTGACACCTTACTAGCTGCATGACCTTAGGCAAGTCATTTAATCCCAATTTCCCTGCCTTTCCTCCTCTAAAAAAAAAAAAAAAGAATAGGTGTAAGGAGCCAGAAGATCTCATGAGAGGTAGTGTTGTACAGTGGCTAGAAAACAGGCTTGAAGCTAGGAAAACCTGGAGTCAAATCCTGCCTCTGACATATATTGGCTGTATGACTCTGGGTGAGTCACTGAAAGACAGAATTCTAAAAGGCTCTCCAATACTCTAAGTGCCAGGGAAGGCATTGACCTGTATTGGTAGAAGAATTTTCCTCAATTGAGAGTACCAAGAAAATCACAAGCTAACCTCAGTATGGAAAAATTAAGATTTGTAAATATGTTCCAAATTCTAAAGCAGACACCCTAAAAAAGTATGTGGAAGTGAAGAAATTGCCCTCAACATCTTTGAACACAGCAAACACTGCGTTAAAGACCCAGCACTGGAGAAAAGCATCACAACTGTTCATTTCACAGCCCGCGAGGAGAGAACGATACTGCTACCTAATTATGTCTCTTTTTTTTCTTAAAGCTGAAAAGCAATGGAGAAGTGATGAGAGACAGATGAGATAAAAAAAGAAGAAAAATTAAGAGAAAAAGGAAGAGAAAAGTAGACAGCAGAAGCAATGGTGTGAGATTACAATTGGCAGTGGTAGGGGGAGCAGTCAAAGAAAATGAGAAAGGGGAGGCAAGGAACAGGGCATTAGAAGTGGCAACAGGAGGGGGCGTGGATTGCATTGGCAGAAGTATTAGGCAGTAAAGATTAGAAGTGGTGATGGGGGCTGTGGCTACAGTGGTAGTAGTAGCAGAGTCTAAGGATGATGAAAAGCAGAGACAGGGTAGATAAGCTACAGATACTTTGACAGTAGAGAAGAAAACCAGCAACAGAAACAGAAGACAGAACTGTTCTTTGGGTGAGAGGGAGAGCCAACAGCCACCTTCAGCTCAAAGACTGTATGTATGTCACACAGAAGGCATGGTTACCTGGACTGTTCAGTCACCAGGGGGGAGGTAAAGAGGGAAGGAGAAGTCACTGATTAGAGAAGTACAGTCACAGACTTATTCATTATTGCCCAGACCACAGATGATTAGAAATGGCCAATTAGGTGACGGGAAATTGGTGGAGGCAGGTGTTTGTCTGCTAATGGTGACAGTACCAAAGAGTGACATGTGAGGGCTTACTAAGGTGGGCCCCCAATACTCTCTGGTGAGGCCCAAATCAGAATGTAATTTTAATTGAGAAATATTGGACAAAATAAATAAAATATAACAGCTAATGTTAATATGCAGTTTTCTAAGTGAATATGTAGCCCCTGTGGCAACCTTATGTATTGGTTGGTGGCTCCATTTCTATGAAGCTTAATAACACCAGTGTTACACTACACACAATATTACACACCTTAGAATTCTTTAAGAGCGCCACATTACCTCATAAGTAAATGGATGTTCACAATAATGAACTTAAGTCAACAAGAAATAGAAAAATCAACACATTTCCCTTGTAATTAGGAACCAGGCTCAAAATTTAGGAACCAGATCAATTTTATACTTTCAAAAACTGAAAGTGAGGGAGAAAAAAAAACAACATGTTGTTAGTTAGCAAGCATTTATTAAGTACTTACTGTGTGTCAAATCCTATGCAAAGTTTTGGGGATACAAAGAAAGCAAAAGAAGCCCCTCTCCTTGAAGAGCATTTATTCTAATGCTGTTATAAGAAGTCAGTGCTCAGTCTCAGGTAGAGACACAAATCAAGGGCAGGAAGCTTTTGCAAATGGCCTAGACGAGGATTATTGAATTCTCAAAGAGAACATTGAACAAATCCAATATGGTGAGTTTCTAGAACACATATAGAGAAGATGGGAGTCCTGCCTATTGGCCAAGGAGCCTTCTGCCTCTTTCCTTTCTAGTCTTTTTATGAGCATATACACAGGAAATGCAACCAAGAAGTGGGCAAATAGTAACTGAGAACAAGAACTCCCCAAGTAAGTTGCCGGTGTTGCATGAACTGAGTGGTAATTTCCAGGGCCATGAGTTTTTCCCAAGGAAACCTAGTACTAAATACTGTAGCACACAAGCTTAAAGAAAAATGCAACTATCTGTAGTCTGGGTTAAGACTATTCCCCCAAAAGGAAATAAATTAATTGCATTCTTAGGAGTCATGTCAGACTTAAACCTATGTCTTCTTTAGAACTGAGTTAAATTATTGTAATATCTTTTATTTAAGGCAGAGAAAACAAGGTATAAGATTTCCATGAAAACAATGTTAATATAAACATGGGCACTTAATGTTAAGGCTCAATTAACTTATAGGGGGATACTTCATTTCCTAACCATGTTTAATACATCACACTTATATTATGTATGCATAATTGTTACAAATGTGCACTAAACTATAAGTCTGTCTGTCTCTGTGCTTCTTTCTGTCTCTGTCTCTATCTCTTTGTCTCTCTCTGTCTCTGTCTCTCTCTGTCTCTTTCTCTCTCTGTCTCTCTGTCTCTGTCTCTGTCTCTCTCTATCTCTGTCTCTGTCTCTCTCTCTTTCTATTCAGAAATAAGATAACCTGAGTTGGAATCCTGTCTCTGACACACTGACTGTGTGACCTGGAGCAAGTGATTGAATCTCTCAGTGCCTTAAGCAACTTTCTAATATTTTCAGTGGCAAAAAAATGCTGATCTATGTTATAATAGAGGGTGTTTCCTATACCAATGAAATCACAAGTATAGACCCCATCCCCATATCACACACACGCACACACACACACACACACGTATGTATAATGTCATAGAAAAGGAAAAAAATTACATATTGGAGTAGGAGCCAAAGACTTGGTAATACAACAAAGCATGAAAAGAACATTGAAATCTGAGCCAGAATCGCTTGCTCTAGCACTTACTAGGTGGATGGCTCTGGGTAAGCCCTTTAAGCTCTCTGAGCCCCTAGAGGATAGAACCGTCATAAAGAGCCTTGCACTATATATGCCACAAGCGATCGTGAGGAAGATGTTGTGTTTACTGTAAAGTGCTATAAATATGAGTTATAGTCAAATCACTTAAATTCTCCCAACCTCTGTTTCTTCCTCCACAAAATGGGAGTGCAAACACTGACCTTGCCTGCCTGATAGGTTTATTGCAAGGATTACGGAGATGTCAGTCGTTGCTACTTTTTTGGGTGCAAAAATACTATAGTGTCATTGTAAAATTACTCTTTGGGGGAGAGCTGGGGCCTTCTCAGAACTCTTGGCAAAGGATTCTGATGTCAGCCTGTCAAGCAAAAAAGGCTTTCATATGTAAGCCAGGCACAGGCTGTAAGCCTGACCTTTGAGGAATGACCTAGTTAAGTTTAGAGAAGTTGGTCCCCGTAAGGTTGGCCAGGAGCTGATGAGTCTTTTGGTCAAAGCAACCCACAAGACAATGTTCTGGGGGGATTTGAATCTGGATTTATGGAGGGAGTACCCACAAGAATAAAATTATGTGACACAGTGGAGAGAGTACTGAATCTGAAATCAGAGGACATGAGTTTATATCCTACCATTGAGGCATATTACCTGTGTGACCTTGGGCAAGTCACTTAAGCTTCCTGGGTCTGAGTTTACTCATTTGTAAAAGGAGGTCAGACTAAATGGCCTCTGACTGAAATCCTTTCCAATCCCATGATTCCATTAATCTTTTGAAGTATTGGAAAATACATACACAGTAGGAAAAGAGCATATGTAAATGTATTTGTGAAAAGCCAAATGTCCTCAGGTCATCATGGGTGGATAATTATAGCTTTACTGTGCCTTTTTAATGGTGAAGCATACAAATCCTTGTCAAGTCATTCAATAAATCTCTCCTTTATCTCATTTTATTAGTGTATTTCAGTTTTAATGCTTAATGTTCCTTCCTAAAGATTTAGTAAGGCACCTGGGAATAAATGAATCTTCAGACTAAATGCTGTAAGATGAATCCAAATGCAGACTTTGTTGAATCCACAGCATGTTGATTTTTCTTTAACTGACTTAAAGGGGAAAAAAAAAAACAGTGGCACCCTTACATGTATTGATGGGTTCTGATTGCCCCACAATATTTATTCAGAAGGTTGTTTCATTAATAAAGCAATAGATGATATGTCAGTGTTTTCTGTTGTTTCATGTAGGTTAATATCCCATGTAATGTGTTCAGTGTGCCTTTCCTGCCCCATTCTCACAGAAATATTATCCCATACATGTGGAATAGATTAGATGGTAGCTTTGATGACCTGTTGCAGCAAGACAGGTAATTGATTTCAGTGTAAGTCATTAGGAAAGGAAATCAAGTTCTTATGCAATGTGACACATACACAGGATGTGCTGTGCACTACTGTCTGAATGAAGAGATGGATAGGAAGATGAAGAAATAAATGAGTGACTTCATAAATGGAACAATTAGAGTAAGTTTGCTTTGCAACTCAATGTAGGTCAAAGCCTATTGACGGAAGCCAATTACTGTGACTTGATAGTTTCTGATCCCTCCACTTGTAACATACTTGAAGGAATAATAGCTGAATTCTGGAAGAATGTCTAAATGATATCATGCTTTCAGTTAAGCAGAGAGTATTTATTGAGCTCCTACTGTATGAATAACATGTTACTAGATGCTGCTGAGTGATTAAGAAAGAAAGACTGTATTACTAAGAAGCCAGCAACTATTTTTGAGGAACTTGAAGTTGAATTATAAGGGCAGATAAATGTTTAACAATTGGCTCCCTGGGAAAAGGGGATGTAAGACACACATTGAATTTTAATCTGCATTATTAACATTTTTGTCCATCAACTTTCTTAACTCAAACAATCAACAAAACTAAATCAAACCCTGATGTATAGTGTTTGCCAGTTTCTGAGGTGTAAATGGACACATTGAAAATGTAACAATCAGCTCTCATTAGCTGTTTAAAGTTAGCTCTAATACACCACTATCAGTGTGTGTATGTAAATATGACAATGTATGTATATAGCTATATGTATATGTCTTCACATGCATACATGCATAGGTATTGTGTGTGCACATATATGGAGAGAGATGAAAAAGAAGAGACAGGGACGGAGAAACACACACACACATAGAGAGAGAGAGACAGAGAGACAGAGACAGAGAGAGAGAAAGACAGAGAGAGAGAGAGAGAGACAGAGAGAGAGAAAGAGAAAGAGAGAGAGAGAGAGACAGAGAGAGAGAGAGAAAGAGAAAGAGAGAGAGAGAGACAGAGAGAGAGACAGAGAGAGAGAGAATAGGTTAGATTGCTTTTAGGAAACTACAAAGTTCCTTCAATAACTCCACCCAAACTTCTACATTAAGCATCTTTTTAATAACAACATTCTACTAGTATAACTGCATGGCTAATATGGAACATTCTAGATGCTGAGGAGTTAAAAGTGAATGTCATTCATAAGCAAATGGAGAGATTCACAGTCACTGAGAAGGCAGAAACACATACAGGGAGCTATGAAATAGAACTAAAATAAATGATGTCATCAAAGTAGTATATGACTAAAAAGGAGGCTAGATGGGCCATGTGTTGAGAGTGACAGATAGCCATGGAACCCCTTGGGTACTACAAGGCTATCTTCAGAATGCAATAGAAAGTGGCAAGAGCCCGGAACATGTTAAATGGAACTCCTGTAGCTAACTTTTGGGAAAACATGAACAAAAGTAAAACAAATAATAACAAAGGCATCAATAGTAATAAATAATAGGCAACATTTATATAGAGCTCCCTATGTTCCAGGCACTGAGCTAAGTGCTTTGCAATTAATATTTCACTTGATCCTTGCAACAATTCTGAGAGTTAAGTGCTATCATTATCCTCATTTTATAGAGGAAGAAATTGAGGCAAAGAGGTTAAAGGACTTGCCCACAGCCACACAGCTAGCTCACATTTGGACTCAGGACTTTCTGACTCCACGCTATCAACTGTGCCACCTAGCGAAAATGAGGAAGATATATACTGCGATTCGTTTTATTTAAAATTATAATTCCAAATTCAATTTAATTCCAAATTTAACAAGTACCAAATAAAATTAGAATTTCCATTTAAAAAGCAGAATGGAAAAAAGGAGGATTTACGTGAAAGTATGAATCCATACTACACATAGCTGTCTTATGTGTGTGTATTTATATATATGCAAGGGTATGTATGTGTGTATATCTATGTATATGTGTATATACACATATGTGCAACATGAATCTCATGTTGGTTACTTCCAAAAATATGTCTCATTCTGCACTTTGAGTCCATCATCTTTTTGCCTTGTGACCTATTTAAACAAATTATTGATGATGGAAAAAGAGAAGTGGACAGAAGAAAAGACATAGACATGAGCATATTATTTTTGCGTGGTACTTTAACTCTTGGAAATCAGTTGTCATACTGAGAGCTTGAAGATACCCATAGTCAGCACACACTTGCTTTTGTGCCAAGTCAAAATATATGACTGCCAAGGACAATACTAGTTTTGAATATAAATGTATTTGTAAAATCTTACAAAGGAGGATTATAGAATTTGATTATAAGCAGCATTGCCTCATAACAGAGAGAGAAATGATGAAGGGTGAAAGTAGCTTAAAGAAAGCCTGGCAAGAAGCCCAACTAATCCTAATTATCCTGAGGGCCTTTAAGAATGAAGGTGGAAGATGAACAAAAATAAAAAAGATCAGTAAAGATTTTTAAGTACGCTTTTTTTCACCATCATGGACAAGGACAGACCCTGGAGCTGCGCTGGTGCCTGCAGCTTTACTTTGGGGTGAGGGGAGATAGTCTGTGGCTGTGGGCTCAGACTCCCCTCCTCCACCTAAAATACTCAGCTGAGGCCAAAGAACAGCCCAGATGGTTCAGATTAGAGTGTGATTGGTGACTGTTAATCCAGGAGCCCTGGAATCAGGGATACACTGTCTTTCTTCTCCTGGCTCAGCCTCCTCTACCTCTGGACCACCCCCCAAGGGCTCCAATTCAAGGTCCTTTCTGGGAGGGTACACTCCCATTCCCTTCAGTCACTGTAAATCCAAAGCAACTTCCCCAAGGTAGGAGCACAGGGGTTCCAGAAGGCAATGCTATCTTTCAAAAGTATAAAGGAAAGGGCTTTCTAGCAGATGTTAAGGAGCCTTGGGCATTGTTTCATATGAGTGTGCCTGGGGTCATGTCAGGGCAGGTGGCTTTCATAGTAATGGCCCCTTCCTCTATATTTTTGAGGGTTGGCACATTCTTTGTAGCTAGGGAATCAGCTTTGCCCTTATAGAATCCATAGACTCAGCCTTATTTCAAAGGTAGGTAGTTACTGGGCAGCCCAGAAGTATACAGGGCTTTTACCCTTCCAGAAATGACCTCTGCTACTATTTAGTCCACTATACCCTATACCATCACAAGAATTCCCTCTTTACCAGGCCCAATGAGTGGTCACCCAGTCTCTGCTTGAAGACCTTAGCTAAAATTCAACCATGACAATATTCCATTTTAGAAGGGCTCTCATTGTTGGGTTGTTTTTTTTTCCTTATGTCAAGCCCAAATCTATTCTAGTTCAGCTTCCAAGGACCCAGCAGAATAAGTCTAAGCCATCTTTCCTGTGGAATCCTTTAAATGCTTTAAGGAAGCTACCAAATTTGTACCAACTCCCATGAATACCAGTTTCCAGAAGCAGCTGCTAGTGCTGGTGCTTCTCTTCTCTCCTCCCAAATTATTTTATTGAATTTGTTCTTTTCATTTAGATAGTTGTAGTCAATGTGGATACTGTTTCCTTTGTTCTATTTACTTTATTATGCATCAGTTCACGTAAATTCTTCTTTGCTTCTCTATGTTGGTTGCATTCATTGTTTCTTAAAGCATAGCAATATTCCATTATTTTCATAGACCACGATATGGTTAGCTATTTCCCCATTAGATGGGCCTCATTCATAGGAGGGATCTTGTTTCTAGCTCTTTGCTATGGCAGAAAGTGCTGATATAAATATTTTGATTTATATAGGAACTTTCTTTTTATCAGTTACCTTGTTGGGGGTATAAGCATAGTAGTAGAATCTCTGGGCCAAAGGGCATGGACATTTTAATTACACTATTTGTGTAATTCCAAATTGGTTTCTGAAATATCTGTATTAATTCGCAGTCCCATCAACCACAAATTAGTTTCTCCATATTTCCACAATCCCTCCAACATTGATTGGCACTATCTTTTGTCATCTTTGCCAATTTGCTGAGTGTTAGGTTAAAGTTTGGCTACCATATTACCTTGTTTACTCATATTGTGCTTGTTGTTTTGTATTTTTTTTCCTTATTAAATTTCATATTATTAGATTCAGGCTGACTTTCTAGCCTGTCAAGACATTTCAGGATCTTGATTTTATCATCTGATATGTTATCTATCCCTTCCAACTTTGTGTCATCTGCACATATGATAAACCTGACAGGTATGGCTTTTTATTAGTCATTGACAAAAATATTAAATAGCACAAGATAAAGGTTAGATCCCCAGGGCACTCTCCATTAAAAACTTCTTTGCAAGTTAACACTGAACAATTATTATCTTGGGTCTAGACATTCAACCTTTCCTAATGCATTTTTAAATCATTTTGTATTTGATAATTTCATAAATTTAAATATTCTTTGCCCCCACTTAAAAGAGCTGCTATAAATATTTTTGTACACACGGGTTCTTTTCTTCTTTCTTTGATGTCTTTGGGGGATAGGTCTAGTAGAGATATTACTGAGTCAAAAGGGCATGCCCAGTTTAGTGACTTTCAGATATTGAATGCATTTGCATGCATCTTTCACAGTCTGAAAAAATTCTCCTTGGTAGAGAAAACAGGAAAAAATAGGATTTGAATAATCTTATACCTTCTGTTGACTATGATAATAGTTCATGTTTATATAACAATTTGAGGCTTGCAAACTACTATCCTCATATTCCTATGAGATTAGTAAACAGAATTATTTCCCCAATTTTACACTTCAGGTAACTGAGTCTTAGAAAGAAAAAAATAATCTCTTTCTGCATCACTAGAGGAGTCTTCCATTTTAGTGATATCACAGATCCATTTGAGTATATTTGAATATGATGCTTTAAGACTTTCAAAGCTCCTTATAGCAACAGTGTCTATCAGTTTTACTTTAATTATTTTGGAGTCAAATCTTCCACTGGTGCATAGACCAATACCACTCTCTAAGTAAGAGTACAAGTTACAGATTAGTTGTTGGTATACAATTGTGGAAAGAGTTTCCAGATCTGGAATTCTTTGCATTGATGAAGCTATAATTCTAGGCCATGATTTTTATTATGATCCACTTAACAATTTGACTATAGGAGTACTGTTTATGTCATAGTGGAATTAAATAGAAGGCAGGCCTATTTTGAATCTCATCAAAGAAGTTTAGCTATCACAGTACAAAAGGACTTCATTTGTAAGATGATTGTCCAATAACCCAGATGTCCAGACTATCAATAAAGAAAGGTTGCAGACTATGTAGATTTAGACATCATGTTAAACAAATGACATGATACTTTACCATGTGGTGTAGCTCCTCAGTTGCCATCTTACTATATTTCCCCCCAAAAAATCAAAGAATTTTTTTTAACTTCATTCACTTAGTTTTTAGGTACATTGTCTAAAAGACCTTTCTTTTTGCTGTCTACCACAGGATCACAAAGTTATAGACCTTATCTACTTCCTAGTCCAAACTTCCCATTTTTTACAGAGAATGTGAAGTCGAATAAGATTAAATGACTTGCACAAGGTCACAAAAGTAGTAAACAGAAGAGCAAAGTACTTTGACTGTAAATGTAACATTTTTTTCCCACTGAGCCATACTGTTGTAGCTATATGTTTTATATACCTTAAAATAGAGTTGTACAAAATTATACCTCTTCCTATTTCTAGCAATACCAACATCTACCTAGTGCCTACTATGTTCCAGGAACTGCGTTAAGCACCAAGAATACAAAGAGAAGATGCTTGCATTTTATGCCATAGAATCGAAAGGAAGTTCTAAAGAGATTCACTCAATGGTTGGTATGATGATGTTCCAGCTAGTAGAAAGTAGGACACAATACAAAATGGTCAGAAAGGAATACAATTTTTATGAGCTCTCCAAGAGTTATTATTGATTCTCTTTGAGATGAATTGAGGTGTCATTGCCTTGATATATTTACTCTGATGTAGAAGGCTAATCATGACAACAAATGCCCGCTCTCCATGTTAAAACTTCACTCACAGAAGCATGTTTCTGCCTTTCTTCTTCTAAATGCTGTTTGACTGCAATCTGGGAATATCATCTATTTTTCTTTTCTTCCCCCCCCCCCCCACTTTTTGGAGGGGAGAAGGCAGGGCAATTGGGGTTAAGCGACTTGCCCAAGGTCACACAGCTAGTAAGTGTTAAGTGTCTGAGGTTGTATTTGAACTCAGGTCCTCCTGACTCCAGGGCTGGTCCTCTATATATTGTGCCATCTAGCAGCCCCAATCTGGGAATATCTTAAAACCCAAACTGTATTAATGTAGTTATTTGATGTTTAAGTCAAATCGATCTGCAATGCATGAGAGAATGGGCTGTAGAGTTTGATAATGGCAATATCAGCATATTAAGAAAAAAATTCTTTCCCATGGTCATGCCATCCTAGCTGCTTTCTCCTCTTCTGATAAAATTACATACTATTTGAAGTAGTAAAGGCCATAACTACAAAAGAGAATTAACCACAAAATTTCAATTCCCATCCTACTCCCACCCCACCCAAATATGGTCTTTTGGTAATAGTTCATAGGAGATTCCTAAAACTTTTATTTTCAAAAAATATTCCTTTCTTTTCATTGGCTAACCATCCACGATTCACATAAACCTATTTTTCCAGAAAATTACTCCAAAGGCAATTAACAAGAAAATAAAAGTTCATTTCTAAAATCAATCACTTTCTCTCTGTTGTTAGTATTTATGAACAAAAACATTAGGAAGGGGTGTCACTTTAAAGACATTGTGGAAATTTGGTAATTTTCTTCAAAAATAAACCTTTGCCTCCTCATTCCTAAATTTCTTTTGTGAAATTTAAACAGGTGACTTCTGATGTTTTGGGTTTTTTTTTTTCTCTTCACCTAATATTTAATTTTATATTCACAGATTTAAAACAAAATATCTTAACCAGAACAATGAAAATAAATTGTATTTTAAAAAAGTTCTTCCCTCTCATTACTTGCTATGGCCTGAGACCCTTAATCCGAAAGATTTACAAGAGTTCAAATAATCTCAACCAGTTGTCGAATGATTTACTTCCTGGGTTCAACAGATACTACAAGGGTGGTAAATTCCAAGCATATGGTAGTATTATTCTGAGAACAGAGCCAAAACACTTCTCAGCCTCGGGAAGGAAGAAAATGCCTCATTTCCTCTGGTAAAGAGACCAGAGTACCAGACACCATAATCAAACATTCCCCATCACAGCTATTGTCCTTTGAGAAGGACAGCTGTTGAACCCATATTTATCTCTGTCTTCATTTTATTTTTGTCAGATAATGTGAGAAGAAAAACAAAAAGACATAAACTCTAATAAGACTACTACCTATTCTGTGGCTTGAAGTTCACCAAGTTTTATTTTGTGAGAATGAGAAAGGGGAAATAAGTAGAGAATTAGACTTGGAGTCTCAGTTTAAACCCTCCCTCACATATTTGGTAGCTGTGAGACTCTAGACAAGTTGCATAGGTTTTCTGACCTCAGTTTCCCACATCTGAAAAATGGGAACCTACTTCATACTTGTGAAGATAAAATTTATTAATTTACTTAAGGAACTTTGCAAACATTAAAGTAAATGTTGCTTATTATGGTTAAAGCTAAATACATTCTAAAGTCAAATATGGAAATATGCAAGTAAAACAATGGAAGATACTACAAATCACTACATTCATCATAGCATCTGTCTTAAATATTAACCCATGAAATGTCTGATTCTGTGATTTCTTTGGTGACTTTGAACCTTAAGGATTATTTAGTTGAACACCTCATTTTACACATGAAGAAACTGAGGCTTAGAGAGTTCCAATGGCTTATCATTAGACTAGGTATGTTCTCTTTGAGAGCAGGGACTGTCTCTTGCTCTTCTCTGCATCCCAAATGCTTAGCACAATGCCTGGTATATAATAGGTTGGTTGGTTGGTTGTTATCTTTCATTCTCAAAGAGGGCCAAAATGACATCACTATGTTGGAGCCAAGTACATGTTCAACTGCAGCTGATCAGACCATTATGAATTCAAAAGGCTCTACCACAGGTTGGGCACAAATAGTTCACATGAATATTTTGAGCTGAGATGTTTCTAAATTTGCACATCTCACATTTCTCTGGATATTCTGCAACTTTGCTTTGCTCACGAGAGCAAAGCACCTTCTTTGATGCAGACAAGACATGCTCAGCAATCTTTTGCTGGTGTCTCTCATGCCATACAATTGATGCCAAGGTTCTTCACAGAAACCTTGAAAGTATCTTTGTATCACTTCTTCTGACAACCATGCTTCAGTCCAGTGAGAAGACAACCCTCTTCCCTGGGATGACTTTGGACAGAACTACAGTTCCCAGTATATCCACACCTGCTCCTTTCTCACTTGCCTGTTGACACAGGGTTTTGAAATAGGTCAAATGGTAAAATGGTATGGGTGATCTTTTTTGACTCACACATAAATTGGATATAGATGAGGCAGAGTTGTGTGAAGTTGTCCAGCTTAATCTCTGTTCTAGAGTCATAGGAATCTAATGGCAAGACAAAAGTCAAGATGATTGGTGATGGCTTAGGATACAGTGGATGACTTTGGTATCTTCCATGTCTACCTGAGCACTAAGTGCTCCACAATGCCTGCTTCGGCTGCCTTCATGTCTACTGGAACAAATTGATTTCATCTCCTCTTTCTGCCAGCTGAGGTATTAATATGCTTGGGGTAGATACTCCTCTATCTCACCAATGGGTTTGAGACCCTTCGTGATATACTCAACCTGGTTTACACTGTTTGCCGAAATGGTTTCCTGGAGTGTGGCTACTGCACATGCTACAGCTTCTTAGAGCTATAGAGTTGGATGAATCAGGTGGACATCAAAGGCGGAAATCAGCCCTGAACACCAGTACACCCCAATATAGCATAACTATATAATAAATATGTAATGTGTATTTTATACAACATATATTATGTAAAATATAACTATATATATGTAATATAAATGGAACTTGATCAATGTTTATTGACTGATTGCCCAAGATCACATTGCTATAAAGTAGCAGGTCAAACCTAGATCATCTGACTCCAATTGTAGTGCTCTTTCCACTGTACCACCTTAGGAGAGACCAGACATGTTTGACTCTTTTTATATGGCTCCAAGATTATTAACCTATGCCCAATAATTTTTTATAGTGATAATAATGCCTAAGATTTTAATCATGGCTTGACAAAAATAAGGCAATGGTGCCTATCTGAAATCTGATGGATGAGAGGAGCTCTTTGCCTAAATGGATCCAGTTATAGAACAAAGTATTTTGTTTGAATGTTAACTAGGTTTATGAACATGTACTAGTCTTCACAAAGCTGAAGGCATTTGGCTCTAGTGAAAATCAAGGTTTCCATCAAAACTAAAATAGAGATAGAAGCTAGCATTTCAGTCAACATTCCATTTGCAGTGCCTTCTTAGGCCCTGAAGTAATCACTTATTTTAATAGAAGATCAAATGGAGAACCACATGAAGAGTTTGATGAGCAAAAACCTAAGGGTATGGTCACACTAACATAATATCCACAGTGACATAAGAGAGAACTCAGTTGGAAGACAGACAGAGGTCAGTGAAATATTATATATGAGTCTATGAGAAGATACACTTCATCTAAAAAACATTTAAAAAAAGATTAGAAAAACTTAGGTCTGTTTCTGAGTCTGCCTATATGTGTAACCTAATAATTGTAGTTACTGACCACATCAGAAAAAGAAAAAAGAAAGAAATCTCAAAAACCTGTGATTGGAATCACACAGACTCCTTCTTTGGAAAGGAGTCCTGATTCCAAAATCATACTCTTACCTCTAATGTGGTTGCTTTATGCTTGAGGAATTATGCAGACTCAAAAGCAAAGTTCTAACATAAACATAAGGACATCTGACCTTTTCAAGAATCCCTAGAAATCTCTATCTTTGAAATCAAGACAACTCTATCAGAATAAAATCTCAGCATGATAAAGACAATGTGTTTTCAATCTTTCCAGAACAGTATTAGACTCAATACAAGAATAGGATATGGCTCACTCATAAGAATGTTTAATTTTTTAATTCTCATGAACTCTGATAAAATTCTTTGTTAAAGTTATATCAGGACTTCATTCCAGTAGAACTGTAATGACACTATCAGGAAAAAAGAAACTGGTAAACAGATTGTTTTTTTCTTTCTTGGTCCTATTTTTGTCTATACCCAAAAGCTTCTCTGGGAATCTATTATAAAATTTGTTAAATTGCCTTACAATATGTATTACAAACGTGTTTGACATAGCTAAGGGGAGGGGAGCCAAAGTATGCTAATATAAAAGTGTAATGGAAATTATATTAACAAATCAAGTCATTATTATGAAAATCATCTAATATGTAATCATAGAGAAAAAGTATGACATCAAGGCAATTATTTATATTATCTACTAAATTTGTATAATTCAATATAATACTCTTCAATTTAAGAAAGGTTTGAATTTAAAGAATGTATATTTGTTATACATATGGATAAATATGTTAATTAATGAGGTGTATTAATTTTATGTGATCTCAATTTCACTTTAAATAATTTAAAGGAAGAGAATCTTACTTTCCGAAATAACTAAATTTGATTTTATTCACATCTGACCTTAACTTTCTTATTCACTCAAATGAAGCTGCTCAGAGAATTGGGCTTTCAGAAATGATCTCAAAATGTGAGTTTAGAATAACTCCACAGATTCTGGAAAGATATAGATATGACAGGGAAAAGAGAAATATTTTTTACTGAGATTTCAAGCTTCAGATCTTTCCTAATGCTGTAAGGTAGTAAGACCTTCTTGATAGTAGTCATCATCTCTGTTAATTGACTTTGTATCATCCTCAAAAAAACGCCACATATTTCCCACTTTTCTTGAGAGCAAGGAACGTTTCATTTATGTCTTTGTATTCCATGTCCCTACCTTATTGCCTGGTCCATCACTCGAGCTCTAAAACATTCCTACTGAACTGAATTTTAAAATTTAAAATTACAATCTTCCTTTATCCTTCATCATCAAAATGTTATGCTTTCCAGAGACTTCTCTCCATGTGTTATAAAATGAAGAGTGTTGGATGTTAAGTTTAAAGGTAAGGTAAGAAGAATTCTGGGAAATCCACAGATTAATAAGTTGGTCAGTTGGGTTGGAAGAGACGTTAAAGATGATGTAATTTGACTTCTTCATTTTATAGGTAAAGAAACTGAAATTCATACTTTCTCCTTTCATACTAATATCAATTTTTTTTCTATTCATCCATGTGTCCTTTTCCATTTATTAAATTTTCCTATGAAGTTAAGAGTCTTTGCTGCCATATCAGTAATCATGAGAGTATACTTTTTAATTCACTATGATCAAATAGGTCAAAAAAGATAAAAAAGGGAGATGGAAAAAATTATAAGGAAGATATTATAAATGAACAAATTGAAATTACAAAGAAAACTTTTTATTCAGATGTCCTACTCCAAAGCTACTTAATATTTTTTAAAATCCTTCTAAGGTCAGATGATTATAATTTTCAACTGTTTTCCATGAAATCAGCTGAAAGTAGTGATTTATAGTGGATTTGTACTATTTTTAAGCCAAATATTTGAAACCCCCAAAGTAAAAACAAGTCCTTACCACCTTCTTTAGTACAAAGATTGACGAGGTTGTGAACTGTGTCCATCAACTCCAGCTGTTGCTTCTGAAGGACACTGTTGTTACTGGTTGCCCTGTTTAACTGTTTCTCCAATTCCTGGATTATGTATGTCTGACGAGTAACCAGGCTTTGCAGGTTCTCCTTCTCTTCCTTTAAAGTGTCCAACTCTTCCTTGTGTCTTTCTTCCATTTCTAGGATTTTATGTTCTAATAGACTAGAAACAAAGAGGTAAAATAACATCACTTAGTTCTGCACATATATTGAACTCCTATCTGTTGTTGGTTTATGATGTTTCAGATGCACTCAGATTGGATTTCCTATAGGCATACTTTTATTTTTAGAAATACAGATTAAAATACACAGGTTGACTTTTAAGAAGGGATCCAAAAACTACATACTTAGCAACATATAAAGACCACCCCCTTTTGCCCTTCCCCCTACCCGGATATAGGTTATTTCCTGAAGGTACCTTAAACCCAGAGAGTAGCTTATTCTGGCCCAAGTAATAATTGAAGCCAGGAGAAGAAATATTATAACTTCCATTCAGGGACTGAATCCAATAAGAAAGATCTCATCTGATATAGTGGGACTGTGCTGGAAAAGAAACATATGCATGGCAATAATCATGGTGTCTTTTATTGACATAGCTCCATTTACCTGGTGTTTTCAAAACATTAACCAACACTGATGAATTTTCACAAGGCCTCTGTGAGACAATTAAATACAAAGATAGAGGAACCATTCTGTCAGGAAGCAATATAACTAAGGTCAAACTGTAGGGAAGATTTGGAAAGAAGGCTGATTTCTATGCTGTCTTGTATTCTAATCACACTAGTCTAGGTTATCCCTCTGTCTAAATGTTGATATCTGAAACTTAAACATAGACAGACAGACATGGATAGATAGAGAAATAAAGAGAGAGCAAAAGAGACATCTCCCCTTCTCATTCTCTCTCTCTCTCTCTCTCTCTCTCTCTCATTACATATTGCCAGTAAATTCTTAATCAACAAATCTAATGGTCTTTTCTCATTCTTAATCATTTTGGATTTATCTGCTTCATTTAACTATTGACTACTCTTTCCTCTTCGATACTCTTCTCTCTGAGTATTTACACTACTCCTGCTAGATTGTTTCCTATCTGCCTGACT
The DNA here is from genome assembly GCA_028646515.1 of Pseudochirops corinnae. Taxonomy (NCBI): domain Eukaryota; kingdom Metazoa; phylum Chordata; class Mammalia; order Diprotodontia; family Pseudocheiridae; genus Pseudochirops; species Pseudochirops corinnae. The sequence goes on from CM053587.1 coordinate 251,559,662, forward strand.
GCTCCCTTGCTCATTATCCACTTATACCCTGTGTAGACCTACTATAGACCTACCCCAAAGTTCTACCTTTGGCCCTATTCTCATTTTTCTCTATTCTCTTTCTGTCTCTGTCTCTCTCTGTCTCTCTCTATCTGTCTGTCTCTGTCTCTCTTCCCTTCTCCCTGTCCATTTAACCATCACTATGCACATGACTCCCATATATATATACCCAACACCTATTTTCTCTCACAAGCTCCAGTCTAGATGACCAATCGCCTAACACATATTTCAAACTAGATGTCCCACAGACTCAACATTCCAAAAATCAAAATTATTTTCTTTCACCTTAAGCCCTCTTATCTTCTCTATTCTGTCAAAGTTGTCACTAGCCTTCTAGAGTCTCAGGTCCATAATTTCGGTATTATCATTTACTCTTCGTTCTCCCTCACTCCACATATCCAATTAATTGCCAGATATTATTTCTACCTTCCCAACATTTCTCTCATCTGATCTCTTCTCTCCAGTTTCAAACCTACCATCTTAGTTCAGGTTCTTATTACCTCTTGACTACATTATTGTAACAATCTTCTAATTGGTCTCCCTGCCTCAAATCTCTCAAAACTTAAATCAAAAATCACATGCTACTGCTGAAGTAATTTTCTATAACCACAGGCTCTCTTACTCAGTCAATTCCAAGGGCTTCCTATTGCTTCTAGGATAATATGTGAAGTTCCCTGTTTAGCTCTTAAACCTCTATACAATCTGGTGCCATGCACATTTCTAGTCTAATTGGATATTACTCCTCTTCATCCACTCTTCAATGCAAGCAAACTAGATTTCTTTTTCTCACCCCTAGCACTCCATACTCTTCCTCTCCCTACCTTTGGATGTCTTTGCTAGAAATGTGTTCCCTCCTTCGAGCCCCCATAAAGTACCTCCTTTCCTTTAAGATGAATGAAATCTTTCCTTATTCCCTACTGTTAACTGCCCTCCTTCCCAAATTATCCAATATTTAACTATTTTGTGTGTATTGTTGGTTTTATATTTATGCTACACAGATTTTTTATAATTATTTGTCGCTTCCCCTGTAGAACTTGTGCTCACTGCAGGTAGGGGTTTTTCCATTATTTCTACTTGTATCCCCAGAGCCTAGCATTATGCCTGGCATTTACTAGGTGCTTAATAAGCAGTTGTTGATTGACTGATTGGTGCTCTCAAATGGGACATTTTAATTGGCTTGGACAAAGAAAGACTTCAGTAGGCTGATGTCTTGGGCTTAGATGTCGTAAGATTCTTGCACTTATGACTATTTAACTTATTGTATTTGCATAGCACCCTGCCCATCACAGAGCTGGCACTTCATAATTGCTTATAGTTTAATTGAAATTAGTGTCCTTCATTTAGTGCTCTAAAGTTTTCAAGTTAAGCTCTCCTCTCATAATTCTTCACAGGGTACTTGCATTTCATATTTTAAAAAGGACACAATGCAGAAGCACTTTTAGATCTTAGCAACTGCCTACAAATAAAATAAATTTTATGGAGTGTCTAATCAACTAGTACCCTACAGGGATGTCCAACTCAGTTTTTCAATTCAGTTTTCAGAAGGGTCACCCAGTCCCTAGTTTACAAGGCGTCATTCAAATCCCACAAACTAAATTATACACTTATTCTACCTTGGAAAAGGACATGCTGAATCATTCCTGGACATTTTTTTAACAGGGCACCAGGGAGTACTTTAAAATAAATTCTCAGATTCCAAAATAGATCATACCTCATGAGCCCAATTCTCTGCTTGCCTGTCCTGGGGGACCAGGCTATTGTAATGGCTCCCTGGAATATAGAGAGGAAAAGAAGAGAATTGTATTGGACTTTTTGCCTCCTCTCCCCCCCCCCCCCACTAAATTCATTCTCTAGTCCAAGAATGTGTGGCCCACCCAGTCATCTCATATACCTGGGCAATTATTCTGTAGAAGCCATCAGCACCAGAACAGTGTGTGTGTGTGTGTGTGTGTGTGTGTGTGTGTGTGTGTGTGTGTGTGTGTGTGTGTGTGTGTGTGTGTGCGCGTTTAGGAGGCAACAGAAATATAGATACCCATGTTTCTGCCTCCCCTGATGGCAGCCTTACAATATAACAGAAGTTTACATTACAACAGTGGAGTTAAGGAAGCTTTTCTCCCGTTTGGTACCATGTTTATCTCAAAAGGAGAAGCAACTTCTCCCACTCCCACTGAGAGCCCTCAATGATACAACTCAGAAGTCTCCAGAGTGCAGTGATTTGAAGAAAACATGGTCATTCTGTGTGCTCTCTGACTCGATCAGTGGCAAAATGCCTGCATAATTTTAGATAATTTAGCTAAATAGAGGAATTGAACAGAATACATACGTATGTGTTATATTAAAGAATAGAACTTAAGAATTAATTGCTACAAATAATGATGTGAAGAATGAGATTCATGCTTGTTTGAATAAGAACACCATAAACAATGATGCTACTAGAAAATGGCACAAAATTGGATTGTCCCCCTGAAATATGATGAACTGTGGTCTCTCCATTTTCCCAAATCAATATGTGATGTGCCCCTTGGTGAACAAATATCATTATAGTTATTACTTTCATTCCTTATTTGTCAGGGGCCAAGAATGAACCCAGAATTATATAGAATACATAAACACTGTTTTCCTGTCCAAGGTTCAGATTTAAGGAGACAAAATCTCAAATCTAGAAAAGCACCATCAGAAAGGTACTTATAGCATTAGATACATCTCCTTGAATTTTTTTAAAGTTTTGTTTTATTTTGTTTTGCTTTAATCATAGTACCATAGAATTGGAAAAGACTTTAGAATTTATCTAGTCTATCACCTTTATTTTACAGATTAGAAAACAGAGTCCCAAAGAAGTGAAGGGACTTTCTCAAGGTCTCACATAAGATAATAAGAAGCTCCACCAGCATTCAAACCCAGGTTTTCTAACTCAACATACAGGGCTCTTTCTACTACAGTGCATTCATCCTTCCTCTCCATTTTAAATTATGATCTTTGTTTAGGGAAGATGATATTTTTAGGAAAAATTCTTTGCAACTTGGAGGAAAAAATGCATGTTCACATTCAAAAGTAGTTGGTGGCACAGGGGATAGAGTACCAGGCCTATAGTCAGAAAGACCTGAGTTCAAATACAATTGCAGACACTAACAAGTCACTTAACCCCTGTTTGCCTCAGTTTTCTTGACTGTAAAATGGAGGTAATAATAGCACTTCCCTCACAGTATTGTTGTGAGGATCAAACGAGATATATGTTTTAAAAAGTGCTTATTCCCTTCCCTTCCTTTCTTCAGGTTAGACTGAAAAGAGCAGTGTCTAGGAAGCTGGAGAATGATCAAAAGAATCTGAATGTGGAGAAAATGATTTCCCCAGGCCTTTGGGGAAATCAGCAAATTTGTGGGCTTTTCCTGGTAAAGGATTAAGACTTGTTTCTTTCTCTGGTACTAGTTCCCCTTGGTTACAAATCCACTGAACTTCTGTGGATGCCTAAAGACAAAGAAGCTTGTACTTAGCAAGCCATTGGCATTTTTTCCCTCTATGCAATTGTTATTCATCTCCCTTTGTTCTCCTTGAAGGAGATCTTCTTTCCAATTTTCTCTATTCCCATGGCTAGGTAAAGAACACCACCCTGTCTTATAAAAAAACAGAGAAGAAGAGGACAAACTAAATCTTAGTCAAGGAAAACAAAACGAAGCATATAGCAAATGCAAGCAGACAGGGAGAACTTGCCAATGGATTCAGAGGTATAAACTTTCTTGTACTAGTGAATCCAGAGAGGTCCAATGGATTTGTAACCAAGGGGAACCTTTAACAGAAAAAGAAACAGGACTGTATCATTTAAAAGGAAAACAAAACAAAACAAAAAAAGATTCATTCTCTTTACTTGAGACAAGATGCTTCTTACTGAAAGCTAACACGGCATTCACTTTTTTGGCTGCCACGATGGTGACTCATTGATCTTGCAGGCCATTAAAACCCCCAAATCATCTCTGGATGAACTGTCAAGTAGCCATGCCTCCCCTAGGCTGTACTTTTCAACTTTATTTTTTTGGCCCTGAGTGTAAGGACTTCGCATTTATCCCTAATAAATTTCATTTTATTAGATTTGGCCTAACATTTATAGCAGCAGTAAGGAACTAGAAAAATAAAGCAAATACTCATTGATTAGGGAGTGTCTAAATAAATTGTGGTACGTGAATGTAATGGAAGATTATTGCTCTGGGTAGAAACCATGAATATGATGGATCCAGAGAAATGTTCAAGGTCTTTGATGAAATGATGCAAAGTGAAATATGAACTAGGAATACGATATAATACAACAGCAAAATGGAAACATCATCAAAAACAAAACAGCAGAACCAAGAGAAATCAGTGGATGTTGTCAAGAGGCGGATTTAGACTTGATGTCAACAAAAACTTCCTAACAACCAGAGCTATCTAACTATGGAATAAACTGCCTTGAAAAGGTTGGTTTCCCTCTTTTTGGAGCTCATGGAGAAGAGTCTAGGCAACCACTTTCAGTTATGTTACGGTGGCAATTCATTTCCTTTATGATATTCTGCTGAGACCTCTTCAAATTCTCAAATTATCTATCCCTCTAAATACTGTGGAATTAAAATGGCAAAGTGTGGTACCAAACAAGAGACATGACAACATACCTCCCTCCCTTCTTTGCAAAGGCAAGACAGCATGGAGTTGGAAAATCACATAATATGATAGACCTTTCTTTCTATCATGGCTAAAATAATAAGTCGTGTTTGTTTAGTGCCTTATAAAAACATATTTTTATACATTATTTTATTTTATATTTGTGGTATCCCACTGAGACAGTGTACCATCAATGTATTTTTTGCTTAATGGGAACATCTTTCCCATCCATTAATGGGCCCATGTGACCTGCTTAAGTCACATGGAAGCCTAAGCGACGAGTTTGAGTCACATGAGCCTGAATCCCAAGGGCGGTGATGCCTCTGACCCTAAAAAAGTGTATATATACTCTGAGGTTAGCATTTTATTTTGGAGCTCACTCATGGGAAGAGTGTTTGTGTGATGTAGCCAGATGAGACTCTGGGCAGCCATTGAGTCCCCTGGCTTTGAAAACCCAGATGTTGGTGCTTTCCTCTCTGGTAACTAACTAGGTATGGATGTAATGTTCAGACGGATGGATCTGTCTATTGATCTGTGAGGTATGCGTTATCTGGTCAGACAGTTAGAAGCCCTGTCTGTTGTTCTTTATGCTGTTATTTCTGCTTGTAATTTCTGCTTGTGGTTTCAAGTTCAGAGTGCCGACTTTTCCCCCTGAACTAAATAAATGATATATATGTTTGATTAAAGTAGGATCGTGGACCCCTTTTGAGTTGCTCTCCTTTAGAAAAGCAGATTGAAGAACCAGTGCTGGCAGCCCTCCTGTGTGCTGGTTTTATTGGTCTTATACCCCCACAGCAGTTGCAAGTAGCATTGCTCTTTCAGATAGACATTGCAAGTACCAATATCTTTATTTTCTATAGGAGGACGTTGAGCTTTAGAGTAATATCTTCTCCATGATCACTCAGGTAATAAATTACAGGGCTAGGACAAAATCTAGTGTTCTTCACAGTGTGCCACGCTGTATCATCTAAGAGGATGGTGCATTATTATTCCAATTTGAGAAATGAACATACTGGGATGCCAAGATATTAAATATCTACAAATATTCATTATTGGCCCTGTGGTCAGACATTCAACTGTAGGACTACTGGATATCTCTAGTTAGCTAAGGTCAAGTAGGCAGTCTTGATCCTTTTTCAGATTTGGCCCACAGAGATGTCTCTTTTCATTTCCCAGCTGTGGTATTCCATTCAGAGTCAGAGTATTGCTCTAGTTCAGACTCAAATCTCTGAATCTAAATGCTGACCCTAATCTCTGTGATTTTTCTTGGTCCAATAGATAAGGAAGCACTTCTGTAGTCAGATAGACCTGAATTTAGTCAGTCAATTAGATAAGTATTAAGTACTCACTGTGTGCCAGGTACTGTGCTAAGTCATACAAAGACAACTGAAAATTTAGCCCCAGCCTCAAGGAGCTCCAATTCTAATGGATGAGATGACATGCAAACACCTCTGTTCATATACAGTGTAAATGAGAAATAATCTTAGTGGGGGGAAGCACTGGGGGAACTTGAGAACAGGAAAGCCCTTTTCAAAACATAAGATTTGAGCTGAGTCTTGAAGAATGTTAGCAAAACCAGAAGGAAGAATTAAGGAGGAAAAGCATTCCATGCAGAAGGAACAGTTAATTTTTTTTTCAGCACAGTCAAAAGCTGTAAGTGAATATTCAAGGAAAAACAAAAAAGCCAGCATCTCTGGATCTTAGCATATATGGAAGAGAGTAAAGTCTAAAAAGACTGAAAAGGTGGGAAATGGCCAGGTTGTAAATGGCTTTAAAAACCAACCAGAGGATTTTAAATTTGATTGTGAGGGTTAGAGGGAGATACAATGGGGCAGAGTGGGATGGTATGGTCAGTTCTGCTCTTTAAGAAAATCATTTTTGCAGCTGAATGGAGGATGTGTGGGGGTGGGGGAGAGAGACATGAGGCAGAGTGACCAGCAGGCTTTTGCAGTAGCCAGATTTGAGGTGATAAGGGCCTGCACCACCATGGTGGTAACTGCAAGTAGAAAGAAGGTTAAAAAAAATCAACAAGACCAGGTAATGCATTCTGACATATACAAGTTAAATGACCTTGGCCAAGTCATTTTACCCCCTTAGTGCACTGAGACAACTCTCTACAGAAAATTTTCTGATCTATGTCAGTAAAGAACATTCCTACTTTATGCTACCAACCGCCAAAGTTTATAAGTTTGGGCCTGACATTCCATAAGAATAGTTTCTCACAAGATTCTCAGTACTTCCTGTTTCCCATCATGCTAGAAATACCTTGAGAACTGACACTGACCACATTTTGACATTTCCCTTTTAGCTTGGGGCAGAGGTGCCCTGGGATGAAAAAATAGAAGAAATGAAATAAATCAGAATTTTGAATTTGAGTTCAATGTTCTCTATGAGAACACTTTCAATCCTTCTTGTGGCTTCAGGTTGGTCCTAATATTATTCATCTATTTCTTCTAGTCATAGTTTAAAACAACAAAACTGCCCTCATTATGAAGCATGTCCACTCCCAGAATCTATCTCAATGTCCTCACAGAAAAGAGAAGCTGTTTTCTCCTTCCTTATTGTTTCCTGAAATGTCTTCCTAACCCAGAGCCAGTGAACTCAGAGTGGGGACAGTTGATTTGCTCTATTTGTACAAAGACTGATGCTGTCAGACTGAGGAAATGTTGAAAATGTACAAACCTTCCATATTTATTGGTCTGAACCAGTCTGCAGATGTTTCAGGGTTGTTGTTTTTTGGTTAAAAAAAACTTGATTCTTTATTAAGGATGGTGTCAAAATGTGTTGCAAAGATAGGTCAGCTGAAGGTGGCTCAATTGCTGATTCAAGATTATGGTGAAGTCATCATTTCAACACTCAGGAATGAAAAGTTACTCAAAATCAAAAATCAAAACTTTCCTGAGATTCAAAAGTAGGTCAATAAGGGTTTTCTACGCATTCTCCCCAACTCCCAAAAAAACACTATGGAAGAATTACTAAATGTTCAAATGAATTACTGAGAATCATAAAACTTCTTTTGAGAAATGCTTCTATAAATGGAAGATAAAAATTTATTTA
>CM053587.1:251567883-251587461 GCA_028646515.1 Pseudochirops corinnae
GGTCCATAAGAGTTGTAAAGATTAGTCTCATTATAATAACATAAAAGATTAAAATATCTTTTTTTCAGCATACATGATTGATTTATGGCATTGAATACAAATGAGAAAATAACTAACTAGTGTCTCACGAGAAACGTCAATTTTCCTTGAATTTTGTTGGTGTTTGTTGTTTTTCTTCTGATAAATAAGTGGCACTAGAATGAGTAAAAATCCCCATATATATTTTTTGTTTCCCCCACCTCCTTGATGACTAGTACGACAGAAACTTTTAATACAAGGCCTGTGACTGTGCGTGTCACTGTGGAAGTTATGAGGGACCAGCAGATATTTTTCCCTATTTTTTTTTCTGTGTATCTCCTTTGTTTCTAGAAGTTTAATTAGCCAGGCCCTATTAAAACAATTAGTTTGTTTTAAAGCTGGGGCAACATAATGGCTCATTATGTCCCCTTGGTCCCCTTCTCTAGTACTTATTAAAATGTTTATCAAACAAAAACCTAACAGTATAACTTCAATAGCTTATCCACACAAAAAAGATACAAAAATGGCCATATCCTTTACATATTCCATTACTCACAAATGTACATATTCAAAAACTCTTAACTTCCCTTATCTAATCACAGTTTGTTGGGTTTCCTCTTCTCCCTCTACCTTTCCATACCACACCTTTCTCTTCATTTGCATCACGACATCAAATCCCTCATCCTCTCAGTTCTTTCCCTGTCTGTCACCTCTGTATTGACCATTCTCTGCCTTCTCTTTCTTGGCCCTTTGGTGAACCAGTTCAACTCTACATTATCCTCTTCTCTTGAGTCTTTGGACCCCTTATCATATTAATTGTGTCCTGCTAAACCTCGGCTTTGGATCACTGCCACTATCCACTACCTTTACTCCTACATACTTGCTTGTCTACAAAGGTGGAAAAGCTCACACAAATATTCTAAGTGGGTCCACTAAAATTTATGATACACAAACTCAACTGGCCCTCACTGCCACTAGGCAATCCTTCCATACTTCCTTTATTAACTCACTATCTCACTTTCCACAGTGACTCTTCCAAATCCTTCCATTCCTCCTAAAACTTTCCCACCACCTTCTCAACTGAGAACTTTGTTTCCTATTTTGCTGAAAAAATTGAAACCACTGACTGAGAGTTCCCTCTCCTCCCCTCCTCCTCATCTCACTTCTTCCACTATGTCATCTTTCATCCTTGTTTCAATGAAGAGATGCTCCTACTCTTTGCCAAAGTAAACTCCTGCACAAGTGATTCCATTTTTATTGATTCCATTTTATCCTATCTCTTCCAGCAAATTGTCCTCTCTGTCATCCCTGCTCTCTCACTTCTTTTTTAACTTCTCTCCAACTACAGACTCCTTCCCTATTGCCTACAAATGTATCCATGTCTCCCTCATCCTCCAAAAACCCTCACTTGATCCTTCTATTCCCACTCACTATAGTTCTATAGCTCTTTTGGCCTTTGTGGCTAAACTCCTTGAGAAAACTATTTATAGTAGGTGACCCCATTTCCTATCCCGTCAACTGTCTTCTTAATTTCCAACAATACAGCTTTCAACATTATCATTTAACAAAAATTGATCTCTTCAGAGTTACCAATGATACCTAATTGCCAAATCCAGTGGCTTTTCCTCAGTCTCCTATTCATGACCTTTCTGAGGTCTTTGACACTGTCAATCATTTTCATCTCCTTGATATTCTCTTCTCTAAGTTTTCAAGATGCCATTCTCTACTGGTTCTCCTCCTAACCATCTTACTAGGTCTTAGTCTCCTTTCTTGGATCTTCATCCAGACCATGTCCTCTAATTATATGTATCCCATAGAGTTCTGTCATGGGTACTTTTCTCTTTCCCCTCTATATTACTTCACTTGGTAATCTCATTGGCTCTTATGGACTTAATCACCACCTCTATGCTGACAGTTCTTGAATCTATCTATCTTGTCACAATCTCTCTAATAACCTGAAATCTCATATCTCATATCTCATTTCTATCTATCTTGTCACAATCTCTCTAATAACCTGAAATCTCATATCTCCAACTGCCTTTCAGACATCTCAAATAGGATGTTCAGTAGACTTCTTAAAACTCAATATTTCCAAAATTGTACTCATCTTTTCCCCTGCACCATCACCTCCCTAACTTTCTTATTACTGTTGAGGGCACTATCATTCTTCTAGTGTCCCAGGCTCACAACCTAGGTATCATCCTCTATTCCTCCTTACTTCTCATCCCCAACATTCAATCGTTTTCCAAGCCTTGCTAATTTCACCTTTGCAACATCTCTCAAATAGGCACCCCCTTCTCCTTTGAAACTTATACTCCTCTTCTGCAGACCCTCATGATTAGACTATTACAATAGGCTGCTAGTTTGTCTGCCTGGCACAAATCTCTCCCCTCTCCAGTCCCATCCTCCATTTAGATGCCAAAGTGATTTTCTTAAAACACTGGTCAAACCACGTCAACCCATAATAAATTCCAGTAGCTCCCTATCACCTCTAGGATCAAATACAAAATCATCTGTGCAGCATTCAATGCTCTTTCATAACCTAACTCCCTGTTACCCACTCTCGAACAACCTCTGCCTCCAGTCTTCCTTCACTTGAATTCCTTTCTCACCCAATGACTTCGGTCTCCTTACTATTTCATGAACAAGACGCTACGTGTCTTGGCTCTGGGCCTATTTCTAGTCATTTTCTCTGGCTATCTCTCATATCTGGGATTCTTTCACTCCTCATCTCCATGTCTTGGCTTCTCTCACTTTCTTAAATTCAGTTAAAATTCTACCCAGAAGCCTCTCCCAATTCCTCTTAATTTGGGCGCTTTTCTTCCACTTATTATTTCCTATTAATTCTGTCTATGGCTTGTTTGTGTGTATTTGTTTGCTTTTAGTCTCCTCCATAAGACTATGAGTTTCTCAAGGGCATGGATTGTCTTTTTCCCAGCACATAGTACAATGTGTGACTGCTTAATAGATGTGTATTGACTCTTTCCACTTAATCTTTATGTCATAGACTATATATGGCCCTTCTACAATTCCGTGGCAAAAATCAATCTCACATTCTAATTAAATGATTGAGACAGGCATAAATCACTTTCAGGGTTAAGAGGGAATGTTTGTCCCTCTGAACTACAAATCCAAGATTTCTTGTCAGTTCTCAAACCTCAGTCACATTTACAAATCGATCAGGTTATTTAAGGTTTGCTTTTTACATCTATTTGGTGTTTTGTGTGTGTGTGTGTGTGTGTGTGTGTGTGTGTGTGTGTGCACGCGTGTGTGTATGTTTGTTTTGGGGTGTTTTTGTTTTGTTTTGCTTCTTTGATTCTATGTTTATTAACAATTAAGAAACAAAGCTAAATAAAAAGAACTCTCAGAAACTAAGTCAACTCAGACAAAACTTATATCCCTATTGTTTTATTCTATTATAATCTTTAGACCATCATGAACAAAATTGAAAATTATCATTTTAAATAGATATTTTCTTTAACCCTATAATCCTGGCCACATCTACAAGCCTTAGAAAATTCAAACTATACTGACATTAAAAAAAAAAACAACACTAGATTTTATTCCAAGGTGGTTTAAAACACTTATTCAATCTTGTGTAACTATAAATAAAATTGATATAATTCATATTTCATATGTGTTACATTATATATATCAGATTACATTATCATATCCTCATTGTACTATATAATATTTCATATCTAGGGAAATCTAGGAGGAATAGTGGATAGAGCCTTGGGCCTGGAGTCAAGATGGCATGACTTCAAATCTGGTACCAACCAGTCTGGTACCAACATTTCCTAGCATTTGACTTAGGGAAAAGACTTAAGCTAGGTCTGCCTCAGTCAAGTCAATAACCATTTAATAAGCATCTGTCATTAGGCAAAGTGCTAAGTTCTGGGAATGAGAAAGAGAATCTTTGCCCACAAGGAAGTTTAATTCTAAAGAGGGAAGACAATGACAAAAGGAAGCCAAATCAAATCAAAGTGAAGGTATAGGGAAGGTGAGGAAGGGAGTGGGGAGGGAAGGTACCAGATAGAGAGGAAACTTGTTGTAAAGTCTAAAAAAGCATAGATGGGTGAGAAATGAAGAGGTTACCCTCCTTAAATGGAGATTCTGAGATGAGTTCTCCTTTCTTCATTCAGAGGGGTCCTACCTAAGAGCAGAAGGTATTGATGAGGTGTGAGTAACAAGGCTGATATAAGTACCTCAGTTTCCCCAATTGTAAAATGGGAATAATAATAGCAACTACTACCCAGAGTTGTTGTGAGGATAAAATGGGACAATATTTGTTAAATGTTTGGCAAAGGTTAAATAAAGCACTACAAAAATAATAATAATAATAATAATAATAATTATTATTATTATTATTATTATTAGGACACTTTAAACTTGGAAGACTTCAAAAAAGCAGCATGGTATAGTGAATCTTATTGGAAGTGGAATCAGGATATTTAAGTTCTAAATCTGACTCTGACCCTTGCTGTGAGATCTCAGGTAAATCAGTTAAGTTGTCTAAACCTCAGTTTTCTCAGTCATGAAATAGGTATGATGATATTATTTGTATTACCTAACTTAAAGGTTATTCTGATCATGAGATGGTAACCATAAAGTTCTATGAAAATCTCATTATTAATCATTTAAAATTAATGAGTAACAAACTTGATTTTATCTAAGAAAAATGAGGCACATAAATGCATAGTACTTTATATTGAATTTAAATCTAGAATTTTTTTTTGGTGTCTTATCTCGTCAAAAAGACATTACAGTCATTATTTTTGTGAAGTGTAAGCTGTTATTTATTTTTCTACTTCCCAATGGAAGGGGGTCAGCTTGATAAGCTTTCGGTCTGCTGGAGACGAGAACTGTCAAATGTATGACAATTAGTAACCATAGAGAAATATTTGTGACATCAGCTCTATTTAATATATCGATGTTCTTATTTTCCCTATTCCATCAAAAGAGGGCAACATTCTTTGACCTCTTCTGCAGTGAATCAGAAGAAAGCCCACATCCCTCTTCCTCTCAGCTAATATCAGGTTGCACCTGGAGAATCATTTGATCATCATTGAAGGTCCATTTATGATTCCACAGTAGCTAGAAAGAAAATTTCTTTTCTATACATATGTGCAGTAGTACTTGGACAAGGCACTTTGGAGGATCATAGGGGAATATGGATGAATCAGAATGACATTCTTTAACTTTACCAATTTCTTAATATTCTTAAACCAGTGGCATTTTCCTAATGCTGACTTTTTAAAAGTGAGATAGGGAAAAAATGAACAGCATACATAGTGGAAACAATGTTCTTTCAATGTTTCTATGGAGAGATCTAAAACTTATGAGCCTGGATTATTTTCCTTCTAATCTAATGGATGGAGTTTGCAAAAAAGACAGATTTAAATCCCATCTAAAGAATTTCCCAACAATTAAAGGCACCTAAAAGTGGACTGGGTTGCCCCAGAAGTTGATGAATTTCACCTCACTGTAGGTCTTCATTTGAGAAAGCTTCATGGCCATTTTCAATTTTTTTTTATTTTTTATTTTTTGCCTTTTTTTTGTGGAGGGGCAATTGGGGGTTAAGTGACTTGCCCAAGGTCACATGGCTAGTTTTGTGTTTTACTGTCTGAGGTCACATTTGAACTCAAGTCCTCCTGATTCCAGGGCTGGTGCTCTATTCACTGCGCCACCTAGTGACCCTGTGCATGGCCATTTTCTAAAGATGTTATCGAAAGGAGTCTTGGTTTGGGTACCACTTGGACCACACGGACTCTGGATTTCTTCCATCTCTGAGATTTTGTGACTCCTGTGGTTGAAATAGCAATTGGAATCAAAGACAGACCTCAGGTTTAAAAATTCAATCCTAACTGTCTAACTTAATTCCTTCACTGAATGAATAAAGTACCATCTAATCAATGGAATGACTTTGTATCCTGGTTACCTTTCTTTCCCAAACAAGAATAACATTGTACCTGGAAACGTACACCCTTGGAGCTGGTCAGTAGATGCTCCTGAAATATTGATATTTGAGATTGTATGTACTTTCCTTGTCCTTGTACGTGGAAAAGCTAGAGAAATATATATGTTTCTGATTCAATCAAGGGCTTGGCTGTGTAATTTCAATTTTGGGGGCCAAATACTTCCCCCAAACATAAAAAGCTGGTTGATTTTTGTGGGGAGCAAAAGAAAGTGAGATTGAAACTGTAGCAACCAGAAAAACATTTCCAAAGGGCAAGTTTAGAATTTCTCAATGTTGCTAATAAAGAAAGGAGTGAGTAAATGCTTCAAAATTTTAACTAAAAGTATTAGCTCAGACCTCTCAGGAAAGAAAGACTAAATCTAATGACTCAAGAAACCCATTTTAAACCTGACAAGTGATGCATTTTATTTGTCAGGATGTAAATCAGCAGGACAGCTCAGCATGAAAGGACTGTACAACCTCGTACATAAAATACTCTTCCTCTTTCTTCCAAAGAGGTGACACACTCCACATGGGGGTTGTTGCACTAGCTCCCAGTCGAGACCAAACTCTTCTAAAAGGTGATGAAGTAGCAAACCCATAGATACCACCCCCTGACATTCCTGTGGGAGGAAGCAATGCTTAATTTAGATAATCCCTTTTGCCAACTTTATTAACTGATCCAGACCAGACCTGGCAGATTAAAGAAAAGCTGTGTTTAATTTCTGAGGCTTTAAAAAAAATGATGTCTTATCACATTTGTGGGATTAAGATTAGTTGAAGAGGTTGGGGGAGGAAATCATCAAGAAACTATTAAAAAAGTTTAAAGATTCTGGTGATTGACTTTGGTTTCCAATCCATGAAACTGGAAAAAGCTCAGGGCTATTCCTCTAGGTTGTACTTGGCAGGTATCCCTTTAATTCCATTGTAGTTTTGAAAAAATGATGATAATGATATTAGAAAAGCATGTTGTATATTACAAACAGGCAAGTTTTGACTATCTGGACTAGGACAATGTTTTTCCAAGTGTGGAGCATGAAAGAAATATACCTCAGAATGAGCAGCACTATTCTGCCAAAGCACTATTACACACATATGGACATGGGCAGACAGATGGGTCAATAGATACGACAGATAGACATAACAAAGCAATTAGGTGCATCAAATTGCTATGAAATGATGCCAAAAAATCACCCAGAAATGATGGGGAGTTTGAGGGTCAAGGATAATAGAGGAAGAAAAAGGGCAGCATATAGGCACGTGTCTGAGAGGATATGTGATCTATGTAAACATAAGTTTAAAGGTTTAAGTTAAACTAAGACTTTTGGGACACCCTACATCACTTCATAGTTGCACTTCAAATTCACTTCAAAGAGTCAGGTTTAAATTGGAAATAGATGGTCAACTAGAAAGGATTATAATAAAATGCATTTCAATTCATGGGGAAAAACTTATTAGCAGCTAATAAAATATATTATATTTTATATATAACCTTCTAAGTTTGGCCTCAAAGAGAGAATTTACTGAGGGACAAGTCTGTTATTGACAAAACCTTTATTAGCCATTCAGGTATGGCTGGTATTGAATTCATATATTGCAGAAGTGATTATGTTTCAGGGATTTACTTGCTCTTTCACCACCAATAGCAAAACTATTTTTTTTTTAAAGCTAGAATTCTTATATATTTTTCACTGATTAACAACATTACTGATAGGCAGATAATCCATCTAAAGTTGCACACATTAGAGGTTCACAACTGCCCTGTGAAATTGTTTGTTTCTTTTATTGTTTGTCCTTTGTTCTGGAAGAGGACCAATGATATCAGGAAGCTGAGGTCCTGACTTGCGAGTGAAATGGTTTTGAGTGAAGCAGAGCTGTATAAATTCATCAGCCTCACTCTCTCCTCCAGAGTCATCAGAGTCCAGTGGCAAGACATATGTCAAGTCGACTGGAGATGACCCTAGATGCAGTGTGACACCTTGGCCTTTTTAAACTAAGGTCTTTCCCAGATCTCAATTTGTTCGAGGCAACACCCATTCAATAATTAAAGGCTAGGTAAGAATTGAGGTAAAAGATGGTCTACTTTACCTTATCCTGTGAAGTAGATACAATAGTTAGATGAGGAAGTAAATGACAGAGAGGGTAAGTTACTTGACCTTGATTGATCAGCCAGTAAGTGACAGAAGTGGAATTTGAGCCTAAGTCACACAGAGAGTATCTAAGTAGCCCAGCATGATGATGGCATCCAGCATTGAAAAGTTTAAACAAAGCAGGCTATGAAAAATTAGAGCTAGAATAAACACTGACATATTTGATGTGGGGTTGATACTAAAAATAAGATAAACAAATATTTTTAAAATCAGTGGGTTTTTTTTTTTTAATCTTCAAGGGGAAGCACTCTCATTTGCAACAGGGACAGTATTTTACAATCTCAAATGTCCAGTAGAGACATAATAATAATGTCAAGGATAAGGATAATTATAGCTGTTGTTCATATGACATATTGAAGATTACAACATTTTTGTATGCATTACTTCTCATTAAAATCTCAACAACAACTCCAAGAAGTTGATACTATTATTTTGCCCATTTTGCGATGAAGAAAATGAGGCTCAAACTTGTTAAGTGAATCACCAAGGACCATCCAGCTAGTAAGTGGATTCAAGTCTTAATGTCTCAAGGGCAGCAAGGAGGTAAAGTGAATAGAACACTGGGCTTAGAGTCAGAAAGACCTCATTACAAATCTAGTGTCATACATTTGTTAGCCACATGACCCTCAACAAGTCACTTAACCTGTTTGTCTCAGTTTTCTCATCTATAAAATGGGGACAACAAAAGAACCTACTTCCCTGGATTGTTGAGAGGATCAAATGAGATATGTGTAAAATCTAATACAGTGCCTGGCACATAGTAGGCACTATATAAGTTTTAGCTATTATTATTGTTATTATTATCTCCAATTCCAGTACTAAGTCTCTCTACTATGCTGTATTGCCTCTTAATGAGGCATATGTTGGGAGCATTTCAATCAAGACATTAATAATTCAGTGCTATGCTAGATATTTGTCAAAGATAATATGTGGTAACATACTTGTTGAGAGATGGTTTACACCAGAGAGGTCAAATATGTGGCCCACAAACCACATCTGGACCCCAGTACTACCAAGTGTATACAGCTTGAAGCAGATGGAAATGTCACTGGGAAATATTTAACAAAATAAATAAAATTATTATAAAACATAGATAATACTAACATGTGGTTTTCTGAGTTAATATGCAGTCAACAGGGATCCATATTTATGGTTTAATGGTCCCCGTTTCTATCTAAATTTGGCACCACTGGTTTATTCCATCCCTAAGACAAGATAAAAAGATAAAGGAAAACCTTCCTTCTTTATTCAGACAACATACACATACACATACATTTTGAGCTGCTTTGGAAGTGTAACTTTCTTTTTTTTAATTAAAAAAATTCCCCCAATTTATTAAATTATTCATTTTTAGTTTTCAGCATTCACTTCCATAAGTTTTAAATTTTCTCCCTCTCTGTCTCCCCTCCCTCTCCAAGATGACTTGTGATCTGATATGGGTTCTACACATACATTACTATTAAACACATTTTCACACCAGTCATGTTGCATAGAAGAATTATAACAAATGGAAAAAAACCATGAGAAAGAAAAATAAATAAATAAAACAAAACAAAAAAAGAAAACAGTCTGCTTTGCTCTGCATCCTAAATCCATACTTCTTTCTTTGAATATGGCTGGCATTTTCCACCATGTGTCCTATGGAATTGTTTTAGGTTTCTGCATTGCTGAGAAGGGCTAAGTCTATCAAAAACAGTCTTTGAACACCGTGGCTGTTAATGTATACAGTGTTCTCCTGGTTCTGCTCCCTTCACTCAACATCAGTTCATATAAGGTTTTCAAAGTTTCTCTGAAATCTGCCTGTTTATCACTTCTTATAGCACAATAGTATTCCATTACATCCATATACCACAACTTGTTTAGCCATTCCCTAAAGGATGAGCATCTCTCAATTTCTAGTTCTTGGTCTCCACAAAGAGGGCTGCTATAAATATCTTTGTACATGTGGGTCTTTTACCCATTTTTATGATCTCTTTGGGATACAGCCCTAGAAGTGGTATTGCTAGGTCAAAGGGTATGCACATTTTTATAGCCCTTTGGGCATAGATGCAAATTGCTCTCCAGAATGATTTGATCAGCTCATAGCTCCACCAACAATGAATTAGTGTTCCTACATTCCCACATCCTCTCCCACATTTATCCTTTTCCTGTTTTGCCATGTTAGCCAATTGATAGGTATGATGTTGTACCTCAGAGCTGTTTTGATTTCCATCTCTCTAATCAATAGTGATCTAGAACATTTTTTCATATACCTATAGCCAGCTTTAATTTCTTCCTCTGAAAACTGACTGTTCATATCCTTCAACCATTTTTCAATTAGAGAATGACTTGTATTCTTGTAAATCTGACTCAGTTCTCTATATCTTTTAGAAATGGGGCCTTTATCAGAGACACTGGTTGTAAAAATTCTTTTCCAGTTTTATGCTTCCCTGCTAATCTTGGTTGCATTGGCTTTGTTTGTGCAAAAACTTTTCAATTTAATGTAATCAAAATTATCTTTTTTTTTTCATTTCATAATGTTTGCTATCTCTTGTTTGGTCACAAATTCCTCTATTCTCCATAAATCTGAGAGATAAACTATTCCTTGCTCCCCCTTGCTCCCCTAATTTGTTTATAATATCAGCCTTTATACCTAGATTGTGCATCCATTTGGACTTTATTCTAGTATACAGGGTCATTGGTTGGTCTATGCCCACTTTCTGCCATATTATTTTCCAGTTTTCCCAGCAATTTTTGTCAGACAGTGAGTTCTTATCCAAAAAGCTAGGGTCTTTGGGTTTATCAGACAGTAGATTGCTATAATCATTGACTGCTATGTCTTATGTACCTAACCTATTTCACTGATCTACCCTTCTATTTCTTAGCCAGTACCAAGTGGTTTTGATGACTGCTGCTTTATAATACAATTTAAGATCTAGTATGGTTAGGCCTTCTTCCCTCACATTTCTTTTCATTAATTCTCTTGATACGCTGGACCTTTTGTTCTTCCAGATGAATTTTGATATTATTCTTTTCTAGCTGTATAAAATTACTTTTAGTAGTTTGATTGGTATGGCACTGAATAAATAAATTAATTTAGGTAGAATTGTCATTTTTATTATATTAGTTTGGCTTACCCATGAGCAACTGATGTTTTTCCAATTATTTAGATCTGACTTTATTTGTGTGGAAGTGTAACTTTCAATGAGATCTTGAGTTCTGGATCCCAATGGTCAACATGACATAAGAGAAATGCATCATATGTCAAAATTATCTTTAGCTGTGTCAAGATGCTTCCTCTGGGAGGCCTTTCCTGGTCCCTTCCTTGATGCCAGAGCCATCCCTTCTAAGATTATCTTTTATTTACTCATTTCCATTCTCATTTACAAATAGGATCATTGATTTAGATCTGGAAAGAACTTCAAAAGCCACCCAGTCCAAGTCCCAAATTTTATAAATGAGAAAACTGAATCCCAGGGTGGTTAAGTGGCTTTGTCAGAGGTCATGTAACAAGCATAAGAGGTGTAATTTGAACCCAGGTCTTCTGATTGAAAAATTCATACAATTTTACTGTATAACATTGCCTTGCCCATTTAAAATGCAAGATCTCAAGATGGACATTGTTTTTTCCCTTTTCTTTCTATCTTCATTGCTTAGCACAGTGTATAGCAAAGAGTAAATACTTAATAAATGATGATTGAATGTTTGATCCTATACATGATCCCAGCCTGAGTCCCTTCATCTTTCTGAGCCTCAGTTTCTTTATCTAAAATGTGTGTAATAATACATGCCATCTCTTTCACTCTCACCTCCAAGATAAAATATACAATCTCTCTTTGGTTTTTAAAGCTCTCCACAACTGGTTTCCTTCTTCCTTTTCAACTGTTTTTAGTCTATATTTTTCTTTCAAAATACAATTCAGCAATTCTAGCCTGCTTAGATGTTCCTTGTACTGGACAATCTCCTGACCCTGTGTCTGTTCACTGATTATAGTCCCTATGCATGGCATGTTCTCCTTCTTCACCTCCACTCAGAGAGATCCTGGCTTCCTTCAAAACCACAGATTCAAATATCAACTCCTACAAGAGGTCTTTTTGAGTCATCCCCAACCCTGCCCCTGCCCTCCTGCTAGTCCTTTTTTTCTGAGGTTACTGAGATTACTGAGCATTTACTGTCTGTCTATTTCACTAGCTAGCTAGCTAACTACCATCTATCTATCCATCCACCCATCTATCCATCTATTTGTAGGTCTGTCCATCCATCCATCCATCAATCCATTCATCCCTCTCTGTCTGTCTGTCTCTCTATCTATCTATCATCATCTTGTATATACTTAGTTGTTTGAAGGTAGCATCCGCCATTAGAATGTGTTTATCCTTGAGGGCATGGACCTTATTTATGCTTTTCTTTTTATTCTCATATCTTAGCATCCAGTTTGGCACAGAATAAGCATATAATATTTATTATTGTTTTTAATACTTATCTCATAGTATTCCTAGGAAGTTCAAATGAGACATATCAGAACTACACAACTCTGTCACCAAGTATTCTTCTCTGACTTTCTAGCTCTTCCTCCTTCCCAAATACATAGTTCTCCTAACATAGTATATTAAGCCAGCATAAAGAGCAAGTCAGAAGCGTGGGTTCTCCTTGCTTTAATCTATTGCCTAAAGGCACCTCAGAATAGTAGTGAAGTAGGTATATAGTTAAGTATTATTAGTAACAGTTGGTGCCTGCCTAGCTCATAGATCCATGGTCCTTTCTGGATTATGTTAAGACTCAATTGAAAACCGCAATTTGATTATCATAGAAATAATGTAATAGCAGTCATTTAGAAGTATAGTGATGAGTTCTGAAGAAAAGGAACCAAAAGAAAATTATTTTAGGAGTCTAATAATGTACCCTCACCTGTTTTTCTCATGGATTTTTAGGATTTCATGTGTCTGTTGAAGCAGTTGTTTTTCTAGCTTGTAAGTTGATAATGAATTCTCCAACAGCTGAATTTCAAGTCGAGATGTTTGATTTAGGACCTTAAGAGATAAATGAAAACATTTCAAGAATTGAATATTTACAAAACAACAATACAAAAGTCAAAAAAATTGGGGGAGGGATTTGTTTCTTTTCAGTTCTTGGTAGTAATGTTTGAAGGAGAATTCACAAAATAGATGAGTTCCTATTGTTGAATGTTTTTAAATAACTTTCTAGCATGGGATTTATTTTGGAATGGGATTGTAATTGAATGATAAAGAGAGAAAATAGAATTATCAATCCATTTAAGCAATGATGGCAAAGAAACATGGCCAGCAGCATTGTTGTACAAAACACACTTGGAAGATTGTCAAATACTTGACATATTTTGGATGTATGCCAAGTAGATCCATCAACAGCTATGTAAACAGAATTTTTAATACTGAATTCTCTTAAGGATGTTCCTTGGTTAAGATATTGAGCTTTTTGTTGGTCATTTCCCTCAAATAAGAGTAGAGACACTAAAAAACTTCAGATTTAGTTCTGGGCAATAATTCTCATAATCACAATCCAGTCCCTCCTGAGATGTCAGAAATTTCCTATGTATTTGTGGTGGTATACATTAAAGCGCACAAGCCTTTGGTTGTACTATAACAGGATAAAGGGGTTCAAATGATTGGCAAATCTATTATTGAGACGATTTATCTATATGACAAATGTATTTGCTAAATTAAACGTGAATTCATTTAAATATATTACTGAGAGACTTGAGGTCTCCGACAATCTGGATAACAGAATCACTTAACCTATACTGAAGAAGGCCCATAATCAGTAAGTTTAGTCTTCATATTCTGCCCTAAGGAACCTGAATGGTTTCTAGAACTGGCATGAGAGCTCCAGAGTTTAAAGTTACCTGTCTAAACTCCTCATTTCCCAAAAGGGGAAACTGAGATGAAGAGAGGTGAAATGATTTCCCTAAAACTGGACGGGTCTTAAATGTCAAGATTCAGATTCAAATTCAAGACACACCATATTTATAGAAGATGTGCCTTTTTTCTAGTCTAGATAAGATGGCAGTAGGTTACAACACAGTGCTGATGAAGCCTAGCTTCCATCCAAACTTTTGCCTTCATACACTTATACCCAAATTCTTTTCCCTCAGTATAGAATTCTAGTAAAGCTATCCAAGATATATGACAGTAACAATAAATCTACTTAGGTAAGAACATTGAGGTATGAATGAGCAAATATATTAATTTTATTTTGAAAAGAATCTAAAGCTCTCTTTAAGGAAAATGACAATGGATGAAATTCAATCAGAATTTTGATTTTGAATAGGAATAATGAGTATTTTTTAAAGGTTTGATGAAAGGAGGGGCTTAACAGTATTGGATAAAATTCATTACCTCTTGCTTACAGTAGTTTTCCTCTTTACCTCTTTGTCTCATCCCACTCCACTCCAATTCAGATATAATATCATTCAGCTACTGTAATGATTTTCCTAGACCCTGGGTCTGACCATGTCACTCCCTTATTCAATAGACTACAAAGGTTCCTTATTACCTCCAGGATCAAAAATAAACTGGCAGTTAAGACCCTCCACAATTGGGCCCTTTCTGATTTTCTAGTCTTCTTACATTTTATTCCATTTGATTGATTCAATAATTCTGTTTTACTGGCTTTATGTATGCTTTTCTTCAACATTCCATTCTGTGACCTTTCACAAGCTGTCCTTTGTGCCTGGAATGCTCCTCTCCTTTACCTCTGCCCCTTACTTCCTCTGGCTTCTTTCAAGACTCAATTCAAATTTTACCTTCAGTAAAGTAAGGCCAAGGAGGCCTTTCCTGCCAAACCCCAGCTACCAACGCCTTCCCTTCTGAGATTACTATCCATCTACCCTAAATGATCTCTCTAGAATGTACCTAGTTATTTTCCTATTTTCCTCCCATTAGGCATGTGAGCTCTTGACGGGCATGAAATGGTTTCACTTGCATTTGTATCCCTCATTCTTACCAGGGTGCTTGGCACGTAGTAAATAAGCTCTTATCAAATGCTTTTTGACTAACTGAAAAAAATCTATTGTGGGGAAGATATTTGAATTCATTTCAATTCAATACAGTTCAACAATCATTTATTTATCAAGTCATTATGCCAGGAACTAGGCATAAAAAGATGCAATAAGACACAGATTTCACCTTAAGGAACTTTGTCTAGTTGAGTGTGTATTTTGGGGAGGAGGGAGAGGGATTATATGGATTATTTATGCCAGCCCTACCTGTTATTTATCTTTGTGTGTATTTCCCTGGTCCTCAAGTATCCTGCTATGCCTTGGTGGGTGGAGACCCTATCTTGTGTCTGCCTTAAGCTCTCTCTGCTTAGTAGAGTTTCAATGAATTTTTGTCACTGTTGTTAACGATTATCATGAACTGGTCTTTTTCATTAAAATATTAGAGAATGTATAGATGAAAAGAATACAGTAAACATTAATTAAACTACATGAAAAATAAGAAAAACTGACAAAACCATCATGTAAAGGTTAATTTTTCCTCATTCTGCTGGCAACTTTTTGAACATACATTCCATTTGCGTACATGAAAGAAAAGAACATGACATGTGAAAATATGTTTAATAGGAATGTATATGTAGAGCTCATATCAGATTGTATGTCATCTTAGGAGGGTGAGGGGAAGGAGGCAGAGAAAATTTAAAACTTATGGAAGTAAATGTTGAAAATTAAAAATAAACAAATAAACTAAAAAATGAGAAAAAAAACCACAAGTATTTATTAAGCACTGCTATGTACCTGGTGACCCAGTGGATAGAGTGCTGGGCCTGGAGTCAGGGAGACTCAGTTTCCTGAGTTCAAATCTGACTTCAGACACATGCTATGTGACCCTGGGTAAGCCATTTAATAACCCTGTTTGCCTCAGTTTCTTCACCTGTAAAATGAGCTGGGGAAGGAAATGGCAAACCATTCCAGTATTATTGCCAAGAAAACAACAAATAGGGTCATGAAGAGTTGAACACACCTGAAGCTACTGAATAGAAACAACAAATGTACCAGGTCCAATGTCAAGTACTTTACAAATATTGTGTATGATCATCACAGTAATCTTGTAAGCTAAGTGCTGTTACCATCCCCACTTTATATGTGAGGAAACTAAGTCAGACATAATTTAAGGGAGTATCTGCATCTCAGGGCGCTGAACTGAAGTCTGTTTTAGAATAATAATATTTCACAGGAATGGTCAGGATAAATCCTTATGCATAACAGTAGCTATGACACGTAGAATACTTTTATATTTAAACGTCTTTGCAATTGGAACATGGTTTCTTCCCAAATACCCCAGGTAGAGTAGTTTGGCATCAACAACTTACAGAAGGCAAAACTGAGGCTATTCAGAGTAAAGTGATTTGATCATTGTGATACTGCTAGAAAATAAGTCAGCAGAGCTTTTGATCCCAGGTCCTTTTTACTACAAATTCAAAGTCTCTATATGTCAAATCTGGCCAAATGGAAAGAAAAAAAAATGTTATTCCCAATGAAAGTATGCTGACGTTACCTTTGGGGGAAAAATCTTGCATAATATGCAACTTAAAAACCACGGCCAGATTTTTCCTGATTTTTAATTTGAAAATTGAATTTACAAAAAGAAAGAAAACAAAATAAAAGACTCTTTCTAGAACACTAATGTATGAGCATCAACTTTAGATATTCCCCCTTCAAATATTCCATAGTTGGAGCTTTATCCCTTTAGCTTGAGACTTTGATCCCAGCTGAAATGCAAAAACGAAGCATGGTCTGTTGCGAAGTGTATTGGATTTGGAGTCAAGGGACTTGGGTTCCAATCTAGGCTCTATTACTTACTACCTAACCTTAGACAAGTTGTTTTACCTCTCTCAGTTCTCTTTTATGTAAAATTAATGGGCTTAAATTTAGATGATATCTAAGGTCCCTCCCAGCATAAGATGTCATATTAGCTATTTTTTAAAGGGGGGAATACAAGGCAATTGGGGTTAAGTGACTTGCCCAAGGCCACACAGCTAGTAAGTGTCAAGTATCTGAGGCCTAATTTGAACTCAGATCCTCCTAACTCCAGGATCAGCACTCTATTCACACTGCACCACCTAACTGCCCCTCATGTTAGCCATTTTTACCTTAGCATGAACAGAGGATCTGAAAGCTGGTTTTAAAAATCAAGGGGTAAATCAAGTTCGAGGAGACCTGGACATCCAAGTTATAAAATGGAAAGAAGACCCCATTGAAGTTCTGCAGAAACAGACTCCCTTATATCAGAGGTAGTCATGTGCTCCTCCATATTGTCAAAGTGGTCCAAAGAGTTTATAGATAACGCAGTCTTTGGATCTTGGGTAACTGGAGGGTAACAGAAGACCTTAATTTTGCTCCTTCTCATTACTGTGAATTATTTGGATGGTATAAGTCTGATAAGAAAGAGGATCTTCTGGTTCAGGAGCCTCATTCTATGTTTGACTTCCAAGGGGAGTCCACACAATAAGACAGCATTCTCAGTCCTGGGGACTGAGGACCCTCTAGGACAGGGATTTCACTAGAACGTTGAATACTGCTGAAATCCTAACTCCAAGATCAGAACTCTCCAGGAGATTTAAATAAACTATGGGGTATTATTGAGTCAGGACTCTAGGAACCCAATAAATAAGTGAGATTCACCAGGGAGAGAGGAGAATTGTGCTAATAATTTAGAACAGGGTTTCATAACCTGAGCTCCACAGACCCCAAAGGTGTCCATAGATAGATTTCAAGGGCTGGGAACTTGGATGGGAACAAAATCTACATTTTGTTTCCACTAACTTCCAACAGAAATTTAGCATTTCCTTCAAATTTGAATTGTAGGCAACAAGCCACAGTAGTATTGGCTGTACTGGATTTGCAAAGGTGGCCAGTGCTCAAAAAAGTTAAGATCCCCAGACTTAGAAGTGTATAAGGATTTTTGTTTGTTTTTGTTGATTATGTGTTTCTTCCATTTGTTTATGGGTTCCCATGAGGCATTTGGTTGTAGTCTCTTTGACTGGAGGTAGTATCATTTTGTTCATCTTGTTCCAGCATCTAACAGAGCGAAAGGCTCACGATGGGAGATTAACATGTTTTGGTTGATCGATTTGTACTTTCACTTAGAGCTAACCTATAGGTTTCCCCCTGAATATCTCATAGGCAAAGCAAGTGCTTCAGTTTTGTTGTTTTGTTGCAATTTCTTCCCTGGAAAGTATAGAAAGAGCCTGCCATTAACAGTTAAAACTTTAAGCCTGGCATTTGGCAGAACTGCATAGGGCTAGTGATCTCAGGTTGGCTACTTTCTTGCCATTTGTTCCTTGGTCCTGCTGCTTAGCAATGATGTAACTGTTCCTATTAAACTGACAGAACCCATTTCCTTCCTCATGAGGAACACACCCCAAGACATATCATTGTTTAAAAAAAAAAAAGAGAGAGAATGTAGAACAAGCCCCCAAGGAACACTTTTTCTTTTACAAGATTAAATTTTCCAAAACACATAAGACAGAGCAAAAAGAGGAGAGATGGGCATGAAATTTAAGATTCACACACTTTTAAATTTCAGTTCCCTTTTAAAAACAGTTTCCAGTTCCAAAGGCTGCAGCAATAGAATGTCAGTAGGCTAACAAGCATTCATTAAAAATAAAGCATATTTAATATGTGCCCAACACTGGGATATGAGGAAAATTTAAAAGAAATAGTCCTTGCCCTTAAGGAGCTTACTACATTCAATGGAGGAGACGAAAAGCAAACAATTGTACATTGAAAATGTATACAGTGAGAATGAAAGATAATCTCCTAGGGAAGGCACTAGCATTGGAGGGTACTGAAAAGACATTCTGCAGAAAGTGGAATTTGAGCTTTCTTGAAGGAAGCTGAGCCAAGAGACAGAAGTGAGGAGGGAGACATCATTCCAGGGTTGGGGAAAGAGCTAAAGCAAAGGTCCAGGGGAGAGACTGAGTGACCTGAGAGTGGAATGGCAAGAAGGTAAGTGTAGCCTAATTGTAGAGTACTTAGAGAGAAATAAGGAATAAGAAGACTTGAAAGAGATGAAGGGAAAAGTTATGAAGGGCCTGAAAGGTCAAACAGAGTAGTTTATATTTGATGCTAGAGGTAATAGGAGCTACTGGAGTTTAGAGAGAAAGAGAGACAAAGAGATAGAGGGAGAGAGAGCAAGAGCCAGAGAGAGGCAGAGAGACATGGAGAGAGAGACAAACGGAGAGAAAGGGGGGGGGGGAGAGAGAGAGAGAGAGAGAGAGAGAGAGAGAGAGAGAGAAAGAGAGGAGAGAGAGAGAAAATGATAGAGAGAGAGACACACACAGAGACATAGAGAGACAGAGGCACAGAGAAACAGAGGGAGAGACAAATACAGAGAGACAGACAGAGACAGAAAGACAGAAACAGAAGGAGAGAGAAAGAGACAGAGAGGCCAAGAGAAACAAAGAGACACAGAGGCACTGAGAGAGAGAGAGAGA
>CM053587.1:251587961-251612701 GCA_028646515.1 Pseudochirops corinnae
AAATAAAATATTAGAGTAGCTGGCTCTGTGGAAATGATAATGTTACCTTTGTATTTCCTCTACCTACCTTTCTTATCTCTTATGGCTCTCCAGATCTTTATTGTTGTTCAGTCATGTCTGATTCTTTGTTATCCCATGAACTATACTGGACTTATAGTTTTCTTGGCAAAGATATTGGAGTGATTTGCCATTTGCTTCTCCACTGGATAAAGGCAAACAGAGGTTAAGTGACTTGTCCAGGGTCATAGAACTTGTATGTCTGATCCCGAATTTGAATTCAGATCTTCCTGACTGTAGGCCCTGTGCTCTCTCTCTCCATTGAGTCACCTAACTGCCTACTCAGGACTTTTTCTTCCTTTAATGCAAACATTCTTTGTATGATGCTCCATAGATTGATGAATTGATTTATATTTGGGAATATCAGTATTTGAGAACCTCAATAACTGAGAAAAAAATAATAAAATAAGAGAGAGAAAAAGTCTTTTTAGCAGGTCTTTTCAAGTTGTTCTATTATGGATTATGCTCTGGTAAGGTCACTCCAAGATGCCAGGTACCACTCAGAGCCCAACCAACACCCTGGTGTAATAGACCTTTCCTACCAACCTCCTAAATTGTCTTGGGTTGGAAAATTGTTTCACCCCAACTTTTTGTTCACTCTGCTGTGCTAGAATTTGATTTGAGGTGATATTTTAAAGTTTTTTGGAGGGGAATTTGGGAACGTTCAGATGGGTTTCTGCCTCTACCCTGCCATCTTGGATCTGTCCCTTGAAAAGGCTTTTTAAAAATAAGTCCATGAGTTGTTTCAGAAGTGTTTTCCCTATATCATTTAACCTTAAATAGAGAATGAACAGGAAGATTATAGGGAAGCAATATACTTAATTTTCTTAGGCAATCTGAAAAACAAACTAGCACAAAATGAAGTGAGGGATTTTCAGTGGTCTTGAAACAATCATTTCTCTTGCTCAGATTCTATTTTACATGGAAACAAAATTAGACTATGATAAATAGTCAACTTAAAGGTGGATTTCAGGAAAGAATTAGCTGATGGCTGTCTAAATGTCCAAATCTTTAACACTTTATATCAGACTTTAAAATTTAGGTAGCCTAATAGCCCCAATGAGAGAAAATCATATATGCCTGTAGCACCATCTAAATGTACCCTCTTCCAACCCTACTTCCCTGATTTTTAATTTCTTTTTGCCTGTTGTTCTTACTCCTAACTCTACCATGCACCCAAATGACTTCCTAACTGGCAATACTAGAAGGAAAATATGTTTGAATTAGATTATTATAGAAAATCAATCACTGTCAGTTTCCATCCACTCAAAAAGAATGTGCTGTTCCCATACAGGATCAATCCAAGTAAGAAAGCCAACTTAGTCAACATCTTTATGCAGAGACCAGAACAGGAAATTGTACAAAGTGGTTATTGTTTTCTCTTGGGAAAATATTAACTTCTATAGGTCATCTATAAGAAAACAAAATATAACTTTGCCTTTCAGTACAAGGAACTGTCAGGACAGGAAGGAAACTCTTCTGTTAATTAATATAGGCAAAACAACATGTTAAGAAAAACAAATAAAATATTTCAGGTTTTTTTCCTTTCATTTACTTTACTCTGTCACTCATAGTGTTGGCTATCCTTCCTTGTTTTGTTTCATTTGCATATTTGATGAACATGCTGTCTATCCCCTTATCCAAGCCACTGATAAAACAGAGCAAAGGCCAGATCCCTGGAGCCCTCCACTAGAGACCTTCTGTCATACTGACTTTGAAACATTGACAACTGCTCTTTGAGTCTGACCTTCTACCTAGTTCTCAATCTATTTGCTTGGACTGTAGTTTAATCCTTATTGAAAAAATGCCTTACTGAAATAAATCACAAGACTGAAGGCTTAGAATGAGGAATTCCCCAGTTCTAACTGCCTCTCTCTGAAGCTGCAAATGTGTCATATTGCCATCATCATGGTCATTATCATCAAGAAAGGCAGAGTGGTCAAAGGTCAAAGAGATCTAGAGTCAGAATCCAGTGATGCCATTTCCTTTAAGTAGAAATAATACTTTCTGGGTCATACGTAGATGAGATTTTATGAGATGGTAGCTACTTATCCATTATCATCGTGAAGGCAGTGTGGTGCATTGGAATGAATTTGGAGTCAACCTCTAGATTTACTTTACTTTTTAGTGACCTTGTTTAACACCCAAAATAAGTAGGGAGATGCTAAAAGAGCATCTGATTGCCCCTAATGACTTCAAACCACTTGACCCAGGTAAACTACACCAGAAGGTAAGGAGTAATGGATGTGATTGTTGAACACTGTTAGTGTTCATTCAAAGACCATGGAAAATGGGAGAAATGGAGCAGAGTAAGAAAATGTCAGAAGTTGTCCTGATTTCCATAAATAGGAAGAAAATGAAAGCAGAAAGATATAGTTAGGTCAGTGAGCTTGGTTTTTAATTTCTGGCAACTTTTTAGAAAATATTAATAGAGAAATGGTTAGAGAATGTCTAGAAAGTTAGTCAATGATCACAAAGAATGATAATGACTTCATTAAGAATAGGTTATTCCAAAATAAGCTTATCTTCTTCATTGATAGTAATAAGACAGGTACATAAGAGAAATATTGTGAATGTAATTGACCTGGATTTTTAGCTATCCTCTCCCACAGAGTCTATTAAAAATAGTTTGGTGTCTTTAAGAGCCAAAGGGAAAGTTTCAGAAAAGATAGTTTTCACTGGAAGTTGGGAAGGAGATTCATAATTGCTGTTATAGGAGGTCCTTCTCTCTGTGGACTCAGGAAGAGCGTAGGTTTAATTTTGATCTATGAAGAATCTATGTAGAAGCAGAGAGAAAGAAGGTGAGAAGAAACTTCCTTGTTAAAACTATTTTCATTCTTCTCTTATGAAGAAACATTTTAAAGAGAATGATGTGAAGAATCAATGAGGACCTACCTACCTGGTAGATTTTAGTGTAGTTCTGGAAAGAGCTGTGAGTCCTGATGAGGGGAGTACGAAAAAAGCATTCATGAATTATAGAATTTAACCCTTTTCTTGAGAAACATGAAGATTCTTGAGAAACTTTAATCAGTGTCTTGAATGAACTGAGTGGTGCAATTATATTGACAGAGGTGAAGTAGTCATTTGCTATTAGAGTCTGGATTTGAGGTGACTCTGTGACCTTTTCATGGTCAAAATATAACTACTTACCTATAACTTAATCTTACTATTTATTTAATTGTTAGTAAAGTCTTTATTAGCCTTACTATTTATCTAATATCTAATATAAAGAAATATATGAGTAACTATATTATTTAGAAAGGTGTTTTCTCTAATTTGTTCAATAATAATATTTTATGAACTCATATGGGTTTTGAGTCATCTGATTTATTAAAGAGAAAGATGTTGCAATTTTAATTCATTAATAAGAGAATAGCCAAATATACCTAGGTTACTTTCCAGTATGGGATGATAATTAAATATGGGGACAAATAAATGGTAGGCTAAGGGATGAATGGCAAATAAATGAGGTTTATCCTAAAATTCCTACTATGCATATTTTGTCCATATTTTAGCAAATGCTTGATCATTTCTTATGCTATTATCATGGAAAAGTTGAAGAGATGTGGGTAAGAAATAATACAGCGAAGTAGACATCCAGATGATTGAAGGGCTGGCCTAAACAGGAGCCTTTAATGTTTTAATATCAACATGTAGGGGGGCCTCTAGAAGCATGCCCCAGGAATTTGAGCCTGGTTCTGTATTGTTTAACATTTTTATCAATCACCCAGATAACAGTATAAATGGCATACTTACCAAACTTGCACATGGCACAAAGCTGGGAAGGGTTGCCAAAATACTAAAATGACAGAATCAGGATCCAAAAAGATTTTGGCAGTTTACAAGGCTGGGTTGAATGAAATAAGGAAATAATGTAAAGTTTTATTCTTGAATTAAAACTACAATAACAAGGGAGAGGATGTGAAACTCAAAGTTTTAAAAATGAATGTTAAAAATTGTTTTTACATGCAACTGGGAAATAAGATGTACAGGCAATATAGAAATCTATCTTACTCTACAGGAAAATATAAGAGAAGGGGATAAGAAGGTGCGGGGAATGATAGAAGGTAGGGCAGATCAGGGAAGGGGTAATCAGTATGCACACCTTCTTGGGCTGGGGTGAAGGGAGAGACATGAAGAAGATTTGGAACTCAAAATCTTATGGAATAGAATGTTGAAAACTAAAAACAAATGAATAAAATGTTAAAACAACAACAATGCCATAAATGAAAGCTCAGGGAAATATGGCTAGGTAACAGCTTAACTGAATAGGATTTGGGAAACTAATTCAGGCTAGTTGCATTTAAAGAGTTAGGGCATTTAGTGATAAGGCAGACAGTACTGTTGTGGGCATTTATATTCATATTCTGCACTGTCCAATAGATCAATTCAGTTCAATTTTAAAAACCTTGATTAAGTGCCTCCTATTTTCAAGGCTAGATTGTAGGCTCCTTGAGGGTACAAACTGTGCCTTGTTTTGTTCTCATGTCCCAAGGATAGCATATTGGATGACTTACAGTAAGCACTTAACGAAAATCAGTTGGATACCTTTGGATTTATTTTAGACATACATTAGTGGGAATCCACTAACCTTGAGCATAATCCCAAAGTGTAGCCACACATTAATCAAATCAGTCTTTTTTTGTCATAGCCCTCCTTTCCTAGATATTTTGAGGTGTAAATGAATACCTAGGTATTTAGAAGGGTGAAAACAGTTAGAAGTATAGAAAAACAAATTGAGCTTTATGAGGTGGAATGGGAGAAGGAAGAGTTTCAGGAAATGATCACGACCCTGACATTCATATGTCATTTTCAGACTACTGGTATGGAAGCTTCTGGTGTGGAATGTTCCTCTCTTTGGAACAAAGCAGAGCATGATGGAGAAGGAATTCCATAGTCTTGGGAGGAGACCTGACCTGGGAACTTTCTCTCCAATTCCTAGATCAATCCTAAAACAGGCAGTGACTGTGAGCCAGTGAAGGGGAGGAAGTATGAGGGTTACAGTGTCAAAAGGTTCCTTAGAAGGGTGAGTTTTAGAGCCTTTATGTAGAAGTCAAAAGTTTTAAATGGTTTCCAAGTTGTTGGGGTGTCAGGGACCAGTAATTTGTGAGCTCTGTCCTCTGTCATGCCGCAACCTTTGGCCTTACTCGCTTTGCTTAATTGGCATAGGCCAAGGCCTACATCATATGTTTTGAGGCACACCAAGAGGCTCACCTGCCCCAAATTATCTCCCCCCTGGGCCTACTTTAGTGCCTGTAGCACTATGGCACT
The DNA here is from genome assembly GCA_028646515.1 of Pseudochirops corinnae. Lineage (NCBI taxonomy): Eukaryota > Metazoa > Chordata > Mammalia > Diprotodontia > Pseudocheiridae > Pseudochirops > Pseudochirops corinnae. The sequence goes on from CM053587.1 coordinate 251,593,290, forward strand.
CTCAGGATTATGCATTTTGTCTTCACAAGGTTTATGTTAACCCTAAATTAAAATGTGTTAACTTTAAAATAAAATTAAAAAAAAAAACAAACACATACACAAGGGGATCTGTCATTGGGCCATTAACAGTCATTAATACGTTAGGTTGCATTAGTTTATCAGATTAATTTGTGTGCTACTACAGAAGACAGGGTCCTAAAGAAACTGGACAGAACAAAACTTTTCTTTGTTTGTCAAAATTTGACATGTTAGAAGCAACCAGTGTGAAGAAAGAATTACTTAAATTAGAGCAAGCTTCTCGCAATGGAATGAAAGCTGGTATTAGAGTCAAAAGGCCCAGGTTTCAAGTACTAGCCCTGCTGCTTCCTATCTACAGGAGCTTGGGTACAAGTCACTCATTTTCTCTGGAACCCAGTAGATCTATAAAAACAGTAGATTGGACTAGATGACCTTCTAATGTTCTTTCTAACCGTGATTCTTTGGTCCTAAAAACTGCCTAAGGAGAAGAGGCCTGAATTGACCCTGTTTTGGAGGACTCTGTAGCCAACGTTCTTGGAGGTCAGTGTTATGGCGTGGAAAGCTAAAATGGTGCAAATTATTTTGTCATGTTTGCCCATTGTCTCCCTAGTCTGTAGTTGTGGTGAGGGCTGTACCCCAAAATGTAGCATGAAAATATAATTATGTGTCTAGAAAGGAGGCAGAATAGACATTTTAGACTCCTACCACCCTTCTTGGAGAGAAACTACAGTTCTTCCATAAGAAGATGGAGGTTAGGGGCCAACAGAGAAGCTTGGCCACTCTGCTCTCCTCAGAAAGAAGGGTAAGGGCTGGAATTATATCTATCCACTCTTAAACATTGTTAGTCTAGAGGATGCCATCTTCCGTTTCAACCTAACTTTTAATTTTTATTTCATTATTGGGGGGAAGAAGGACTCCAAGCTTCATATCTAAGGCTTCACCCTTTGGTCACCAAATAGCAGTTCCACAATAAACATACATGCAGCAATTTGGCAAGAAATCCATTTATCTAAGTTGGAAGCAAAAAAAAAAAAAAAGAAATCAAATTATACATATGAGAATATGTAATCAGGCAATACAGAGTGAAGGAGCCCTCCCACCACTAGGAGTAAGGTGAGAGAGAGAGAGAGAAAGAGAGAGAGAGAGAGACAGAGACAGAGACAGAGACAGAGACAGAGACAGAGAAAGACAGAGACAGAGAGACAGAGACAGAGAGAGACAGAGAGACAGAGAAAGAGAGAGAGAGAGAGAAAGAGAGAGAGAGAGAGAGAAAGAGAGAGAGAGAGAGAGAGAGAGAGAGAGAGAGAGAGAGAGAGAGAGAGAGAAAGTCTCAGCTAAAGGGAAGTTACCCTAAAGTCTCTAACCAAGCTGTGGATGGGGATGTGATGGAGGCTGCCAGATCTTTACGTGTTACCTTTTGCCCAGAGTGTCTTCCTTCAGCAACCTGAAGTGAGGTTGGCATCTTCCAAATTCTCTCTCAAAGCTGGAAATTTTGAATCCAAAGCTAAAGTTCAAAGAGACTCATGGACTTAAAGTCTCCCCTTGTGACTCCCCTCCCTCCTGCTCTTGCCAGCTCTGCCCCACCTTTAATGCAGACCCAGGACATTGATCTACAGCAATGAGTAGAAAGTCCCACAACAATGGGTTTTGGGACTGGAATTATACCTTGATTCTCTATTTGGAGAACCAAGGGAAACTTTTGTGGCCTTCTGCACCAGACTTAGAGATCAATACTCTGTAAGAAAATCCTGTGTTGACTTATGCTGAATATATGGACGTGTGATTTTTCAGAGATAGGTGGAGTTCAGGAGATGGAATCTGAGGGTTACTATCAGAAGGACAACATGCCTTAGATTTCTGTTGCCACTTTTCTGGCAATTTTTAAAAATCTTTCTGCCTTCCTTCATGACCCCCTTTTGAGTTACCAAAAGGAGGATTAATATGAATGCATCAATATTGTCATAGAGATAGTACATTATCACAATTATCTGATGGCTGCCACATGAATCTATCAGTTGAATCTCTGAAGTTAGAATAATTGCTAAGTAAAAGTTAAGATCCTGTCATTCTTTCCCTTGATTTGTATTCTCTCTCTCCTTTCCCCAAAACCAATATACTGGAAATACTAACACTTTGAGGAAAGGAAAATTATTTGACTTAACATTTCACAAACTGATCCAGAGGGTTGTCTTCATTCATCTACAATGCAGCATCACAGAATCTGAGGACTTGCCAGCTATCCAGTCCAACTCATACAGAAACAAGAATCCCTATATCTGTGTGCATACACACATCTACTTATCCTCTTGAAATGCAATAAGCAGAAAGTGACATGAAAGAGATTAAAGCTCAAATGTTTTAAAGTAAGTCATCTTAAAGTAAATTTGTAAGTCTGCCTGGTGGGCATTTCAAAATTCCAAAGATAAGCTATTCTCAGCTGCAATCAGTTATCACTATTTAGACATCTTTCCTTACTCAAACGCAACTTGCCAAGAAGTTAGTTCAGATGATCTTGAACAGTAGCAGTTCATCAAGGCAGATGTACCCTCACCTCCCACCTTTCTTGTCTCCCTTCCCTGAGCATAATGACTTTCTTAGGCTTGTCCTGAGAGAGTAAATTTTCCAAAGGCTCCAGAGAAATGAAAGGCAGCAAATACTCAAGTGCAATCATTTTAGTCTTGTACATTTTTCCTCTCTCTTATTGGTCAATGATGACTTCTGGTTTCTAACAACAGAAAAAAAAACCAGCTTCTCAAACATCAAATAGCTCTTGCAAAATGACATTTTGTTAGATTCAATGTACACAAACCAGAAACATATGGACAGAGTTTTCCATCAAACATTCGGAAGCTGATGCATTAAGTGAGTGAAAGAAACTTCTGAAAGCATACTTTTTGTTTTTGCTTCTTTTGAAACCATAATGCTGACACTATGAGGTGGCTATTCAGAGCTTTTGGGTGCTCTTCTTTAATGATTAGGTCTGTCCTTAGTCTCTCTTTTTATACCTAGAGAGGTAAAGCATTTATTAAATGCTTGCTCTGTCCCTGGAATTTGCCATTTCTGTAGTTTAACTGAAGCCAGACTCTACTTAAAGCAGCTGCTGAGGGCAAAACTTCAGCTTGCTTTCACCCAATTTCAGTTGCACAAATAAAAGGAAAGGACTTCGCAGGCAACTCTAGCTCTTCCATGGTAATGGAGCAACAATGATCACTGGAAGCCAGAGATAATTCCCCAACCCGGTCTTGAGTCCATCAATTTCAATCAAGCCTTTTGACTAGAATGACTCTCAAGTAGCAAAATTGACTGATTGCTTTTTTCTCTTCTTTTCCCTCCTGCCTATGCACACTCTGACAGAGGCACTAAAAACAGTGAAATGGCCCAAAAGGCAGATAGCAGGAGGGAGGAAAGAAGAAAGGAAAACAAACAGGGCAATCAACCCCTAAGCAAAGGAGTGTTGGCTGTTTTCTATTATTCTGGCCAGCTGAGCTTTATCAAATGCATTTCGAATGGTTCTTCACATGTTGGGTTTACTTCCCTTACTATGACTAACCAACTTCTTTTTATGTGTATGTATGAGGTTTGTGAACACAGTTGGGCTTAGGACATACAGCACTTGAATGAGATCCAGTTATGCAGCCAAATTCTCATGACTTTCAGGCGCAGTATTTCCATGCTCTTTCTTCTGAAAACAAGCATTTAAATCGTGCATGAAACCTTGTCAATTAGGAACACAAATAAAAGTAACCAACCAATGAGTGGAAACACAAAAGCACTTCATCAATCTTGGGTGTTTACATACTGCTCTAAGTATGGGGATTTTTTTGATCATGCATTTGGGTATTTGGGATAGCCACTTTAAAAAACACAGCCTGCTGTGTATGAAAATATGATCTCTTGAGTTCTGTTTGATCTATCCTTACTATCAGTGAACTTTAACATTTTTATTCTGTGAACAAAATGGAGAAATGACCCATTCATTTACATGAAGTCAGTCTATTGGGAACCATATACATTAAAGGGAGCAAATCTGGGCAATCACCATTGTAGAGAAGAATGCCTTTTGGACACCTCCTTTATGTAGTCTAAAACCAAGAATGAATACCCAAGAGGAAGAAATAAATCAACTTCAAAGAGACACTCTCTTGATCAAAAGGCAAACACATTTCCACCTTTTATGAAGCATAAACTGTTTTTAAGGTGTGTATCACCAAAGGGCATGGGTTTTGTATAAAAGTGCTTCAGGATTACTGTAAAATAAATCTATTATTGATGGAATCAATTTAAATGGAATCTAATGGAATAAAATTGAATGGAACAAAAGTAGAATGGAATGGAATATTAGAGGAGGAAGAGAACTTAGAAAACATCTCGTTAACCTCCTTATTTTACAAAAACAAATTTAGGTCCAGAGAAAATTAGTGGCTTAAATCACCCAGCTTGTTAATGGAATAAGCAAATCTAGGACCATATTTCCTAACTTCCCAGATGATCAGAAGGTAGGTAGGGTTGTCTATTTGTGTTTCTACATCCTTCCTCTAAAAACCTTTGTAAAGTGGACAGGTAACCTAGTGAAGTTTGCTAGTGATGATTTCCATAAGAAAATTGGTATAATTGTGAATATTAATGAATATTTAGTATCTCTAAAGTGCTGTAAAGGATATGGAGCATTTAAGAGGCATGGTTCCAGCCTTTGGACATACTGGATCCTTTGGATCTTGTACTTTTTTGAATATGTTTCATATTTAACTTTTAATAGTTTCACATTGAAAACAGTATGGTATAGCAGATAGAGAGCTGTCCTCATGCCAGGAAGACCTGTGTTCAAGTCCCACATCTAATATATTAAATGTGTGACTTTGGGCACTGTGTACCTTAACCTTCTATATTCTAGGCAACTCTCTAAATCTTTATATTATAGAAAAAGTGCTGAAATGCCTTTTTAGATGGAGTTTATTCATCTGGGAGTTTCCTATACCAGTGAGACAAGAGATTCAGTTCCTCTTCCTATGCTCCATCATGTTAGACTCACTAGCTATAGATATGAATAAAGTCATTCCTCTCAACTGTTGGCTCCTAGAAAAGAAAGACTCTTTCTTCACTTTCTTCACTATCACCCTTTCCAAACTATCCTTTAATGACTTCAGGTTTCTGCTTCATTTAACCTTCTTCTCTAGTTCTTGATACTCTGGTACTTAGATGATCTCTTGCCTTCAGCCTATATCCTCTTATCTTTTATCTTATATCCTTCATCCTGTCCTCTCCAACTCTGATAGTTATATTACCTTCTTTTCCAATTTCCCCTGATTGACATCTAGCTCTGTAGTCATGGGGCCATAAGTCAAGGCCAACTTGTAGCTCCTTCCCTAGGCCTGACTTTTCCTACATTGTTACCAGAATAAGATTCTCCAAGACTGTAGAACTCTCTGATTCTAACTTTGTGCTTCCTGGTCACCCACCCCTACCTATCTAATCATTGACTGAGTTTACAAGCCATGCTCTGTCTTGAGACAGTGGATATTGGAATGACTGCCCTTCCTCTCAGCCTTTTGGCTTCAACTATATTACTACATGGGTTCATGTTTCCCTCCCATTCCAGAAGAACAGTTTCCTGGGTTCCAAAGTACAATCAGAAAACATTCTTAAGCAGACAATAAACATAAACAGAATATCCTCTCCATCTCTCCAAATCCATACGACTAGCACTGACACCAATCACCCTCATAGAATTTTACTTAAAGAAGAAACTCAAACAGGAACAGTAATGACCATAGTGAAGGAACACTAAGTTTTATTACATGTGGTTAAGATACTTCAAGGAAATAAAACTCTTTGGTTTGCCAAATCTAATGGTGAAAAACTTTAATGTAAAAGGCAACCATATGCAAATAAGATTAAGAACCACGATGCCCTGAAGACTCAGTCATTTCTCTGCCCTCAAACAAACTACTCAAGCACTCAAAAAATATTACTTCATATTTATAATTATTCTTGGCCTATGACAAGGATGTTTGGGTTTAAACATTTAATGGATGGAAGTTACAAAGAGGCAAATTCAGATTTGATGTAAAAAAACAACACAAATGATTCAACAAAAGATTTATCCCAAAGTAGAATATGTTTACTCAGTAGGGAATGGGTTCTACCTTTCTTGATGTCTTTAATCAAAGGCAGCATGTCTAGCTGTTGAATATGATGAGGAAGGGATTTTCTTTTACATATGATTTGGACTCTAGGGTTTCATAGCCTTTTTATGAGCCATGGACCCCAATATTAGGTGAAACTTATGTTCCACTTCTCAGAATAATGTTTCTAAGTGAATAAATAAAATACATAGAATAATCAAGGAAAACAATTATATTGAAATGCCCTTATCTATTTATCAACTCTCTATCTGTCTCTATATAGACTTATCTATATAGATTAGAGAAGGAAATGACAAAATATTCTAGAATATTTGCCAATAAAAGCCCATGGACAGTATTGATGTTTGTGGCATCACAAAGAATTGGACGTGACTGAATGACTTAACAACAAAATCTATATAGCTGAAGATATTCAAGTTTACAGGTCCCAGATTAAGATCCTGTAGATTCAATACAGGTAAGTAGCCTCTCAGGTCCCTTCCAAATATAAGGTTTTTATGTTTATATACCCACAGGACCTCTCTTTTCTAGGCTTAATCTCCCTAGTCCCTTTACTTATTACTATTGTAGAGGGTATGACCAGCAGCTGAAGCTTTATCTTGCTACTTTTATTGCATATGCCTTTGGGAGGTATGGGCATTGCCACCAACACTTCATTGAAATGATTGACAATATCTCTTTGATGTTTCTTGGGTAATAATCTGGATCTAGGTATTCATTCACCCATTTATAGTTTGCCCCCATAAACTGTAAATGGGTCAACAAGGTCTCTTCCCCCCTTTTATAGACTGGTACAAAGGTTGACTCAAATCCACAATGGCCTTAGTCAATCAATTCATCTGCAATGGTGAGACTTAATCACTCAACCCTATGAGCTATGAATTATATCTCCCACTCCCACTCCCACTCATACAAACTTGCCCCTATGCCTGGACTCTCACTTTTCACCTCTGCCTCTTGTAAATCCTAGCTCCTTTCACAGATATACTTAAATGGCACCTGCTTGCTAAAGGAAGCCCTTCCACTTCTATCTAGTTTTTAGTTCTCTCCCTTCCACCTTAAAAAACTCCCTTTTTAATTTACTTTAAACATGTAATTCTGCAAAGCATCAATATGAAGATGAAAGAGACTGAATCCACCAACATATTGTGGAACAGAGTTTCTGAGATTGTTTCTATGAAGACTTTTGGGAGAAAGACACCAGAAGTGAGGCAAGCTAGGTCAAGAGGAGATTAAAGTTTATCTTTCATCTTGGGGCAAAAAAGATTTTTTTTCTGAGTTGAGCACTTAGTTGATCTTTGAATCCGTGTTCCTCTACCCTTCCCAACAAATACTCAAAAGGTGATGCATCTGCCACTGCTGAAGTAACATGGGGATTACAGTTAGCAATGAAGTTAATATAGAGCTAAGAGACATTGTGACAAATGTGTGGAGCTGATTGGATTAGATTTGGTGAGATTATCTCAACTGTATCTGAGAGTCAATATCTTCCTCATGTGACTTTATTTTGGAAAAGGAGGCAGCACACCTGCCTTTTCTCCATATGAGGAGGGAGTTTAGAGGAAAAAAGTTCTATGCTGCAGTTGGCAATACCTTGTGAAATCTACCCCTAAGTCTTTAGACTATCCCTCCTCACCCATGGTGTTTGGGAGGAAGGGATAGTATGAGGAAGAACAGTGGATGTACACAACATTTATCATGAGGCCATGAAGCATGGAGAAGAGATGGGAGAATAATGGCTTCTTACTCTTTCCAACTTCAATGCCACCCCCACCCCAATCACAAATGTTGGGTAGAATTTCAGATGTTCCTTAGCCTGCTTGAAGTTGATTCATAAAATGATAGTCAAATTGAAAGATTAATAACCTGATATTAACAAATTTTCCTAGACTAATAGAAGAAAAACTCTTCAGAGATAGATGTGGGCTAGCTCTCTAGTTTGGGACAAGGGTGGAAAGCATTTCATGTGTTTTCCTTGTCTGAATACTTTACCCATTCATATGTGTATATATACATATATATATATATATATATATATACATACACATATACGCATATGTATAAATATATGTGTATTTGTACAATATAGGTATTATAGATGGTTGGTTGGGTTGTCCATTCTTGAAGAGGATCAAAATGATATCACTATGCTAAAGTTAAGTTTCACTGTGTCCAACTGTGCCTGACCAGACCAATAAGAGCTCAGAATTCTTTACCACAGGTTGGGCACAAATAGTCTATGTGGACATTTGGGGTGGAATCTCCAAATTTGTGCATCTTGCATTTCTTTTTTGCTGCTTTAATCCTGCTTTGCTCATAGAGCACAGCATCTTCTCTGATGTGGGCATGTCTTGCTGAGCAGTCCTGTGCCAGTGTCTCCCATATCACACAATCAATTCCAAAATTCTTGGGACAGTCCTTGAGAGTGTCCTTGTATCACTTCTTCTGACCACCATGTGAACACTTGCCCTGTGTTGAGTTCTCCATAAAACAGTCTTTTTGGCAAGCGTATGTTTTGCATTTAAACAACATGGCCAGCCCATTGGAGTTGCACTCTCTGAAACAGTTTGACTACTTGGCAGTTTAGATCAAGTAAGGACCTCAGTGTCTATAGAGTACTTTATCCTGCCAGATGATCTTCAGAATCTTCCCAAGATAATTCAAATGAAAGTGATTCAGTTTCCTGGCATGGTACTGGTAGACTCTCCAGCTTTCACAGGCAAACAACAATGAGGTCAGCACAATGGCTCTGTAGACCTTAGTGTGGTAGTCAGTCTAACACCTCTTGTCTCCCACACCTTCCTTCAGAGCCTCTAAACACTGAGCTAGTTCTGGCAATGTGTATGCCAACCTCATTATCAATGTGTGCATCCCTGGAAAGTACAAAGGTTGAAGTCCAGTATCATGCATACACATCTACGTACATACATATAGGTATGTATCTATAAATACACAGAAATTATTTTAAAGTGTTACCCAGAGTGCACAAATGTCAATTCTACTTAGTATTGGCTTCCTAAATTCTATGGCACTTCCTAGTAACACTGTATCACAAAGGTGAAAGATAAACATTGCCATGTTGACCAGGCCAGTTGACCATTTTGAGCAATGTTGTCATACTCTGGTCCCAAGGTTTCTACTTTTATTTGCTTCATGTTCTGACCACTCATATCCTCCCCCAGTGAAGGCATTCTGGGAGCTTCTTCCATCCCAGGGCCAGCTTCTCCCTATACTCCAGCTCTCTTTCTAGTGATTGGATCATGTTTCCCATTTCAACCTTATAGCTTGCTCATTTCAGGTTAATTGAAGTATCCCTCCCCCCCTTGGGTCACTGCCCACCTATATCACTTTCCTTCTCTGATCACTTCGTAGGTGAATCAATCGTAGTTAGTGGTCAGCAAACATTTATTAAGCATCTTTTATGTGCCAGCTACTGTGCTAAGTACTAGACATATAAAAACAAGCAACAGCAAAAAAGCCCCCAGAACAGCCCCTGCTCTCATACATTCTTAGGGGAGTGGCAACATGCAAATATTGAGGCACATTCAAGTTATATACAGAGTATATGAAGTTAATGTTTCATGCAAGGCATTAACAACTGCAGGGGGGGATGGAGGGGAGAAAGAACCAAGAAAGGCCTCCAACAAAAGTTGGGATCCTAAAGAAAGTCAAGGTATCTAAGAGGTGGAGGTGAGGGGGAAAAGCATTCCAGGCACTGGAGACAGCCAGAACAGAAAGGGCAAACACAGCATTGTGTTCAAAGAACTCCACATAGGCCAATGTTGCTGGTTCATAGAGATCATGGAGGGACATAAGCAGTAGTGTTGAAAAGGTAGAAAGGGAATACGTTATGAAGACCTTTAAATACCAAATAGATTTCATCTTGAAGGCAATAGAGAGATACCGGAGCCTTGTGGAGTGACATGGTCAGATGTGCTCTTTAGAAAAATTACTGAGGCAGCTGAGTAGAGGATGGGTTGGAATAGGGAAGGATGGGCCAGGGAGACCAATTCAATGGAAGTCAGAGGGAGACTTGATTTTGGGATCTTCTGTCATAGCAAGGTAGAAACGACTTCAATTTCTTCACGCCTCAATGAACTCTTTGTTAAAATAAGATGAAACTACCCAACAGGAAATTTTTTGAAAGAATTTAATTTGAAGTTAGTTTGTAAGCACTTTAGACTCCTTTAAAAGGTATGAAAATACCTTTGGTAGATGTCATACATTCTGCACTCTTAGGTATTTAAATAAAACAAAACAATGAAATAATATGATTTATAGAGAGAAAAATTTATGAGGTTAACAATGAGGTGCATGAGATATATTCTAATCTTGGATCTATGTGATATGGAGAAGTCATTTAAGGCTTCAAATCCTGCTTCCTTTTCTAGAAAATGAGTTGCTTTGTAGGTTGATTTCTTTATCACTAGTAGTCTTCAAGCAGTATCTGGATAACCATTTGCCGGAGAAGCTGTAGAAGGAATTCACATGTCAGACTGTAGTTTTGGCAATGGAAACGCTCTTAGAGGACACAAAAATCTAACCTCCTACTTAACAGATTAAGAAACTGAGACTGAGGGGCAGCTAGGTGGCACAGTGAATAGAGCACTGACTCTGGAGTCAGGAAGACCTGAGTTCAAATCCAGCCTCAGATATTTAACACTTACTAGCCATGTGACCTTAGGCAGTCACTTAACCCCAGTTGCCCTGCCTTCCCCCCCTCCAAAAAAAAAGAGAAAAAAAGAAAGAAACTGAGACTGAGAGAGGCTAAGGGACATGCTCAGTCACATAGGCAGTAAACGTCTAAGGGAAGATTCAAAGTCAAGATTCTCTGACTCCGAATTCAGTATTTCATCCACTGTGCCCTCTAGCTACTTACAAATTACACCAAAGCAAGGGAAATGCACTTGTGTGCCCTATGTAAGGTTCCTAAATCATGTGGCACCTTACACTTCAAAATTGAAAACCATTATTTATCATCCTCCAGAGACTTTAATCCATGACTGCTGTGGTGGGGTCTTTGTCCACCCAAAAACTGTTGGGGTTTCATGATGTGTTGTGGTGGAACCATCTCAAAGAATTTAGAATCAGACCACCTCTAATCCATGTATAGGCATTTATTGAGATTGACACCTCTCATGAAGCAGGCTAAGTTCCAAGAGGAACCAGCAACTTCAGAGAAAGCAAGATGGATTTTTACAGGGTAAAGATGCAATACATAACAGAAATTTACATAGAATAGGAGAATATGATTAATATTAAAAAGACAGGAGGAGTTTGTTAAGGAATTAGGTAATGGAGAAGGGGTCCCATCTATGGTTCAGCGGTTAAACATTCTGGTCATACTGCTCTCCAATCGTGTTTCTATTTGGTAAAGATATCTGGTATCTCTTGTGTTTCTATCTGGTAAAGATAGATATTGTGGTCCTGTCTTGGGTTAAATGGATGATATGATTGTGATTGAATACAAGAATATACCCGTTTCTGTGGAAATGGATCTGGGGACAGTGACCAGACAGAGGCAGTAGCTGGGTTCCCATCACATGGACACACCTGCTGTTTCTGTGGGAACTAAGAGTTCATAAACATACCTGTTGTTCTAGTGAGCAATGAGGCATGTGTGGAGAAGTTAGGACGTTGGTGGGGGTGGAGGGTGGCTAGGTAGGAACAGTAGGGCCTTTAATGAAGTTAGAATATTGGGGGCTGGGGGCAGCTTTATTACGATTCCATCAGTGACCTTTGGCACATTCTATTTGACATGTCACATAATAAATACCTATGTGTTATGGACAATGGGGATTTTCTGGCATTAGCTAATTTATAAAAAGTCGTATCAAAAAGATGCCCTGTTTGTCCCCGATGGGTGTGCCCTGTTGGTTACTGAACTTGCTTATGTTTTGTCTTGGGCACGTGTTGGCTAAATGACCTTGAAGGCCAATCAATCACTAACTATTTGCCAGGTTCCTTCCAACCTAATTCTATGATTCGAGTATTGTATTACACACCCCAGAGGTTTGTCATAAATAAAGGTCCATATAAACAATGAAGAGCTCCATTAGTGAGTATATTAAAAATATTGGTAGCATTATTTGGCCCTGGCTTTTGTTGTGTATTAAAATTAATTATTGATGCATAATAGATAGTTAACTATATATAATATAATTATATGTAATTAACATTAGATAAGGAAAGATACGTTCTTTGAGGTCAAGGATTGCTTTACTTTTGTCTTTATATATCTATACCCAGAATTTAGTACAATGTCTACAACTTTTGATGGTGTTCTGGATTTGTGATTCTATCACATTAGGGAGGTCTCTAGTGAAGAAATTCCCTTGACCTACAGATTGGCAACCTCTTTGCTATGAATGGTCTTGGATAGTTGACTGGACCACTGAGAGTTTAAATTACTTGCCCAAGGTGACATGATTAGCCTGTTATCAGAGGTGGAATTAGAACCCAAATCTTGTTCATTCCTAGGCTAGGACTTCCTCTACAATCCCATACTATCTCTATGTTTGATTACCCAGTGTACACATACAAATGAGTTGTCATGGAGATAGAATTCCACACCTGGTGGCCAACCACTAGGAGATGAGCCTCTTTATACTTACATTGGCTGGTCCTTAGACATGAGAAATAGTCTGTTGCAATATTTGAATGCTTTTCAACTTAGTAGACCTGCAGGGATTCTGATCCATTGGTAGAGTATTTGAGAACTCAAGATCAACTCCATGCCACAAGAAAGTTATCAAAATGATACTGGGTTCTATGAGATGTTACAAGACATAAGGGAAAACCTCTATTAAATACAGTAGTCTCATGGAAGAATACAAACCAGAATCACAAAGGCTAAGAAGATACGTATGATTTACAATCTGCACTGAGGGAGAGTACTTTCACTGATATATGGGATTTAAGTGCATGTCATCATTGTGAACAAACATTTATTAAGCACCTATTATGTCCTAAGCACTGTGCTAAACTCTGGGGGATACAAACACAGTCTTAGACTTGAGGAAGCTCGTATTTTAGTGGAAGAGAAAACGCAAACTAGATACATACAATGTAATAGATACCTGTTGTGTATCTACATAGAGAGATATCTTGATTGTGTGTGTATACACATTTATATGTTGTATCAGTGGGAATACAATGTAATAGATACCTGTTGTGTATCTACATAGAGAGATATCTTGATTGTGTGTGTATACACATTTATATGTTGTATCAGTGGGATAATCTCAGAGGGAGGGTACTAACATTGCCCATGTCTGAGAAATGTTTCTTTTAGAGGGTGGAATTTGATTTGATCTGAATTTTGAAACCAGGAAAAGTAGGAAACAGAGTTGAAATGAGAGTATGATTATGTGACTTTTAATCTCCGCATATAATGCTGCATCTATGAATACAAAGTATGAATTATGCAATCGATTTCACTGTGTAAAGAAGCCAGAATACTATATATTCATTACTTCACCAAAGGTTGTTGGACTTTTTAACGAATACTTTATGAATACTTCATCTCTTCTTTTCCTTTGGCTACTAAATACCAACCAGACCCACTCATTGTAAAATCAATTTAATATTCTCCATTTGAGATCCAAGAGCAGACCCTTTTTATAAAATAAGAACATTATCACATTTCTCTAATCTAACAAATTGTGTTGTCTACTATGACAGTCAAAAAGGTCATTTTACCCAGAAAAACGGTCAAAACAGTTATAGAGATATTCTTAGAGAGCTATTGTATTTCCCGGCAAAAGTATTTCCATTTGAGGAGAGGGGAAAAGAAAATAAGAAAAAAATAATGTGTACGTAATTTAGCCTTGTTTTATATTTAGCTACAGGGAAGGAAATTCATGTTCCATATTTGCTTTAGTGACAGATGAGCTGTTAATATGCATGGCTTATCCAGAAATGAACTGCTAAACTGAAGAAAAATTGAGCATAAACCAGAGAAGCTTTTAAAAACATAGTGTATGAATATAATTTTTTCTGTTTTGGTGTCTATGAGTTCCAGGCCTTCTGCCATCAAAAAAGCTGCAAAATGAATTGTTGGTGCATCCAGAAACATGTTTCAAAAAGTAAAGTGTTTATAGCAGAAATAGTTGGCACCTGTGATTTCACTGTTGTAGAGAAATTCTACTGAGGAAACTTCTACCACTGCAGTTTGCCGCTATTTTGCAGTCTTAGAAAACTTCCTGAGCGTACTGAGAAGTTAAGTGACTTGTCCATGGTCACATAGCTCATATAGGTGAAAGTTTGTAAGCCCCACCTTTAATTGAAAACTTTTCCTGATCCTCTCAACTGCCCTCCATCCCTTACTACCTGAGCATAGCTGCTTTCTATTTCATTTCATTTGTTCTGCAAATATTTGTCCTGTATACACTTATAAATGGATATACTATCTCTCCTGATAGAATTTAAGCTCCTTGAAGGCAGGAACTTTCATTTTTGTCTTTGTTTCCCTAGAGCCATGCATGGTACACAGAAAAAGACTTTACTCCCCTACACATTGACCTTCTGTCTTTTCCAGGGATAATACACCTCATCTCTCAGCCATTTTCTCTGGCTATTCCCATGCCTAGAACTCTCTCCCTTCTCCATGCTGACTACTGATTTCCCTGACTTCCTTTAAATTTCAACTAAAATCCCACCTCCTACAGAAAGCCTGAATGAGAGTAGATGATAACGTGAAGTGTTAGGAACAAGAGATTTTTTTTAGAAGAGTGAAGACCTGAGAATATTTTAAGCTGAAGGGAAGGAGGGAAATGAAAAGGGAAATGTTGAATACACATGAGAAAAAGATGAAGACCTGGAGCATGTTTCCCTCTTTGATCATAAAAAGAAAGAAAGGAAACAAAAGCCAGTTACTGTGTTATCTCATTTGATCTTTACAACAACCTGGGAGGTAGATGCTATTATTTGTGCACGGATTACAATTGAGGGAAACTGAGGCAAACAGAAGCTGAGTTTCCCAGAGTCACATAGCTAATAAGTGTCTGAAGTCAGATTTGAATTCAGATTTCCTGACTTGGGTCCCAGTATTCTATTGACTCTACCACCTAGCAGCCTTGTGTAAAGTGTACCATCTGGGCCAGGAAGAGATCAGGTTGGTGAGTGTTAAGGCCTGGACTAGAAACTAGGTCAACAGATGCTTGCTGTGGCTAGAGGCAGACTCAAGGAAACTGTTTTTTGAATATTAAAAATTCAAGATATGGAAGATCTCAGGATCCCTTTCTGGGCTATTCTCCATACATTTATAATCTTTATCTCCATTCTGAAATTTACACCTTTTCTAAATCCATGCAGATATAGTGCTTTTGAAAGGATAATAACACCAACTCAAGAAATTTCATTGATAAAATAGGGGCATTAGACTAGGGCAGGGGTTTTTAATCTGAGGCCCATAAACCTAAAAGTTTTTAATAACTATATTTTAATATAATTCGTTTCTTTTGTAATCCTATATATTTTATGCATTGAAAAAATATTCTAAGAAAGGGCCCTCCATGCCTGAAGTGCTTTCCCTCTTCATCTTTGCCTCCTGACTTCTCTGGTTTCCTTCTGGTCTCAGCTAAAATCCCACATTTTGCAAGAAGCCTTTACCAGTCTCCTTTAATACCAGTGATTTCGCACTGTTGATTATGCTCAATTTATCCTGTATTTATCTTGGATATATCTCATTATTTGCTTGCTTTATATCCCCATTAAATTGTGAGCTCCTTGAGGACATGGACTGATTTTGCCTTTCTTTGTATCCCTAGAGCTTAGCACAGTGCCTGGCAAGTAGTAGGCAGTTAGCAAATGCTTAACTTGTCCAGATTGCCAAGTAAATTTAGCAGTCTCTCTTTCCCTCTCGCTCTCTCTGTCTCTCTCTCACACACATGAGCACACACACACACACACACACACACACACACACACACACACACAGAAACACAATTAAGAACCTGTAGTCACAAAAGCATTGCTAAGATCCCTTCCAACTCCCTCATTCTGTGACTTGATGGACTGCTTTTGGCCTATGAATATCTTTCATGAGGAATACCAAGACTAGAAGCAGTCACTTCATTATTGTTTCCAAGGTTAAATCCATTTAGTTAATAAAAATGCACAGCAACTGAATACTATATGATTTTTAAAATCAATGATAAATGTATATTTTCTATCTATCAGCTATCTATCTATCTATCATCTATCTATCCATCCATCTATCTATCTATCTGTCTGTCTGTCTGTCTGTCCATCTCTTTCTTTCTTTCTGTCTATCTATCTATCTATCTATCTATCTATCTATCTATCTATCTATCTATCTATCCATCTATTCCTCTACCAATTTCCTTTGCATTTTAGCATATCTTTCCCTACTTCCTAATTTGGTAAAGTAGTAAAAATGCTAGAATACCTCAGAAGAAAATATTCTCATGATTTTCTCCACTACAGCTGGAGTTTTGAAATGCCAAAAATGTCACAGTGCCTTGTGAGACTTCATTCCCTAGTGGACTAGCTTCTGCCCCACTACTAGTAGCAGTTTTCCTTTTTCCCACTGGTGCTAAAGAGGTATTTACTTGAAAGTAAAAATAAAGTATATGTATGTATGTATGTACATATGAAATATATGTGTATGTATACATGTGTACATATACACACATATATATTCCAAAAGAAATATAGTTAATTTGCCTTTGAAATGATTTAGATATAATAGATTTAGATATGTCTGTTTAATGACAATAGGATGGACTATATGACCTTTGGAGAAAAGGCATTTCTTTAAAATTATGAGTGCTTTCTGTGTGTATAAAATATTTTGTGATTTCTTTGATTCTCACAGGCTTTGTATAGAAGATTTAAATATAAAATTTATAGAATTTGAGAGGAAATGTAGTGTAGTGAACAGGCTACTCTCCTAGAGTCACACATCTTTACAACCTGGTTAAGTGTGAATGGGCAATTCATTAAAACTGGTAAGTTTTAGTTAACTCATCTGTGAAATGAGATGATTGGATCAAATGCTCCCATACAATTCCCACATTCAGATGGACACTTTTAAAGAAGTTTCTTTTAAGCAATCAGATCAATTTTATAGGATAATAGATTCAGTGCTTGAAGTGGTCATTGAGCTAAATTCCCTTATTTGACAGATGAAGACTTATTTTGGAGTCATTATGAATTCCTTGAGGGTGTTAAAGAAAGAGTATCTTATATTAAACAGGTGAATTGAAGGCAGATAGTACTAAAATTAATCCATATAAATCTTGATTTTCTTCCTAATGAAGTTATTAAGAATGTTTAATTAATACCCCTAAAACAGATGGCTTGACATCAGGGTATTTTTATGATGATTTTATTAGTACTGTAGGAAGCACATGCTATAGAAGAAAAAGCTCAGGATTGGAAGACTGAAGAAACTTTATTTCAAATCCTGCCTTTGATACTTACTAAATGTGTGACCCTGGGTACATTATTTATCTTCCCTGAGCTTCAGTTTCCACATTTGCAAGATGGATATAATACCTGTAACAACAACCTCATAGGGTTGTCATGAGGCTCAAACAAGAATATCTGTGGATATTAAGAAATGCATATATGTAACTTGCCGTAAAACCGAAAGAAATATAGAAATATCTATCATTATACGTCTTTTGAGATTCTTTAGAAGTTGCTTTATGCTTAATCCACAAATCCCTGAGAGACAGTAGTAGAGGGCTGGTCTTGGAATAAGGAAGGCCCAGGTTCCAGTCCTGACCTTAGCATGAGGTAGCTCATGCTTACCTTGTGACCACCTTGTGACCACATCAGCATTTGAATGCTCAGATCCTTAAACAGTTCTCTGACACTAAGTAACCAATAAGTTCCCAATATCTGTTGGTAGAGGGAGTTTCCATGCTTGGAATTCCTTTCACTCATGAAACTGAAGGTAATAATCCAAAAGAAAAGACAAAAATAAATATCATATAGAATCCATCTATTATGGCAGATCACAAATTATAAGGTAACTGCAAGGCAAGCTCTGCTACTATTATCCTTTGGCTTATGTTTGCTGTGCTTTTTCAGATGATGGAATGCTTCAAACTCATACAAAGCTTATTATGATACCTAACACTTCTGTAGTCCAATTATCACATTATCCATCGTCAGCCCTCAGCAGCAAGCCATTTAAGAAATATTTCCTCCACGTGGTGAAAGGTTAATTGACCTCTGATAAACTGACCGTAATTAATTTTAATTGCATTCCAACTTTAGCAATTAAATCATAAGAAATCACAGCCCTCCTACATTGTGACAAGTTGGGAATTCAGTGAATTTACGGAATTAGAAGGAATTGTTTGTGTGGGAAATCAAGACATTCAATTTGTTTTCCATATGATTGTATAGGATGTATAGCAAAGCCTCAAAGCAGAACCTAATTTGGAATTGGAAACAAAAATATAAATGAGAAGGAGAAAATATCAAGTGAAAAACGTTTTTAAGGAACCTATTTGATTTACTGTTTTTGAGACCTGCCTCAATCAATCTGAATCACCTTCTCTAACACCGCAACCTCTTCATCAAAGTTCAGACAAGGAAGGGATTAAGCTATTTTTGCTGACCTTTCCACCTGCTTTCTGGAGATTGTAAAAGAACAGAACTGCTCTTTGGGATCCACTTGAATATCAGAGATGTCTTCATGGAAATACGTGGAATTTTTTATGAGTTGCTATCACATAGCTGAAAATCGTTTGAAATGGAAAGTATGAAGAGAATTTTTCTAGAAAATTTCATTCTTTTGTGGAAGCAGGAGAAATTTCACAGGTAGCCTTTTGGAAGTAGGCCACTGGAGGAGAATCCTAAAACACTTCCTTTTGAGATTATTTTGCTATTATTAGTTGTGACATCTGAGATGTCACTTGGGCCTCTAGGCTTCCTGGAGATGCAAGAGTAAAGGAAAATAGAAAAACATATTTAATAAAATTTTAATATTTTATTAATCAGAGATTGGTTATTGTTATGGGAATCTGAAGATCTTCCCTGCCCCTAGGTGCTTTGATAGGCTTAAGTGGCTCTGAGAAACTTCCCAGATTTGAAAGTATTCTCTGCCCCCTAATAGGCTGAATGTGGTCACATGGAGCCTGTGGCAGGAGGCTTGTTCTTCAGGAATGCCCACACCTTATTACTTTGTGATTGGGCAGTGGGTCAAGAGGGCTGTGACATTCTCTGGTCCAGGAGAAGGTTATAGATACCCTGATGTGAGGTTTTGCTTTG
>CM053587.1:251612801-251628196 GCA_028646515.1 Pseudochirops corinnae
GGTTCAGGGTGCTGACTTTTTCCCCTGAACTAGGTAAATGATACACGTTTGATTGAGTAAAGTAAAACTGTTAACCCATTTTGAGTTGCTTTCCTTTAGAAAAGCAGATCTAAGAACCTGTGCTAGCAGGCATCCTGGGCATGCTAGGGTGCTTGCTGGTACAGTTATATTTGAAGTTATTTTTTCAATATCTAATAGTTCTAAATTCAGGAACAAATCTTATATTTAAAATTACAAAGTACTTCCTAATACTTATTTCATCATATTCAAGGACTGGTTACCTACTTTGCTTATCATTCTGGTCTTCATTGGCTTTTTCCTTCTTCCGTATGCTTTTTGCCTAATTTATTGCCCCTTTAGCTCCCTGACCTTTCTTTCAGTGCCTTCTCTCTGTTGATTATTTCCAATTTTCCTGTAAACAAATTATTTATACATCCTTATTTGCATGCTGTCTCCCACATTTGATTTTGAGCTCTTCAGTGACAGGAACTGCCTTTTTACCTCTTTTTGGGTCTTCAGTGCTTGGCACAGTGTCTCTTACATAATGCGTTCTTGACAAATGTTATTTGATTGGCTAAATGAATGTAGAAATGAGGGAGGAAAAAATAATGAATAATGATTTGGTTGGATGCCAGATTGTAATTACCTTTTAAAAGGGCTTTGGTTTTTGTATGAATTTCATTTTGAAATATTTTTAAATTTTATTTTATTTTTAATTTATGGAATAAAACAAGCATTTCCATAACATAATATAATTAAAAAGATGATTGTATGTGAAACTGCAAATCTATTATTTACAACTTGCTATTCCTTTCAAATCTATAACAAAGTTATCATGTAAATTTCTTTTTTTCTTCCCTCCACTTGTGCCCTAGAGATGGTTTTTATTGCACACACACACACACACACACACACACACACCTACATATGTATGTATATTTGTAAAATCATTCTATACATACTCTTTTTCTCTTACACCACAACCTCTTCATCAGTTCTTTCTCTGGATGCAGATAACCTCTTCTTTGGTATGTCTTTTTGTTTCACAGATAACACACAGGAGGCACTGGAGTTTTCAGATTCCAGTCTCTAACAAGTTCACTCTTGATCTGGTCAGACGACACCTTTGGAGGGCTTAATAATCAGCTTTATTCTAGTCTAGTCTTCTCAAAGGTTGCTGATAATGGGAGAACAACTCCTACAGAATTCCCTAATCACTCTTCTTGGAAGGGCTGGCGAGAAAGGGGGCAACTACCCCTACATCTTGGTGGGGTCAATTGAGACAGGTACAGCTTCTGCACTCTCCTAAATCTCCTCAAGCCTCAATGGGGACCAGTTGAGACAGGTACATGCATTCCTCTATGCAACCCATGGTTTCCCCACTCACTAACTGGTGCCCACCTGCTTTATAGGGCAATAGACAAAGAAGGCATTTTACCAACATTAAGCTCCCAGGTTAACTTTAGCAATATCATCATTCTGCACAAGCATAGTAAATATTACATTATATCACCCCTAATCTCATGGTGCAGCCTCAGTAGGACTGTCTGTCACTATGATTCTGGAAACTACTATCTAGAATCCTTGGACTATTCTGGGAATTATTATCTAACACCTAGAAACTAGACATTCCCATGATCATGAATGATGGGAAACAGAATTCTAAAAAGGATAACACAATCCTCCTTACATACACCTTTGTAGTTAATCTGGGTATTTATAATAGTCAAA
Organism: Pseudochirops corinnae; assembly: GCA_028646515.1. NCBI lineage: Eukaryota > Metazoa > Chordata > Mammalia > Diprotodontia > Pseudocheiridae > Pseudochirops > Pseudochirops corinnae. Next base: position 251,614,533 of record CM053587.1, read on the forward strand.
ATGACTTAGTCACTCAAAATTGTTCTTGCAACAATATAGCTATTACTGTATACAATGTTCTCTTGGTTCTGTTCATTTCATTCTTCATTATTTTGTGCAAGTCTATCCATGTTTTTCTAACATCATCGAGTTCATAATTTCTTATAGCATAGTGGTATTTAATCACAATCATATACTAAAACTTGTTCAGCCATTCCCCAGTTGACAGGCATCCCTACAATTTCCAGTTCTTTCCCACCACAAAGAGAGCAGTTATATTTTAGAATATATAGGTTCTTTTCCTTTTTCCCTGATCATCTTTGGAAATAGATCTAGTAGTAGCATCATTGGGTGGGTAATTTAATAACTCTTTAGGCATAATTCCAGATTGCTTTCCAAAATTGTTGGATCAGTTTACAATTCCACTAACAATGAATATGTCCCAATTTTTTCACCCCCTTCAACATTTGTTGCTTTCCATTCAATCATTTTAGCCAGTCTGATAGGTAGAAAGTGATGTCTCAAAGTTGTTTTAATACTGTAAAAATATTCACTTTCATCAAGAGTTAGTTACTGAACTGTATCCCTGGTAGTACAACTTGATCTTCAACACAGGACTCCAAATTTAGAGGGTGCTTGTAACACTTAAATACTTCTTCAGCAAGGAAACAATAGAGCACAGAATTCTTCTTAACAAGAATAATTATTTAAAATAGGAAATGGTCAGATGCAGAAGATAATTGCCCTTTCCCCCCAGAAAGATATTACACCACTGTCTGATGATTTTTGTCTCCTCTGTATGTCAATCAAGTATACATTTCATATTGTTTGTTGAGGGCATGGTTTTGATGGTGGCTACAAATAATCTCTCTCGAATCTGCTTGCCCAGACTATTGATGTCCCATTTTAGAAATGAGAATAGTGAACTAAATGTAAACAAGGGTTCAAGACAGTATCTACATAGGACAAAGTGGGACTGGAAAATGAACCATTTAATTTGATAGATGCTCAGAGGCAAGCTGGATAATTTAGATTATTCCTACCCTTTGGGGGCTGGATTTTCTGGCATAATTCTCTATATTGATCAAATTAATTAGATAGCTGTTGAATCTCTACTTTCTTTGTGCTATGCAGACATGCTTAAACTCCAGTTCAGTCTCTAGCTGCTATAATATACTGTCTTGGCTTTGATGCTCATTACCAGGTTTTCCTGGTTGCTATGCCTACCTCTTTCCCAAGCATAAGCTTGTTATGTTTTACCTTTGAGATAAGATCTACAAAGACCAGCACTAACTAAGATTTTATGCCTGAAATAATTCAGGGTCTGCTGTATTTTCTGTTCCAATTAGTGCTCCTGTTTAAGCTCTTGACTTCCAGTTATAATAGCCAAGCACAGAAGCACTCACTAAAGAATGAAGAGGAAACATGAGTTATAAAAAACATACTATATGAATACTGATTAAGAAGAATGTCTTTAAAGAGATGAGTAAGAAACCACATCCTGGCTTGATTTAAGCAATTTTAATAGCTTTTCTTCCATTAGAATGGCTCACATAATGTTCCTATTAATGATCTTATGTGACAAGGTGAATCCTATTAAGACATTTCCGAAGAATATATAGGAAGAAAAGGTATCCTTCTTTTTCACTTCTTCCCATTTGTGTGGAATGTTCCTTCAAATCATTCCAACAAGCGTTGGCTGAATGCCTACTCTGCACAAGGTACTAGGAAGTGAAGATATGAGTCCTTCCAAAGCATATGAACTATTCTTATTTTTAGCACAGGCTCAGGAAAATATGACCAAAAAAGATATTTATGTTTGTCATTTTTGTTCTGAAATCTTTAAATCAATGAATGTTTTCAAATGCATCTGTCATTTTTCTAAAACGAATAGAGGCACTGTGAGAATTTTTTTGGCAATCAGAGATGGAACACAGAAACTAGATAATTGATGATGATGACGATGAGCATATATGCAGCCCTTTAAAGTTCTTCAATTTAAATAATACTTTAATAATACTTAAAATAATAATAAATAATAATAATTAAATAATACTTTAAGTATCATTATTTCCATTTGACAAGATGAGGGAACTGTAGTTTAGAGGAGTTAAGTAACCTGCCCATGGTCACATGACTAGTGTCAGAAGTGGGATTTATCTCTGGATCTTCCTGTCTCCAAATCCAGTCTAGAAGCCTATGATTTTACGAAAATACCAAATACTTACACAGTTCGCAAGATCCTCATTAGATAGCAATGCAAAGGCAAAACCACCATGACATAGTAAAACAATTCATGAAAAAGATATTTCTCTACATTCAAAATGAGACAGTATAATTGGAGAACTGAAGAAAGGTGAGTATAAGAGGCTCCTCTCACTAGTTGAAAAAATTTAGGATTATATATTTAGAGCTGGAATCTCTTGGAGGTCACAGAATTCAACTTCTTCTATTGCTAATAATGGGATGGAGTCAGGAACACTTCAGTTGAAATTTTGCCTCAGACATTTATTGGTTGTGTAGTCCTGGACAAGTCACTGAACCTCTTAGCCTCATTCTCCTCATCTGCAAAATAAAGGTAAGTATAGCATGTACCTCCCAGAGTTGTTGGGAAGGACCAAATGAAATAATATTTGTAAAGCACATTAAAAATCTTGAAGGATTTCATAAATGCTAGCTACAATGAGGATAATATTATTTTATTATATTTCTTGAGTTTTTTGATGATAATAGCTAATATTTTCAAAGCACTTTAAGGTTTTCGAATCCTTATATATGTGTATATATATATATATATATATATATATGTATATGTATGTCTATGTATGTACATATGTATGTGAGTATGGGTTACGCATACACAGAGAGACAAATACACATATGCAGAGACCATGTTGAATTCAGAGCATTATTATTAATAGACTCCGTGTTGTTTCTCATGTTTATTTAAATGCGTATAAGAGGAAAGACTTGGCAAAATCTCACTGAAGAAGAGGCTAGAATTAAGATTAAAAATTGGAGGAAATGACTCCTACACTTAGCCTAAGTGGCTAAGAGGAATTAGTAGTGATCTAACAATTTAAGGAGGCTCCTATAATCTTATCTCAAGTTAGGCCCCATATTTTTACAAGTGATAAAAAACAGGCATTCTGTAGTGAAAGCTCTTAATCCCTCACCTACTCCTCTGCCCCTCATTCTACCTCTGGAAACTAACTGCTCCAGGATTAAACTATGATAACTCACCCTTAGCACCCACCCATGGGCAAAATATTTATTAACTCAGTCTGGTGTGACTAGTGCAATCAGTTCACTTTCCGTTCACATCTGAGATTCCTGTATAGAACATAGCACTTGACATAGTTTAGGGATTTCTCCAGGCATCACCATCGGCCTTCCCAAATGTCATGGCCATGATTCGCAGATGGTAGTAGGATCATAGCACTAAGATCTACAAGTTAGCTCAGGCCTTAGCGACGTGAAATGACTTGCCCACAGTCACAAAGACCTAATTTCTAATATAAAAATAATGTTAAGGTTGAGTAAGTCTTACCAATTTGGATTAATAGGTGGGCAGTCAGAAGACCTAGGGTCTATTCATAATAAGCCACTAAATAGGCAGTAGAAAAGGAATGAGTTTTGGAGCTGGAACTGAGTTCAAATCCCATCTCTGCTACCTGATACTTCTCTAAGAATAATCACTTACCCTCTTAGTTTCCTCAGCTGTCAAATGAGTGTTGGATTGGTGACCTCTAAAGAACTCTTCTAGCTCTATGAGTTGTGCAACTATAGATAAATTGATAAACTTCTCTGGGTTCAGGTTCTTCATAAAATGAGAGGATAGCTCCTGTCACTAAAAGCGTATGACAGTATGAAATACCAGATACTTCCGTGGTTCATAAGATCCTCATTAGATAGTAATGCAAAGGCAAAACCATCACAATGTATTAATACAATTCATGAAAAAGATGTTTCTCTACATTCAAAATGAGAAAGTATAATTGGAAAATTGAAGAAAGGGGAGTGTCAGAGGCTCGTCTCACTAGATAGAAAAATTTAGGGTCTTATATTTAGAGCTGGAATCTCTTGGAAGTCACACAATCCAGCTCCTTCATCTTACATATGGGGAAACTGAGGCCTAGAGGGGCTAAATGTCTTGTCTGTAATTGTGTAGGTAGTAAGTAGCTAGTCCTCTGGCTCCAAATTCAGCAGTCTTTCAACTAGAGGTCTTATCATTTCAAAATGCCACTCATCATTTGACCTGGCCCCTAGCTTAAGGATTTTATAGAAACCACAGTATTTTCATTATCTATTGCCTCAGATATTATTCTACTAATAAATTCTTAAAGCTACAAAGGATATAGAAGGTAACTAAGGACTTTAGATTGTACTTTCAAGTAAAATCTCTCTTCCATTTTAGGACCCTCTTCTGCTATCGTCAGGTTTTAGAACATTAGTGTTGGTTAAATTCAGGGCCAGAACGAAGGTTAGGAGAAAGTGTGGAAGCACCATCAAATATATGTATTACAACAAACTTACTACCTTGGGCCCAGGGTACCAGAGAAACAGTCCTAAGATACTGATCCACTATTATAGGGCACTATTCACCTATTTTTCTCATGTTTGCATACATCTAAATCTGGATTTGTAACCATATTTTTCTTACTCCGATTCTGGTACACTATATGCTACCTCACATCTCCCTAACTTGCCCTGGCCAGCAGCCACTAAACTGTATATATATCTCTGTGTGCAGCAGATTAACTTAAGAAACTATATGGTAATGTCTTTTATTGCATTTTATTTATTTTATTAAAACATTTCCCAATTACATTTTAATCTGATTTAGGCACACTAAGGAATATCACAGGCAACTGCCATTGAAGGCCATGTGTTTGACATCTCTGGTCAAAAATATATTCATGCCAAACAGCTATCATAAAAAATAGTCAATTTATATTTTTGAAATAGGCAGAATGTTTACAAAAATCACACATCTCTATATACAGAAACACTACCACAAGCAAAACAGTTGCTAATGTACTTAGAAGATCAATATTATAAAATTTCTCTTCGAAGGAATGCTTTAGGAAATAAGAAAAAGGGATACAATTACTCTGAAGTATTTGTTCTAATGATGCTAGATCACTATCAGGTTTAGAATTTTTGTCTTTTACTAGAGGCAGCTGAGTGGCACAGTTAATGATCCATGGACCTGGAATCAGAATGTCCTGAATTTTTGGACAAATCACTTTAAACATTAGTTTCTTCACCTGTAAAATGGTAATAAGATTAGCACCTGCCTTGAATGGTTGTGAGAGGATCAAATTAGATAATATTTGTAAGGTGCACTTTAAAGTTGTTACTACTTAAACCAAATGTATCTCAATAAAATCTTTGCTTGGCCGATTGTATAAATACCACTTCCCTGACATTAAGATTAGGATTGAGTCCTATGCCCACCATGAACAGAAAGGAGGTACGGTGAAAACACTTCCATAAACGCTAGACCCAATTGCTCCCCTTATGCACACCCAGAAGACAGATCCATAAATTGCTAAGGGAATGAAGGAATGTTTGTTAGTCAGGGAATGTGCTCTTCCCCCAGTCCTGCTATCAAACAAAATACTGGACTGAAATGGCCACATCTGAGTTTGACCCAAGTATGGTACTCATTACATCATGTTGTTATGTTGCACCATTCAATCAATCAATAAGTATTTATTGGGGACACATGTTTGGAGACAGGATAATGGTGGATCTGGGGAGGTGAATCAACACCTACCCCTCAACACACACACACACACACACACACACACACACACACACACACACACACACACACACACACACACACACACACACACACACACACACACACACCTGGGATGATTATGAATAAGGAAGCAGTGATGCAGACCTGAGACAGGTGGAAGTAATTTTCCCCCAAGTGAATTAAATCTAGGACCCAGTTGTGGGTCCTTGGGACAAGAAAAATATAAAACCCCATTTTTAATGCCATTGTCATGAAGTTCCTGAGACTCCAAAGAACTTCCTTGATAGAAGATTTTTATAAATCTTTTTTTAACAACGTATTTTATTTTTCTGCAATTACATGTTAAAACATTTTTTAAAAAAAATATTTGATTTTTTTTTTTTTAAAGTTTTGAGTTCCAAATTCTATCCCTCTTTCCCTCCTTCCCCTCCCCTGCCCCTGAGATGGCAAACAATCAGATATGGGTTTCACATGTGCAATCTGGTTTTTTTTAGTTTCTGTACTTCTTTTATACTGTCTTGGGAAGTACTTTACCAGGAGATATTTGAATGCATTTTAATTCAGTGGATTATTTGAACCCCAAGGCTGCTAGTTACTTTTTGAGCCAGACGGGGAGTGATGGACAGCAATTTTTAATAGATGAAGCAACTCTTTTAGAAACAACTGGGGTTGGGATCTACAGAAGCTAAAATGGTCCACTTCATGTCTCCCAAATACACTTTGTCTTGTCTCTGGGGTAAAGTTTAGTGCTGGATGTTGACTCTGGTCACACGGCTGAGTGAGCACAAAGTAAGTATTCACCATTGGGCTCATTGAATGATCAGGGTCATATTCAGTAGCAGTTTAGTCTGATTCCTAGAGCAGTGTTTCATTCATTTTGTGTGAATCACATGCAGGAATGTGAACAGCAGAGGTGATTTGTCATCCAATCTGCCTTACCCTTAACCTGTTCATAGGTATTTATTTACTGACAAGGTTTTTTTCATAAATGTTATAGGAAAGGAATGAAACGTTCACTTTTTGTTTACAAAATGATCATAAACTTGAGTTTTTCATTGAAATAAACTTACATTATTTAAAAAAATTTTTCTAGCTTGCTATTTACTACCAGTTATCACTTTAGGTAAGGGGGAAGGGAACATGCATCTATTAAGCACATGCCAGGTAAGGGGCTAACCACTTTAGAGATAATGTCTCGTTTCCTATTTACAACAGCTTTTTGGGAGGTCGGTGCTACTATCCCCATTTTATAGTTGAGGAAACTGAGGCAGATAGAGACTAAAATGACTTTTACAGGGTCACATAGCTAGGAAGTTCCGAGACTGGATTTAAGTAAGGTTTTCTTGATTCTAGGCATAGCCCTGTATCCATTGTGTACCTTGCTGTCACTCAACCTCTCTGGGTTGTGGTTTCCCAGTGTATGAAATGAGTGGGGTATAGACCAGAATATTTCTAAGGTTTCTTTCAGGTCTACATCTGTGATCCTGTATGCTCTCAGGCCCCTTCCATCTCTAAAACTACGATCCTATAAACTTTGATCACATTCTTTGAATATTCCTGGAATTCCCTTTCAAGTGTGCTCTTAAATTTCTACTCATCTTTCAAAGCCTAATCCCACTTAATCCTCCAAACTTTTCCCCATTAAACAAACCCCGAAACAATTGCTCGTTCTTTTGAACTCCAATAATGCTTACTCATCAGTGGTATATTTTGCATGCTGTCAGTCTAAAAAAAGGTCCCTATCATCCCCATGGAAACAAAAGGGGGTAACACAGGACTGAGAACCATTCTATCCTTTTATCAGAAAGAGAGCATGATGCAATGGAGAGAGTGCTGGATAGAGTGCTTCACCCGAAATCAAGAAGACCTGACTTCACATCTCACCTCCTAGACATGTGAGCTTGGGCAAGTAGCTTGGTGCCTCTGACTTTATTTTCTCTCCTGCAAAACAGGAATAAAAATATTAAGTTATGTTATAATTGTGTTATGTTATAATTATAATTATAGGTTTATTGTAGAAATTTAATTATAACAATGTATCTTAAGTGCTACTTGATCCTAAAGATAATAGGAAGCCACTAGAGTTTATTAAATGGGCTTGGAGGGGAGACATGGTCAGACCGAAGTTTAGGAAGAATTGACATTGGAGTGGAGGATGAATTGGAATGGAGGGAGAATTGAGGCAGGAAGATAAACCAGCAGGCTATTAGGTATTTAGTTGGCATGGTGGGCCTGTAGTCAGGCAACCCTGCAAGTCACTTTATCTCTGTTTGCTTCAGTTCCATTAACTCTAAAATGGGATAGTAGTAGTAGTACCTAACTCAAAGTGTTGTGAAGCTCAAATGAGATAATATTTGTAAAGAACTTAGCAGTGCCTGGTTCTTGTTCCCTTCCCCTCCTTTCCCTATTGCAATAGACTAGGTGTGAGGTGATATTAATATCAAGGAGTAGAGTGAGGAAAGACATTAAACCAACTACTAAATTTCTTGAAAGAAGAGATTTAGGGTGGTGAAGTGGCACAGTGGATAGAACACCACTGGCCCTGGAGTCAGGAGGACCTGAATTAAGATTCAACCTCGGCCATTTACTAACTTTGTGACCCTGGACAAGTCATTTAATCCCAATTGCCTCAAAAAAAGAAAAAGAAAGAGGAGATTTGACCTAGAAGCCAGTAGATAATATAGCAATGCGGATTTTAATTGGGTTATAGAGAAGCTCATAGGAGGAGAGGCTTTAGCACGATGGCAGCAGAATACAGATATATGACCTCATTTGGGCTTTTCTCAGCAAAAATACTGGAGCAGTTTGCCATTTCCTTCTCCAGCTCATTTTACAGATGAGGAATTGAAGCAAACAGGGTTAAGTGACTAGCCCAGGGTCACACAACTAGTAAATGTCTGAGGCCAGATTTAAAATAAAAAAAGATGAGTCTTCCTGACTTTAGGTCTGGCTCTCTATCCACTGGGCCACCTAGCTGTAGCACCAATGCAATATTCATAGCACCGATGGTTGACTATAAATATACCTGCATAGTGCTCAATTACAACATATAATAGACTTTCCATATAGAAGACAGAAGCAAAATATTTATTTAGACACCAGAAAACTGAATCCCAAAACCAGTAAGCCAATTCCATCATAGAAGCAAAGAAGTTAATAAGCCACAACAGCACGGAGAGCTACGGCATCCCATAGCCTTCCGACAAACCAACATTTCCTCAAAAGCCTAACTGCCTCTCTTGGATGTGTCTTCTCCTCTCTCCAGTCTAACTGTTCTGACTCCTAGCTTCCTGTAGACTCTGCTCCACCAGTCATCAAACTCTTCCCACCACAGGCTCCATGTGAGTACATTCAGTCTATTAGGGGGCAGAGTATATTTTCAAAGCAAGGAAGTCTTCAAATTCCCTTAGGCTTATTAAGGGGCAGGGAAGATCTTCAAATTCATACTACCATTACACTAACTTCCCTTACCTCTGTGCCCTACATCTCCTTTACCATCTCTTTGCCTTCATTAATCCCTGTTTCTAGAATGTCCTCCTTACCTTTCTTGTCCTATGGAATTACTGCCCACCCTTTAAACTCCCACTCAAATGCTGCCTCTACTATGAAGTCTTCCCAGTAATTTCCATCCCCTTCCAGTAATAACCTACTCTTTCAGTTCTTTGAAAGAACTGAACTTTTTCACATTGCTAATGAATTTATTGTGTTATATTTATCAATATTATCTATGTCTATCATCTATCTATCTAGCTAGCTAGCTATGTCTGTCTGTCTCTCTCTCCCTGTCTTATCACCCTATTATATCCATCTAAAGTGCACGCGTGCGCGTGAGTGTGTGTGTGTGTATGAGAGAGAGAGACAGAGACAAAGATAGAGACAAAGAGAGAGACAGAGAGACAGAGACAGAGACAGAGAGACGGGGGCGGGGGGTGAGTTCTTTTGACAGTCTGGTAAGGCCCTATAGCATCCTTCCCAGAATCATATTTTTAAATACAGAAGATAAAATACATTGGACTGCAAAGTTAATGAATTATATTGAAATGTAGCTAAAATATTTTTAAAAGATCCCAGATCAAGAATCCTTGCTCTATGGACTATTAGCTCTGTAGGAGAGAGAGACTCTCTTATCTAAGCTTTGTAACACCCTTAGAACCTAAGACAGTGCTGTCCAACAAGAAGTCTTGAATCAAAGTTTGTTGATTTTAATTGCATTGTTAATCTTTTTAGGCATCCAGTTGAAGTTAGATTTAAAACCCTCCAACTTTTGCTTGATTGATTACATGTTTTATATTTAAAATTCAAAATGACTTTCACAAAAATCCCTACTTCATCATTTTAAAAAATGCTCCCACTTCCATTTTTTTTCCTGCACTCTAGGAATCCATGGTCACTGAGGCAGGCATATTTATTGTGTCATTGAGCCAGGAGCATGTTTTTAGATGTACTGAGAAGTCACAGTATTTTTCTAAAATTTTCTTGTTTTGATTTTCTCCGTGTCATTTATATATATGTATGTATGTATGTACACACACGTATATATAATCTTTGAAAAGTTTTTGAATAGCTACAAACCCCTTCTTTTGGACAGAGGCTTATCTACATGTGTGTGTGTGTGTGTGTGTGTGTGTGTGTGTGTGTGTGTGTGTGTATATCTTCACACACATTATATATAGCCTTTTAAAAGTTTTTGAATAGCTACAAACCCACTCTTTTGGACAGAGGTTTGCTTTGGCAAATTGAAATCATTTTTATGTTATGCTATCCCCTCCTGGACTTATTGTTAAGTTGAAACAGACAAGTAAGATCCAGAAAAATAAAACTGATGATAAAATCTGGATTTGTAGAGTCCCAAGTCTGAGATTCTAATTGAAATAGAAGTGAATAATATCTTTAATTTTCTATTTGTCATGGTTCTGTCACATCCATTACACCAGATCATGGTTGCTTTGTGCATCAATTTTAGCCTTGTCTGACCCCACTGGGGCAATGTATTCCCTCCTGTCCTTGAGTCAAATGACTTTGACAACTGTCCACCAATCTTTTTGAATACTTAATGTTGAAAGTATTTCTCTCAGGGATTAGCTTTTAAAATCTTGTCTAACTGAGCTCTTCTTGTTCAGTTTGATAACTAGGATAATAACCACATTAATAAATTATGTTTTGTGTCTCTTTCATTATTCATATTTTGAACACAATATGAGCATATTTGCAATGTGCCTTGATGTTCACTATAACAACAGGCATACAAAGCAAGTATCATTTAATTACCATTTTAACAAATTTCTTTTGTTTGCACTTGTGGTTTCACTGGTATAGGAAACTTCTACCAATGCTGATCAAATGTTCTATAATTTTCACTCTCAGATAATTGCCTGAGGCATTGAAGGGCTAAGCACCAGACAAGCCAAAGTAAATCAAATATATTTAATTATAGGACCCAAACTGATTTAGTCATGCTCTAACAAATGCAAATTTATAGGCAAATATCACAGGACTTTTCTTTTCTTGTTATATTACTTTACTGCAATTAGTAAACTCCCATATTTTATCCATTTCATAGGTAGTCCAAGAAATCTCCATATTTTTAGATTAAATGAGGTAATCTATGTCAAGCTCTTTGTAAAGTTTAAACCTCTATGCAGATGTTAACTTTATTATTATTAGTACTACTACTTTTAATAATGATAAAAATAATAGTGGCAGGCCTAGGTAATATGTGGTGATGTTCCTGCTACCTCTTTGATCTCAGATTTGGAGCACCCAGTCTCCCACATGAATCCTCTGTTTCTTCTGCTTTCTCATATCCAGTGAATTGCTTATATGCCTTTACCATGGAAATAGAATGGATGAATCCTTGTCAATTGATGAAATTCATTATCTCCTTTTGCTAAACTTGATTCCTTGTCTCCTCTAGATTCCATGATCAGTTACTAGCATTATGACCTCAAAAATCTCCTAGACTTCCTTGACATCTCACTTTTCTAGTCTTTTATCATATCAATCCCTTGCCTTTGACCATGTCCACTGTCCATTCCTTAATCTCAAGCTTCAGAATAGTAGTTTAAAAAACAGTTAATGAGCCACTTGATCTGGCTGCGGATTCACTTCAGTTTAGATCAATCCAGATCATTTCAATTCAGTTGAATGCCAGTGGTAACATTCCCAAGAATGTCTGCTTGTAAGATTAAGCTTTGCCCGGAACACAAACATCAAATCAATTCACCTTCATTCAGTTTACATCACTTTAGTCTATAATATAGTACAGTAAATAGAGCTCTGCCTTTGGAGTCCCAGGACATCGTTTCAGACCTCTGCCTCCTATGCTTACTATCTGTGTGGCCCTAGACAAGTCATTTAACCTCACTGTGCTTCACCTATAAAATAATGAGGTTGACCTAGATGACCTCTGAGGTGTTTTCTTTTTTCCATCACTAGATCTATGATCTTATGATTCATTTGGTTCAAAAAGCATTTATTAACTGCCTTTTAAGACACCATGCTTGGAGGGGCCTTCACTCGTAGTTAACAATGTTCTGGTGTATTTCTAGAGCTCACTTTGAAAATCGTTTTTACTTTCCTCAATCACTCTGTGGCCATTCCTACCATCTGACCCATTCCTCTAACAAATGTGCTTACCTGTGCTGGGAAGATTATTTATCTTACACTGTCTTTGAAAGATACACCACCCGGCAAAAAAGTGCTCCTTCTTCTTTCTCTTTATTTCTCTCTGCAGATTCACAGACTCTCAGAGGTGGAAAGGACCTCACCTCACCTCCTGTTTCTAAGGAAAAGGTGCCTGTTTTCATATCCAAGGCTAGGCCTTTTAGCTTTGCACCTGATCTCATATCCTCTTCAGGGACCTCGCACACACAATTACCATTCCCCTAACCTCGGCACCTTCAATCTTTCCTCCATATTATACAGAATCACAGAAACATAAAGCTGGAAAAGATTGCATCTCAATCATCCTTTTTTTTCTGCCTTAGCAGAAGAAATGTCTGTTTTTTCTCTTTTCTAAGGCTAATCCTCCCATCTGTGTTCTTGATCCCATCTGCTCCTCTGTGACTTTCCTTTTATAATTATTCTCTCCCCTCTCTAGCATCTTTAATCTCTTCCTCTTCACTGGTTTCTTCTTTCCTGGCTTCAAGTGTAGACATATTCCTCCATAGCTTGGAAACACAATAGTAACAAAGAACATTTACCTGGACCCTGTGGCCTCATCTCGATCTTTCCTATTTGTCTTCCTTATTTCTTTCCCACATTTCTGAAAGTAATGGTGTATGCCTATTCCTTCCAGGTCTAATTGCCTATGCTCTCCATAACATATTTCAATATGCTTGCAATCAGAAAGATGTCTGCAGTCAATCAGATCATCTAAATAACAAAACCCAGTGGAATTTTTTTAATCCTCAATTAACATTGATTTCTTTGAGGACTTTAACACTGTTGACTATGCCATTCTCTTTGAAACTTTCATTTACTTTGTCATCTATGACACTACCCTATTTTTGCATTTCCTTTAGCTCTCTGGGTCTTAAGTTGTAACTCATTGGTTCTTTTCCCTCTTTCAGCCCCCTAAATAAATGTTGCATTCCCTCCATGTTCTGTCCTTTATCCTCTTTTTTTTCTTTAGTTTCTCTCTAAATGTTCTTTTCTCTGAAACTCTAAAAAACTTGTTCATTCTCTGAATTTCTATAACATATATTATTTCTTACATTTGTTTCTCAATTCTTTTCCACCTTGTGTCATTGCACTGGTTTGTTTCAGATACTTATATCCTATTTTTTTAAAACATTTTTTCTATTTATGTAAATATTTTATGTAACTATCCAATTAAGTTCTTCCTTCCTTCCTTTCTTCCTTCCTTCCTTTCTTCCTTCCTTCCTTCCTTCCTTCCTTCCTTCCTTCCTTC
>CM053587.1:251628696-251652249 GCA_028646515.1 Pseudochirops corinnae
TTCTACTACTATATGTTTCCAACAGACTCCTTGAGGAAAGAAAATTTTCATTTTGGTTTTGTATCTCAGAAAATAGCAGATGCATGATAAATGCTTTTTGAATCAAGGATTAGAAGCAAAATTTAGGTCTGTTTATATTTGTAAAGCATTTAGCAGGGTGCCTGGTATATATTAAGTGCTTATTATTATATATTAATGCTTATTATAATATATTATTATAATATAAATATTATTATAAATATTATATATTAATGCTTATTTCCTAATTCCCTGAGCAGAACAATAGCCAATGCATGGTCCTCAAGGCTTTTTGGATTCTCTGGAATCCCAGAGTCACAGAGTTGGCAGGGAATTCGGTGGTCACTTAGTAGATCCTGTAATTTTTCAGGAATCCCCTTTATAACATGAATGAACGAATGAGTTCATAACATTTATTACATGATTGATGTGTAACCATCTCCCCAAGAAGATATTTATGGTATCAGGCACTTAGAGCCACTAGGGATATTAAAGTCCTGTGATCCAACTCCTCCTTCTACAGATAAAGAAACAAAGGCAAAGGGGTTATATGGATAGTGACAGAGAAAGAATTTGAACCCAGATCCTGCAGGTCTTTCTGCTGAAAAAGAATGCCTGCCTCTTTAGTTACCTCTTTGTTCCTTTTATTTTATCAATCTACTTTCTGTTTTTGTCACTCTTTTGCTTGCTTGTTTATTTGTTTTTATTGATCTAGTTTTCTTGTTGTTTTTTTTTGTTGTTGTTGTTATTGTTGTTTTGTTTCCTAGCGGACAGGGAGAGTACTGGCAGTAAGCAGTTTAAGAATTATTCATTGAAATTCCAGGCCAATGTACTTACTTATGAGAATATTTCCTTGTGATGAAAATTAGGTTCTGTTGCTACAGCTCTCCAGGACAAACAAGCATCACTGGGAGATGTACCATCTTCTTTGCACCAGAAGAAACAATGCCAAGAGCCTATAGTGTCTTTGATCAAAGTGAGAGGGTAAAAAGGAGGATGTAATTTCATTTATAATATGTGTCAGAAGTCGTTATCTTTTACCTACTGGGCTTTGAATTCCTCTTTTCCTTCTAACTGCTCCTAGTCTGAGGACTCAGTGTTCTGAATGAAAACTACACAAGAGACATTGTTCAGGCGGTTTTGGGGGGGCAAAGTTAGACAGTCCTAACATATAATCCTTTGGAATGTTTATTATACAATAATGTTGATCTTTCTGACAGTTTTATGTCTGCAAATGTTACAAACTTATTGTACATTCCACTGAGTAAGGTCATATTGCTGAAACAAACAAAAAAAAATCCTTAACAATTTCAATGAATATTACTGAAAGCAGATGCAGCTGAATTAGTAGAAAGACCATCTATATAATAAATAAAGAAATGATGTAGAAAAGGAGAGCAGAGAATAGAGGGGCCTCATTCCTAGAGAGGAAGAAACATAAATAAAAATCACTGCTTGCATAAAAGAGAATATATGGCCAAACTTCAGAACCCTGAAGAGAGAGGCTTTGCTGGAATGATGTTTAATTTTAAAGGTTATATTACCTGGCAATTCAATGTATAATATCAGAGAAAAACAATGTCAAGTTGTTCTATTATGAAGTTACTCCTGAAAAATGTTAAGCCTGCTAACTGTTAAGGCTTTACTTTTTAATTCTCATTGTCATTTTCTGTCTGGAAGCACCTGCTTGGAGTAAAAAGATGATGGCATTCATCCATGTAGTTAAAACTTTTGTTGTTGTTGTAAGGGTCAAGATCACTCATCCTAGGTAATTTTGGTTTTTTTCCCCAAAATTTTAAATTATACCTTTTTATTGACACTTTCTGCTTTATATCACCTTTATTTATAAATTCCTCCCTTCTCCTCTTCTTCCCAGGGAGCTATCCCTTTTATATGATGATTTAAAGGGAGAAAAAAATAAAACTAAGATATTGGTGATGTGTGATAGTATGTGCAATATTCCATACCCATAGACCCCTCCCTTCTCAGAGGTCAGGTGTGGTTATTCTGATGAGACAGTGTTTTAATTATAATTATATATATATAATACAATTATTACAATTAATTATAATTCTTAATATTTTTCCCATTTACATTGGTGCAGATATTGCATATACTATTTTCTTATTTCTCCTTACTTTCTCCTTCATCAGTTTGCCCCAGGTAGTTTGGTGCTATATTGGTGGATATATTAGGAGTCAAGAAGACTTAAGTTCAAAGCCTACTGTACTTTCTTAGATACTATTTGACCCTGGACAAATCACCTAAACTCTCTCTGCCTCATTTCCATCACTTGTAAAATAAGGAGCAGAAGGATGGACTGCCTAACTTCTGAAGTCCCTTCCACCTCCAAATCTATGATAACTCTGATCTAAGTCTATCCATGCTTCTCTGAATTCTTCCTAATTTGTTAGATAGTAATATTCTATTACATTCATGTACTACAATGTAGGTAGCCATTCTTCCACTGATAAACATCTACTTGATCTCCATTTCTTTTAAATATTTTTAAAAGACTGTTATAACTCTTTTGATATATATATGACTTTTTACATACATGTAATTTTAAAACATGTGTTTATGTTTGTACATATGACTTTTAAATATATACATATACCCATCCATCCATCTATACAAACACACTATATAGATGTGTGTATGTGTGTGTGTGTGTATATATATGTTTGTGTGTATGTGTGTATATATATATGTACACATGCACACACACATACATATACACATGTATTTGTATGACTTTTTTCTCCGTCTTTAACCTCAATATGGTCTATGTGAAACAGTAAGATCTCTGGGCTACCTTAAGTACATTTTGTTTAGCTGTGATACTCTGATGGTCTGGATATGGAGGTGGGCAACCTGTGGCCTTGAGGCTACTGGTTCATCCACATGGGAATTCAGTCTGTCATCAAAGAACCCAGGCACTCCATCCTTCCATTCACAATTCCAATTTAGCAAACATTTGTTAAGTGCCTACTGTCAGGTAATATATAATTTCTGTGAATGTCCTTCTATGAGTTGCCCATAGAGGTACTGTATGCCTTCTACATTTAAGACTGAGAATAACCTCCTTTAAAACATCACTTTAAGCTTTTATGTATATTTCTGGTTTTGTTGTAGAAGATAAATTTCTATTTTGTAGAAAACATTTCCTGGGTAGAGTCTTCCCCAACCAATTTACCACTCCACTCTTGTCTGCTGGGGCAGTCCATAGTTCAAATGTCTGAAGTGTTTTTTTCTTTTCTTTTTTTAATCTGAACTGGAATGTATTTTGTGCTAAATACAGTTGGTTACCGTATTTTCCAGATTAGCAAGAAACTAGAAGTACATGGAAGTAAAGGAAAATGTACTTCCAACTGTTTAGATGCTTTCTCCTTTAATACATTTTGAGGTAAGACAACATACATGAATTTGTAGTATGGTTCTTCCATTTTTTTTTTCCTGTCACTAAATAGAAATTAAGATTTGGAGTTAAGGTTTTACTTCTCTGTCATCCCAGAATTATCTATAATTTTTAAGTATCATGTCTTAAGTTAACTTATGCATCAGCTTATTTTTATTCTCTTCTTTGTAAAAAGGAAAAGAAAGTACTGGTTAATTCAAACTTTTTTTTATTTTTAAAAAGTCAAAATACATGAGTATATGGTAAAAGCATTTATGAGAAAATCAATGAGGGGGAGGCCAATGGGCATAGTGGAAAGAGATGTTCTTAGTGTCTGAAGATATAGATTCATAATGCAGAGTGAGGTGAGCATAAATAATTACTAATAATTATTAATAAATGAAATATTAACAATAAATAGCATTTGCATAGCACCTTAAAGTTTGCAAACAGCAAATTTTAGGATAGTTAGATGGTACAATGGATAGAGTTCTGGGTCTGGAGTCAGTAAAACCTGAGTTAAAATCCAGGCTCAGAATCTTACCAGCTGTGTGACCTTGGGCAAGTCACTTAACCTCTGCCTCAGCTTTCTCAGTTGGAAAAATGGGGAAAATTATAACACTCCACAGGGTTAATGTGAGAATTAAACGAGGCAATATTTGTAAAGTGCTTAGCACAATGTCTAGCATATAATAGGCACTATATAAATGCTAGGTAGTATTATTATTGCACAAAACACATATTTTCTTATATTGTCTTTACAACAACTTTTGGAAGTGAGGGCGATTATTATCTTCATTTTACTGATGAGAAAACTGAAGAATATAAAGATTAAGTGACTTACCCAGTGTCACACAGTTAATAAATGCTTGAGGCTGGATTGAACTTAGCTTTTCCTGACTCTAGGTCCAAGTGCTCTACCCATTATATCATAGTTTATCCACTAACAACAATATGGTAAAAAGAACAAATTTAAAAGAATTAACTTCTCTGAACAATGACCAACCATGATTCCAGAGGACTGTTAATTTATGCTATGCTACCCATACTCTAACTAAAAAGTGATGGATTGAAGATGCAGAATGAGACCTTCAGTTTTGGAGATAAACAAGATAGAGATTTGTTTTCCTTTCCTATACATATTCGTTACCATGGTTTTGGCAGCCGTAAATGCTTGTCAATTACTTACTTTGGTGGCAGCTTTTGACTTGCTTTCAGATCATGTGACATTACCCTGGTGAGTGGGAGTAAAAGGGAGACTTTGAACCTAGGCCTTCATGACGCCAATGGCTCTCTAGTAGATATGACTCTAGCAGACACAACTCTAGTAGACACGACTGACTTATCTCTTCCAAACTTAACTGGGCATAAACACTAAGCAATCTGTCAGTATTCCTGAATTTGAGTTTTTGGGAGAAATTGTTTCATGACTGTTACTTAGGGATATGATCATTTAGAGAATATTTTTGTAGTAAAGTAGGTGAAAGGGAAGTCTCTCAAAGTTGCTTACATTGGAAGGAAGTTTTGAAATCATACCTGAAGGGGATTTTGGAGATCATCTGATATGACTCTATTTATAGTTGAAGAAATTAAGACCCAGAGAGATTAAGTGATTTGTCTAAAGTGACAAGAGTTAAGACTAGAACTTCTGTTGCCTAATTTCTGGGGATGCACTTTCCCACTTACTCCTCCATAGAGTTCTAAAATGAAAAATGTATTGGATGTGTGTGTGTGTATATGTGTGTGTGTATACATGCATGTATATGGATTTTGTTGTTGTTGAGTCATTTTCAGTTGTGTCTCTCTGTGATCCCATTTGGAAATTCTGTGGCAAAAGCACTGATTTGCCATTTCCTTTTCTAGTTCATTTACATGAGGAAACTGAGGCATAGAGGGTTAAGTGACTTGCCCAGGGTCACACAGCTAGTAAGTGTCTGACACCAGATTTGAATTCAGGTCCTCCTCATCACTCTAGGGCTGGTTTTTTATCCACTGAACCACCTGGCTGCTCATATATATACTATACATGTTTATATGGATTTTAAAATAATTGAATCCAACTCTTCTCACACACTTTAAATTTGAGAGGCAGTACCAACTGATATCACATGAAGATACTCAGGATAGTGAATGGCTCCATGTGGAGGTAGAAATCTTACCCACATATCCTGTATAGGTAGTAGAGTAATGGCTCTTAATGTGTTTTTACACATAGATGCCTTTGAGAGTCTAGTGAAGGTTATGGACCCCTTCTTAGGATGACAGGGTTTTAAAACATATTATAGTTCAAAGAAATGCTAATTTCCAGTTAGAGATTAGTGAAAATGCAGATTTGTTTTCCTCATCCTAGTTCAAGAATCTCCTAAAATCTATCCATGAAACATTTGGTCTAGGGCTTGTGGAGAGTAACAGGAATGCAAGCTTAAAATGAGACAAGACTTTTGGTAAAATACAGTCTTCATCCTCTACCCTCCCCAGGTGTCTCCCATCTATCCTCTGGCCTTATTTCACATAGTTCCTATGTGCTAAGCATTCCAACCAAACTGTGTTGTTACTGCTCAGTTATGTTCAACTCATTGCCACTCTATTTGGAGTTTTCTTGGCGAAGTCATTGTTTTGTTTTTGCTATTTCCTTCTCCAGCTCATTTTACAGATGAGAAAAGTGAGGCAAACAGTGTTAGGTGATTTGCCTAAGTTCACATAGCTAGTAAGAATCGGGAGTCACATTTGAACTCAGGAAGATGAATGTTCCTGACTCCAGACTTGGGGCTTTATCTACTGTGTCCCCTAGTTGCCCAGTCAAACTAAACTAATAGCCATTCTCCGGTCTTATCTTGCCCTTCCCTCCTGCCTCTGTCTGTGTTCATGCATTTTTCCATTTCTCTAAGGGAAGTGCTTCTTAACCTGGCATCTGTGAACTTGTTTTTATTATTTAGTTTTCCTAATTGTATTTCAGTAGAATCAGTTTCCTTTGTAATCCTGTATATTTTATGTCATATATCCAAAAACATTATTCAGAGAAGCAAGTCCTTGGGCTTCACCAGATTGCCAAAGGATCCATGACAAAAAAATGTTAAGGCACTATAAGGTCTCTTCCAGTTTTGTAATTCTGATGGGACTCCTCCTCTCTAAACATAACAAACAGCCTCCTAGACCCAGAATGAACAAGGCTCAATGTCACGTACATCAGGTTGGGAACCATTTCAGTTCTTGTTAAATAGATGCATTGCATAAGATTTATACACACAGTTCTTTTACACTTGGTAAAAGTGCCCATGTAATAAGAAATTGGCATGAGAAATACTCTCAAATTAGATATTTGGCTTGATCCAGGTTTTTTTCAAGCCCTTAAATCTAGATAAACTTATCTTTCCAATATGGCTGCTGATTTATGGAACAATTATGTTAGACAAAACCATAATCTTCTTTTTAGATATTTTGTATGATTCTGACCTTTTTTTTTTTTTTTATTGTATTCCCATAGTTGTCCCTCTACTTTTATTTCATGGTTGTTTTGGCATAACTGAGTAATACCATATGTACCATGCAGTGTGGGTCCCCTTAATCCACACCATATTTGAAAAAGAACAATACCCTTGTGAACTTTTATAGGGTTTAAACTTTATTTTCTTAAATAATATTTAAAAATGATGTCCTTGGGTCTATAAGATGGAATATAAGATAACTCTTAAAGCTGTAGTACAATGCTATTACATATATATGCATAAAAGTATATATTGTAAACATGTCTATACATATAAATATGCATGTATACACACATACATATGTGTATGCATATATATGTTCATTCATGCATGTGTATGTGTACAGATATATGTGTGATGTATGTGTCTATTTTTGTTTCTATCTATCTATCTATCTATCTATCTATCTATCTATCTATCCAACTATTCTCTTGTGCAGGACATTCAATGACCTTTGCAAAGGTCCTCCATAATCTGCTCCAACCTACACTTTCAATTTTATCTCACGTTACTTTCCTTTGGATACTCTATGACTCTTGACCACTGGGCTTCTCTCTATTTAATTCAATCCAAACATTATTTCTTGAGCTCTTAGAGGTTCAGTCTTGTTATTAGAGCATCCTAGTTTAGAATCATGCATCTGACACATAGTAACTTGTGTACTTGGGCAAGTAACTTAACCTCTATGTGCTCTAGGCAACTCTCTAAAAGTCTAAATTACAGTTAGGTGCTCTTCTATATTGCTAGTATAGAACTGGGGACAGATGGAAGGTTCAAACCAGGATTCCCTATACAAGATGTAAAGTGAAAATGTGTTGCCACTGGTATTTTTATGAACTGTATGTAATAAGCAACATAAGGTACCGTATTAGGTGCTGGTGATACAAAAGCAAAACCAAATTGCCCCTGCCCTTTCCTATCACAGCAATCGCAAATTATAGCAGATAAAGCCTTGTACTTGAAGTTAGGCCTAGGTTTACTTTCTGTCTCCAGGTTATAGGAATACAATTTTTGAGCACTTAGTCATCAAAGCCATGAGCCCAATATCAGCCTTTATAAAACAAGGTGAGAGGTCATACAGATTTTAAGTGTCTGAGTCGGGATTTAAAAACTCTCTCCACCATACCACATTTTTTTTTCTCTTCATCTGAAAAGATTTTAAAGAGCTATATCCATGTCATCAATTATTATCACTCTCTCAATTTATTTGTTCACATTCACTACACATGTAATCCCTTTCCCTTCTTCTTCTTTACTCCCAAATCCGTTTGATTTGAAATTACATGTGCTTAAAATTTAACCCATCCTTCAAGGCCCAGCTTCAACAATATCTGCTTCATAGTTTTCCTTAATTTCCCTCTAACTTGAAATAATTTCTCCTCTGGTTCATTCAAAGCATTTCATTAGGGCCTGGCATGTGCACTTATATTTTCTTTTGAATACTTTTTATCAGTGTACATGTTTTTTCTTTTTTAGTAGATTTTAAATCTCCTGATGATAGAAACTGTCTTATCTTCTTTGTATCTCCTCTAGTGACGAGTAATACCAGTACTACTAGAATTAATATTGCTGATTGCTGTAATTTATATAGTTCATTGTTTAAAAAGCTCTTAACACACATTTCATTTAGACTTATAATATGGTTTAAAAATGAAAGTTATATATGGTGTAATGTAATAAAAGGTCTAATGTAAAGTGTGTGCTATTATTATAGCTTAGTGCTAATTACTATAAATAACAATCCCCTGAAATAGTTGCAAGTATTCAAATTCACACAATTTAAATTTATAATTATGTAAAATATGATCATTGCTTCCAAACCAGTGGAAATATGCACTGTAAGTTTAAATAATGCAACCACTTCAGGAAATTCATTATTTGCACTAATTAGCACCTAGCTGTAGTTCCATTTTACAGATGAAGAAATCAAGTCTGAGAGAGGTTAAGTGATTTGCCCATGGTCACATAGATGAAAGTGTCTGAGACAAGAATGGAATCCAAGTGTTTTTGAATCTAAGACCATCACTCAATCTATGCCACCCTGTCTCTTTCACACTTTATCTCATTTGATCTTCACAATACCCCTCTGAGGTAGGTGCTATGTCTTTTACATAGTAGGTCTTTAACAAGCATTTAGTGAATTTAAATGTTGGACTCACAGAAAGCTTTTGTATGTGGATATGTGGACATAGCAAAAGACTTCAGGACCAGAAGGAAAGCCATCTTCAACTTACCATAAACTAAAAAGTGAGTGTGTGAATTTTAAAAATTAAAAAAATAGAACTAATATTAGTTATGAACACACGAAGGTCAACTCTTTGACTATTATACTATGCCATCTATCAACTGCTAATAAACATCATTGAAACACATATACAAAATTTCAGAATAGGCTATATTTGCTAATTTCCAGATCCAAGGACTTAAAAGGCAGACTTTTAAATATCCTCTTTGTTATGTCAAGAAAGACATTTTTAATGAATTCATTTAAACAATTTGTCAATTACTTAGTCCTTAATTTCTCTTAAGTCCTTAAGTTCTTAATTTCTTTATTTGATTTGAATTTGGCTAGTAATTAATTTAATTGAACTCTTCAACTATTTCAACTGCTCTGAGGAACATAGGAGTAAAGGGACAAATCCAACATGCTAAAAGTTATCTGAATCCTATTATGGAGCAGGATATCAATTATATAAATTCTGAGATTTTAGAAGTAATAATAATTATCCCTTGATATCTGCTGCTTTCTCTTTCTATGAACCCTGAACGTGTCAGAGATGATGCTTCATAAATACTTGAGTTATTAACCTCCATCATGGTCAAATGAGATAACAGAGGTAAAGCTGTTTTGAAGTTCTACAGCCCCATGAGGTTATCAGTGTGTGTGTGTGTGTGTGTGTGTGTGTGTGTGTGTGTGTATGTGTATGTTGTGTGTGATATGCGTGAGAGAGAGACAGAGAAACCTTGGTATCAACTTTTATCATCTTTGTATTCACTGAATTCCAATAGCATAGGAGTTGACCGAGTGAACTTCTATACTCATAACCTCAATTCCATTTCATCCCATCTCTTTTGTGACCCCATTCCATCAAAAATAATTTTTTCTTACACATCTCTCACTCTTTATTGTTATCTTCTATAACTATAAAAATGCTTAGGTTTTCTTTATCCAGAAAAATCTTTACATTGGCCCTGTTATGACATGCAGTTTTGATCTGAAAGTCTCTCCTACTCTTTACTGACATCTCCCTATCAACTTTGAAATTTGGTTATTCTCATCTTATCCATTATTCCAATGGATTTTTTTTCTGCATTTATCCTGCTCCATTTCTTTGAAATATTTGACACTGCTATCCATCCCTTCCTTTTTGATGGTCCTTTGCCCTTAGCTTCCTCAACATTTCACTCGTGTTTCTCTTTCTTCTTCTCCATTCTTCTGCTTTTTTGCTGACTTTTTATCCTCCCATTCCTTAACTTTGGGAGTTCTTAATGTTGTCCTTTTCCCTCTTTTCTCTATATATTCTCTCCTTTGGGAAACTCATTCACTCCACTGTCTTTCGTTATTGTCACTATGAAGATCAGGCAGTTAGCTATTTGGAACCTGAAATTCAAAAGTAGTGACAAATGCCAACCTAGAGGGAGGTCTCTAGTCGAACACCCTAAGGATCTCTGGCTTTTGTTTTTCAACTCATTTACTGGTTACTTGTATGGCATCCTTACCAAACTGTGGGTGACAGAAAGATGAGAAAAAGAGAGATTAAATTAGAGGCTGTACTCCCAAAAGTTTTTGATGTTTTAAAATGACATAGCATAGAAGAAAAGGAAGAAGCCCAGTACACCAAATGAATATAAGTTGATAATAGACAAGACCATCTAGAATACTAGAAATATCTAAAATTGCCTGATAGATTCTCTCCATGTGGAGGTCTCACTGGAACCTCAAAGCTGACAGCTGTAACACATTTCTTTTTCTTTCTAATTTCTCTATGTTGATGGCACCACCATCTCCTTAAAATAGGAATTGAATCATCTTTGATTCCTCTCTCCTCATCCTTACCCTCTACAACTAATATACTGAGAAGACCTACTTTTTCAATAATGTTGCTTATGTCTGCCCCATTCTTTCTACTCCTCTTCTCAGTGCTTTAGTATAAGATCTCATCTTCCCCCACCCCACCTCCAAACAATTGATAACTATTAGCCCCTAGTTGTTGAATGGGCTGACAAACTGAGGCCTAAGAAAGACCTTAATTTCAAAAGGCCAAGGTCATCCACTGCATCCCAGGCCATGGCCAGTTTTCTTGACTTTTGTTTGCCACTGAATTTTGAAGACTCTTGAGGAGTGAGTGAGGCTAGTGATTTTGTGAAGCTCTGCCTTAAATCTAATTCAAGGGCAAGTCAAGACACACAATGTCATTGTTCCTCTTCTAGTGCAAAGGATGAACAACAGTGACTACTATTTTGTCAGGTGATGTGCTAGGTGCTAGGAGTACGATTACAAAGTATTCCCTAGTTCAAGAAGCTTATATTCTATTTGATGCCTTGCTTAAACTATTATATTAACCTCCTAATCAGATCCTCTATCTCCAGCTCTTCCCAATCCAATCCATAGTTGGCACCCAAATAATCTTCCTCATTTACAACTGTTCTCGCTGATTTTCAGTATCCCTTTACTGCTTAACGAATAAATTCAGAACCCTTGATTCTAGCATGATTCAAGGTGTTCTAAATTTAGCTACATCCAGATTTCTCCTATTGACCTTTATGTTCTCTTGTCTATCCCTCATTCTTATTGAACCTTCTCCTTCCTCAATGACTTCACTCACAGTATCCTCCTTGTCTGGAATATTCCACCCCCCTCTCCCCCTCCCCCCCAGTCTCTGGCTATTTAAATCTTTCCCTTTTCTCTTCTGAGAAAGAGCTTAAAGAGTTCTCAAAGCTTAAAGAGGCCCAACTCTAATATTACCTGTCCTATGAAGCCTTTCCTAATATAATACTCCCCTTCCCCACCTGAAAATGATCTTTCTCTTTTCAAATTCCTTCCAGACCCCTGTCTGGCTTTTTTTTTTATATATTTATCTCACTCTCCTGTTTATGCCTTCCTCCCTCTAAACCTGTTCATCATCATTGATTTCCATCTGAAAAAGGACCTGAGAAGGCATCTAATCCAAACTACTCAAATTACAGATGAGTAATCTGAGGCCCAGAGAGAGGTTAAGTGTCTTACCCAAGGTCACACAGATAGTAAATGGACAGAATTTGAGTGTCATATTGCTGTGTGTGCCTAGTATACAAAGGCCTTGAAAATATTGGTTATGTGTTGAGTTCAGTAGGAGCTGTAGATTTTTATATTTAAAATTAGATCAGATCATGGATTTTAAGAACTTTCACTTCAAATGAAAACATTGCATTTGCCAAGGAATCAGCCAAT
This sequence comes from Pseudochirops corinnae, assembly GCA_028646515.1. NCBI lineage: Eukaryota > Metazoa > Chordata > Mammalia > Diprotodontia > Pseudocheiridae > Pseudochirops > Pseudochirops corinnae. Next base: position 251,641,028 of record CM053587.1, read on the forward strand.
GTCTTGTCCTGTAGGAAAAGAAATTTCTCTTGTGAAAAACCTTATTTCTTTGTTTTTAGTGTGCCTTTCATATTTCATACTCCTCCATTTAATTTAGTTCAACAGCTATTTATTTAATGTTTTCTCTATGCCAGATATGATTAGGTGCTGAGTTCTAGGTTCTATCTGCGGGGGCTCATAGCAGTGTATTGTGGTCAGTGGTCTCTGTCTCTCAGAACAAAGCTGGGCAGCCTGCTTGGGAATCTAGTCTCTTTTACTGCACGTGGTGTGTCACAATCATTCGTGATAAATAGAATGGGAACGGGAGAAAACTTGGCTGAGAGTCTACATTCTAAGAGCATAGTGTGGTTAATGACTAGTGGTTCTCAAGGGTCCCAAGAGAGGAGGCAGTGGCCAAAGTGCAGTGAGCAGACTGTGTCCAAACCACTCCCTAACCTTCTTTCACCTCTTGTTGGCATGACTCCATGTCCTTAGCCTCTTTTAGCCGAGATTTGGTTACACGGAGTAAAAACTGTTCTCCTGTCTACCTATCTTAAAGTTCTAATAAAGTAAAAATTGAATGAACTAAAAAAATGAACAGATAAAAGGAGGTCTTGACACTTACTTTGTCCATGACCAAATTACAGGTTACTAAGCCACGACCTTCTCAAGTTATGGATAGTCCTCGGGACAGTCTGACTACATAAGATTGTGGCTATGGAGTCCTCTGCTTGATAACCCTGGCAGGCCTTATGATCCCTGGTCTCAAAGCTTAAGGCTCAAATCTGAGAGGTGCATAAAATATTTAACTATTAGGTAGCTGGCATTTTCTGTAAACATGGTTTCAAAATCAGTAGGGAATATGGACATACAGTCAAATTTGTTGTACATTTTTTCTGGGCTCAGCTGATGTGGCCTATCAGGATGGATTTCACAGCTATACATCTGCAGAGGAATGTTTATAGATAAGATGAAAGAGATCCTCCTTATTAATCACACATTGTATATTTGACTTTTGCTTCCCAGCTCAGCCTTTAAATCAACTACATCTGGTTCTTGCTACTTCACTATGCAGGTTACTTTAAAAAAAAAAACAATAAAAGGCAGTTAGTTCATTACTGCTGTAGGAGGCAGGCCCATTTGATTAAAAATGGATTAACCAGAGAGGCATTGGTAGTTTTCATGGCAGCCACCTTAATAAAGAATTTGATAGCAGATTTGAGACCTCCAAAAATTATGATCAGATAGCTCTCTGAGTCTCTTTACAGTCAATCTGTTTAATGCTGACATTAAACAGTCCTGCTGCTTGGTTAGTGTTGACCAAAAGCAAAGATAAAATTGGGTGACGTCTAGAGTGCTGAGCTTGGGAGTGAGACCTGAGTTCAAATTCTTTATTTGACATCTACTAGCTTTGTGACCCTGGTTTAGTTAACAGTTTTCTATGAGCTTCAGCTGCCTTATTAATCAAGTACGTATTAAAATACTTGTAGACTCTAATTCAGAGTGCTTTTGTGAGGCCTAAATGAGATAATATATGTAAGAAGCTTGGCAAACCTTACAATTTGTTATTGTTCAGTTGTTTTTCAGTCCCTTCTGACTCTCTGTGACTGAATTTGGAGGTTTTCTTGGCAGATAATACAGTGGTTTGACATTTCTTTTTCTAGCTCATTTTACAGATGAGGAAACTGAGGCAAAGTTAAATGACTTGTCAAGGGTCACACATTTAGTAAATGTCTGAAGCTACATTTGAACTCAAGTTTTCCTGATTCTTGGTCTGGCACTCTGCCCCCTCAGACACCCAGCAGTTCCTGATTACAATGCTGTATGGTTATTGTCATTTGCTCCTCCCTTCTACCTTCCATCAAGTACAGAGTGTGTCATATACAAGACTGGGAATCAGCAAATGGCTATGTTTTACATTAAAGTTCCCAAGACCTCAAAAAGAAAATAAATTCAGTTTAGTCAAATGTTTATTACATACTGATATGTAATTAGGAATAGTTTGGACCTGTAATTTCATTAGCATAGGAAATTGCCAGCTGAGGAAACATCTACAAAATCAGGTTGGCAGCTTCTCTGCAACATATAATCTTAAAATTGTTATTTGACCAAAATCAAAGTCAATAAACTATAAACATTTTAAAAGTTATAGAAAAATAGAAGATAAAAATGGTTCACCAAACCTGTAATAAAAGAAAAACAGTATACACGAAGTTGCTAATAATATTGAATGAGGTTTGTGAACAGTCATTTGGCATAGTTATTTAGTACTGAGAGCTTTGTGGTAGGAGTTAAAGACTTGAGAGTTCAGACCCAGCAATGACTATTTCTGTGGTGTGTGGCCTTGGAGCTGATTTTACTGGGCTCCAATTTCCACATATGTGTAATTGGCATCATAAAATGTAGCCACTGCAGAATGGACATGTGGGAATTGAGTAAGCAGACTATATATGTGCAAGAAAATTTGGCCTTTCATCTCCTGGGTTTGCCTTGCTCCCTGATATTAAGTCACCTAATTTCTCCAGGTCCCTACTTCTATGTGATCATGATGGTGGAATTAGTGAGCAATTAAATAGTGATGTCTCTGGGAAGAGGGAATGCTATTCTTTAGATTGATCATCATTTTAGTGTCTACTATGTAACTGTGTGCTCCATTCCAACTTAGTGGTCCAAGGAAGCCCTCTGTTTCTCCTCTGCGGCTCCCATAGCATAAACTTGGAAGAACCCTAGGCAGTTATCCTTCCCTGCCTCCAGAATGATTCTGTATTTTACATGAAGACAATATCAGCAGGAATAAAAATTGGAATCTGGTCTTTTAATATTGAATAAGCATCATCATGGGATGAGAAAAAGCAATAGACCTTGTTACTTAGTAGCTCTATATCCTTGGGCAAGTCACTTAAACCTCTGAAAGATACTTTTGTCATATGTAAAGTGTCCTTCCTACTGTAACAGCTCATTTTGAGAATTCAGTGGAATTCTGTAGCTCAAAGTACTTTGAAAATTGTGAACTTCAGTAATATTCCTAAAGCACACATTTAAACATGAAATTCCCCGACTCAATAAACTGTAGTGACTTCTTCTTGTTACTCATGGGGTCAGATATAAACTCTGCTTCACATTTAAAGCTGTTAACAGCCTAGCTCCAATTCCTTTCCAATCTTATCATATGTTGTTTCCCTCCATACTTTCTATAATTATGTCAAACTGATCTTCTTGCTGGTCCTCACACATGATATTCTGTTACTTTGCACAGGCTGTCTTCCATGCTTGTAAAATACTCCCTTCTCACCTCTAACTTTTTGAATCCTCAGCTTCCTTCAAAACTCAGCTCAAGCCACAGAAGACTTTTCTTGGTCTCCTTAGGGGTCGGCACCCTCAAAAAATTACCTGGAGAGGATTCTGGGAAGATGGTGGAGTAGGTCAGAAAATTCTAAGTTCTCAAGATTTTCCCCCACAGAAGAGTTAAAATAGCACCTTAGAGTGAACAAAGTGTGGGTGGAAATAAATAAGAATACGGGCATAACTGGGGTCTTCCCAGGACAAATTGAGAAGATCAGAAGAAAAATCCCAGGAAGAGGTTTGGTCCCTGTGAAGAGTAAATACCTCCAGGCTAGGGTTCATTTTAATAGCCAGCTGCAAGGCTTAAACCACAAGCACCACAAGCAGCAAGTCCCTGGGTTAGTTGATTCGAGAGGCTGCCTTGGTGGGAACTTTTACCCCAGGATAGTGAGGAGAATTAGACTTCCAAGCCTGGGAAAATGGAGGGAACTTCTGCTGAGAAGGAATGCCAGACCCAGCTGTGCTGTGAAGAGCCACAGGGTAAGAAAGAACCAGCACATGCCCAGTGAGTGCAGAGGCAGTGGGGCAGAAAGCCTCTGGCTGTGGGCACTTACAGGAGGCTGGAGGTTTAGCTTTGGTTTCAGCCTAGAGGGGAGAACTGAAGATCTGGGGCGAGGCACCATTTGCCATTCCCAGGGCTAGAGGTGATTATAAAAATTAAGCTATTATCATAAAAAATTACACAGGCAAAGAAGAAAGAATCCAGCCATAGAAAACTATGGGAATAGAGATGACCAGGGTTCATCTTCAGAGGAGGACATTAAAGTAAAGAAACCCCCAAAGAGTAACATCAAATGGTCACCAAGAATTCATAGATCTTAAAAAAGACTTTTAAAATCAAAGGACAGAGGGAAAACTAAAAATGAAAATAAGAATAATCCAAGAAAAACAAGAAGATTATAAAAGGAAAGTCAACTAATTAGAAAAGGAGACCAGAATCTTAAGGTGGAAAATGATACCTTGAAAATTAGAACTGGGCAAAGTGAAGGCAGCAAAATTATGAGATCAAAAAATAATTAAACAAGATATGAATAATGAAAAAATAGAAGAGAAAGTGAAATATCTTATGAGAAAAACAAGATTTAGGGGGCAACTAGGTGGCGCAGTGAATAAAGCACTGACCCTGGAGTCAGGAGGACCTGAGTTCAAATTTGACTTCAGACACTTAACACTTACTAGCCATGTTACCTTGAGCAAGTCATTTAACCCCATTTGCCCTGCCTTCCCCCCCAAAAAAAAGAGTAAAAAAAAGAAAGAAAAACAAGATTTAGAGAACAGATCAAAATAAAAATAATGATAAAAGATAAGATAAAAATAATTGGACTAACTGAAAGTTATGATCAAAAAAAGAATCTTGATAAAATAATTATTGATACAATAAAGAAATAATTAAAGAAAATTGTTCTGAAGCATCAGAACAAGTGGGGAAAGTAGAAATAGAAAAAATTCATCAATCACCACTTAGAAGAAATCCTATGAGGAAAGCTCATAGGAATATTGTAGTCAAATTCCAAAACCCATAGCTCAAGGATAAAATATTAAAGCATCAAGATTAAAACAATTTAAATATGATGGTGTCACAATTAGAATTGAACAACACCTTGCAGGAGATATTAAAGGACCACAGGTCCTGGAACACAACATATCAAAGAGCAAAAGAACTGGGGCTCCAGCCGAAAATATCATACCTGCAAAGTTAAGTGTTATCCTGAATGAAAAAAAAAATGGACATTTGTAAAACTCAAACTTTGTTAAAGAAAATCTTGAACTTCATAGAAGATTTGACCTACAAGAATCAAGAGAAATATAAGGCACATAAAAAGACTGATTATAAGGGATCCATAAGGACAAACTATTTACTTTTTATATATGTAAAATGCAAAATGTATGTCTAAGATTCTTATTAATAATTGGGTAGCTTGTAAGAAAGATTGGAGTAAGCCTGAGTATTATACGAATTTAAAAAGTAAAACTATTTAGGAATAGTTAAAAAGAGTAATTGTTTTATACAAATGAGGTACAAGAGGAAGAACTGATACAAAGGAATTAGGTGGGATAGGAGGCCTGGAAGTTCTGGTAACCTACTTTTATCTGGAATGGGTTCAAGAGGGAACAATATATAATATATTTAGTAGAGTATAAATATCTTCTAAATTCAAAAGAAATAAAACAGTAGGGGCATAGGGAGGGGAGAGAGGACAAGGGAGGGATCTTTAGAAGGATGGGTGAGGGATAGAAAAAATAAGGGGTCTGGAAGGGTCTTTAGATTTATGGGAATGGGAGAACAGGGGAGGGATCCTTGTAGGTGAGGGGAGGCAAGTAATAGGAGGGCAATATAGTGGGTAGAAGTAAAGTAGAGGAGGCAGGAGGGACAGGAAATAAGAGATATGCGCAAACGTAGAAACAAAGATCAGGAATAGGCTATGTTTGGTAAAGTCTGTGTCTATATATGTATATATGTATATATCTATAGCTATAAAGAAACATATCTAAACTTTATTGTAGCCTTCTGGGGTGTGGGGAGGGGGGGAGAAAAAGAACAAAGTAAAGAAGTGTACACCAGAGAACAAAAGATACACTTAGAAGTTTTCTGGCTTCCTCCCCCTTCGCTACTCAAAGAAAAGATGGACAAATCTCAACACAACATGTATTATTTATCACACAGGCTTTCTTGAAATGAAAATTTATTGTTAGGTGTTTTGAATCCTCTCTTATGTTCTGTTATGCACGTGACATGCTTTTTTCCCCCTTTCTTTGCATTTAAGTTCCAATATTTATGTTTATGATATGTTTTTTTTTTTCTCTTCTCTGTGCTGTATTTGTGTTCTGGCCCTTGAGTCTAAAATAAAGTTTAAAACTTTTTTTTTAATTACCTTGTATTTCTTTGGATATATCTTATATATATTTATACACGCAAGTGCTGTTTTTCCCAACAGACTGTAAGCTTCTTGAGGCCAGGGGTTGTTTCATTGTTACCTTTGTATGCCTAGTGTCTAACACATAATAAGCTATCAATAAGAACTTGCTGATTGATTGATAGGCATTTAACTTAGTATTCTGACAATGTCTGCAATCATGAGCTGGTAGAATTGAGAATCTAATGGTTTTCTCCACTGTTCTACCAGTACTTGGGAACTAGAGACAGAGCCATCAAGCTTTGTACTAGGTCAACAAAATTTAGAAGGCTCTAATGGCACTTATACTCCTTTGCTTGCATAGAAACAAGTAGTTAACAGTAATGATTCATTAAAATTTGAGAGTATCAGATAGCGTAATCTCTTCTTCTCATGGCCACACTTCAACTGCATTCCTGGCCCTGTCCTGCCCGGCTCCTTCTCCCCAGATATCATTCTCTCTAACTTTGAACTTCTTTTCCCACTAGGTTTCTGTCTTCCTCCCCCTTTGCTACCCAAATGAATTTTATTTGAAATGTTGATTTAATGCATGAATTTCTTGTTGCCTGCCCTGGATGCCATAATTGCTAGTTTTGTCCCTTAGCAGACCATCATCAGATGACGACTGATTTGCCAGCTGTGCCTTGTTGAGTTATTGTAACTAATATATGCCTCATTGGAAAAGGTTTGACTTAGAATGTATTATGTTCTTTCTTTGTCCTTCACAGCTTGAGAATTACATTGTGGAAAATATGAAGTCGGAGATGGCTCAGCTACAGCAGAACGCTGTTCAGAACCATACAGCCACCATGCTTGAGATAGGAACCAGCCTTCTCAGTCAGACAGCAGAGCAGACAAGAAAACTTACAGATGTTGAGACCCAGGTATGTCCTGGGGCCAGACTTGACAAGCTGTTAACTATGAAGATGTGTGTGTGTGTGTGTGTGTGTGTTTTTCCAAGCTCCCTACCAAAACAAAGAATGCATTTCAACACAGAGATTCAAGGAGAATTGCATACTCTATTGTATACGTATTGCTAACAACAACAAGGACTGAGTGGCTTATTTTGTATGGCTTCTTTGATTTAATGAGGGTTGGTAAATTTATCTTTCTATGTGTTTGTAAAAAAAAAAAAAACCTGGCCACAAGACTAATCAGCATTTAACTTCAAATAAACAATTGGGCTACCAACTGGGAAGTGATATAAGTGTCAAGCAAAATAAATCATTTTTAAGGTCAAGATAGCACCTTTGATGCACATTTCAACTTGTCACATTATTATGTGAACATCCATGTATTTTCTATAATAACTTTCCAGCAATTTGAACACTATGGTCCCCATGGAGTTATGAAAGCCTGATGGAAAAGAGCCCACAAAGGGAATTTATTAACTTACAGGAATGCGTAGAATTTACTGTTTGAGATGAGAAAGAGTGATGTGGTAGAAAGAGCACTGGGTGGTGAATCAGGAGACATGGCTCCTAGGTTTAAGTCTTCCCACTAACCACCTGTGTGACCTTGGGCATAGCATTGTATCTCTAGAAATCTTAGTTTCTTTGTGTAAAAAGAAGAAATTTAGATCAGATGTTATATGTAGTTCATTCCATGTGCTACAATTTTATAGCATGTGGGCATTTTTTTACATAATTAGCATATACTTAAGAACTTGAGGCATAATTTTGAATGGAGAGCTAGTAGAAAACCCAAGAACTTCCTTTATCTGTCAGTTCAGTTCATGATTAGCTGATCCTTATGTCCATAAATATTCAGTTCAAACAACACCTTGGATGGAGAAAGACATAATATGTTCTACCACTAACACGAAAATTCACAGTAGTGATAGATCATATTCATATGGCACTTTGAGAGGGAGCATGTTGTTCAGGTTAGAGAGATGGCCTTGAATCAAGTAGATCTTTGAAGTCCCACCCTTTGCTAGGCAGAGCAGTGGATAGAATGCTAGACCCGAGTTCAAATTCAGTTTTAGATGCTTATGAGGTATGTGACCTTGGGAAAGTCGCTTCTGTCTACCTCAGTTTCCTCAACTGTAAAATGAGAATAATTATAGCACCTACTTCTCAAGGTTGTTGTGGCAATCAAGTGAGAGAATATTTAGCACAGTACCTAACATATAGTAAGCATCTAACAAATGCTTGTTTCCTTCCTTTCCCTAACACAGATTGACTCTGTGAGCCTCAGCAAGTCTGTTCTTCCCGACTCTTTCATAGTATCTGGTATAAAGCAAATGCTGATCTGTATTGGTAAAAGTAGTTTCTTCATTGGGAATCCCTTATACAAATGAAAGCTAACTAGCTAGCTAGATCAATCACTGGATGGTTCTATAGATAGAAAGGTGATAGATTTACATGCATATGTACTCTTAGTACAGTAAGCACTTAATGAATTTTTTTTCATTTAAGTTACATAAACCAGTTTGGTGCTTTGTAAACTGTAAAGTGCCATTTAAAAGCTAGTTATCCATCTACAGAGAGAATACATATTTGGCACTCAGAAACCTTTGACAGACATCATTTTTCTCACAAATCTGAAAGGTTGGTAAGGCCAATATTATTTCCATTTAAACACTGAGTCCTTTGATAGTTTCAAATAAACCAATTAGAAAACAGTGATTCAAAGGGGCCAGTTTACTTGAATAGCACCACACACTTAGTTCAGAACTTGCATCCAAGTCTGTCCATTCTAGGCCTTCATTTCCTTCTGCTGCTCCACAGATGCCTCCCACAAGATCTTGTTTAGGTGAGAAAGCTAAGTCCCTTCTTAAGGAGGGCAACTTTGCCCTGTGACTATTGTTTAACTTTCTTGGCAGCGAGGTGGCACAGTGGATAGAGTACCAGATTTGGAGTAAGGAAAACCTGAGTTCAAATTTTGTCTCAGGCAATTACTAGCTGTGTGACCCTGGGCAAATCACTTAACCCTGTTTTTCTCAGTTTACTCATTGTAAAATGAACTGGAGAAGGAAATGATAGACCACTCCATTATCTTTGCCAAGGCAACCCCAAATGGGGTCATGAAGAGTTTGAAACAATGGAACAACAGATTGCTTAACATTAGATAGGAGCTTCTGTACATACTTTGCTATAATTACAGACTTTCTCTTAGTTTGGAGGAGAAGGGGAGAGTCCTGATCACTGTCACGGACTCAGCCTGTTTAGTGGAAGTAAATAGATGCATGGATTTGATTTTATTTACTTAGACTGTTGCAGAAGGATGTGTCCTGTTTTGTGATAAATTGTGTGCTTTCCACTCAAGTTCTGATCCAGGCCCAAGTTTATAAAATCCATCCCAAATTTTTACTTAGGCACATTATGTAGCAGACATTAAAAAAAAAAGTTGTTTCTTTTGTTGTCTAGATCTGCCCTATTCTCCAGTAATGACCAAATATTCTTTTTTTCACTTCCTTTCATAATTTTCTACATTCTTGGGAGCATTCTTATTTCTAAAATGGACTTCACACCTACAGTAATGGAACATAGCTACCTGAAATGGTCATGCAAGTTTTGAAATATATTGTAAATCTGTCTCTCAAATTGTGATGTAGCCAAGTAGACCAGAACCTTGATATTCTGGTTCCTTCTTACTAATATGGAAGCATTTTACCAAAATCCATTCTTGTTCTTTCAACATGCTTTGATTAAATACCTGATGTATGTAAGGCATTTCATTAAGCTCTTAAAATGCAATATTGAAATCAACATGACACTTTGTTTGAAGAGGAGCTTAAATTTTTTAACAAACTTCAAAATCAATATAAATCTACTCCCTTCCAAAAAAACCCAAAAAGCTAATGCAGTCCACCTTTTATACAGAGGCATAGCTTCTAGGAGTAGGCAAATGAACAGTCTCACCTTAGTCTTTCCTGCTCAGAGCATATCTGCAGTATTTTTCTCAATTCCGGGCACCAGTATTTAGAAAGGGCTTGGAATAGTTGAGGGACATCCAGAGGAGGGCAACCAGAAGAATAAAAGAGCCTTGACTCCCTACCTTTGGAGATCCGGTTGAAGGAACTGGGGGACATTTAGCTTGGAAAAGAGAAGATTCAGGGGGGTAGAGATGGGAATGGGGAGACATGATAGTTAGGCTCATGTAGTTTAAGGATTGTCATGTGAAACAAAGATTAAATTTGCTCTCTTTGGCACCAAAAAAGCAGAATCAGGAGCAATGGTAAAGAATTAATTTAATCTGATGTCTGGACAAATCCTAATAATTAGAGTAGTCCAGAAGTGATGAATCTGTCTCAGGAGGTGACCAGTTTCCTCTTATCAAAAAAGTCTTTGGTCAGAGAATAAAAATGACTGGTTTTTTTTTTTGTAGGTAGGATTCTTTGGGGGGCTTAGGTTAAACTAGATGGCCTCTGAGGTCTATTCCAATTTCAAAGTTCTGTGATTCTGTGGCATAGTTCCTGCCCTTGAGGATCTTACACTGTGATATAATCAGATGAGTAACCCGTAGTAACTACTCATTTGAGTTAGAAAACACTGGATTTAAAGTCAGTGGAGCTGGGTGAATTTCAGTGCTAATTTTTACACTTTCTACATGTGTGATCTGCACTTAACTAACTTCTCTGGGTCTCAGTTCTCATTATGGTAAAATGAGTTAAACTGGATGATTCCCAGAGTCTCTACTAGTTGTAAAATTCTGTGATCAGATATGCTACAACAACCCTGTGGGTAACAACAAAAATATAATGATAATTAATAATAGCAATGATAGTTAGCATTTATGTGGAGTTTTAAGTTTTTCAAAGCACTTTGCAACTCTCATATTAATTTATCCTTGCAACAACACTGGGAGGGAACTATTATACCCATTTTTCAGATGAGGAAACTGAGACAAACAGAGGTTAAATAACTTGCCCAGGGTCACATAGATAGTAGCAACTATGCCAGCTTAAAAGTGCTAGCCTTCTAGTAAGTATATATAGCTACATCTTTATTGGATGCTACCTCTCTATCTTAGTCTAGGGTTTGTTTTTTATTTTGTTTTTTT
>CM053587.1:251658357-251679122 GCA_028646515.1 Pseudochirops corinnae
TATCAGAAAAAGAAATGGCAAACCACTCCAGTATCTTTGCCAAGAAAATCCCATGGACAGAGGTTCATGGGGTCAAAAAAGTTGGACACAACGGAAATGACTCAACAATAACAAGTTCATCCTTTACTTCAGGACCTTAGTGTAATCTTAAATCCTAGGAAATCCAACCAATAATCTTTGTCTATGTCTACAAGATGACAAAATGTCTTTATTCATTCAGCTTCCTGTGTGTTTTACCTTTGTATATCACAATATGTTTTGTGGCATTTGAGAAAACTAATATATTTGCTATCTACTGCAGCATGCTCTTCTCATTCCTGTTTTCCTTCTTCTGCTGCTGATTTTCCCCAGCCTGGAATGTCCTCCCTCCTACTCTTTGAGTTCTCAAAACATGATGATTTCAAGAATTGGGTGAAGCCATAATTCCTCCCGGAAGCTTTTTCTGATCAGTCTAACCTCTGGTCATCTCCTTTATTACTTCCCTTCCTCAATAAACTTTAGTAGCTCTCTGTTCCTCCAGGATCAAATCTAAAGCTCTTCATGACCTAGTCCCTTTCTACTTTTCTAGTCTTTCTCCATTTTTATTTCTTCTATACTCTCCAGATTTGTAGAGTTGAAAAGGACCACATAGGGGCATCCAGTCTAATATTGACCCAACATGTAAACCTTAACTGTATATATTCCAAAAAGGAATCATCCAACTTCCATTTGCAAACATGCTGCAAAAAGGAACTTATGACCTTCTCTAGTAGATCATTCTATGTATGGTAGCTTTCACTCTAAGGAAGTTTTTCCTTATCATGAATTAAGATCTGTTACCCAATAAATTCTACTTCTTGTTCCTAGTTCTGCCTTCTAGATTAAATAGAATGGTTGCTTTTGGAAAAAAAAACAAAACAAAAAACAAAAAAATTTAGCTAACATTGGATGAGCTGCTTTTTTGATCAGGGCTGCCAAAACCATAGCAGAGGATAGGGGAGGTTGCACTTCTTATATAGAGGGAAATGTTTCCTTTTTGTGATAACTACTTTATCACACAAATCTTTGTGCAGCTACTTCTGGAAAATCACTACTCATGTCACGTTATCATGGGGAAGGGCCAAGGGGATGCGCTGACTACTTTATCATCACAACTATACCCTTCATCAAACTTTACTCTGTGCTGTTTGCCTTCCTCTTGTACTGTCCTTTGGGCCATGACCCAAAAGGCCTCTCCTTTTTCCCCACAAGGTGAACATTTTTTTGCTACTCAAGAAAAAAAAAATCTTAGTTACAATTTGGCATCTGGAAATAACTGAAGGTAGCTATCTATCATCTCCCATTTTTTATTTTCACCTAAATGTTCTCAAATTCTTTTACAGAATAAAGTATGTCATGTTTTCAAGTCCTCTCATACTGTTTGCTGTCTTCTGAATAATATGTAATAAATCTCTCCCTTTGAATCCATAATAAAATATGGAGTCTAGAACTAGCCACAACACTCCCTTTATGATTTGACAAGGTAAGAGTTTCATGGGAATGAATGAAAAACATTATAAAGAACACACTCTGTGCAAATCACCATGGAATACAAATAGAAAAGCCAGCCAATTCTTGCTCTCAAGGAGTTCTCACCTTCTGGTAGGAGAAAATAGAAAGTATAGGGGATTTTAGCAGCAAGTAAGATAGAAAGGCTCATTGATCCTTATGGTGCAGTTTCAAAGCAGATGGTAATACATCTTCCTTAATGCAGTTTCCATGATACAAACAAGTCAGTTTCTAAGGTTGAATCAATTGAAAGTTGAAAACAGCCAAGGATTTTACTGGCAAGAACTTTATTTTCTGGATCTTCCAGATCCAGTGTAATTACTAAGTGTACCAAGTGTAAGAATTGTTTCATTCTTTGTACTTGCAAACAAGTAGTATGCAGATTGGTATTTAACAAGTATAGTTGATTGATTGATCACCACAGGCATTACTCTGATGGATGATGACTATGGGGACTAGACAAGTAACAGGACTGATAGTAAGGGGGTGCTGCTATCCCAGGGTTGCTCAGCTCACCTGAAGACCTCTTTACATGATTTTTTTCCTTGATGATGATTGGAGGTATCTAGCCTGAAATTGCCTCATTCCAGACTCTATGATTCTATAGGGATGGCCCAAGACCACATTGAGAGTCGATGAGATATGGGCATCACAGGGCTTTAACATAAATTTGCATTCATTTATTTCACTTCATATATGTATGTATATGTATATATACACACACTATGTGTATGCAAGTATGTGCCCGTGTGAACACATATACACACATACACTAGATAGATAGATAGATAGATAGATAGATACACACACACACACACACACACACACACACATTTTTTTTTAAATTGGGAATTGAAACCATGTCTTCCTAACTTGATTTCCAGCACCTTATCTGTTATTCCACATTCTTTCACAATTAAACCAGGGGCTTACTGAAACCCCTATAAATCTACACCATACCACTTATTACTTATTTATTTCTCTCTAATATTCTTTATTAGTCTTATCTCTCCAATGAGATAATAAACTCCTTGAGGACAGGGACCATAACTTTATGCTTCCCATGTCCCCTAGAACTCCTAGCACAATAGATGATCAATGAATATTTGTTGATTTATTGGATGAAACTGTCATTATCCTTCAGGATACCAAGGCATCTTCATTAAAACTGGAGGTATATGAGGTGTTAAAGGAAGACTAGCAACTCTGATGTGAGGGCTGCTAAGCCATTTTCAAGACTGCTTTCCACCTTTGGTGCATATCTGTCACCCAGTTCTCACTGTGGTTCCAAGAAACTGTAGCATGCTCAACACCCACACCCTTGTAAAACCATCTGGGCAGATGGGATAAACAAGGTTATTCATAGGCCAAAGACCTATGACGCATCTGTAATGCCATGCACTGGCAGATTCCCAAAAGAATGCTACTGTGAACAGCTTTTAAGGTTCTGATTACACAGTATAGTGAACACTCCATTTATTCCATTACAAATCAAGGCAAACATTCACAACAAATCACAATATAATATTCACAACATTACATCTTATCACAGAAAATCACAATATAGCGTTCATAACAGCTTAACATTAGAATGGCCACACAGTTTTCACTATAGTGGCCACAATATTTAGAACAAAGAACAAAAGAATAATCATCTGGTTTCCCTAAGGGGGAAACCCTCGTTACTTAATCATTCAGTCAATTCACAATATAATAATCAATACTTAATCATTCAACCAATTCACAATACAGTAATCAATCTTCCATTCATGGGGCAATTATTAACTTAATCAATCACTCATCTAGCAATCAGTCACTAAGTATCATCATTAGAAAACCACACAAACCCTCCACCCCACAGGGTCCAGCAAACCTCAATTTCATCCAAGGGGAGACCTTTTCTTCATCTTGCCTCTGGATGGTCTCTCAGATTCCCTGGATCCCCTTCCATGGTCCCAGCTCCTACCTGAATCTACCAAACAGTCACCTGGATTCAGGGACAGACAGCTCCCAGGTCCTTGTCCAGTCCTCAGGGCAGTCCCTGGCACACACTGGTTCGCAGGGTCTGGCACATCTCAGACCCTTCACCACTTCTGTTGCTGAGAACTCAAGGATCCACCAAGCCACAAACCAATAAAGTCTTATCCCAGTCATGCTTCTTCACTCATCCAGCAGTTCAGCTGGCCCTAGGACCCAGGAGAAATCTCGGCCCTCCAGGGGGCCTTCCAGGTAGCCTTCTCAGCCTTCCAGGCAGACTCCACCAGATTCTCCAGAAGCCCAGCTCCCAGATGTTGGGACAATCCTGCTTCCTCCACCATGAGCCACCAGGAGGAACATTCCTGATTCTGTCTCTCTGTCTCTAGAACTCTTCTTATATACACACACTGGCCTCCTGTCTTAGCCAACCCCCTCCTGCCACAATAGGAACAGGAGACAGAGCTCATACCTTCTGTACTTAGCCCTAAGTTACTAAGTGCTAAGTATCTACTAAATTGATTGCTGTTACAGCATCTCAACTACTCAGTGTTGATGGAGCCACATTGATTAGTGATAAGCACATGATCCTGGAGAGATAGGCTGAACACTTCCATATTGTTCTCAAAAGACCATCATCACTCAATGCTGAAGACACTGACAGTTAACCTCAAGTTGAAGTCAATCCCTCTCTAGCCAAAGTTCTAACTGAAGAAGAGGTTTTGAATGCCATTAGGCTCCTCTTGTGTGGAAAAGTACCTGGTGCTGATTCTGTTCAAGCAGAGATTTACAAGGCAGGGTCCACTGTTCATACAGAAGCTGACTGAAATCTTCTTGGTTCAAGCATGCTTCCATTGTCCATCTCTATAAGTCAAAATAAAATAGGTTATCTTGTGACAAAGGAAGGTCTCCCACATGTGCAAAAATATTTATGGCAGCACTTTTTGTGGTGACCAAGAACTGGAAATCTAGGAGATTCCCATCAATTCAGAAATGGTTAAACAAATTGTGGTATATGAATGTAATGGAATACTATTATGCTATAAGAAATAATGAACAAGCAGACTTCAGAGAAACCTGGAAAGACTTATACGAACTGATGCTGAGTGAGGGGAGCAGAACCAGGAGAACATTGTACACAGTAACAGCCACAGTGTGTGAGGATTGATTTTGAGAGACTTAGCCCTTCTCAGCAATGCAAGGATCTAAAACAATTCCAAAGAACACATGATGGAAAATGCCAGTCACATCGAGAGAAAGAACTATGGAGTTGGAATGCAGAATGAAGCAGACTATTCTCTTTTTTGTTTTGTTTTTTTTCTTTCCCATGGTTTTTCCCATTCATTATTCTTCTTCTATGTGACATGACTAATGTGAAAATGTGTTTAATAAGAATGTGTATGTAGAGCACATATCAGATTGCAAGCCATTTTGGGGAGGGACAGAGGAGAGAGGAGAAGAAAATTTAAAACTTATGGAAATGATTGTTGAAAACTAAAAACATGTAATTTAATTTTAAAAAGAAATTTAAAGAAATTAAAAAAAAACAAAACAAAGGGGGGTCTCTCTTTTAGCCAATGCTGACAAGATTCTTGTCAGAGTCCTCCTTAATAGATCGATCCTCCTGGAAGAAACAAGAGCTGGTATGACTTCAGAAAGGACTGAGGAATGGTCAATGTGGCTTTTGCTGCTTGACAACTCCAGAAGACATGCCAGGAACAGAACAGAGATCTATATATAATATTCATCAATCTGACTAGGGCCTTTGATACTAGCAATCATAAGGGCTCGTGGAAGATTATGACAAAATTTAGTTGTCTGGAGAAGGTCATCCATATTGTATTCTAGTTTCACAATGGCATGTATGCATGGGTTCTAGATAATGGTCAATGTTCTCAAGCTTTCATGGTCACCAATTAAGTCAAGCAGGGCTATGTGCTTGCTCTCATACTTTTTAGTATGATGTTTCAGCAATGTGATCAAGTGCCTTCAACAAGGACAAAAGCGGCATCAAGGTCAGGTACTGCACTAATGGTCAATTATTTAACTTGAAAAGATTATAAGCCAAAACTAAAGTGGAGGGAGAATTAGTGTGTAACTTTTTGATTGCAGATGATTGTGCACTCAATGTAGCCTCTGAGGCTGAGATGCAACAGAGTATGGATCAATTCTCTGCTTCTTGTGCTAATTTTGGCCTGATAATTAACACCAAGAAAACAGATTCTCCACCAGCCAACACCACACACTCCATATGTTGAACCATCAGCTACAGCAGATGAAGAAAGTTTGAATGCTGTGAATAAGTTCATTCACCTTGGCAGTATATTTTTCAGGCACGTATACATAGATGATGATGTTAATGCATGCACTGCCAAAGCGAGCTCAGTGTTTGGAAGGCTCTGAAGGAAAATGTGAGAGAGAAGAGGAATTATTCTGTCTTCTCCACTGAAGGTCTACAGAGGCATTGTGCTAACCTCATTGTTGTATGCCTGTGAAACCTGAAGAGTAAACCAGTGCCATGCCAGGAAATTGAATTGCTTCCATTTGAATTGTCTTAGGAAAATTCTGAAGATAACCTGGCAAGATAAGGTACTATATACTGAGGTCCTTTCTCAAGCTGAATGACAAAACATTCTAACTCTGCTGAAGAGAGTGCAACTGTGAAGGCCTGGTCATATTGTTTGGATGCCAAATATATATTTGGCTAAAAGACTATTTTATGGAGAACTCATGTGGGGTAAGCACTCATTAGGAGTTCAGAAAAGTTATACAAGGACACTCTCAAGGTCTCTCTGAAGAACTTTGGAATTGATTACTGGACATGGGAGACACTTGGACAGGACCTATATAGCTACATCAAGAAGGTTGTGCTTTAAGAGCAAAGCAGAACTGTAGTAGCTCAAAAGAAATGTGAGTTGCATATATTTAGAGACATCTCCACTCCACATGTTCATGTGTATTATTTGTACCCAACCTGTGCTAGAGTCTTCTGAGCTCACGTTGGTCACAGCCAAACACCCTGTACCTTGACCAAAACATACTGATGTCATTTTGGACCTCTGAGCATGGACAACAACCAACTTAAACTGGAAAAAATTAGCTATGTCAAGCTGCCAAGCCAGATAATCTTTAGGATTTATTTCATTTAGTTCTTTCTTTGATTCTCAAGGATCCCTGATTTTGTTGTTAGGGGAACTCTCTCATCTGGCAAAGATAATGGTATGTCTTCAACTTGTTAAACAGGTTTTGAGGGTTGCTATGGGAGAAAAAATGATTCACCTCATGACTAAGCTGTTAATAAGCCTTTTGAATTTCAGTGAATTGTTCCTTAGGTGGCAGACTTAGCATCCTAAACTCAGAGCCTTTCTAGCAAATAAAGATAACTCCTCAAACATTTCTTCTTCCTCTCAAGGTTTACCTGAATTCTGCTCTTCGTATATCACATATGTGTAATATTCCCTCTAGGCTAAGTCTCTCAACCTCCACTTGCACCGTCAGTTTGGGTCTCAAGGGACTACTGAGTACTTTTCCACTGAGGGCTCTAAGGGCCATTTTGAGAGATTAAGGTTTTTGATACTCTTGGTCATAAACCAGAATCTGGGCTTGTAGTCAAGAAGTTCTGAACTTAAATCTAGCCTCAGACACTTTGCCATGTGATCCTGGACAGGCCATTCAACTTCTGTTTGCCCCAGTTTCCTCAACAAAAAAATAGAGATAATATTTTTGTTGTTGTTGCTGGCCTTTGTTCTTGAAGAGGACCAAGTCTTTGGATTCATGCATAGTGAGGCTGTATTGCATGAAGTTGATGGCCTCACTCTCTCCTCCAGAATCACACAGCCCAGTGGCAGGAGAGAGTCAGGACAACTGATGATGGCTCAATATGCAGGGGATGACCTTGGTGTCTAGGGTATCTAACCAAGCTCTAAGTATTCCATAGCACCTTCATGGTCATTGGAACAAATTGTTTTCATCTGCTCATTCCACCAGTGGAAGTCTTCACGTGCTTGGGATGGAAAACCCATCTAACTTACCAAAAGGTTTGAGACCCCTCAGTTACCCTCAACCTGGTTTAGCTCATCTGCCAAAATGATTTACTGGAGTGTGGCCACTGCACCTACTACAGCTTCTTGGAGCCATAGGTGAGAATTCAGTGGATCAGGTAGACAGAGAGGATGGAAAGCAACCTTTTAAAGGATTAGACAGCCCTCACACCAGAAATACTAATAGACCCTGAACATACCCTATACCCAGGGATAATAACTGTTCTTACTTCACAGAGTTGTGAGGATCAAATGAGATAGTATTTATAAAGCACTTAGCAGAGTGCCTGGAACTTAGCAGGTAGTTTATATAAGCTCACCATTACCTGTAATTCTTGCTTTTTAAATGCTTGTTCATTGATTGATTAGTTGGTTGGTTGGTAGGATCTGACAGGTCCTGTACTCTCTTGGCATGCCCTTCAAGATTCTGGGGTCCTTACCTCTACACCAAGATAAGAGCAGTAGAGTTGATATTCCTGGACAGATATATTACAGTGGGTTGGAAGCTAAGGTGAGAAAAGGCTGCTTTACATATATTTAGAAGGTTTAGAAGTCACACATTTTGGTAAGAGTCATTTTTTCATTCATTATTTTTCTCTTTCCTCTCTTTTTTGGTTCAATGACCTTGGAATGATTATGAGATTTCCCAGTAAAATTAGTACCACTCAATACCTACTTACTGCTCCCCAAACCCGTACTCTGACCCCCCTCAATTTCATTCATTACACTGGCCCAAGTAAAGTCAGAAAGGATGGAAGAGCAGTTGAAAGGGTGGAAGGAAATGTACTGCTGTGGGAATAAAGGCACAGAAACCATGGGGGATCAGATTCTTTTTGCCTCTTAAGCCTGATATCACTTTAGCTCCTATTGCTAAACCTGGGGTAGGAAGGTTGGATTTCTGCCCAGGCAGTTAGTGGGGGCATAGTGCCAATGGGAGGTCACAAAGGAGAGAAAAGAAGTTCAGGAGGAGGAGGGAAGCAAAACTCTTGAAATGTTCATGGTAAAGGGGTCAGAAGCAAATCAGGTCACAAGATTGTTTTGTTAGTCTATTATTAAACATGATCTCCCAAGATATGGTTTCTTGGACCCAACACATTTTCAAATCAAATTAGAAAGGATTCCATTGTTTTGAGAATTGATAGTAACCTTGAAAAGAGTTTAAAAAAAAAAATCCTAAAACCCGAATCTATATTGGCCCTACACAGTTTGCACTGGCTTTGCCCATATTTAACAATGAAGTCCTATTTTTATGTGCTTCATCTCACTTGTGTGAGAGATTACAAGTAAAGTACTGTCTACAGAAAATGTACTGTCAATCCTCCCACACACAGACTTCCACAAAAACAAACAAACAAACAAAACAGATGTAGAAGGACAGGAAAGTAGCAAGAAAATATGTTTTCTTTCCTCTTCCTGGCGTTCTTTAGGCCTTGTTCATGATTCTCATTCACTGGTTTGATTCTTTTAAAAGACCCTCTGTATCTGGGCAAGTGTTTATAGTCCTGACTTATTTATAGTCATGTTTTAAATGGTTTGTAATGTAGTATTTTATCCTGAAGCATCTCCCACTGTGATACAGGTGTCAAATAACCCTACGATGTGATTGGTAGTTAGTTAATCGTGTACAAATTTAGGTAAGGGTGAGAAGGAAGAGAAGAGGGTGAGGGATTAGGGATAAAATTACTCTAGGTAGGGGAGGGCCAATCCCTCTTGAAAAACACAACCTGCTGATAAAAAGTCAAAACCAGAACAAATATCTACATATCCCAGACCCTATCAACATAACATCCTGACAACTACATATATTTGCACTACTCTCAGTCAGTACTATTCAAAACCAATTTTAGCGAATCTACCCCAAATGTTCACATGGATTATTTGTGCCTGACCTGTGGTAGAGCATTCCAAGCTGCTATTGGTCTGATCAGCCAGCCACAGTCGGACACACTGTAACTTGATTCTAACATAGTGATGTCCTTTTGGTCCTCTTCAAGAATGAAGGACAACTGTTTAAAACCACAGGTAATGAGTCCCTATATAATGCTTTCCTTTTATCAGACTAATCTAGAGGGCACTTTAATATAAAATAAATACATTTAATTAAACAAACATAAACAGTTTAAGGATAAAAAGAATCCCCCCTCCCCAAACAGAGACACTTGCTGTTGAGTCATTCCCTTGTGTTCAACTCTTCCTGACTCCATGGACCATAGCATGGCAGGTCCTTCTATTCTTTGCTATCTCCCAAAGTCTGTCCAAAGTCTGGTTTGATTCTTTTAAAAGACCCTCTGTATCTAAGCAAGCATTTATATTCCTGACTTGTTTATAGTCACGTTGATAGCTGCAGCTTCAATATTTGATCCTCCAATGAATAATCTGAATTGATTTCTTTAGTATTAACTTGTTTGATCTCCTTGCTTCCAAGGAACTCTCAAAAGTCTTCTCCAGCACCACAATAGAAAAGTGTTCATTCTTCAGAGCTCAACTTTCCTTGTAGTCCAACTCTCACAGCCTACATTGGTACTGGGAACACAAAGAGATACACTATCCCATAAATTCCAAACCCTGTTGGAAGAGGAAACACTTGTAGCCCCCAAAAATTGTGCTCCTAGGATTGAAGTTCAAGATAGATTCCATTTCTGTCCCTGGAGCTGCCACTTGTTGCTTCCCTAGAATTCCCCAAAGTCTGATTCCATTACCTGGGCTGGCTTCTTCACTGGGTTACCATCTGCTTCTCTTTTCAGCTGCTTCTGGTATCTGCTTAGGGTTAGGGGTACTCAAGACCCCAAAATGCCAACATGCCAGGTCCTGCCAATTGAATTCAACTTAAGTCTTCTCTCAGCCAAAGAAAAGTCAAATTTATTAAAAGTCTGTCATATTGGGTAGACTCTTAAGGAGCCTCAGTATCTGTGACGCTTGCATTGGGCAAGCGGGTCAGAATCATCTAACACACAGGGTAAGTGTATTCTATGGCGTTCTCACACCACATGGAGGGAATATGGAGTCTTATATACAGAAAGGTTGTGGGAGGAATCTAGGGGTGGTCTAGAGGAGGAGTTTGGGGAAGGTCTCCAGGAGGAGTCAGATGAGGTCAGACTCCAGTAATGAGTGCTTAAGGGTGGGAAGTTGCTGGAGGTTACCTGGAGCTGACAGATAATGGTAGGCTAGGCCAGTTCAAAGGTGGAACAGGAGGATGCAGGGTGGGAAATTGCTGGACAAAGGAAGCCTAAAGATTTGGGCAGAGCCACAGTGAAAGGCCTATGGCCTCAGACAAATGCCTTATGGGGAAGATTCAAGGAGAGCTCAAGGGGGCTCCCAGAGCCTGCACCTCATCATTGCTACTAGTCTCTTCCTTACTTTCTGCTTATTTGCTTTCTTTTCTCAGTTGCATATTCTGCTCTGGTCTGGAAAGTTGTTCCTTCCCCACAGGGGAAGGTTTAAACTCTTTAGTGAGCCTGCCCATAGCCTCAGGGCCATTTTGGTTCTTTTGTGAGTCAGATTTACAGTTTCACTCAGTCTAGAAAAAATCCCTGAATTGATGTATGTCTTTTTAACAGTTCCACAGCTTCCTCAGTGAGAATTCCCCTAAGTCTGCTTTGATATTTGGGTTGGATTGGAAACATTTATTTCTGCTTCTATCATTTCTGCATTCTATCATTAGAGCTAATTAAAATAATAATGACAATCACAATAATAGCAATGATAATAACTAGCATTTGCAAACTTGAAGGTTTGCAATGTGCTTTGCATATGGTATCTGCTTTGATTGCACACTGGGAAATAGGTGTTTTTATTATTCCACTTTGGCAGATAAGGCATCTGTGGCTGAGAGTGATTAAGTGACTTGGCCAGGGTCACACAATAAGTGTTTGAGGCAAGATATAAAATTTAGGTCATCCTACCTCTTTCAAGTCCAGTGCTCCAGTTTATCAATTGGCTGCTATCATCCAAACCTTAGTAATTTTCCTGGATTTCCACTTAAACCACCCTAAATCAGTAAGGGTGGAGCTGGCAAACTCTATGCTGTATCCCTACAGCTATACCCAAATTGCTGCCTACCATACATCAATTTTTTATCACCTATTGATTTTTCTGGCTCTTGTTAGGGACCTATTCTTTAGATTTTTCCTGAGCATTGATGGAGTATAATGGAAAGAACAGTGGATTACTGCTTAGGAGACCTGACTCAAGTCCTCCTAGAGCTACAATTCAGTTGTAATGTGATCTCAGGCAAATTGCAGCTTCTTTCTATATTTCCTCATCCATAAAATTGTGATCTCCAGCTTTCATATGTTATAATTCCATTCCTTTTCCAGTCTTAGGAATTATTCATCTATTATCCTTAGCCAAAAGTTGTTATTTCAAAGGGGAAGGCTCCATAGGGTATTGGAAAGAGCAGTGAATTAGGAATAAAGAGCCTTGAGTAACCAACACTGGCCCTGTCACTAAACTATCTTTGTGACCTGGGGAAAATTGACAAACCATTCTAAACCTCTGTTTTCTCACATGTAAAGTAATAGGAAAAGAGAAATTTTCTTAAGGTTCCCCTTCTTTTAAATAAATGTTTATTTGTCTTTAGATTATTTTATTTTATATTTATTAAGTACCCACAAGAAATACCTGAACATGCCAAAAGCATGGCTCCCTCCTCAGAATCCTGGATTCATTAGTCACATATAATGGCATGGATTTAATTAGCCTCACTGTGTCATAACGGAATTTAGCATATGGACCTATTTTAGAGCCATAATCAGGGAGTTTGGAATAACATTTGCTCACCTACTGAAAAGATGTTAGTAGCATTATACATTCCATGGATGTAGACTGATCCTCCCTTAGGACCTTTTACCTAATAAAATTGACAGAACAACCTGTTAGGAGGCAAAAAGCCAGTTGAAGCAGGCACACATACAGTAAGTTTTAGGAGCCAAGAGTACTTCTGGTCGATAACAGCAAAAACACCAGCCAAAAACATCTGAACAGCTGTCACACGGAGGTTACAAGTCCAAGGTTAAGGAATGAGACACCCAGAAACCAGTTAGAGGAGAGACTGGGTTAATACTTTACCAGTCCGTAGAGATCAGAAAACAAACTATCTATTCATTTGAGCAAAAGACAAGGGCATAAGGAAGTGATACTAACAATCATATTTCCAGTATAATCTGGAAACTTTCTATTCAAACCAGTGAAGTTCTGTTCTCCAGACTGGAAATTATCAGTCACTGTAAGGCGTCTGCGCTAACTTTTGTTATGTATAATGAAATTCATGTATGATTTCTTCCAAATTGAGCTCATAATTCTTAAAGACATCATTCAACAGATGGCTGAACATTCTTAAGTGATCTGATACATCTTTATTGACATTGCATATTCCAAAAGTACCAGAGGAAAGGAAACGAGAGGAGGGGGCAGGAGAGGTAAACAAAGAAGGGGGAGGGAAGGACAGAAGAGAAGCAGAGAGGGATAAATTTAAGTACAACAGAACAAGGGGAGGAAATACTGGGAAGTGAATTTGAGAAAATAAAAACATCACAATGTAGACCGTCTCCAGGTAAAATTTATATTTATCTGGGAAAGGTACAGAGTTATACTGGATCCAGCTTAGGTGATTCAGTTGTTAAATTTTCAGAGTGAGCATTTGTACCTTGGAAATAAACAAATGCTACAAATCAGTATTTAATTTATTGCTTTAGTGATTGTCCAGACTCAATAAAGTTGTGGAGAAAATGTCAATAATGCAGATGAAACTTAAAAGTATGTCATGTATACAGTTATTAATCATTTACCAGCACACTCCTAGAGAGGTATCACATTAATCCAGTATCATATAAAAATATTTTGGTATAAATTATATGGGGCATCTAGGTGATATGGTAGATGGAGTGCCAGACCTAGAGTCAGGAATATCTGAGTTAAAATCTGGCTTCTGATACTTTGTAGCTGTATGACCCTGGGCAAGTCACTTAACCCTCTTTGCCTCAGTTCCTTATCTGTAAAATGAGCTGGAAAAGGAAATGGTAAATCATTCCAGCATCTTTGCCAAGAAAACCCCAAAAGGGGTCATGAAGAGTCTGATGTCACTAAAAATAATTAAACAACAAACAAATAAATTATTTATCTACATACCTACCTACCTATCTACCTATCACTTAAAAAGATTCTGAATCAAGGTAAGTAATATATTGGTCTGTTTGGATACCTGCCTCTACACCCTTCTAATCTAACAGGTATCTCTGCTTGCTTCTTCCTCAAACCCAACTGGATAGACCCAACCCTGGTGCAAATTCTGGCACCCAGTCCTGCCCTATGGTGATAATGATGGATAATACATAGACACCCTGATTCAGTATTTTGTGACTCAGAAATGTTATTCTTTTTCTTGATCTTCCTGACCTGGATGCCTCAATGACTGAGTCTCTGTTCTGTTATTCTCATAGTGTTTCTCATCACTATTTAAATGACAAGACCCTGAAATTTAAATATCTTAAAGACCTTCAACCTTTGGAATGAGATAGCACATGATAAATAGGTATCTGGACCCTGAAGCCTCTGGGCTTTTAGGTTTCCCTATCAGGTCTCCTCTATTCACCAAAAGGAAATATCTCGGCTTAGGATCTGTACAGAGAGAGCATGGTCAGAGATTTGCCAGTTTCCTTGATCCATAGTGCCTAGCTAGGCAGAGCAGGACTAAGCTGGTGGGCTTGAGTTACTCTGGCTCAAAAGCAGCAAAAATCACCTTGTGCTATAGCTGTTAGAGCAACTATTGCCCCAGATTTGTAGCTATTGTGACAGAAGTTCCCAGAAAATCTACATTCACCACATAATCATACATAGGATTTAGAGTTGGTAAGGATTTTGAGGATCATCTAAAGGGAACAGAAGGGGAGGGAAGAGAATAAGCATTTATATAGAGCCTACTATGTGACAGGCACAGAGTTGTATTTTTATTTTATCTCATTGGATCCTCAGGATATCTCTGTGTGGTAGGTGCTATTATTATTCCCAATTTACAATCAAAGAAACTGTGACCAACAGGCGTTAAGTGAGTTGCCCAGATGCTAGATTTGGACTCATGACTTCCTAATTCTGGGCACTGTTCCACTATTTGCCCCCAGAAAAAAAAAATCTGCTCATTTGAGATGACAATAATAATAATAACTAACATTTATAGGGTGCTTACTATGTGCCTGGCACTGTGACAAGCACTTTATAATTATTGTATCATTGAAACAACCCTGGGAGATAGGTGTTAATATTATCCCCATTTACAGATGAGAAAACTGAGGCAAAGAAAGTTAAGTGGCTTGCCCAGGAACTAGCCACATAGCTTGTTAAGTGTCAGAGGCTGAATATGAACTCAGATCATTCTGATTCCAGGCTCAGTAATCTATACAATATATGCATACACACACACACACACACACACATATATATATATATATATATGTATATATGTATGTATGTATATATATATATATATATATACACATTTGATTCATTCATTTTAGTCATTTAAACTAACCAGCCTTTTCCTTCACCCCCATAAAACAGATGGGAAAACTGAGAAATTAAGGGACTTGTTCAGGATCAAACTGTTTATTAAGTGACAGAAAATCGGGATTTCAACCCAGGTCCTTGACCTGAAATCCAGTGCTCTTCCAACTTTGTATACAAGAATCATATGCATGTCTTGACCCTCACTCAGCTATGTAGATTTCCCTGTTTTCATTAATCTTTTCTCATACCTACGAAAATATCTGCCCCTCAAGAACTGTGAGCAATTTTTTTTTCATCTTTCCCTTTGTGGCACCTGGTACAGTGCCTTGCACCCTGGTGTATGCTGAATAAATATTTATTGGAATGAATATCTGGCGACTCAAACTGATGACCTTGGGAGGATGTAACCTTTAGCCAGCATCATTGACCATTTGGTTTAAGGGCCGTATCTGTGAACTAGCCTGCTGGTTTAAACTCAATTGTTTATTTGTTTCTCCCTTTACTGGGATCAACATATAAACCATGAATTCTGCTTTCTCTTTGCTTTGGAGGTCTTTTGACAGCCTTGCACTTCCTCTGAACTTGTTTTTGGATCTTACTTTCACTTTCTAGGCATTATGTCCTTATATGCTTGTCCCTTCATCTATGGTTTCTTAGTTTTTATCATCCTTGAATTTGGACTCTACCTCAATCTGTGGGCCTGCCAGATCTTCTCCAGCCTCCCCCACAAAAATGCCACTAAAACTCCAGTTCAGGCAAATTCTGATGGCAGAAGATGAAGAGGAATTGTTTTAAAAGCAAGAAAAATTTACTGGAGAAGAGCTGTGAATAGAAATTATAGAACTTGGAGCAAAAGCTATTGAACTACCTGGGGTAAGGTACTTGGGAAGGAGGTGTAGTAGAAGAAATGACCACTTCCGACTATAGGTGGAATGGGTTAGAGATCTGAAATCATCAGAGCTGAGGATAATAATACGTATGTCACAGGGTTGTTAGAAGGATTAAATAAGAAAGCATTTGTAAAGTTCCCTGCAAACTTTAAAGTGTTATATACATTGTTATTATTATTTTTTCCCTTTTTTGGAAGCAATCGGGATAAGTGACTTACCCAGGATCACACAGCTAGTGTCTGAGGTCAGATTTGAACTCAGGCCCTCCTGATTCTAGAGTTAGTGCTCTATCCACTTAGCTACCCTTATAAATTATTATTATTTTTATTACTATCACAGTTTTGTTTTTATAGTGCTTATTATGGTTAGGCACTGTGCTAAGCACTAGGGTCAGTTTAAAAAGAAAGGTAAAAAAACGTGATTCCTGTCCTCAAAAAGTTTACTCTCTAATGTGGAAACAACACACTAAAACTACGTACTTAGATGAGATATATACACACACACACACACACACACACACACGGCTATCTCTATCTATCTATAGTGTAAATAATGGTAAATGGAAGGTAATCTTAGAGGGATGGCACTAGCAGCAGGGGAGGTGAAGGGAGCAATTGTAGTGCTGAAAGGAATGTTCAATATGATGCGTGACCAATATTCCTGTCTTCGTTAGATTTGTCGGTGACTTGTGCCTAACTCTTTGTGAGGCAGTAAGGAATTTTCTTGGCAAAGATACTGGAGTGCTTTGCCATTCCTTTCTCCAGTGGAGAAGTTAAGGGGTCACAGAACTAGTGAAAATTTGAGGCCACATTTGACCTCAGGGCTTCCCAACTCCAGGCCCAGCATTCTATCCACTGAGTCATATAACTACCTCCCTATTTAGATGACCTTAAACTTTATACCTCTGTGTCAGACACCATCTAAGCCTGAACTTCATTTAGATCAATTCTTTTGAAAACCCTGTGGGGATGTCAATTACTTTTATATACAGCATTGCATGAAGGGTGGTCAATGCTGGGGGTGGGGAGTAGGTGTGGAAAGAGTTCTGGTCTGTTCTTTCAAAATTCTGGGTCTAGGAACAAATTTAAGCATCGTAGTTTTTCAGAATAATGAATGTCATTTACACACCCAGAAAAGGGAAAAAATAAAACAAAACCAAATGTTCAGGCAATCCCGCTAGAAAAACTGTGCACAAGGTTTTCTTTTCTTTCTAAAGATGCTGCCAGATCATTTCAGGCCACTCAGAGAGACCTTTCCCAGAAGTGACCAAAGCAGGGGAGAATACACTAGCAATATTAAAAAAGCAAAAGAAAAGAAAAAGAAACCAAAGGGCCAATCTTTTTTTTTTCTTTGACCCCAGATGTGAATTCTGTTCTTGTTCACTGACTTCTTAAACAGGGCACAATTGACTTTGCCATGAAAACATTCTCATTCTGAAAATAGAATGCAACTTTTTCACATTTTCAAGGTAAGAAAAAGTCTAAAGTTTCCCTGAGAGATCTAGAGTGAGATTTCTCATTCTGGCAAGTTTGATTCTTCTAGTAAACCTTACGCTCTTGTGAAAATCCCTCAGAATCCCTTGATTGGTGAGCTCAAATATTTGAATAGCTCATTGTTACATATCACTGTAGGCAAAGTGTTTAAGCTCCTTGGTGGTGTTCAGTCATGTCTCACTCTGCGAATATATTTGGGATTTTCTTGGCAAAGGTACTGGAGTGGTTTGCCATTTCCTTCTCCAGCTCATTTTACAGATGAGAAAACTGAGGCAAACAGAGTTAAGTGACTTGCCCAGGGTCACACAACGGTCTGAGGCCAGGTTTGAACTTAGGTCTTCCTCACTCCAGGCCCAGTGCTCAAACTACTGTGCCACCTATCTGCCCATGATGTCATTTTGATTCTCACAATATGAGATAGGTAGGCACTTTTATTTTTATAAGATAAGTAAGTACTTTGAATATGTTCTTCATTCTATGAATGCAAAAACTGAGACTCACAGACTAAGTGAGTTGCTGGGCATCACTCAGTAAGCATCTGCTTGGTAACCGTACAAGGTTACAAAGGTTTCACTCTGGTCTTCAAAGTCTTTCCATTGTTTAGAGGTAAAATCGAGTAAGCACTATTACACTTTAATATTTGAGAATATAGAGATGAGGAGAGTGGCTCTCTCTGTATCAAAGGCAAATTCATTTCAGCAACCATATATGAGGTTTATTAAATATGAGGATCTGTGCAAGGCAACTGAGGACATAAAGACAAAAACGAACGAGTTCTTGCCCACAAGCAGCTTCTGTTCCACCAGGATCTCCTCCAAGAGACCTTTTGAGAATCCTCTCAGCTGTTAATGCCCCCCTTTCTTCATCAGGGATCATTTTCTATTTATTCTATACTGAACTAATAGTGAACATGTTGTTTCTCCCTAGTAGAATGAAAGTTTCTTGAGGGCAGAGGGTATTTTGTATTCGTAATTATATCTTCAGCATCTATTGGAAAACCTGCACATAGTAGTTGCAAAATGCATACAAGTTGAATTGATAATGTAATATAGATAATAATATAAAGGGATTGGACTCTACTGAAACACTGACTGTTATTAGTTCTAATATTATTCAGAATATTTAACTCTTTGTTCAATATAAAATTGCCTGCTCAGAGTAGAGGACTCTGGTAAGAAGGGGGTGGGAAGTGGGTATGGGGGAGGAACATAAATTTTAGATAAAATACTCTTGCTATCTTTCTTCCTTACTGTCCAGTAGAAAGACATGGTACAGACACAATGATAATACACAACATTATGAAAGAAGCATATTTAATAGCAAATTAAGGTTATCAATCAAAGGATTAAGAATGATTTCAGAGACTGGCATTTGAGTTGGCTCTAAGGATTGGGTAGGAATTTAACAGAAAAGGTCAAGGGGAAGGCCTTTGGAGAATAAGAGGGCAAAGGGTATATTTCAGGATCATAAAATAATATTGATGGTTGGAGCATAGAGAGGAGAAATATGAGACAGGGTTGGAAATGTAAGGTAGTATTATATTGTGGAGTGCCTTAAATGCCAAGGCTGATTATTTTGGTTGAATGCAAGCATTCTCAAATTTTCTCTCCTTGCTTCCACTTGTCTCTCTCTTGAATTACTAAATGACAGGGAACCGCTAAAGCTGTTTGAATAGACATGATCATCTTTGCCATTAACCTTGCCTCTTCTATGACCACCAGATGGCTCTGCTTTGTTCTATACATCATGGTACTGTAGCAGAGGAGCATTAACTTAAATATTATTTTACCTGACTCTGGGAAAAGAAAAAAAGAAGAACAGCTAGGTGGTGCAATGGATAGAGTGCTGGGCTTGAAGTCAGGAAGGTTCATCTTCTTGAGTTCAAACCTGGTCTCAGACACTTACTAGCTATGTGACCCTGAGCATGTTACTTAACTTTGTTTGCCTTAATTTCTTCATCTGTAAAAGGAGCTAGAGAAGGAAATGGAAAACTATTTCAGTGTCTGCCAAGAAAATCCCAAATGGGGTCATGAAGAGTTGGACACAACTGAACAATAACACTCTGAAAAATGCTTCTAGGACAAGTGAAACACTTGTGGGCTATGACATTAATATGACATTGTAACTCAAACATGAAATTTAAACAAGATTACATTGAAAATAATGTAAGATTGGGGGAGCAGAACCAAAATGGCGGCATAGGAGCAGCAAAGTATCGCAGCTCCCACATAGCCACTTCAAAATACCCATAAAACATGACTCTATACAAATTCTAGAACTCTAAAACGCACACAAATACACTTTCGGCTAAAGTCAGTTTGGCTAGAAGGCACCATCTCAGGGCTGGAAGCTGAAATCAGCCCAGCTTGAAATGATGCCTTGGCCCTGGGGGCAGCCGGATGAGCTGAGCTGCAGCTGGAGCAACAGAAGAGCGGATCTGCAGCAGCTGTGGAAGTTTCCAAAATTATCAAGCCATAAAGAAAAAAAGGATTAAGTGAAAGGTTAGTGGAACTCAAAATCAGGGGAGAAAAGCAGGTCCAGCCAAACCGCCTCCAGGTCAAGTAAGCGGCAGAAGTGAAGGTCCTGCACTCACCTCCACATTGCCACTTTGGAGCTCCCAGCCTGCAGACTGCAGGAGGGCCAAGCGATCATTCACAGGCCAAGTGTTCTCGCGTTGAGCGGCCTGGATCCAGATTGCAGTCTTGGGTGGTGGTCCTGAGATCTCTTTTCAGTGAGCCAGAGCTAGGGAGGGCCCCACCAGCCTCCTAAAAGCTCCGGCAGCTGGGAAAATCGCAGCAATTTGGGACACAGCTTTCCCCTCTGGAAGCAGAGTTCCACAGAACTAAAAAATCTCTGATTGGTTAGCCATAAATAAGCATAGGAAGCAAAGTAAGAACAGCAACCAACCCCTAGATTCATTCTTTGGGGAAAAGAAGGATCAAAGCAGGGAACGGGAGGAAGACAGAACTCCCACATCAAAGGCTTCCAAGAAACATGAAGATTGCCTAAAAGCTAGAGATCAGTTGAGAAAGGATTTTGAACACCAAATGAGAGAAGTGGAATAAAAATTGGGAAGAAAAATAAGAATGATGAAAGAAAATCATGAAAAGAGAGTCAACAACCTGACTGAAGAAATTAACACCTTAAAAAATAGATTAACTCAAATAACAAAAGAGGCCCAAAAAGCCAATGAGGAGAAGAATGCCTTAAAATGTCGACTCTGCCAGACGGAAAAAGAATCTCAAAAGCATTCTGAAGAGAATAATTCCTTCAAAATTAGAGTGGAGCAAATGGAAGCAAATGACTTTATGAGAAATCAAGATACTATCAAACAGATCCAAACA
>CM053587.1:251679622-251719040 GCA_028646515.1 Pseudochirops corinnae
AGAACAGGAAGGCAAAAGGGAAAGAGTCAACCTTATTCTCACTAAACTTGGCTTAGGGACGGAATGACATAAACTCTAAACCGGGTATCTTTGCCACACAGGAGAGTAGGGGGAATGGGGATGAGAGGTGGGATGAAGGAGGGTAGGGTAGGGTGGGGAGGAGGGTTGATGAAAGTGCACACTTCTGTAGAAGGACAGGAACAGGGACAATGTAGAGAGTGGAACAGGGAGGGGGCCAGAGAGGAAGAAGGGACATGTAATCAGACTCTCACAATATGCCCACTGTGGAGAGTTCTGCATAATTACACATGTTCAGCCTGTAGTTGATTGCTGGTCCTTCCAGTGGGGGTGGATGACAAGGGAGGAAGAGAAAGAATCTAGAATTTAAAGTTCTATAATCAAATGTTAAAAATATATATGTATATATATATATATATATATATATACATATATATATATATACAACAATAATTATTATTATTATTATTAACTACATCCAACTGGAACTTAAGATACACAAGCACTGTGGTAGGGAATCCATCCTGCCCTACAGGAAAGTCAGAGGGGCGATGGGGGAGGACATAGGAGAGAATAGATTGTGGGGAGGGGTTATACAATGGGATGGCTGTTTTGGGGTGGTGGGTAGGGGAAAAAGAGGGAGAAAATTTGTAACTCAAAATCTTGTGGAAATGAATGATGTAAACTAAAATAAATAAAGGTTTAAAAAAATAAGAAAATAATGTAAGATTATCTGAATGAAGGATGAAAGAGGGGTAGGAAGAAAAATAGAGATTGGAAGACCCTTTTACAGCAGTGCAGATGAATGGAAATGATGGACTAGCTATACCATGGTGATATCTGTGAGAATGGAGAGACAGGGTGTCTACAAAGGATTTTGTGGAGCTATAAGCTACAAGACTTCAAAACTCATTGTTGTAATAATAACAGCTAGCAGTTAGTGGCAAAGTGGAATCCTGGAGTCAGGGAGATTGGAATTCAAATCCAGCTGCAGTTAGATTTCCTAACTGTGTGATCTAGGACAAGCCACCAAGACTCTGTTTGCCACAGTTTTTCATCTATAAAATGGAGAAAATGATAGTACATACTACCAAGGGTTATTGTGAGGATCAAATGAGATGATTATTGTAAAGCACTTAACACCGTGCCTGACACATAGTAGGTTCTATATGTTAGCATATATCTGTATCTACCTATATCTATATATGTGTATATACATTTATGTAAATGTTAACATATATATACATATATGTGTATATATTATATATTACACACATATTATTTTATTATTATATTATATTTTTGATTACTCATATTATATATATATATATATTTATATATTTATATATATATATATATACATATTTTTCTTTTTGGAGGGAGAAGGTATGGCAGTTTGGGTTAAGTGATTTGCCCAAGGTCACATGGCTAGTTTTTTATTTGTGTTAAGTGCCTGAGGCCAGATTTGAACCCAGGTCCTCCTGACTCCAGGGCCAGGGTTCTATTAACTGTGCCACTTAGCCGCCCTCACTGAGCCACCTAGCCACCCCTATAGATAAATATATTAAGTGATATCATACATATATATATATATATATATATATGAAGTAGTATATTCAACAGTGTGGAATGCTACCAAGGGTTGAGAGATGTGAAGAGAAAAAACAACCCATTGGATAGAGTGATTATTAAGGAAACAATGATTTGAAAGAGCAAGCTGAGTAGGGTAGTGTTTAGAGGACAGATTTCAAAGGAACTAAGAAGGAAGCAGTGAAGGAGAAAGTGGAACTATCTAGAGTTGACAATTTTTTATAAAGAAGTTGAGGAAAGGGTAGGAGAGAAAGATGAAACAGGTGCTAAAAATATGAAAGGAAAACTGAAGTTGCATGAGAGCAGGCAAGACTGTCTGCTGGAACACTCTCCTGAAGGGAAGATGATGCACCTCAATTCAACCTGCCTATATTAAAGGCTCTCTAAACTCTGACTTTCCATTTTCATTTTACTCACAAAATTTCAACATGTCATTTCTATGGGGTTTAAATCTACTCAAGGAGCTGTGCCAAGAACTAGAAATAAGAAGGCAAAAGATAATAGAGGCTCTGCTGGAGGGTCTCACATCCTAAAACAGAGGTCTCTCCCTCTCACTCCTTTGTGCAATAAACTTTAGTGGCTCTCTATTATCAATCTCCGCTGGTTCTCTCCCTACCTAGGTATCTCCATCTAGGTCATGCCATGTCTCCTGGGACTCTGTCCTGGGCCCTCTCATCTTTTATATTTTTTTCACTTGTGATCTTATCAATTTCAATAGATTCAGTCATCATCTTTATGTTAATGATTCTTAAATCTACTTATCCAGCCTTAACCTCTCTGCTCATTTCTTGTATCTCATGTATCTTTGTTATACATTTCAAACCAGATGTCCATTAGACATCCTAAACTCAAATGTCCAAAACTAAACTCATTTTCTTCTTCCCTTCTAACTCCCCTATTACTTTCAAGGGAATTACCATCTTCCCTGTCCCTCAGGCTCGTAACCTATGTGTCACTCTCAACTCTTTACTCTCTCACCCTCTATAAATTATCTGATGAATTTATCTTTATAACATTTTTTTCATATATTCCCCTCCCTCATACTCTGATACTACACCTTGGTGCAGGCCCTTATCTCAGGCCTGAGCACATCAGCCTCCCTCCCTCTCACTTAATGAATTTCATTAGTCCTCTATTACCCCCAGAATCAAATATAAAACTCTTTTCAAAGCCCTTTATAACCTGCCCCATACCTTTAACTTTCCAATCTTCTCATCCCTTACATCAGTGGTTCTCAACCTGTTTGTCGTGACCCCTTTGGGGGGTCTAATTACCCTTTCACAGGAGTCACAGGGGTCACCTAAGACCATTGGAAAATACATATTTCTGATGGTCTTAGGAGCTTAGACACCACTCCTCTGTCTCCAGGCGGGTCTGCCCACATGCAGACACACCCACATATGAGTATTGAAGGGTCTCAGCATTAGGAAGGTTGAGAACCACTGCCTTACATCATCCCCACCCATACCCAAACATACCCCAAATATTCTTCAATCTACCATCTCTAGTCTTCTTGCTATATTTCACATAAGAGACTCCATTTCATGACTCTGGATGTTTTCACTGGCTGTCTCCCATGTCTCCCATGATCTCTCTTCTCATCAGTGCCTCTTAGTTCTCCTGGCTTCCTTCAAGGTTGCTGTCAAAATCATATCTTCTATAGGAAGCCATTCCCAGTCCTTCTTAATTCTAAGACCTTCTTCCAGTTGCTTATTTCCAATTTGTTCTGCATATAGTTTGTACAGTTATTTGCATCTTGTCTCCCTATTAGACTTCAAGCAACTTGAGAACACAGATTGACTTTTGCCTTTCTATGTATCCCTAATGTTCAACACAGTGCCTGAAAAATAGTGGGCACTTGATATATGTTTACTGACTTACTGGCTGAAGTGTGGCTTCTAAGAAGCCTCCTCCTCAGGTAGGACCTTTTCTTCAAGTTTTCATCTGTTTCCTTGCCAAACACAAATAAACAAGGTATCAGATTGTAGGAGACTAGACTTTCAGGGGTCCCCTGGCCCCATTAAGGAAATGCTCCCCTCTTCTATGAGGTCACTAGGCAGATATGCAGGAGGAGTATAATCCTGCTTATTGATGCCTCCATTGGTCCTATGAATAACTAAGGAAAATTCAGGGTAGTTAATTAGCAAGTCTTGTTTGTGACTCCCTGTTTGTGCCTGTGGACATGGTCCTAGGATGAAGTCTTAATGGATAACTAGCCTTAGGCTGGGGTAGGGAGTGTCGAGACCAAAGGAGGGTCCTTGCATTCTGGTTAAGAATTTCTGCTATAGGAATATAAGCCTTGTAAGTTCCTTGTATCTTTGGCTCTGTATGAAATGGTTCTGTAATAAACAGACTATTGAATACATCGCCATCTCTCTTTAATCAGCTGGTTGTTAGGCCATGCAACTGTGCTGGTCACAGTATCAGACCACTGTGGTGGGCACAGCCATCTTCAGAGAAGTTGTAGAATAGATGTGCTTGTGACCTGTTCTCATCTTCCAAAAAACAGAATGACAATATAAATATTTGGAACTGCAGACTTTGCTTAATTTGGAATTTGCAGCCGCTGCTGGAGCTATGTGACTTGATGGTCTGCAGCTTAGTACCCCTTTGACATCAATAGAGAGAAAAGACAGGACATACAAAGAGATCCTACATTAAAGTAGGCAACACTTGTGTAGATGAGCTATGCTTTATTTATCATATACTATTATCTGTTAATTATATACTAACATCAAGAGATTTTATTATATTATCATATGATTTTATTAATCAAAGATAAAGTTAAGATGAGCTAAATGTGTAGAGCCCTGATACTTTTTCCTTTACTGTTCAG
This sequence comes from Pseudochirops corinnae, assembly GCA_028646515.1. NCBI lineage: Eukaryota > Metazoa > Chordata > Mammalia > Diprotodontia > Pseudocheiridae > Pseudochirops > Pseudochirops corinnae. The sequence goes on from CM053587.1 coordinate 251,684,067, forward strand.
CAACAGAGGGATTTAATAAACACCAAGGTTTCACAATGTGCCCATTTCAGTGCATTCCATAATTTAAGAGTAATCCAAAGAATATTCAGGTATTCTCAATATTCCATAATATGATGAATTCTTAATATCCTCTAATGAGACATAGTTATGAAGTGAATAAAGCAATTATGCCAAGGTTGGGAGTTCCCCTGAATGAGACACAGAGTCTATGTGGGTCAGATATCTGTGGGTATAGTAACTACTCAAAGGTCTCTGTGTTGGAGACTTGGAGAAGTCCTGCTTTCCTATGCTGCATTCTTAAGCCTCCTGACCACTTATTCATCTCAGGTATAGGATCAAAAACTAAAATAGCTGGAGACATGAAAACAAAGCATATTTTTTTCTTTTTAAAATAAAATTAATATTTAAATATAAATAAATTTAAAATAAAATTTTAAAATAAAAATAAATATATTTTATATATAAATTTTTAAAAATAAATTTATTTGTTTATTTTTAGTTTCCAACATTCATTTCCACAAGATTTTGAGTTACAATTTTTTCTCCCCATCTTTCCCCTATCCCCACCCCAAAACAGTAAGCCTATTGAATACCCCTTTTCCCAATCTGTAAATAAAGCATATTTTGCAAGTAACAAATAGAAATGCTACATAGAAATGGAGAAAAAAAAATACATTATATTGGTTATTTGTGATTAGATGAGAGCTGATAGTGTGTTCAGTGGTGTACAGGACATAAGTATTTTCTCCCTAAAGGTTATCTAGATAAGCAAAGAAGACAAACCACCTTGATATGAAACACATCAATTGAAGAGTTGCCATGAGCTGTTCAGCCCAGTGTTGTATGTTTCTGTTTTTTTGTTTTTTTCTTGACATGTGGCAAGGACTTTGTGTTCTCAGATGTACCAGAGATTTTGATATTTAGCCAGTCATATATCAAAGTCTTCATCGTAGCATCTCAGGCCTGGAGGCACCTAAAAAGATGTGTGCGCGTACTTCCAGCTGAACTCCCTGTACATCTGCTTGGGCAGATAGGTATCTACCACATCCCTAGAATAGGCCCTAGGAAAGACTGTTAACCCATTCTAGTACCAACAGTTCTTCCCTAGAAAACTCTTCTTGTACCCCCAGTTAAGTGTCCTTTCTCTTTATTCTTATCCCAGTGGTAGACATAGATGAACGTAAGACTTTTAAAAAGTTTAAGAGACATACTTTCTAAGTAATTAATACTTTTATTAATAATGCTAGCATTTTCTTAATAAAAGATGTCAATGGCACTCTTGAATGCCAAAGACTTTCATGATGGTGGGCTTGCAGCTTATATGCCCTGGGAAAAGAGGGTGTTCCAGAGGGTGGCTCTCAACTTTGGTTAACAATTAATGAGAGAATGAACATTACAGTGAGCAGCGGGCTCACTCCAATAAGGTGCTGAGATAGTAATGTCATGTCACTCTTGGACAAAGAGGCTATCTCTAGACCCAAAGAGACTATCTCAAGACTTTTACTAGAATGACCAGTAATACAAAGCAATAGGCTTTCATTACAGTTCATTTAAATCACAGGGAAGGTTTGTAGCTTGATTTGTGACACATAATAATAGAAACCAGGGAAGCAAGAAAAATCAGGGCAAGAAAGCATCTCGATCACAGTTCCCTATGAGACAGGATGTAGCCAGAATCTGGAAGGGTTCAGGATATGCTGGACCTGGATTTCAGTTACTAGGGAAACACAGACACAACCAAAATCCATGATGTCCCAGCTTTGGGGAATCTAATCAAAGAATTTATCCCCACCCAAACCTGAACAAAATGGGCTTCCCCACCTTAGATTAAATTCCTCTTAAGGTTGGATGGGGTCTGACCAATATATTGAGAGTTAATTTCATGTGCTTCAAGAGACTGAACTTTGAAATGAGGACTATAGAAAAAGGGGGGAACTCTAGATCTCCCCAAATCATTGGTTATTATTTATAATTTCTCTCAGGTGCCATGTTCCATGGGGTAACCTCTGAAGACAGCTATTCAATCCTTCTAGAAGTCCCTCAACTTTTAGAGGAAATTTTCTTTTAACTCTTTTTGGGGTAAATCTTATAGTATTTTCCAGCTTCAGTTATGATGTTCATCTTATCTGGGCTGGTTACTTGGTTTGTCTTCCTTAGCTGGTTACAAAGAAGGAAACAAATGGGAGAAACTGAGTCAATAATTTTTTTTTCCATTTTCTTTTTCTTCTAAGTGAGGAGGAGTGATAATAGAATGGCACAATCTGGCCTGGAGTCAGAGGGCATATGATTAATTAGCATGCAATTTACTTCTGCTTTTATAACAGCTAATCCCTGCTTCCCCTGCTTCAGGCTATTGAAACTTATCACTTGGTGAGAGTGTGAGGCTATGAGCACTTTACAAAGGGAATACTCTCTCAAGAAGTAATTTGCTTGGTATCTTCCTGCCAGCCTTCCAAAGGCAAGATAAAAGTTCTCACACTGAATAACTTTGCCATTCTGCTCACTGTGGAAAAACAAACAAACAAACATTCTAGTATGAACCAAAAGAAGGACCCATTTATATCATTTGAAACTGAAATTCCTCACAAATTATTAGCTTCAAGCCTAGACTTTGAATGGTCTATTTCTGGGAATTTGCAGTATTGCTGGTGTTTGCCAAAACCACATGTCACCAGCTCCACTGGAGGTATTCTGAGGGTAGGTCCTTCACAATGCTATCTGACAGTAAGCATGGTGCTATTCTAGTCTGTGGTACAGATTAGTTCACGAAATCACTAGAATGGCCAGTAACACAAAGCAATAGGCCTTCATTACAGGTCACTTAAATCACAGGGAGGGTTTGTAGCTTGACTTGTGACACATAATAACATAAACCAAGAAAGCAAGAGAAATCAGGGTAAGGATGCATCCCAGTCACAGTTCCCTATGAGACAGGATGTAGCCAGAATCTGGAAGGGTCAGGGTATGCAGGGTCTGGATCTCAGTAACTAGGGAAACACAGACATAAACCAAAATCCATGAAGGGGCAGGCAGGATGTACAGGATCTTGACCTTAAGTAGTGATCTCTAGGCTATAGCAGGAAGAGGAAGGGGGAGGACGATCCAGCAAGACTTACCCTCCAGGTTCTTATTCTTCCTTTTATGTTGTGTGCAAGTTTTCCTTGGGTCAGTTCCATGACAGCAAGATTGTAGAAGAGGGCCAGTGTTTGAATGGTTTCCCACTTTTGATATATAGTGGAAAGGTCACTAGACCTGGAATCAGGAAAATCTGGCTTTAAGTTCAGCTTCAGACACTAAATAGATGTGTGACCTTGGCAAGTAACTTACTTTCTCTCTGCCTCAACTTCTCCATCTGTAAAATGGAGGAAATAGATTTAATGGCCTCTGAGATTCCTTCCAAATCTAAATCTATAATCCTATATATCAGGCAAGGAGATAGTAATTAGCAAGGCTGCATGAAATAATGGGAGTTTCCAGGACATAATGTTTTCAGAATATTCCAGAAAAGAGATATAGTACCCAACAAGAGATGGAAACATGTGTACAGCAGAGATAGCCTATTACAAGAAAGCCTAACAGCTTTCCTCCTCTATCCCCCACCCTCACCAAGAAAGAAAAAAAGTTTTTTTTTTTCTTTTTCTGGTCTACCACAAGTTGTCAGTTTAAAAAAAGTTTTTCTTATATTTCTGATATGGTGACAAAGGGAAGCTGGGTTGGACCTAGTCCAGTAACAATGTGTGACATGATGCAATTCGATCTTCTGGAAATGCAAGCAACACAAGTCATTTCAACAGGAATGTTAGCAAGTGGTTTCATTTCTTTTTCCAAATTTGAATACTTTTGCTGTTCACTGCCCTGTAGGTACCACACTCTCCCAAGCCTAGGGACTAGAAGTAGGTTTGTGTATACTCTCCAAGTGTCATAAATCTAAAGAATATTGAAGTGTGGTTATGATAACCCCTTCCCAGTTGTACAAAACACATTTCTGATGGCCACTGGCCAAATTATGTGTGTGTGTTTCTTTCAAAGAGACAACACAAAAACTCTAGCAGGGTTGATAACATTTTAAATATTTTGTGCCAGTATTTTTTTGTTATGGTTATTTTCCCTTTGGGGTATTTTAATACTTATAAGAATGTAAGTGAGTTACCAAAAAAAGGGGGAAAAAAGCTGAGCATCAAAAGGGAAGAATTAATACCATTAGTTTGTAGACACTTCTTTGGGGATTAAAGAAAAAAAACATCACAAAGAATGTACCAGTCAGAGTAATCCATTTAGGATGACTTTTGAATGATGAACTCAAGAACAGAAAATCTCACTGTATTTATTTAGTGATTTAGATTTTGCTAGAATTTATTTCCTGTTATACTTGCTACTTGTAATCTGATCAGATTTACAGGGGTGAGGAACCTGCAGCCTCGAGGCCACATGTGACCCTCTAAGTCTTCATGTGTGGCCTTTTGACTGAATCCAAACTTCACTGAACAAATCCCCTTAATAAAACTTGAACTCAGTCCTTGAAGACCTAGAGGACCACATCTGGCCTTGCAACTGCAAATTTCCCACCCCTGAATCAGAACCTGGTAAGAAACTTTTCTAATTAAGCACTGGAGAAGAAATTGTGAGATAAATTTTCATGTCAAGTTGCATATTTGCTATAATTCATGCAGTTTTTCACTTTGTTTTATCAATCTGACCAATGCAAGAGTTAATACTTTCTCTCCTTTATACATACAGAACTGATTAATATAGGCCCTAAGTCATAGGCTCATAATTCTAGAGCTAGCAGGGACCCCAGAATTCATCTAATTCAAATTTCTCATTTTTTAGAGGCAGAAACTAAAGGAGTCTTAACCATGAAAAGCATCTAATTAAAGTGGGGTTGTATTTTTAAATTCAAAGATATAAGTGGATTTGAGACAGACATATCAAACAGGCTCCCAGCAAAACTCCCCAGGGGGGCAAGATTAAAATGAAATTGGGAAAAGTTTAACAATACAGTAAAACAAAGACAATGTTACTTTGTAGTTTTCTAATTCTATATACTGTCCACAAGAGTTCGTTTCTATTTGAGTTTGACATCTCTAGTGTAAATATTATTCATGAATATAAAGCTGTGTGAATACTGTAGCATGGCCTTTATCTGAATTAATAAGACAAATGCTCTTTTTGTCATCTTTTCATTATCACAAAGTGCTTCTGGGTATTGGGAATAGTTCATATGGAATTCTGAATCTTTTAATTTGAGAAAGGACAATGGAAACTGTAGTTTCAGCTGTAATTGCAATTGATCTGTAAGGTCTCACAGGACCATAGAATTAGAGCTAGAAGAGACCTTATAAGTCACTGAGTCCAACCCTCGTATTTTCCAGATGAGGAAATTAAGACACAGCAAGGTGAAGTAACTTGCCAAGCCTCAGATGGCTAGCAGAATTTGAGGGCTGAGGTAGGATTTGAACTCAGGTCTTCCTAACTCTAAGTCTAGAGCTTTATCTATTAAACCACCTAGCATTCTCATCAGCATAAGTACTCCATCTATGCCTGCCCAGTCTATGTAACTCTGCTCCGTATGTTCCCATTAATTTGTCAAAGTGGGGCCCACTCAATGCATTAGGGACCTTTCTTGAGTTATGTTGACATCATAACATAAATTTAGCATGCGGGATGCTGTCACTTACCACCTGCTCTCTCCATGGGACCAGCTCATCTTTTTTTTAATCATACATTTTTCTGAAGAGTTCCTTTGCATCATTTTCTTTCTTTTTTTCTGTGCTTTCAAGTTTATTTAAAAATTTGACATTAGACTGTGTTGAATTTCTGGATGGCAGCATCTTCCAACCAAATAACCAAATTCATGCATTAAGCATAATGGTACAGGGGCATATTTATGGAGAGTGGATCAGGACTAGGTGGCCTTCTTCCTTTCACAGGTCTGACATCTTAAGAACTACTGAATGTGGCAAGTTTTCCAGTGCTGCAGAAATTATTTTTGACAAATGAGAGGTAGCTTTAAAAATCTCAGCCTGGGTTTATTTTGGCAAAAATCCCTGATAAAGTAGAATACAAATCTAGGAGTAAATGGGAGTCTATGAGTACAGATCAACTCACAGAATACATTTCAGTCATTCAGTACAAAACTGAATGGTGGGGGGTGGGGTGGGGGCAGGTGATGTCATTAGTTCACTTTCAGATCCTTCCCCACAACATGCTGGTCACTGGGTCACTGGATGCATACTAGCTTTATGTTGATGGTAGGTACTGAGACCCAGACCCGCAGTATTTATCAAAGGCAGCAAGATCCTTGAACAGGGGCTGGATAAACTTCAGTTTTCCTTGTCCTATGACCATTTCTAGAGCCAGGGCTATGGTGTCTTTCCACTTGGACTGGATGCAAAGGCACAGCCATCTGAAGTGCATCTCAGAGTTTTTTTTTAACAGCACTGAAGTTGTACACCTCCTGCATTCACTGTATGTGTGACACAGGGATTGGTGCTGACACTAGCATCAATGCTAGAAACTCAATCAACTGACGAGACGACATATCCTTTAAATCTGCTGAACAAAATGTGCCCAGATCATCTTCTTTGGCTGTGATCCAAGTCAATGGCTCAAGTCAATACAGGCCTCAGTTAGAGTCATATCATACTTTGGTTTTACAGGTGGCATCCCGGGAGAGAAGAATCAAGCATTCTGATCAACTTGGTTAAGAACATCGGTCTTGTCTTTGAAGTAGGAATACAGGAAGGCTTTCCAATTGTGGGTCATTATGCTCTTGTAGGAAAATTCTTTAAAATTTGCTTTTAAGATAGCCAGGAAAACCTGGTAAAAGGTGTTTGAGATAAAAAAGCAAAGTCCTTCTATATAGACCTTGTCAGGATGCACATAGTTCAGGCTCACCACCAGTTTGGTGAAGGCATGGGTGTCTCCAAAAGTCTTGATCAACTTTTGTAGTTCTCCTCATCCTCTCAAAGTGTGGAAAAGCCTGAACTTTTCTCCAAAAACCTGACCACAAATACAACGTTCCAAGTACATGGTATGCTTTTCATTTAACCAAAAGTTATCCCAAGTTTTTTTCATCATCAGGTATCCTGTCCCGTTGTGAGAGATCTCATGGGCAATCACTTTGGAAAGTGACTTGTCACCTGCCAATAAAGTGGGTGTCACAAAAGTAAGGCAAGGATTTTCCATGCTGCTATAAGGGAAGGGAGGTGGTAAGACCAGCAAGTTATACTGTCCCCACATATAAGGTCCTCTCAAATCTTCTGCAATTTTCAACATCCACTCAGTCTCAGAAAATTCCAAAGCAGACTTTTCTACCTTTTCTTTCTCAGACCACACCAGTGTTCTTGGGCCAGTCTTTCTGCTTTCTGAGGCCCCAATGACAACTGTGATCAGATAGCATGGTATTAGAATTTTTTGTATGAATTTATAGATTTTCCTGCTGAAGTCTGCAGGATCAGGAGCTTCTCCATCAGACAGCACTCATAAGAGCCACCAGTGCACTGGAAACTGATAGCTCAGCATTATAGGTCAATTTTCACTGAGGGAGGGGAGAATACCTCTGCAGTGCATGATGACCTGGCACTGGCTGAAAAGATAGGGGTGTTTCTTCCCAGACATCTACTCAGAAGTGAGCCACTGCAGAGCTGAATTTTGGAGGGGGGTACATCTCATAGGAAATCTCCACAAACACTTCTTGCTTTTTTCTCAATGTCACAGGAAGAGTGATTTCCAGTGGTGATTCTCTGAAGCTCTATCTTTGACCCAGAGAGAATTGAACTTCTTGCCCATGATTTTTTTCTATTTTAATATCCTTTGTACCCAAAATCAGGATTCACAAACTGTCCTCCTGGGAGCACACAGTGAGCTGGGCCATGGCCCGCAGCTCCTGACTGGCGAAGTTGTTGGCACAACTCAGGTGCAGGTGCATGATGTGGCAGAAGGTTAGGCCAAGGAGCACCAGTCAGGCACCTCCACCATGGCTCGTCTACTCTGGAGACCCCAAGAGCCACACTGACTCAGGAAGGCTGCCTGTGTGGAGCTTCATCACTTTCTCTTCATCATCCCTCTTTGTAGCATATTACAAACTCCTCCTGCCTATCGTGAATTTCTCCCTTTGAATGCCCTTGGGTCACAGAAACTCAAAGTGGGGTGAGGCCTCAGATATAGTTTGAATATCTACAAGAACAGGTCAGACATTAGATTATAGATAAATTGAGATAAAACGTGGAAGGAAAGATTCTGGTACAAATAAAATGGGGGACTTTGATTTTCATAGTTATCTCCCAACTGAGAATATGATGAGTTAATATGGCCTGTCTTCTTTACCAATGAGCAGAAAAAACAATTCCACTCTCTGGATTATGCTTTCCCAGCACATTTTCTCGGGGACAAGGTAGCATGTGCTGTAGTGGGAAGTCTCCAGTCAGTAAGCCATCTGGTAGTGCCAGGTGCTGCAGCCTCTTCACATAAGTTCTAATTAGATGTGAGTATAGAACTCTCAGAGTAGCTGGTGTCTTGGCATGATTCCTTTCCTCTCTTATCTCAAAATTCTGAGAACTCCCAAAGGGTGAAGTCAACAAGGAAGACAAGGGGAGCTCTGTATTCACTCTCTTTTGTGTATCAGCTAAAAATGTTGTAGGGAAGGAAAAAGAAGGAAACAATAAGTAGGTTACAGTTCACCTATTTTTTTTTTAAATAGGAATTCTGAAATATTTTGTGTCAATGGGCCTTTTTGGCAGTGACGGAGTCTGTGGACTCCTCAAAAACAATAGCAACAACAGTGGCAATAATAGTTAGCATTTATAAAGCACTTTAAGTTTTGCAAAGAACTGTACATATGTTATCTCATTATCTCCAACAATAACAGAGTTGAGTGCTATTATTTTTCCCATTTTACAGATGAGGAAACTGAGGATGAGAGGTGAAGTGATTTGCCCAAAGTCATACAGCTGCTAAGTGTCTGAATGGGATTTAAACTCAGATCTTCCCTATTCCAAGCCCAGCATTATATATGCTATGTCATTTAGCTCTCTATAATGGCAAAAAAAACCTTATTCTCAGAATGTTTTAAATGCATTAACAAAGCATACATTAGCCAAAGAGGTGGAGTGGGGAAGGAAACAAACATTTGTATCTGTTACGTACCAGGCACTGTGCTAAGTGTTTTTACAACTTTTGTCTCATTTGATCCTCACAACAGCCTTGGGAGGTAATGCATTTTACAGTTGAGGAAACTGAGGTAAACTAAGGTTAAATTGTTTGTTCAGGGTCACACAGCTACTAACAGTCAGATTAGAATTGAACTCTTCTTGACTCCAAGCCCAGTGCTCTATCTTCTGCTTCACTAGCTGTCTGGTGATTACAACTGAAATTGATTGAATATAAAGGAATCCACTTAAATTTGAATAGTTCATATAGATATTAAAAGATAGCTAGTTCACAAGCTCTGAGTTAAGAATCTCTATTTAGGGTTTGGGAAACTAGGGCACTGCCAATGATCCCATGAAAACACAGACTTTCCAGGAGGATGCTCTAGTCCCTCTTGATATCACTACACCTGAGCAGAAAATGTCCTCTGAAATTCTTCCATCTCCAAACAAACCTCACTCTAGGTCCAAGAATTTTTGACTGATTGTCCTATTAGTCCTCAACAGAGTAGTTTGGAGGGAACTAGACTAAGACAAATATGAACATAACTGATGGTCTTCATATAATAATGGCTACTATCAATTGTGTAATGCTTTATGGTTCAAAAAGTGGTTTACATATATTATCTCATTTTTCCTTACAACATCCCAGAAAAAAAAGTAGCTACAGTTATTGTCCCAGTTTTATAGATCAGGAAACTGAAGCAGATAATCCTTAAATAATTTGCTCTGGATTACACAGCTAGCATCTGAGAACAAATTTGAACCTGGATCTCTCTGATGCTTGATCTGTTGTTTGTCCTTCTTTTTTTAAAATGACCAATGTCTTCACAGGGTGATGTCTTGACTCATGAGTGAACTGGATTTAAGTGAGGCAGAAGTGCACAAAGTTGTCAGTCTCACTCTCTCTCTTTCAGAATCATTGAAGTCCAGTGGCAAGAGAAAAAGTTAGTGATAGCCTAGTGATGGCCTAGAATGCAATAAATGACCTTGGGATCTTTGATGTCTGACCATTCTCTAGGTACTCCATATCACCTGCTTCAGCATGAGATGCCCATTCTGCCAGAAGAAGTCTTTACGTGCCTGAGGTAGACACTCCCTCCCCTACACTCACTGATGGGTTGGTGGCCTGTTGGTTATCCTCAATCTGGTTTAGCTTGTGTGCCAGAACAGTTTACCGGAGTGTGGCTATTGTGAATGCTGCTTCTTGGAGTCACCAGTGAGAGTTGAATGCCAGGTGAATACTAAAGGTGAATGAGCAGCCTTGAAAAGGGCTGGCAAGCCCTCACACCTAATCCTCTTTAAACACCTATATGCTATACTTGGATGCTTGATCAACTCTACCACCAACTGCCAAAAGTTGTTGAAGAATAATGAAAAACAAAGGATTTCAATAGGGGTAAAGGGGATCCTTGTGGTCATAGTTTGAAACTAGAGCAAAGACAGCTTCATAATGGCAATTTCAAAGGATATCTGAAACATATTCCACTGGTTCCAGATTCTAGACTAAAATGTGCCAACTGCCTTTGGAGGTACCACCCTTTAATAAGGACCATATCTCACTAAATTGAGTAAGTTAGTAAAACTGGCAACTGGACATCCCAAATGATCTAGGGCTCTTATTGTCATTATTCATCCTTCATTCTCAAAGAGGACCAATGATGTCAAGAGGGTGATGTCTTGACTTGTAAGTGAATTGGATTTAAGTGAGGCATGGTTGTGAAAAATCATCAGCCTCACGCTCTCTGGAGTCATCTGAGTTCAGAGCAAGACATAGGTCAGGAGGACTGGAGATGGCCCCGGATGCAGTGGGAGACACTGGCCTTTTTAACTTAAGTTTTTTTGCCAGGACTCAATTTGTCTGAAGCAACATCCATGAATAGTGACTAGGTAAGAATTGAGACAAAAGATGATTCTTTGCACTCATTCCGAACCATCAAAACCCAAGCAATGAGCAAGTGAGGCTTGAGCTGGGACCTATTTTTGAGCAATCATTGAGAGCCAGCATGGTCTGGATTTAAAGGCATAGTCATGTAGTTCCATTTGAATCTCAGTGGGTTTTATCAAAGCCAGGTTTACCAGAGATATATTTCAAGAAATCATAAATGAAAACTACATGAAAAAAAAGAGTTAATTGTGCCAGTTTAAAAACTAACAATGATAGAACAATCAGATAGAGAAGAAAAAAAAAACTAGTCCCCAGATCCCAAAATATCTTGGGAAGTATAAATGACAAAATTTATATTCCTTTGGCAAGAGCACCCACATGCAAGAGTATGACTCCCCATATAGACAGAGGGAGAAGATGAGGAGGGGGGAAGGGAAGAAGGAAGAGGAAGAGCAAGAGAAGGAGAAAGAGGAGGAAGAGATGGAAAGGAAATAGCAGCATTGCCCAACTGGAACTGGCCTTTTGGGGGGGAGGGGTGAGCAGCTGCTACTTCTCACGAATTGTTGTTCATCTTTAGTTCTTGAAGAGGACTAGTGACATCAGGAGGATGCTGTCTTTACTTGGAAGTGAATTGGATGTTTCTGGGAGTTTTTGTTTTGGGATATCTTTCTGGAGGTGACTGGATTCGCTCTAGGACTCTTATTACTCTTTTCTGGAAGATACCTCATTAGTGAGATGACCAGAATGTCCATTTTAGTGGGATTACCCAGCTTTTGGTATTTTCTAGATGATTTCTAAATAATCTATCCAGAGTGGCAATTTATTAGTGAAATTACTGAGAAGAACGCTACATCACCACAGACAGAAGATGCTTCTTATTCCACCCAAATAGAAACACTTGATCAGATAAAATATTTGCTATTTTAAAATATCATGTCTGAAATAATTTCAATGAATTTTCATGCACTTATCACAGTGCCTGACAAATGCTTCATCCCTTCCCTTTGTTTAGTCTTATTGACTTCTTTACTGTTGGTATTATTATTGCCATTTTTAATGGATTTTAAAGACACAATTATACTTCTGTCTTTTTACTAAGTGCCTCAGATACTCACAGTGATTCTAAGAGTTTTAAACACTTAGACTAAGTTCTAAAAGCATCATAAGTCCACTCTACACCCCCTGGTGGCTCCTAATAGCTTAAAAATGGATTTCTGGTTGCTATTTCTAGAGCTCAAGCTATTTATTTCAGAGTCTTGGTTTGTGTGTATGCGTGTGTGTGTGTGTGTGTGTGTGTGTGTGAGTGAGAGAGAGAGAGAGAGAGAGAGAGAGAGAGAGAGAGAGAGAGAGAGTGTTTCTTCTGGAATTCAATTCCACAAACATTTAACATGCAAGATGATGAGGACATAAGGACAGAGCAACAAATAGTCCCTGCTTACATTCTCCTGGGGAATACAGCATGTAAACAGAAAAGCAACTACCAGATAAGTTCAGCAGGGAGAAAGCACTAACAATGGAGTCTGGGGAATGGCAAGACATAGGAAAAGGTTCCTGCAAGAAGTAGCAGCATTTGAAGAGGGAGAGGTTAAAAAAAGGATACATACCGGGATTAGAAAAGGGTTTGTGAAAAGGGAACAGATGCAGAGATGAATGCAGAGTCTGGGGAACAGGAAGTAGGCCACTTTGGCTGCAACAGAGTGTGCAAAAGGAAATATCTGAAATGTCAAATTAGAAAATTATTTTTTATGTACAGGTTAGAATAAGTATCTTCTTCAATCTCTTCCAAATCTTAAATTCTCTGATTCTTTAAGTCTGGAAAGGTAAGCCAAAGCCCAATTGTGAAGGATTTTAGGTGCCACGATGAGGAGTTTGTGTATTGGCTTATAGCCAGGATTCTTAACTTGGAGTCCATTGGTAGATTTCAGGGTTTTTCAGTTTTCAGCAAGATGACTAAGTTGCTTCAGCATCTGGAACCTCTGTATCCTGGAACATCTATGAATTTCTCACCCTGGAACATCCCTTTGCCAATCCAATGTCTTTTTCCCAGGGATGAATCCTCCACACAGCCTCCATTCTAAGGAGGGGCCTGGCTAAGCCGTCCTTCATGCTCCTCTCAGTTTTCCTTCTTACTTTCCTGACTTTGCATCATCGTTCTTTTTAGCTCCTCTTGTGTGTCATCTTTCCTTTTTTAGAATATAAACTCCTTGAGGGCAGGAACTGTCTCTTTTTTTGCTTGTATTTAAATCCTCAGTGCTTATAACAGTGTCTGGTATATAAAAATTATTTAATAAATGCTTGTTGCCTTGACTCCCCTTAAGGGGGCCTGTGAGTGTGGATGAGGGAAAATTACATTTTTGTTTTAATCAAACTGGTTTCCTTCGTAAATCTTTGTAAATATTTTTCTGAGAAGTATTCCTTTGTAAGTATTTTTTCTGAGGAGTCCATAGACTTAATACCCTTCCAAAGGGGTCCATGACATACAAAACGTTAAGAATCTGTGACCCTTAGGTTATAATAGGGAATCATTTTAGATTTTTCAGTGGAGGAAGGACATATCAGATTGTGCTTTAAGAACTCAAGGGGAGCCAACCATATATACCTAATAAAGGCAGGAATGTTGCTAGGCAAGAGAAAGATGATAACCTCTCCCCTAGATTTGGTGTTTGTTCTTGTGCCTTTCTTCCTCTAATTTACTTGTGTGGAAGAGCAAAAGAGTTTTGAAGCTGGAGGAGGGGTGTTGATCTTGAATCCATTAGACTTTCAACCATTTAGGGAAGGTAGCACCTCAGCTAAAGACTCCACATGAATTAAGAAGCTAGATGTACAGCCAAATTCCATCGACTCATGTCCAGTGGAACTGGGCCTCACAGCGGCCAACAGCAACCTTGGGACTGCTTTGATACTATTAGGCAACTACCATGTGAGATCAGGAAGGAGAAATGCCCAGCAGAAACTGCATGCCATGTCTACCTGTCCATCAGAGATTATGTACCCAGCCAAGACTATGACCCAGAAGACATACCCGTCAGAGGGACTGGTGGGGAGTGAGCCCAGTGGGGACAGCATGATGATATCATCAGAATATACCCATGACTCTGCAGCCCTAGAAGTATAAACCATCCCTCCATATCTGAGCCTTGGTTGACTACACTTGTTCTTTGGTTGAGTACCCCTCCCAATGTCTCCCAGCCATTTGGTTCCTATGTGTCTCTACTTTTCCCATTGATGGGACAGTGTATTTGGAAAAGTCTGTCCCAACTTTATGGGTAGAGCACTCTATTGCTTGGTACCCTAGTTTATTAAAAGGAACCCTAGTTTTGGCCAAAGAGTCTGCCTAAAACTAATTGTGTCCTCTGTATGACTAGAGAAAGGAAACCTAGTGATGGACCCTTGAAGAGATACTGAGTCACAGAATACTTAGAATTTCAGATAGACTTGTTTGGGAGAACCCACAGTGAGCATTGAGGTAGCCCCAGGTATTATAGCAAGATCATGTTGGCAAATGTATGGACTAGAGAGGGGAGAGGCTGGGAGTACAGCAAGACAGGAAACCAGAGGCTACTGAAATAGTCAAGGTGGGAGGTCCTGAAGCTTTGACCTGGGTGGTGGTTGTATGAATGGAAAGGAGAACAAGGATGCATGAAGTACGAGTGGAGAATCAAGAAGACTTAGCAACAACCACATCTTCAAATGGTCTGAGTGTTTCCTCTCCACTTTCCTCCTCTGAAACCACAGCAGCTGGGGATGCCTCTTTTTGGAATAACTATTTCCTATTGCACCATATCGGGAATTTCCCACTTGTCATTCATTCAGATAAGACAAATGAATATATTCAGGCCTGTGAGCACACATGCACACACACACACACACACAACATACACACACACACACAAGAAGAGACATAAGTATTGGCTATTTAAATACATGGGAGCATTTAAAGTGAGAACTATCGATCATCCTTTTATCTTATGCCAATTTTTTGTTGGATTTTGTTCGTAGCAAAGCACTTATAGGTGTTAGTTTTGGATGCATAACTTTCACACATAACTTTCAAAGCAAAGATTATTGGAAAGATCTCATAGAAAATCTTTGCTTTGCCATATTATTTTTTTTGTATTTGGGATCTCCCTTTCCCCCTCAAAAAAATAATCATAGGATGATAGATCTAGCACTGAAAGGGATTTTAAAGGGTATTATAGGTTAACCTCAGGAAACTGAAACTCATAAAGGTTTAAAAGGTAACAAGGTAGTGAATGACAGAGGCAAGATTTGAATATAGTACTCTGATTCTAGGAGGCAGCTAGGTGAAGCTGTAGATAGAGTGCTAGGCCTGGAATCAGGAAGACCTGAGTTCAGATCCAGTCTCAGACACTTATTAGCTGTGTGACCCTAGGTAAGTCATTTAACTTCTGTTTGTCCTAATCCACTGGAGAAGGAATTTCACCCCACTCCAGTATCTTTGCCAAGGAAACCCCTTGGACAGTATTGGTGTGCTGTGGCTACAGGGTCACAAAGAGTTGGACACAACTGAATAACCCCCATGATGACTCCAGAGCCCAGTGCTTTTTCCACCATGCTACAATGCCCAGTAAGAAAGGTTCTCTCTTTCAAATAATAGCACATACACTGCTTTAAGCTTGAGGATCTATTTGAAGACATGAAACTATTACTTCATCCAGCCTGAATCCTTTCTGTGCCTCCTTGCACCCCAATATGATGATAGTTCTTGTTTATGTGTGTGAAATCTCAGCAAACGGGAGACAGAACCAAGGGGTTGGCCAAAGATAGTAAAGGGATTCTCATTGCCATAATGATTTTATTTTTTAAACTGTCATGACATAACTTGTTTCCATACTGATTATATCAACAAGGATTTTTTTTGTTAAAGAATGATAAGAAGGGATAAATCCTAGCACCATTTGCACAAAGGATGGAATTTGTTTCGATTGTTACTCTCCACTTCAGCCTTATCTTTACACTTGCACACTTACCTCTGGTGCACTGGACAGAGCACTGGCCTTGGAGTCAGGAAGACCTGAGTTCAAATTTGACCTCAGACACTTACTAGCTGTGTAATCTTGGGAAAGCCACTTACCCCTGTTTGCCTCAGTTTCCTCATCTGTAAAATGAACTGAAAAAGGAAATGGCAAATCACTGTTGTATCTTTGTAGATAAAGCTCCCAAAGCGTCAGACATAACCATTGTCCTTACCTCCCTTCTGCTTCTTTCTTTCTCTCATCTGAAGGACCTAATCACTCTTTTGCTTACATAAAGAGGAATCTAAGTCAGAGTACCCTATTCTTAAGATATGGTTGCAGTTGTGGTGATGCATTGTTTATAAATCCTTTAAAATCCTGGGATCACAGATTATTACAGCTATCAGGGACCTTAGAGTTCATTTAATCCAACCGTTTGATTTTTACAAATGAGGGGACTGTGTCCCAGGGAGATTGTGACTTGCCCAGAGTCACAGAGATAATGAGTGCTAAGCCAGAATTTGAGCCCAGGTCTTCCGATTCTAGAACCTTCACTTTCTATTGCATCATGCCCATTTTTCTTACATGTCTGATTAAAATCCCTTTAGTATCATTTGTATTTTACATTCCACTGATTATTATTTGTTTTGGAAAGTTTATACTTTATCTTCTTGGAGCTTTTTTCCTTTAAAACTTGTTCATTAGAAGGTGCATCTTGGTTCTCTTGCTACTGAGCTACAGCCCTTCTTGTTGTAAGATCTCTGGCAAGGAGGTCACTGCAGCCATAATGAGGATTTATGGAACTTGGATAGTAGAGCTAGGGAGAACCATAGCAACCCCCAATGAAGTCTTTGTGATATACATGATTAGGACATACCATAGGAATTAATAATTCTTAGGACACTCTCCTAAATTGTTACCACATTGTTTTTGCAAGGAAGTTGCTTCATTTATGTATACAGAACAAAGAGAGCTGCCTTCTGAGTAGGCAGTTTCTTAAGAAAGACACCCCCATTTCCCTGCCCCACAAAACCTCCACAAAACCCCACAGGGGGTTTATCCTATTTAACATGCATTTGGGGGTGTGGGGAATTAAGGAACAAGACATAAAATCATTTAACTCATTATACTCTATTTCCCACGGCTCCTTCCCCCTCCATTTTCTTTGGCATCTGAAAGTTTAATCCATTCAAAAGATTAAACTTTTAAAAAACATATCATGGTTTTAAAAATCTTTTCTTAAGTTAACAAACTTTTAAAAAATTTATCAATTTAATAAAAGAATTCCTCAACCAAAGACCAGGTAGTATGAAAGAAATTTTTCTTTCAGGGTTCCCGATATTTAATGGGAACTTACAAGATACTCTAGAATGCTAGGTTTTAATAGGTCGGGGCTGGAACACCCAAAGTATATTAAGGTGGACTGCTGTACGCGTCGATTCCATGCGAGTCCCCGAAAGGCTCAGCGCTGTTTTTCGAGCAGGAGGGGCTGGGCGGGCAGCTATACATGATTGAGGTCATGCGCATCCAGCCAATTTGTAAGACGATCCCTCCCTCACTAAGCTGTCGGCAGTCCTTAGCATAGGGGCACACTCAGGCATTCCTGTCAAGTCATCTTGTGAAAGGCTGCCTGCTTCCAGCTTGGCTGGAAAGCGGAACCTTAATAAAACTCACTGAGGTCGGAGGGAAAAATAGCAGTTCGGCTGCAGATAGGGTAGAGGCAAGGGTCTAGGATGTGTACATGCTGCTGACTACAACAGGCTGCGTGCTGAACTGTTACGCAGAAAGGAAACAATAAATCTCCGCTACTATGCAATAAATATCTCAACTTTAACGAAGGGAGCTATCATTCCAGTGAAATAAATTTTTAAAAGTTTTTTAGTTAAAGCTACCAAATGAATCGTTTTCTAGGATTCTCCTTTCAGGACTGACTTAAAAACCCCACAAAAAGCATTTTTTTTTTACGTGCAATTAAAAAAAAAATACCGGTTAAAGAAAGAAGAAGTAACTGGGGGGGAGGTTAAAAAAAAAAAGTTGTGCAGAGACAGACAAGAAAGGTGCTGATACCATGACAGTTTTCCTCTCCTTTGCTTTCCTGGCTGCTATTCTAACTCACATAGGGTGCAGTAATCAACGAAGAAGCCCGGACAGCAGCGGGCGAAGATACAATCGAATTCAGCACGGACAGTGCGCCTACACCTTCATTCTGCCGGAACAGGACACTAACTGCCGGGAGAGCACCACGGACCAGTACAACACCAATGCTCTGCAGAGAGATGCTCCTCTCATGGAACCGGATTTCTCTTCCCAGAAACTGCAACATCTGGAACATGTGATGGAAAACTATACTCAGTGGCTGCAAAAAGTAAGTGCTTGCTTTCAGTTTCTCATTGTACTCGAGTCCTTTAACCAGGCTTGCCCTGCAGATAAGTTACAGTTTGCTCAGCATGGTAGGGGAGAAGGGGAGGAGGGGGGTGGTTGGCTGGGAAGGGAACATTTGTTTATATGTTGCTTGGGGGAAGAGAGTCGCGCAAGTAACTGCGGGGCAGCTTTCTGTATGGGACTTCCTTAGCAAGGGAATCAAACTGTTCCAGCTTGTCCTGGATTGCGAAGGGTGTATGTGTGTGTGTGTGTGTGTGTGTGTGTGTGTGTGTGTGTGTGTGTGTGTGTGTGTGTGTGTGTGTCACAGATCTTGTTGGTGAGTTTGCAAAAATTTTAACCCAGGTGTACCGCGGTCCCCGCAGAGCTGTCAATGATGCCACAAGCATGGAAATCTGCTTCTCATTTAGGACCTCGGAATAAATGTCACTAAAACATGCCTCCATGTTCTGACTGTCAGCACCTAAATTGAAAAGCAATAACTCCTAAGAAGAAACTTTATTTTTTTTCGGAAGAGGGGGGAAGATCATAACCTTTTCTTTTTTGAGGGGGGAAGGTTGAAGGAGGAAATTCAAATACACTTCCCATCAAATCTCTTTGAGTACCTGCAAAGAAAAGTGTCATAAATTAACTTTTGACTTCCACCTAATAAGTATAAAGTAAGAATGTTTGTGAAGTGTAAATAGTGAAAATTGCAAATGTCTAATTTCTAGAAATAATGCTGAAGGGTAAGGTAACCATTTCTGTTCTATAATAATTCTGGGTTTGAGAAAATAGGATCAGAGGTTTTAAGATAGAAGTCATTAGGGATGGATTATCTGCTGGAATCATGAATGGATAACCAAGCAGCTATTGGTTGTTAACTTAGCAGTGCACCTGCAGAGGATGGGATATAGTGTCTGTCAGTTCTTCAGTCCTGGATATACATATATATATGTGTATATATATATATATATGTATATATATGTATGTATGTATGTATGTATATTTGGCACAACTGTTAGGTGTACTTCTAAAGAACAAGATTACAGAGGGTTTGGATGATAAGATTACCTCTTTTGGGGCAAATATTAAGTGAAAGTATTCCAGTTTTTAAAATTGCATTGGGTTAGTAGACAAGTCTAGACATAGAAGGTTTGGCTACTTGAGGGTCTTAACTGAAGATACCTCTCAGATAGTATCACCTTAAGGCTGTGTCTTATGCTGTGGTTTTCCTTGTGTGGCAGGAGAGGATTTTTACTGAATGTGTGAGATTGGTGGTACCAGGTTTCAATAAAATGTTTTAACTGTCAGGAGATTGTGTTCCAGTATCTAGGCAATTGGCATCATAGTAATTATGTCATCACTTGGAAAACAGAGATTAGAATGCAACCAGATTTCTCAAGCTATGATTCCAAGTTAGCAAATCATAACCTTTTAGCAGAAAAGTGATGGAAAAGACAGAATGCTATTTTGTCTGTGTGGTCACACTTCCTGAGTAAACTGCTTTCTCCATCATGCCTTCAAAGTTTGTTGTTCTCCTTTTGTCCACTAGGGACTGAACTAAGATCACTGTTGCTTTTCTTGGCATGTTAAAAAACCTCTAAGTAGGAGACCTAGGATTTTAAAGTCTGGAATTCTAACTAGTTCTCATACTATACAAGTGCAAATCAGCAGGCCGCAGGTAAAAAAAAAAAAAAGTTGATGACAAAAGAGAATAGTTATCTAAACCATTCATCATTAATTATCTTTATATAAGTACCAGGCAAAATCTCACACACAACCTGAATAGAGAAGCAGCAGTGATCCTTCTCTACTTAGTTGTCTACTGGTTCAAGAGGGAGGAGCACAGTAGGCAAATGAGTCTGACTTGTATGTTACCCTAGTTACTAATATACCCTCCATAAACTTATCTAACAGAATTAGTCATTGCAAAAGTATTTTCTGTTATCTGTTCTTTAAAAAAAAAAATGCATTCTTTTTTGGCTTGGTATATTTCAACAATAGGCATACTGTAAAAAGTTTTGGGCATGATGATATAAACATAGCAATGTTTATTTTTGGTTCTCTGCATTTAATAGCATTGGGGGTAACTATTAGTAAACCACAGCTTGAAGATTCTAAATCAGCAAATATTTCCTTTTAACAAATGTATTTTGCTTTCTGTTCTTTTGAAATAGGAAAAGTGGTGATTATATGAGAAAACAAAATATCAACATATATTTGTGGAAACCTGTTTTCCATAATATTATTCTGTCCTTTGGATATACGGACAATCTAAGCATTAAGATGTGAACTTTAGTTATTATAATACCAGTTCAGAAGACATTAAATTAATTTTGCTTAATAATTGATTGTGTCTACCTTTTTACTATATTTTCCAAGCATTACCTATACTTTTGAAGAATAATACGTATCAGTCTTCCCTTTCAAACTTACATTTATTAAATATCCTTAATACTTATTATTCTTAATACATGTAAAACATTTGGGTGCATTCACCTTTGGTTCCTATAAATAAAATTGTACATTTACTAAAAATATCACTACTATGACTAGCTGTCTCTCTTGAGTGTGGTGGGATGAAATTTACATATCTCTTGTCAGTGTTAATTTAATTGAATGGAGGACCAAGCAATCATCTAAATGCATCCAATAGACCCTAATAAGAAAAAGGTGCTTAACACTAGGATTTTCCTAGAAATTGGAAAATGTCTCTTAAAATGGTCTTTCCTTCATTTAAAGTTCAGTTCTCATTTTAGGTGATAAATGTATGGTAATAATTGAGCTAGAAAGGTTTTTTATAAGACTTATGTAGTATGTTTGGTCATCATTTTAATTGCTGATAATTGATAATATTTCCAAGCTAATATCAAATGTGAATGAATATCAATTAATTTGATGAAGTATAATTGTCTCAACTCCATAACTATCAATAAGACTGGTGTTTGCAAATGGCAAGTTTTGGATAAATTAATACTATTCTTTATTATTGTACAATAAAATCATCACAGTTATAGAATAAGACTTTTTTTTTACTCTTGAATATGCTTTAGTGAAGGTTACAGCTATGTCATAACTTCAATTTATTAGGTTGTTCAGCAAAATTGATTTAAATGATGAAATCAGCTGAGATAGAAATGTATTGGAAGATGAAGGTGATGTAAAAACAAAAGATAAATTTAAAAATGACATGACTCTTCATAAAGCCCTCTAGGCATGCAACATCATAAAAGATTTAAGTATAGAATTAATTTCTGTACGTCCTTAGTATTGGGTTGCATGAGTTTACAAGCTGTTATCACTTGATTCCAGTAATTCACATTCTATTCTTCAGTAATGGGTTTTCCAATATTCTTAAAATACAATATTTTAAGAGAACAAACCAATATTAATATTCATACTCATTCATATAGTGTAAAGCATCATATGTCATTTGCATCCACATTAGTTTTTCTACTTTGTGTGTGTGTATGGGAGGAGGTGGGATGGGGGAAGGGAAAGGTTATCAGTTGAACGAATTGGAAAGCAAACAAGGAAAGGGAATGAAGGGCATACTGATTGCAATAGGCATTAATATATTTACTTGTTAATGTTTCTTCAAGGAGAAGTTCCCTTGCCACATTAAGTCTTCTATCTACATAGTTATGAAGTAGGTAGGTAGAATTACCTCCATTTGACAGATTTAAAAAAAACAACAAAACCTGAGACAGAAGAATAAAATTGCACTAAGTCACAAAGGCAGAAAAGAGAATTTAAGTTTTATTTTCCTCTAAGATAGGGCTCTAGCCATAGTCATTGTCAAGTTGTACCAATTAGAGGAAGGCAACTGAGACTTGAATTCATAACAGTAAATATTCCAAATACCATCTTTGCTACTTTTTTTTGTGCTTTCTCTGATAAGGCACTAAATTGGAGTAGGATCTATCTCATCTCTCTACAGTTATCATGTACCTGAAATTCAGAAAAATATATGTCTCTGGATTACAAAATGCATCAACAATCTATGAATCTCTCGTTCATTTATTTTTTAATATCAAAATACAAAGATTTTAAAGATCTATACTATTCTAGAACTAGAGTTTGTAACCTTTTTTGTGTTGTAGATCCCTTTTGCAATCTGGAGAAGCCTATAAAGTCCTTCTAAGAATCATATTTTCACATAAATAAATAAGATAAAGAGGATTTCAAAGGAAACCAAATATTAGTGAAAATAAAGATAATTGGTTTTTTTTCCCCTTTTCAAGTTTACAGACCCTCAGAAATCTCTCTGTGGATGTTTCCTCTTGATTCCAGGTTAAGAATCCCTGTTTTAGAATCTTCAGAATTGAACAAGACTTTTTTTTTAATCCCTTAAAATGTATTATTTGGGTTAAATTATATGAGTTTGAACCCTAAAAAAAAACACCTCCCATTTACTTCTTGGGAGCAGACAGGTTTTAAATGCGCATATTCCCTTTTAAAATTTACCAAGTGATGATTGCCAGTTAAAAAAGTCTTGACATGCATGGCCATCTAGGAAAAAAACAACAATAAGCTTTCACAAGAGTTCTGGAATATATGTCACTTAACATTCTTTATGACATCACAGGCCACTGAACCTGTGAAAAATAATTGCTTCCTTTCAACAGAGGAAAGCCTTGCCCCTATTCTAACTTAGTAATATAACACGATTTTAAGGAATCTAAATACCTTTATATCTGTCTCTAACCCTTTGATATGTACCCAATGAGATTATAAACTTCTTGTGGGGAGGATTTTAAGCCTTTTCTGTAAAAGAGACTGCATCTTCTACTTTTTCTTCAGCCTACATAGCATAGTGCCAGGTGCTCAAAAATAATTTAATTGATTTATATTTATCAGGTCACCTGGGATTTCAAAACCGTTTAGTTTAATCCTTTAAAATATTCTTAATTTGAGGCAGCTAGGTGACACAGTGAATGGAACACCAGCCCTGGAGTCAGGAGGACCTGAGTTCAAATTCGGCCTGAGACACTTAACACTTACTAGCCATGTAACCTTGGGCAAGTCATTTGACCCCAATTGTCCTGCCTACCCTCCTCCAAAAAGCAAACAAAAAAAATTCTCTTAATTAAAAAAAAACAAACCATTTATTAAGTACTTTTGGGGAGCCACATGGTAGAATAGAAAGGGCATTCACTATAGAGTTAGGGATCTGAATTCGAATGTCAACTTCGTCTTTAGACTGACCTTTGGGATTGCTATTTTTCTTTGGATGCATGGAACCAGTACGTTTGATGGTCATCTAGATAACATGCATACAGGGGATAAATTGTGAATTCCAAGAGGTACATTCATTGAATAGTGTCGAACAGGGAAGGGGAAAAGAATAAACATTTTTTATATAACCTAACTGTGTGTCAGGCACTGTTAAGTTCTTTCCAAATATTATCTCGTTTGATCCTCACTATAGTCTTTTGAGGTAGGTACTGTTTTTATCCCATTTTACAGTTGAGGAAACTAAGGCAGACCAAGGTTAAATTAATTGCCCAGGCTCACAGAGTAGTCAATGTCTGAGGCAAAATTTAGACTAAAGCCTTGTAGCTGCTGACCTAATGTTTTATTCAGTATGGGACCTAACTGTGGAAAGAGTAGTGGATTAGGAGGTATGGAAACTCAGTTCAAATCCTGCCTTTGTTACTTATTACCTGTGTTACTTTGGGTAAGTTATTTAAACTCTCTGAACTTTAGTTTTCTGATCTGTAAAAATCAGGGAATTGGAATATAAATAGCTCTAAGCTACCTCTCAATACCTTTTAATCTATTATCTTAATTCATTCAGGATGTGAGTAACTTCTGCTCTTCAAATTGGTTGTCATATCTTCAATTTAGTTTCCTTACTGGAAAAGGTATTTCAAAGATTTTTCTAGATATCTATTCTCTTTTTTCTACAAAAATTTCCTACAAAATTTTCTACAAAAAATGTCAGTGTCATTCAAATTTAATCATACCTTGAAATGTGAAAAACACACCCAAATTATGTTAAAATTCATTTACATATTAAAACCCAATAAAATTATGTCATGGTGAGGAGGTATAAAATGGTCATTTGAAAAGGTATAATGCCCAAGAATTATACTTTGAATCCAAATAGTTGATTCATACATAATAGTTCAGTGTAAAGCATTTAAAATCTTAGAGATTTAGTTTTAGCCAATGATTATTTTTAAAGAAAGCAAATGGAAAAGAATCAGCAACTCTTTAGTTCCTGATGGAATCCAGGTATGTGACATGGAAAATTGTATAGCTGATCTCCTTATCAGGCTGTTCTTCATAACTTGGATGATACCCCTCCAACACCCTCCATATTATCTCCAATGATTTCAGACAGAATTCAAGGCCATTGCTCCCACCCTGGTTTAGCACTGTGGAAGCTGTCATTCATATCCACTGATCAAGTGTTAGCTCAAAATACAAACATGGTCCTGGACAATTAGAGAAATAAATAGGAAAAACTGAGGTCCACACGGTGGTCCCTTCCCTTTCTCTGATGAGAACCATGTAATTTGTATGAAAGTCAGTCTCGCAGCTTCCATCTATTTTCTATTTACAAAAAGGCATAGAATGATACTGATTGTGCTCTTTCTCTATTGGGTGTCTTTTACAAATAGTCTCACTTGAAAATATTGAAAACCCTAAGTCTGCTTATCCATCCAAAATACAGTTTTCTGTCTATCTCTCTACCATATGTCACATGCACTTATAGAAACTTCATTTTACTCTGGGCTGGCTCTTTTCAATACCAGGAAACTTAGAAGTCTTTTCCTGGTTGTGTCCTTTGCTTAGAAACTCACCCTAATTACCATCTGAGTCATTCTTCCCTTTTGTTCCAATACAAGATTATCTTTTGCAATGAAGATTGAAAGGTCTGAACTCCCTCTTTCTGTCTGCCTGTTTCAGAAAGTGAATGGGTGGGTGAGGGCCTGTGGAGTTTAGGTCTGCATACAGAATATACAAAAGATTGAAGCCTCCACTTTATAGGAGATAAGATTCTAAAGAAATGAGGCACCACAGATTAGGATCTTTTTATAGTTGGGGCTATTGGAAAGTATAAAGTTTTGTTAAAAGTGTTCCCTATTTTTAATATTCATATTTTTTTTTAACTCCAAGTATTGGAGTAGGGGTAATGGGAGGGAAAAGAATTTAGCCAATTTTACATATCAGATCTGTTTTTCCTTCCATTACCCTATACAATCTGGAAAGGTTCTTTGATGAAGAAGTTTTTTGTGCTGTCTTTGGAATAAGCAAAAGGATGTCTTGTGGTAACCAGAAATACCATCTAGGCATACAGATGCAACTCAATATTAGTAGTAATTTACAAATAACATTTCATAGGTACTTAAACTTTTATAGTAATTAAATGTGAAAGAACATTGGAGCAGAATCAGAAGATGAACATTCTAGTCCTGGGACTGTCAAACTGCTTATGTGTCCATGACTTAGCATGCGAACATTAAAAATTCACTAAATCTCTTTTGCCTTTCATTTTCCTCATCTTAACAATCTGAACAAAAAAGATCATTTTATCGAACTTTGTCAACCTCATGTATTGTGGAAATAAAATCAGGTAAAGTATAAGAAAAAGCCTTAGAAAATGAAAAGTGCAATTTGCCACCCAGCAAGGCATTATTAAAGAGGCAGTGTACCACAATAGAGCAAGAGCTGGTCTTAGAGAGGGAAATACTTGGGTTCAACTCTAACACATACTGGCCATTTGACCCAGGGCAAAACGACTTAACCTCTTCTTGCCCCAGACAAGTCTCTGAAGACATAAGTGGCAGGACACATGACTATATGTATCGGTAGAGGGTTTTTTTTTCTCTTCTGATGTTCCCTAAACCAGTGACATCACAGGTCCAAACCACAGTCAAAAAGTCATTATTGCTATTTTCATTATTTCCATTGTGATTACTTAGAAAGTCTGGTGAAATTACCTCATTTCTAGTGAGGAAGGAATCACTTGGGAAAAACAGTGAGATTTAAGGTTAGTGCTATTATATTACCTCTGTCTAAAGAATCCCATATTTGCAAAATATTGTATAAATTTGTTCTGATGAGTTAAAATAGTTAGGTACTTTGGTACAGACCACAGGCCCTAAGGCAAATTAGCTCTTAAGACTGCAAACTTCTGATTTTCATTGACGTCAAGATACATCAGTATTCATGTGCTGTTAAATACATATATTTGGCAACAATTTTAAAAGCTAGTCTATTTTTGAGTTTACATTTGCATCTAGTCTTAAATGTAGTCGAGAAAACTTTTAGTAGATGTACAATTTAGTTGAAATGTACAAATTCAGTAGGACAAGATTGTGTACTCTTAGGGATTTATGAACTGATTATCCAATTTATCCAGTTTATAAACATTTCAGGTCCTTTGAATCATCTTTTCCTTTTTAAAAATTGCTTCCTTCTCCTCTGAATTACTGCTCATTGACATTTCTGTAGAGGCTATGTGATAAACATAGTTAATAAAATGCTGAACTTCTAATCTGGAAGACGAGGTTATGTCCCATCTCTGAACATTTATTTGCTATGGGCAAACCATTTAACTTGTGACTCTCCAGTTCTTTATTTGTAGAAAGTGGGTGATAATACCTGAATTTCCTACCTTAAAAAGTTGCAAAGTTCAAATGGGATTATGTATGTAATTATTTCACTTTAAAGTGAAAGCTCTTAAAGTGTAGTTTAATTATCAATTGAAAAGCTTCTGTCTGAGTCAATAGTGTTGGGTCTAAAGTCAGAAAGTCCACCTGAGTTCAGATCTGATGCATCATAACAGTGGTGTGACCACATGCAAATTGACCTTGTTACAACTTAGGTATGCCTCAGAATATTCAATAGTACTTTAATAAATGAGGGAGGGAGTTCTTTGCTCTTAGGAAAATAGATAGGTGATATTTCTATTATGCTTTGTGGTTTGCAAAGTTCTTTAACCCATTCGCCCATCAAAACAACCCTGTCAAGTCTGTGCCATAGTTATTCTCTCACAAATGAAGCATCTGTGGTTCAAAAAGGTTCGTCTGTGTTCACACAGGTAATAAGTGTCAGAGGTGGGATTTGAACCTAAGTTTTTTTCAGACTTTGAGGCCAATATTACTTCTCATTACTATAGAATTAATCATTTAAACCCTGTGATGTGTTTTATCTCCTTGGTGTTCATCTACTTTCACAATAGATTCCCTTCTGGCTAGCATCTACATGTAATATACTTCCATCTCCCTCACATTGCTCACAATAGTGCTTGGCACACAGTTTGTGTATATTAAGTACTTTAAGTACATTAAGTACTTAACTGGTTATGGTGCTTATCTATCATAAATATTCTACTAAGTCATAAACTGTTTCTACTTTTATAGAAATTTAGAAGGTGAAACATATCCAGTATTAATTTTGTTACTTTTTAGTTGCTCTCCCTGGTTTAAAAAAACAATTTTGCAGAGAAAAGTCATATCTAATGTCTAAATTGAATTGGAGGAAATTAATATTTTGTACATGATTCAATTATATTTGATTTTTTTACTACCGTTAACTAGAATAATTCATAATTTAACTGTATGTATAAAAATGTGGACAAATATTAGTGAATAGAAATATGAATTGTTTTAAATGATTATTGCTTCAACATTTATCAAATTATCGAATTTGTCCTTATACTCCTAATAATAACACACACACATATCTCTCTCTATGCACACACACACACACACACACACACACACGCATACACACACACACAAATGTTTGAATAGTGTTTAAAAACTTTGCAAAGTGTTTGGCATACATTTCATCCTTCCAACAACTATGTATACTCAGAGAAACATTATTCTAGAAAACCTTATTCTCAAGGAAGAAGTTGAGGTTCAGACAAGTTTAAATGATTTGCCCAGGGTCACACAGCTAATAGGCATCAGAGACAAAATCTGAATGATAATTTGAAGAAATTGCTCCATTTCTTTAAATTTCCAGGGTCAGTCATGCCCTATTCACTCATAAAATATTCACTTATAAAAAAATGAACTTACCTACTTTTAGATTATCTTGGAGAAAGATGACAGGAAGGGGTGGCTGATGGAGTGGGAGGAAGGCACAGGATGAAAAGCAAGTGAGGAAAGGGTGATCTCTGTAAATGAGGGGGTGAACTAGATGATCCCTAAATCCCTTGCAGTTTTAATATTCTATGAGTCAATGATCTTATTCTCCTAAATCAGTGTAAATGAAGCAGTTTCTGTGTTAGTCATTACTTTATTAAGCAGTTCTGTCTCTGCTGCTGCTTTCCTGCCTGAGGTTGATCTGATATCTGCCAGATAACTCAAAGCAAACATTTCTCTCTTGGTATCTCCAGAATGTCTTTTAAACTACTGCTTATGTCAGTTGTTATTCATTCTTGTCTTTAATCTTCTGAAGGAGTGAATCCATCAGATCCTCAATGAGTAGGAGGTCCTTTCAGGTTCTGGAGACCATTGGATTTAAACTCTTAATATTTTCCCTCCAACAATCTAATGCTTTCCTTCTCCTCCTCGTCCTCGTCCTCATCCTCCTCTTTCTCACCCTCTTCCTCCCTCCCCCTCTTCCTCCCTCCTCCTCTTCCTCGTCATCCCTCTCTCTTAGAGAGTTAGGTGGCATGCTGGATACAGTGCTGCAGTAAGGAAGACCTGAGTTTAAATCTAGCCCCACACACTTATTAGCCAGGTAGTCCTGGGTAAGTCACTTAACTTCTGTCCACCTTAGTTTCCTCAATTGTAAAATGCAGATAATAAGGAAGCCTACCTCAGAGTTGTTGTGAGGATGACTAGACAACATTTGTAAAACATTTAGCACATTACCCAGCACAGGTGTGATTAACCTGTGGTCTTGAGGTCACATGTGGTCTTCTAGATCCTTAAGTGTGGCTTTTTGACTGAATCCAAAACCAAATGTTTTTTCTATAAAATTGGATTCATCCAGAAGGCTGCACTTAAGGATATAGAAACCCACATGTGACCTTAAGGCCGCAGGTTCCCCACCCCTGGCTCTAGTACACTAAGTGCCTTATAAATGCTTATTTTTTTCTTTCTGTCTCTCCTTTCCTTCCCTCCTCCTTCCTACTTCTCACCATTTCCCCCCTCTGTCTATCTCTCCTTCCTTCCCTCTTCCCTCATCTCTTTCTCCCTTTCTCTTTCCCCTCCTTCCTCTTCCCTCCCCTTTCCTCCCTCCCCTGACTCTTTGTCTATGTCTGCTTACTTCCCTACCTGTCTCTTCCACCATTCTTTTTCTCCCTGCCCCAGCCAATCAAACTTTCCCCCAAATGTTGTCCCACCATCTTCTGAGAGGTTTGACTCCCTCACTAAATGAAGCGTGACACCCTAGGTGGTGGTTAGGATGGATTCTCCCTCCCCTCCCACATGCCTGTTAACAGACCGTGGAATCACACGTCTGCAACCCCTTTCAGAGGCATCTCTTTAGAAGCACCATCACATGAAGTCACAGAACTTAATTGAGTCTGACTATTTTTCAAAAAAAATTCTAAAACACAAAGAAAGGCTTACAATTGCTCTACACAGGGTGAAACTGCTTACTCAAAAGATCTTCCATTCTATTTAACGACCCCTCTTGGATATCTGTGTATGCAACTCTGAACTGAAAAGCAAAGACACATTCTCCTGTTTAAAACATTATTTGTATGCACTTTCTCTTGTGGGTCATTCAGATAGCTGTAAAAATTAGTAGAATAGATCTCTTTTTTTCCTCAAGGCAATGAAATCTTATCTCACTTCCTATTTTATTTATCATTGTCCCTTTTAATTAAAATGTTTCTGGTATTTTGTACAAAAGCCAAGAAAACAGCTACTTGCAAGGCAAATATGATAGTCACTTTTCTCTGTGCATGAACACAGAGGCCTGAATGAAAGAAAGCACATGGTAACTGTCTTCCCAGACAGTGTCAGGCATAGGACTCAGAACAAATGCAGGCTTTGCTCCCAGCCTGCAAGAGCCCACCTAAAGGACAGATAACTAGGAGAGGGAGGAGAGAGAGAGAGAGAGAGAGAGAGAGAGAGAGAGAGAGAGAGAGAGAGAGAGAGAGAGGGCACAGCAAGTAGTTGGGGATAAAGAAATCTTAAATGAATCTTTTCATTCCCTCTCCACCCCTCCCCCCAAATCCTTTTTCTTTGGTTCCCCATGGAGGAGAAGAAAATAGAAGAAACAAAACAGCATTCCTGGGGCGGGGGGAGGGTTTAACCCACCTTGAAGGGGAAAGACAAAATAGAACCTCTCAAAGAGGCAATATGTATTTTCCCTTCACGGCACCCCACAGTACATGAGAGACAAATAAAGTCAAATTCTCCTTTAGTAGGAAATTGATCACCCTTATTTGCCACTGATACTGATTTTTCTGAGCATAGGGGCTAGATGGAATATTTGCTCTGAATTCTAAAAAATTCATTCCTCCTCTTCTTATCTCTACTTTCTACCCCTTTCTACACACACACACACACACACACACACACACACACACACACACACACACACACACACACACATACACACACCAGTTTTGTAGCCTTGAAGGACAGGCACCAGGAACAATAATTACCAGTCAGGTTCAGGAGTGAGTAAGCCTTAAACAACCAATACATCTATCAAAAAACATTCATTCATTGTTTTCATGTGCCAGACATTATGCTGATCTCTGGAGAAAGAAAGGCAAAAAAACAGACCCTGCCTTCAAGGAACTTAGATTCTAATGGGGAAGACATGATTAAAATAACCATAAACATATAAGATACATACAGAGTAGATGGAGAGATAATTATAGAGAATAAGTTATTAAGAGTTTGGGGGAGAATGAAAGGGCAGTAGAAGGTAGGATTTGATCTGAGTGGGAAACAAGCTAAAAGGAGAAACTGAGGAGGAAATATATTTCTAGAAATTGGGTGTCATCACTTCAAAACCAATAAAATGGAAGATGAAATGTTGTGTTTGGAGAACAGCAGCAAAAAGGCCAATGAGACCAGATTATAGGAGTTATATATTATAGGAGAGGAGTAAAGTATAAGAAGAATGAAAAGTTAAGAAGCTACCAGTTTATGAAGAGTTTTATATTCTAGAAGACTTTATATTTAACGCTGGAGGTAATAGGAGCCTGTGTAATTTGATTGGGGAAGGAAGAGTGACATGATCAGACCCTTGTTGTAGGAAAATCACTTGGATTGTGGAAAACTGGCTGAAATGGGAAGAGATTTGGTACAGGGATATCAATTAGAGGACTATTGCAGTAGTCACAAAGAGGTGATGAGGGGCTGAACTGGTATGGTTTCTGTGTAAGGGGAAAGAAGGGAATGTATGCAATGTATTACTGAGGTAGAAATGACAAGATTTGCTAACAGATTTCATATGTGAGATGAGTGAGAGGAAGGAGTCAAGTATGACACCAAGATTTTGAGTTAGGGTCACTGGTAGGATGGTAGTAGGGAAGTCTGACAAAAGAAAGGGTTTGGAGCTGGTGAGAAGATAATCATTTCTGTTTTGGACATGCTGAGTTTAAGATGTCTACAGGATATCTGTTTCAAGATATACAAAAGACAGTGATAGCTTAGGAAAGATACTAATGCTGAATATGTGTGTGTGTGTGTGTGTGTGTGTGTGTGTATATGTGCACGTGTATATATATATATATATATATATATATATACACACACACACATCTCTACATGCACATATACATATGCATGCACATGATCTGCATAGAGATTGTAATTGGAGTTGAGCACCAGTTAAAATAGTATAAAGGAAAAGAGAAGGCCCATAACAAAGTGTTTCAAGACACCCACAGTAGTGTGTGTGACATGAATGAAGAACCAAAAAGAAGACTAAGAAGGAGCAGGTAGGAGAACTCAGAAACAGAGGTGTCATAAAGCCTAGAGAGAAGAGGATATCTTGGAGGACAGGGTGATCAGCAACATAAGATCCTGCAGAGGTAAAAAGTGTGGAAAGTTACCTTTTTGAGGGAGATTTATTTAACTTTATTTCATTTTTGAAATTAGTTTTCCCTGTCTTGCTCAGATTAGAAATTCAGTGGCCATTGAAATTCTGATCCCAATACTGAGGGCTCAAAAGTTTTAACCTTTTTTCTGAACTGGACCAGTTCACACCTCCTCAGACAGTACCATATTACTAGTACAGACCTTGATCTACTTTAGCCCTACTATAGCTCAGAACTCCTGAATGCAAACAGTCCAACAGCCCTAGCTTAGTGTGAAGGAACTATAGGCATGCAGGAAGTATATTTAAATAAATGGGCTCACATATCACACACACACACACACACACACACACACACACACACACACTGAAAACCAAGTTTTCTAGAATTTAATAAGCTAATCTAATTACTTATACTTCCGTTTTTAAAGACTTCATGACCTGTTTAATTATTTGATACTAATGAGTACAAGAAATTTAAGCATTTAGCCAGAAAGAGGTACTACAATCAACTTTACTGACAAAGTGGGCATCTTATTACATCTGGAAATAATTCTTAGTGCTAACATGATAAAAATAGCTTTACAGACTCAATACGTGTTCTCTTATTGAAGTTTGTGGCTCTCCATTATTTCTTTGAGGCTACAACCTTTCATATGGCATTGAATCTAAGGAACTTTTAATGAAAATACAGAAACATGGAACAATCTTGGAATCTGCAGAAAAAAAAAAAAACAACAACCCAGAGGTCCAGGCTTTGGATTTTGTTTATGTAATATAAGTTACAAGTAATGATATAGAACTCTAAAGGTTAAAAAAAAAACAAACCCCAAACATTTGTAGACCAGCTGAGTATATCAAAGAAAAGATTATATAACATGAGCAAAATTTCATTAATTCAAATTGATTGAGGGAAGACCAGTTTAAATTATTGGAAGAATATGGAATTTTTAAAAGACATAGTTTTACAACTTTCTATGCATAAGTTCAAATTAAGCAAATTAGTTTTTTTCCTAATGGAAATTCTGGACTATTTACTAAAATAAATCATAAAGTAAAGTATATCATTTCTTATAAATATGACAATGATTTTTAAGGAATATTGGGGAAAAGAGAAAGATCAAAGAAGAGGTGGATAGGATGGTCATAACTCACAATTGAAAAGGTAGTGCTACTTAATTCTTGCTTTTCTTCTTTTTTTTCTCCACCAAGAAGAAATGACCTTTGTCCTTAAATGACAGACAAAAATAACTGGAAGGGAATTGATAACCAATGTGAGTAAGGAGGTAGTAAGAAAAGCACCTACTTGTCCTTGATGAATTTAATTCACCTGGCTTAGATGAGCTATATACTCAGATCATGAAAGAAATATTGTATGTGGGGGGTGGGGGTGGAGCCAAGATGGCAGCATAGAACCAACAAGGTTCTGCAGCTTCCATATAGCCACCTCAACTACCCATAAAATATGACTCTAAACAAATTTTAGGGCCCCAAAACTCACAGAAATTTATCTCCCGCTGAAGGCAGCTTGGCAGGGAGGGCTCATCACAGTGTGCTGGGAGCTGAAACCAGCCCAGCCTGAAACTGTGGCTTGGCCCTGGGGCCACCAGGATATGCCGCAGCTGGAGCATTCAGGAGAGTGGATCAGCAGCAGCTGTGGCAGTTTCCAGAACTATCAAGCCATAAGAAACAAGGACAAAGTGAAAGGTCAGTGGAACTCAGTTAGATTTGGGGGAGAAAAGCAGTCTGGACAAACTGCCTCCAGGGCAAGGAAGCAGCAGAAGCAGTGGCCCTGCAGCTGCCTCCACGTGGCTGCTTCAGAACTCCCAGCCTGCAGGGGGGCCAAGCGAATGTTCAGAGGCTAAGTGCTGCTTTGAGCATTGAGCAGCCTGGATCCAGATTGTGGATCTGGGGTGTGTTTACAGTGAGCCAAAGCTGGTAGGGGCTGCAGTGCCCTCCTAATAGCCCCAGCAGCAGAAAAAATCTCAGCAATTTGGGACAGAGCTTTCCCCTCTGGAAGCAGAGTTCCACATAGCTAAAAAATGAAGTAATTTACTGGCAATATGAGCAGGCAAAGAAGCAAAGTAAGAACAGCAATCGAACTCTAGATTCCTTCTTGGGGGACAAAAAGGACCAAAGCATGGAGTGGGAGGAAGACAACACAGTCAGAATTCCCACACCAAAAGCTTCCAAGAAACATGAAGATTGTCTACAAGCCATAGATCAGCTTAAGAAGGATTTTGAAAACAAAATAAGAGAAGTGAAGGAAAAATCGGGAAAAGAAATGAGAATGAGGTAAGAAAATCATGAAAAGAGAGTCAACAACCTGACTGAAGAAAATAACACCTTAAAAAACAGATTAACTCAAATGGCAAAAGGGCCCAAAAAGCCAATGAGGAGAAGAATTCCTTAAAAAGTCGAATTTGCCAGATGGAAAAAGAATCTCAAAAGCTCACTGAGGAGAATAATTCCTTCAGAATTAGAATGGAGCAAATGGAAGCAAATGACTTTATGAGAAATCAAGATATTATTAAACAGATACAAACAAATGAAAAAATAGAAGGCAATATGAAATATCTCCTTGAAAAAACCACTGACCTGGAAAACAGATCCAGGAGAG
>CM053587.1:251719540-251758794 GCA_028646515.1 Pseudochirops corinnae
CCTGCCCTACCAGAAAGTCAGAGGGGCGAGAGGGAGGACATAGGAGAGAGCAGATTGGGGGATGGGTTATACAGTGGTATGGCTGTTTTGAGGTGCTGGGTAGGAGAAAGATGGGGAGAAAATTTGAAACTCAAAATCTCGTGGAAATGAATGATGTAAACAAGAAAATAAATAATTTATTTTTTAAAAAAAGAAATATTGTATGTGATTGCTTAGCCACCAAAAGTTTTTTTTTCGTTTTTTTTGGAGGGGGGAAGGCAGGGCAATTGGGGTTAAATGACTTGCCCAAGGTCATACAGCTAGTTTTTGTGTTAAGTGTCTGAGGCTGGATTTGAACTCAGGTCCTTCTGACTCCAGGGGTGGTGCTCTATTCACTGTGCCACCTAGCTACCCCACCACTAAAAGTTATGTATGAATGACCGGGAAGATGGAGATGGCCATCTACATGAGGCAAATGTAGATAAGGACAAATGTCATACTAATTTTCAAAGAAGGGAAGAGAATAAATTATGTAATCTGTGGGCCAGTAAGTAGGATACTGCTATCTGAGGAAAATCTGAGACGGTCAAGGAGGGGTAGTAAACATCGAGAAAAGGAAACATTGATTACAAAGCCAACAGGATTTAATCAGGAACAGATTATGGACCATTCCAGACTACCTTCATTTCCTTTTCTTGACGTTTGCTAATTAAAGACAGTCTAGAGACATAGCTTATCTAGATTTCAGTGAAGCAAATATTTAAATATCCCTTATTGTTTTTGTGGATAAGATGAAGGGATATGAATTAGAAGAAAATAAAATTAGGGGAATTCAGATCAGGTGGAATGTCTAGAGTCAAAGGTGAGACATCAATGGATATATGTCACTAGAGCAAGATCTCCCCGAGCACTTTAGGGATTTGTTCTTGACTTGGTTATTTAACACATTTATCAATGATCTGGATAAAGGAAGAGATGGAATGCTTATAAAATTTGTAAATGACCCAAAGCTGGGAGGGATAGCTTACCAACTGATCAGGAACCAAAAGGATCTTGACAGGCTAGAGCAGAGGTGTCAAACGCACAGCCAGGGTAAAGCGTGGCAGCTATAATCCCAAGAACCCTATGGAGAAAATAAAAATTTAATTGGGAAATATTTAACAAAATAAAGTAAAATAGAGCATGGATAATGTTAATATGTGGTTTTCTAAGTCTATATTTGGCCCAAAGGGATCCATATATGGTTTAGTGATGGAGTCTGTTTGAGTTTGATGACACGGGGCGAGAGCAGTCAACTTGATCTAATAAGATTAAATTCAATAAAATCTGTCATGAGTATAAACATTCCACTTCAAAAATACCATATGAAAGGAGCAGAGATACAGTTTGACTGAAAAACAAAACAAACAAAAAGCAACTGAACAGTGTGACATGACAAGCAAGAAAGCTGTTCAGAGTCTGGGCTGCATTAGGAGAGATGTTGCTTCTAGGAATAAGGATCTTCATTCAAAATATGAAAAATGGTACCCAGAGAATTTAAATGACATATCCAAAGTCATGTACATGACAGAAATGAGATTTAAGTCCAAGTCTTTTGATTTCAAATCCAACATAAATAATAAATCTATAAATCCAGCAATGGATTTCAAATCTGTTGCACCCAGCTGCCTTTTGAAACCTGGATTGAATAGAATCATCTGACTCAAAAATTCTCTCATTTTGTGATTTTGTGAAGTTAGCTAGACTTGTCTCTGGCAATGTATGTATTATTCAGTCCAAACACAATGAAATACTGCAAAGAACTCGATATAGAGCCTGACATATAGTAGGTGCTATGTAAAAATGTATTCCATTCTTCCCCCATCAAAGTCTTTTCAACTCTGTAGGTCATTCCAGAGATAGCCCTTCTCTGTCAGAGGAGACTTCAAGAACACAGGTTTATCTCCATAAAAAGAAGACATTCATTGATGTAACATTGGGAGGGAAACTTTGAGATCAGCTGGTTTAGCACCACCATTTTAGGGATGAGGCTTTGGAGTAGGAGTTTACTTGGGGAAATTTTTGGCAATAAAGAAGACTAATGAAACAATTATATCAGATATTATAGGAAAACAACTTTTTATTTGAAAAGGATTTCTTCCTGGGAACATTTTGACCATTAAAACACATATTTGTGCGTGAGCACACACACGCACACACACACACACACAAATCTGTTTATATACACGCATATGTTCTTAAGTATGTATGCTTAGCTATATACATATACATAAATATGTATGTATATACTTATATACCTATACATACATATATAAACATATACTTATTTATACATATATACGCACACTTATATAAGCATGTCTGTGTTTATAAATTTTAAATCAAATGATCTGCCTAAATAGATTTCTTCCTTCTAGTATGATAATTCTCCTAGAATATATAGAAGGGAAATAGTGTTTAAATCATGTCTTCATTTCTTGTAGGAAATTTAGTCATATTTATATTGCAGTTGTTTGAGACAGAGGCCAAACAAGGTCTTAGGTTGTTAAAGATTTAAAACTAGTGAACAAAATTAGCATTTTGATGACTCATAATACTGTTTGTAGTGCTCTTGTAAGCAATAATCACTTGATAGTTCTTAAAGTATCTCTCTATGCCTTGTTTACAGCCATCAGTATATAACATTACTAAGTCTAGATCCCTACTAGGATCTAGTGTTTATATTTCATATAAATACCAAGTGGTAGAGGCAGGATTCAGCTCAGGTCAGACAACTAAAGCATTAGAGTGGGAGGTGATCTTCTCATCCACTAACTTCTTGGTTTTATATATGAAGAAGCTAAGGTTAGGTGAAGTGATTTGCCAAAGGTCGCAGGGCAGGAAATGGCAGAACTAGGATTTGAACCTCTGTGCTCTAACTCTAGAATCAGCATCCTGGTCACTGTCCCACTGGCCTCCCCATCTGAGGTCTGCTGCCCTTTTTTTTTTACTGTACTTTGTATGAGAAATTGATATATAGTAGTGAAATTCATGAATATTTAATACTTTATTTACAGTAGCCAATGATTGAGTTGATTTTTTTACTTTATCACAAATAAATAATTATATTTAACATATGAACTATACCTTCTCAGTGTGTTCAGCAAAGCATTTAACTGTGAATGGGGGTACATAGTAGCTCTGAAGCCTAGAGAAAGAATGGTAGAACAGAAGGAGGGGATAAATGGGAACATAGGAGGGAGAGAGAGAAAGAGAAAGAGAGCGAAATTGATGTATTACTATTATATTACTTGTGGGTATGAAACTCTTTGAATCCACAAATTAGACCAGTCTTAGCCATGTGGTGTGGGGGAGGGTAAAGAAAGAGTAGTTTTTCTTCATTATGGAAAATTAATTTCTCTGAACATAATATCTTTTTATTTTTTTCCTAATATTTTTTAATTCCCTTGGCTCTCAGTTTGAAGACTATGGCAAAAAAGACATCACAGATTCAAAAAAAAAGTTATATTTAAAAAATGACCCCAAATGAATTTACAAAATATTTTAGGGGTTGTCTATAAAACTCAGGTGGAAAACTTACCATCCCTATGGTGGAATTTAACTTTGCAATATCAGGCTATTGAGAAGCAGCAGTAGATACTAGATCCTAATGTGAACTCAGAGGTTGGGAGACTTGGTTTCAAGGTTGAAGCTTTGTCTTTCTCTCCAACTCAAATTAAACCATTCAAACTAAAGGAATAATTTGTGAGATACAATAAATTTAGCATAGAAGAAATGCATGTGAGCTCCTTTGAATTATGTATTTGATAATTAATTGTTACAAAATTGAAGTAATTTCTAAAATAAGATTTAATCTAGGATCACAGGATCATATAGACAGTTGGAAGAAACCTCAGTGGCCATCTAGTAAAACTCCCTCATTTAAGAGATGAGAAACCTGAGACTTAGAGTGGGTAATTGACTCGCCCAGTAAAAATTCAAAAGGACAAGACTTAAAGGATATAATGATGAATTGATGTATTGTTAATGTGATTCCAAATACTCTGCAAAATAAAATCTAGAGAGTATGAACTATCTTGTTGATAAATTGGAACTTATGCCTAAGTAAGTCATAAAATGAAGATATTACATATGCAAATTATTTTTAGCTTGTCATTTTCAGGCCATGAGGCTAAATTCAGATGTGTACAAAAGCTGTTAGTATCCATGGCTGACTGGTGGCCTCAAGAACAGGAAATGAGTTAGTGGCCTTTGTTCGGTCCCTAGTGTATATGAAATCTAGTAATAAAGTCAGTCCCAGATTCTCCTTCTGTTGGTTGTGAAAGTAAATGATCCAGGGCTGAAATGGAGTTAGAAATATGCTCAGAAGAGAGATTTTTTTAAAGTGCAAATCAGAGGAATAATAATTGAAATTCACATTTATTTAACACTTCCTGCTTTCCTTAAAATAAATTCTGTGATATAGGTAGTATAAATAATAATTCATTGAATGGGCCTCTTTAAGAAGTGAATAAAGGGATGAACCCTTTAATTAGAAGAAAAGAAAAAAAATCAAGTTGGGAGGGGAACACTGTCAGGAAGAAGGAGAAGAAGAAGGAGAAGGAGAAGGAGAATCAGGGAAATGATGACATGAGTGAGTCAGGGTCTCCCATTGCATCCTAGGTCATCTCCAGTCATCCTGATGAATATCAGGTCACTGGATGGCTTGGGAGGAGATAGTGAGGCTGGTGACCTTGCACAACCCTCCCTCACTCAAATCAAAGTCACCTGCAAGTCATATCATCATTTTCCTGATGCCATAGTCCTCTTTGAAAACAAAGGACAAACACAACAACAACAACAATACATAATAATAATACCTTATATTCCCCCTTTTTTACAGATGAGGAAACTGAAGTTCAGAGAGATTTATGTGACTTGTTTATGTTCATATAAATACTAAGTGGTGGAGCCAGGATTCAACCCAAGTCATAGAACTAAAGCATTAGAGTTGAAGCGTATCTTGCCATCCACTGACTCCTTAGTCTTTTAAATGAGGAAGCAAAGGCCCACCTAGAGGAAGTGATTTGCCAAAGATCATGCAGGTAGTAAATGACAGAACTGGGATTTGAATCTTTGTGCTGTAACTCCAGAGCCAGCACCCTGGCCTCTTCACAACCTGCCTCCCCATCTGAGGTCTGCTCCCCTTTCTATATTACCACTTTGAAGATTTGGTTGTTGTCCTTCATGCTCAAAGAGGACCAAAATGACATCACTTTGAAGATCCAGTGGCAAAATAAAGATGAGAAGGAACTTTTGTACCTTGGTGCACATACAAGTAGAAAAATATTACAAAATAATTAAGAACTGGAAGTGATTAATGACATGACTTCCATATATTAGATGTGGAATAAGCTTCTATTCATTGGGTCTCTGGTATCATTTCAGTACTGTCTATATAAGATACCTCAT
The DNA here is from genome assembly GCA_028646515.1 of Pseudochirops corinnae. Classification (NCBI taxonomy): domain Eukaryota; kingdom Metazoa; phylum Chordata; class Mammalia; order Diprotodontia; family Pseudocheiridae; genus Pseudochirops; species Pseudochirops corinnae. The sequence goes on from CM053587.1 coordinate 251,724,971, forward strand.
TTATATATCTTACCCTACAGCAAGCAAATAAATGTGGGCCCTTTATGCAGTCTTGTTAATGCTGAAAATCTGTAGCTTTTAAAACTTGAAAAAAATAGTTTATTATTATTTTTTAGTGTTTGTGTAAGGGTGAGGGGGTCATCTTCAACAATTACCCTGACCCATAATACCTCACTCTGATACTTTAACCAGGTGAGATCTTGTCTCAGATATTCAATAGGTGTGAAGGCTAGGACACCTAGATGAATTAAGTCTAGGTTTTAGATTAAGTGCTCTCAAGTCCTTGATCTGTAATTGGAAGGATGTTGCGCAAGAAATCAATTAAGTTTTGAGAAAATTCTTTAAGTTTTTGTCCATCTTGAGACGAGAAAACTAGTTTGGAGTCAGAAATACAAATATATTCATTTACTGTAGGAAATTTGGGAAGATCTAAAAGCCCTTCAGGTAAAAGGCAAGAGGGTGATAAAACTGAAAGAGCACAGAGTTTGGAGTCAGAACACCTGGGTTTGAGATCAGGCCCTGGTACTTAAGAACTGAAAGGTACTTCAAGGTTATCTAGTCCAGCTTCCCATTTAATAGATGAAGAAACTGAAGCCTAGAGAGGGTAAGTGACTTGTTTTAAGGTCACACAGGGAGTTAAGATGTAGAGCCAGGATCCGATCCCAGGTCAATCAAAATCCAATTATCTTTAAACTGTATCACAGATCCACAAGAAGCACCAGTGCCTCTGAGTTGCTCATGAGACCGACGGCTAATCTTTCATGGGCTGAATCATTTTTTACAAATATTTCTACCTCCATGAGAGGAATTGTCTGCTTCAAAGACTTTAATCCAAGCGACAGTGGCTTGATACCCCAAATCTTCCTCCTTTCTTCTCATTCCTTTAAGGAGAATGTACATGCAAAATGCTTTCAGTGGGAAGAGGATTGGGCTTGGAGTAAAAGGATGTAGATTCACATCCTGACTCTGGCACTAATACCTGTGTGACCTTAGGAGTTGCATCACCTTTCTCTATTGCAGCTCCTTATCTGTAACAAACATTTATTAAGTGCTTGTTGCATACCAAACCCTGTGCTACAACCTAAGGATACAAGTAGAATGAAACAATCCCTGCTCACAAAGTGGTGACATTTTAAAGGGAAGTTTAAATTCTTTAAGTCTGTGATACTGTACATCTTCTGCATTCCCAAATGAGATAGCTTAGAACGTGCTCAGAATAGAGTCTAATGATATGGTCTCACTATAAAACTTGTGGTTTAAAATGTACACGTTCACTTTCTGTAGATAGGTTTTATGCTTTACTAACACAATTGTGTTACACATGTACATAAACGAGTGATTCGGTTTGCACAATGGCTTGTCTATTTTATGTATGCAAATAAGGTGCAACTTTTATGAATTCAAATCCTTTGGCTAATTTTTTTTTTTTTTTTTTTGCTTTTTGGAGGGCAATTGGGATTAAATGACTTGCCCAAAGTCATACGGCTAGTAAGTGTGTCAAGTGTCTGAGGTCAGATTTGAACTCAGGTCCTCCTGACTCCAGGGCCGGTGCTCTATTCACTGCACCACTTAGCCGCCCTTGGCTAATTTTTAAGTGAATGAATCATTCACTATACCAGAACAATTTTAAATATTAAAAAATACTGATGGAAAGCTTTAAAATTTGTTGGAATCATAGAAGACTTATCTATGTGCCTCATACCTCATGGGGCTAATTGTTTTCAGAAGCCCATTCCTATTCCTGTGTTTCCAGTTGGGATATTATATCTTTGAGTGTGTGCATATTTCAACAATGACCTTGAAACATTTTGAGTTACTTAAAGAGTCCACCATTTGGCATGGTGCACTTTGTGAATTCAGGACAATGCAATGAGATTACCATCAAGTAGAAACCCTTTCCATGCTTTCACTGTTTGGTAATTTTTTGAGTAAAATGTTTGGGTGGAAATCTGGTTCTGTGAAAACATAGAAATTCCCTGTTTGCAGAGTAAGAGTAATGATTTTATAACATGGAACATGTGGATGTTTAAGGGAATACACATTTATGCCCAGAAATTAAATATGCACATTGGGAAATGCACAAACCCTTAGAAAGCACACACATTTCTTATTTTCACATAGCTTTATGTTTTAGAGTCTTTATTCACTGAAATACCAGCAATCCTTAGAGATTCAGGGACCTAAAATAAGGAAATCCTTGATGACCAGTGTGTAGTAGTGGTGATTGGGAACCATTCACATTATTTATGTTGGAAAATGAGTAGAGGAAAATGAGAAAACTATAGTAAGCCAAATCCACCCTGCCTTATTAAAAAACAAGTTCCATCATCATCCTCTTAGCGACTATTTTCCTCAAAATCCAAGTACATCAAGATGATGACTTCTAACACTTTTGGCATAAAGTGTGTTCTTCTTTCTATTGACAGTGTTACTGTCTTGAATCCCTATGTCATCTTTTTGCCAGAGGTAGGTGAAAAAGATTATTCCCTCTCCCTATTTTACAGAAATCAGAATGTTAAAAAATGAGGAAACTTACTCAAGGAAAAATATTGAAGTTTTCTTTCCTGGCAGAATCCTATTTTTTGATGCATAACCTCCACACAATAGATCATTGCCCTTGAGTTAAAAGGATCCAGGTTGAAATTTTCCCCATGACAATTACTACTATGTGACCTTGGACAAGCACAAGTCAGAAGGAAAATCCTAGAAAAAGAAATAGGCTGGTAATACATCAGATGGCAAGGATGAAGAACGGCAGCTAGACAGCTCATGCTACACTGAAATCCTCACCAATTCAGGAGAAAGTGAATGCCTTTGACATATTGGATGGACCCTGTGTGATGAATTCATAGCTAGATACAAATAAGAATGACATAGAAAGCCAACTTTTGATGTTGATTTGCAATGTAGGAGGGAATATCCAAATGGATAAGATCAAATACCTTTTTGAGTATTTGACTATGTACTAGAAAGAGGAGATTATCAATTAGGATTATATCACACATGGATAATTTAACTTTCCCTCTCACACTTTGCAACCCTGCCCATATGTATAAATTTCATATCTATCTGTACATCTTGTTTCCTCTCATTGAAGTGTACACTCCTTTATGGCAGAAACTATTAACTTTGTCTTTGTATGACACTTTTAAAAATCAGACCTGTGATAACTGTGTAAAGAACTCTCAGTTAGAAAACTCCCTCTCCCAATGCAGGTAGGCACCTATTTTGTAAAGAGCAGTTTTAGAGAATTGTCTGGGGGTATTTACAGATCAAACAACTTGTTCAGAATCACATAGCTAGTGATGTCAGATGAAGGCAAGACTTGAACCCATGCCTTCCTGACTCAGAGTCAGGTTTTGTGTCTATTTTTCCTTTCTGTCTCACTTAGTTCATAGCATGTACTTGAAAATGTTTGTTAAATGAATAAGGGAATGAATGATGAATAAACCTGAGAGAAACTGTCCTTGTTGCTTCCAGAAAATGAGAGAAGATAATCAGGGATAAGACATGAAGGTGAATAGCTTTGGAAGAATGTTTGGGGGAATTGCTTCAGCATGAAACTGAAAAAAAAGATTTCAATTCTGTTTTCTATTTGCTAATTCATTTATTATTATTGTTATTACCTAATTTTATGTATTGGGAAGAGATCTTTCTTATCTAATGAATTTTTAGAAAACTGCAAAATTTACTGATGTTTATGAGATCTACCTTTTCAAAATTTGAAAAAGTTAAGACTGCAGTGTGCTTGTAAGAATGACTGGATGAACGTATCTTAGTTATGAATTAAACACTACAGTGAAATATGATATGTTTTGTAGAATGTTGTCACAATTATGCCAAGGAAAGCAAATCAATATCAACAGTGGCTTTAGAAAACAACATTATCATCTCTGCAGAGATCACAAACCACATTCTCTAGGTAGCAGCTTTATCACATCAAAAAGCTGTAGGATGACCCTTTTCTTCCTTGTTGTTCAATGATTTCCTTTTTTTTTTTTTTTTTACAATGGAAAGGGCTATGAGTTGTCCTGTAAAAGGAAACTAGAAGTGCACTGTATTCCAGTGACCTATTCCCTGCATTACAGAATAGACCAAACATTTTCTGACAGTATTTCATCAGATCTATAAAAGTCATTTTTTGCTGATATGGATTCAGTTTCTAGAAGCAACTAATTGGATAGAGCACTGAATCAGGAATTAGGAAGACCTGAGTTCAAATTAATACTCAACCACTTACTAGCTGGTTAAATAATTTAACTTGTACCTCAATTTCCTTATCTGTAAATGGGGCATAATAATACCACCCACTTCTCAGGACTGTTAGAAGGAAGATAGTGTTCAAAAAATCCTTTGTAAACCTTAGCGTGCTATATAACCCATGTATTATTGGAGAAGTAAAAGCACACAGTAAGTATGTATTAGAGGCATGTCTTAAGCCCAAGTCACTAGGACTCTAAATGGAGTACATTTTTCAATACACCACATTGCCTTCCAGGCATGAATCATTTGCAGTCCACATCACAGGATGGAGAGCCCATGTGAGTGACATCAGAGCTCCTTCAAAGTCTTGGAGTCTATTTTGGGTCTCGTAATAGCTAGGATAAGCAGTGCAGAGAAGATACACAGTTTATTTGAAGTTTTCTCTGATCATGGTTGTCAATGTAGAATTGTTAAAATATTTGTGTATGTGTAAGCATGCATATATGCATATGTATCCACATCCATATGATATATGTATATTCAAACACATGCTTGTGTTTAGTCACTTAGCCACATACTTCAAAGTTGTATCATGTTACACTTTTGTACGGCTTTTAAGATGGTTATATTGTTTATCCATTTTAGTTCAGGTCAGTTTGGATTGACTTACTATTCACAACGACTGTGTAGTGCAGATCTCAAGTTGGAAAGTTAACTATCTGGTCTTGACTCTGAAGATGTACTTATTGCAAGTAACAAAGATGACATGAAGTAGAGACATTCTGGGTTTCTGCTGATTGAAGATTGTTCAGAAATAGTTTATAGTGATCAGTGTCAGAGATGATATCACTATTGTTGTTCTCTAGACATAAGCACAGTTGAAAAGATGGATCCGTGATCAGCTGCTTTCTCTTTTTTCATTCACATTCCCCTAGTACAATGGTTCTTGACCTGTGGGTCACAACCCCTTTGGGGGTTGAACGACCCTTTCACAGGGGTCCCCTAAGACCATCAGAAAACACATATTTCCAATGGTCTTAGGAACCGAGACACACTCCTCTATCGGTCTCCAGGAGGGTCTGCCCACATGCAGATCCGCCCACATACGAGTATTAAAGGGCCGCGGCATCAGGAAGATTGTGAACCACTGCTCTAATAGTTTGTGGAAATAGCTCCTTTTCCTAGAGTCTGTGCACAGTCAAGATCTGCCTCTTTACCAATGTGATGAAACAAATTTGCTCTCAATATCAGTTTCCCAAAGGCAAGTATTATGGCTTATAATTTGTTTGTATCTAGCTATAAAAAAAGCAAAAATGGTGACACTGGTAGAGAGAGTAGGAAGCTCCTAACTACTTACCTACCTTCCTTAGGTAGAGTGCCCTATATCATTGAAATCACAGGTTTTTGTCCTTTCCCTGTCTTTCTGCCTATAAGACATAGTTAAGTCTTATGTTTTTATAGTCTTTAATTTTATACTTATTATAACTGCAGTTAATAGATGAGATTGACAGAATGCTATAAAGGTTTTGAAAAAGAATTCAAAGTAGAAAAATACTGGACCTGGATTCAAATCACACTGAGCCTCAGTTTTGAAAAAATAAAACAAAACAAAACTCAGTATCAACGATCTAATATTAGAAGGAAAGAAGAAACCTCAGAGTCCATTTAGTATAGTCTAAACACCTAATTTTAGAGATGAAGAAACCCAGGCCAAGGGAGCTTAATGGTTTGCCCAGGTCAAACAGTTAGTAAATATGTATCTACTTTTTTCATTCATTGTATTTAGAATCCAGTCCCTCTGACTCCAGGGCCAGTACTTCTTACACCTCTTCTGTGATGTCCTCCCCTGTAAAATGAGTGAATTTTAAAATGGCCCCTGAGGTCCCTTCTAGTCCTAGATCCGTGAATTTCTACCTCTATCAAGCACTTTGCATACACAGTGTCATACTTCAGTACTTAAAAATTTCAAAGACTGAGGTGGTGCAGTGAATAGAGCACTGGCCCTAGAGTCAGGAGGACCTGAGTTCAAATGTGGCCTCAGACACTTAACACTTACTAGCCATGTGACCTTGGGCAAGTCACTTAACTTCAGTTGCCCTGCCCTCCCCTTCCAAAAAACAACACAACAAAACAGAACAAAAAAAAAAAAAATTGAAGACCTATAGTTTGACTAGGATAGGTCTTCCCTCCACCAATGCATATCATAAGACCCCCTAAAAGTACATATTCTTTGAGAGTTGCCATGCTTCCCAAAACTGCATTACTCTGTCACTAATCTAGGTTAATCTTTTAACAAGGGACAAAAATATTTTTGGATCCCTACTTGACGCCTTTCCAGACTAGCTAAACATCTCAGAGCTTGTGGTCCCAAGTAATAGCCCTAGATAACCCAGGGTCACATCCATGACATGATAAGGTACCAAAGGAGGGTTTTAGCAGAAGGGAGATATAATAAAAGTCAATAAATGACTAAAACATACCAAAATAGCCACCTCCCCCCAACTCTGATTGCCATACTTCGGGATTGTTTCTGTTGTCTTTTTTTTTTCTGGGCTGAGACTCCTCTGATACACACTGCTTTGTAATTTGTGATTTCAAATATTTCTTGTGTGGTCCAAACCACAAAACCAGTGCTGCTCATAGCGGCTCATCTTTTATTGAAACCTGGTAACTGGAAAAATTCACTGAGTAAACTGGCTGTTAACAGAAACAATCTAAGAGAACCTACACAACTGATGCTATAGTTGTTAAATTTTCAATTAAAGATGAATCTTCTGTCTACTAATGACAGAGTGCAATACACTTGGATTTCACAATGTAGTCAGTACTCACATGTATCTACTTTTTTCTTTCATAAAAATAAATTTATTATTTTATTTTTAATATTCATTAATATTTTTTGAGTTCTGATTTGAGTAACATTTTGTTAATCTGGGCAATTTATAAATATTTTTATAAGTATTCATCCATTTTACTTAGTTATCAGATTTATTACCATATAATTGGGCAAAATAACTCCTAATAATGGCTTTAATTTCCTCTTCATTGGTGGTGAATTCTCCTTTTGGTACTAGTAATTTGGTTTTCTTTTTTAAAATCAAATTAACCAATGGTTTACCTATTTTGTTGGTATTTTCATAAAACCAGCTCCTAGATTTATTCATTAATACTTTTTTTTTTTTTACTTTTGACTTTATCAATCTCTTTTTTTTGATTTTCAGGATTTAAATTTCAGTGTTTAGCCAGGGATTTTTAATTTGTTCTTTTCCTCAGTTTTTTTAATTGCATGCCAAATTCATTGTTCTGTTCCTTCTTTGTTTTATTGATGTAAGCGTTTAGAGAGATAAAATTCCTCTAAGTACTGCTTTGGCTGCATCTGACAAATTTTGGTTTGTTGTGTTGTTGTCATTCTCTTAAGTGACATTATAGTTTCTATGATTTGTTCTTTGATCCATTCTTTAGGAATAGATTACTTAGTTTCCAATTAATTTTTAATCTACATGACCCTTTATTAAATGTAATCTTTATTTCATTATGTTCTGAAAAGGATGAATTTAATATTCCTGCTTTTCTGCATTTCTTTGAGATATCTTTATACCTTAATACATGGTCAATTTTTGTGAAGTTTCCATCTATAGCTAAGAAAAATTTCAGTTCTTTTCTTTTCCCCTTCAGTTTTTTCCAGAGGTCTATCTTGTCTAACTTTTCTAAAAATTCTATTCTTCTCTTTAACTTTTTTCTTATTTACTTTATAGTTAGATTTTATCTACCTGAGAGGGGAAAGTTTAAGTTCTCCAATAATAATAGTTTTATTGTGTCTTTCTTCTTGTAATTCATTTAACTTTAACTTTAAGTATTTGAATGCTATGTCATTTGGTGCATATATACTTATAATTGATATTACTTCATTTTTTATGACACTTTTTAGCAAAATGTAATTTTCTTGCTTATATCTGCTATTGTTGCTGTCTCAGCTGCCTCTAAGGTCTGCTGGTGTACTACCATGGGGATTGTGTTCTGTGCTCACCCTCACCCCAGTGTTACAGATCTCTCCTTTCTGGCTCCCTCTGTCATCTTACAATGGGAAAAAAAAATGTATTACCCTGTCCTTTGCTGTCTCTAAAACTCCAGAATTCTTCTTGAGGAGTTAATTTAAAGTATTTGAGAGAGTTCCGCCGAGTTCCCACATGTATTCTGCCATCTAGGATCAACCCCCAGTGTATCTATTTTTTATAAATGTATTTTTAGAATAAATTATATTGATATCTTTTGTTTCTACATTAGTCATTTTCAGATATACCCTAGACTGACTTGAACCCCCTTCCCATATAACAAAGCAAAGAAAAACAGTTAAGCCAAAATGGGCCTGGCAATGATCTCATTTGCAAGGGATGTAGTATTCTGGCCTAATAGTTCCGTTCTAGAGGAGAAAAGTACGTTGTATTATCTGTTCCCTAGAACTACTTTAGTTTTTCATTTATTTAGAGTTTTGCTTCCTTGTAGTGATTTTTTCATTTGCATTGTTATTAGTTATAGAGTTCCTCTGTTTCTGCTTATGTCATTTGGATGCAAATCTTTTACGGAGATCTTCTCATGTTTCTCTGAGTTCTACTTTTAAATTTTTTCTTACTGTAGAATAAATAACTTCCTGTTATATTTATATGCCATAATTTGTTCAGCCAATTGATGGTTATCTGTTTTCCCCAAATTTTTGTGCCCACGAAAATAACATTTTAAATATTACAAGTTTAAATATTACAAGAGACTTTAAATACTACAAGGTTCTTTACTCAATATTAATGCTCCCATTATACAGATGGAGACAATGAGCCTTTGATATGTGAGGTGACCTGCTTAATATTCACACAGCTCATCAGTAGTAAAGCCAGAGATCCAACCCAGCTCCTGACTCCAAGGCAGGTGCTCTGGTCACAGTCCCATGTTCATGAATAATCTCTAGAATGTGTGTCTCATGTTGTTCTCTGGCTTTACCAGCCAAGTCTTCTATTTCAACACCACACTCAGGCTTTTCCTTCTCCTTGAATGCCCCAAAATTGTCTCTTGTAAAATTGACATTCCCTTAATTTAGCTACTCACAGCTAGGGATTCCTGGGAAAAAGGAAGAAAGGACATAGGAGAGGGTCACAGAAAAGAAGGACAGAACGCAACAAATTGCCTACTTTGAAAATTTGCATAGCATTGAGGCTGTCATATGCTTTCCTTCTAGAGACTAGAAGGGAAGAGATACCCTTACTAAGGCAGGGAAGACTATCATTTGACTCTAGGACTTTCCAAGCACTGTTCTTTGCTTTCTGAGGTGCTTAGATGAGATGGGGTGGATGAAAATGAACAAGTTATTTGAATTACTATTTCACTGTTCCTTTTCCCATATGGACCAATGAGTCTCATCAGTAATGGGTTTTTTTTTTCTTTACATGCATCTTAAAGGCTTTCTTTCCTAATTTCAGAAAATATTCAAGTTAATTCACATATACAAATAAAGTACACTTTAAGATAAAACAAATGTTTGAGGTGGTGGCATTTTTTTCTCTAGAATTGTCTGGAAAGTTGCCTCAATTTTCTACTTTCTTTTACATACAGGATAATAAATACCATAATCTTAAAGGAATGAAAATTATAGGTCACCAAAAGGACGATGGAGAGAGGCATGATGGGCATAAATAGGCTATAGCATTTTATCAGTGAAAAATTACAGGGAGAAAAAATGCATAAATGGATAAGGAGGCCCTGGTCACAGAGCAGTTCAATTCATTCCAGTTTAACAAATATATATTTTTTAAGTGCCTGCAATGTGAAAGGCATGTTGGTAGATGCTGGGGAGACAAAGATAAAAAAAAATTTTGGAGGAGGGAAGGCAGGGTAATTGGGGTTAAGTGACTTGCCCAAGATCACATAGCTAGTGTGTTAAGTGTCTGAGGTCAAATTTGAAGTCAGGTCCTCCTGACTCCAGGGCTGGTGCTCTATTCACTGCACCACATAGCTGTCCTGACAAAGATAAAATATAAAGCAGGTAATTTTGCATAGTGGAAAGAACAATTATTCTGGGAGAATGAAAGGGGTTCAACTATTACATCCTTCACCTTCTGTGTGACCTTGGGAAAATCACTTAAACTCCCTGGGCCTTTGTTTCTTCATATGTAGAAGGAAAGGATTAGAGCAGATGCCCAGCTCTAGAACTATAGACATAGGTTCCCCGTCCCAAAGTAGCTTTCATTATATTGGGAAATAAAACAAGCAAAGAGATAAATAAATTCAAAATAATTTGAAGGTAGAAAGAATGTTAACAACTGTTGGGGTAATCAAGAAGGCTTCCTGTAGGAAGTGGTACATGAGCTGAGGATTAAAGAAAACCAGAGATTCTAAGAGAGATGAGGAGGTATGATGGAAACTGCCTATGCCAGTTGGGGCATGGAAGGATGAGTTCTGGGAAACAGACAAATAGTTTGACTAAATCATGGAATGATTGAAGAGAAGTAAGGTAAAATAAGATTGGAAAAGTAGGCTAGAACCAGATCGTAAAGGCTTTTAAATACTCAGCTGAGGAGTTCTGTTTTATCCTAGAGGCATCCAGAACTCGCTGAAAGTTCTTGAGCCAAATAATGATATGGTCAATTTAGGAAAGTTATTTTGGCAGCTGTTGGAAGGAATAATTGGAGAGAGGAATATCTGGAAGAAGGTAGCTTAGTTAGCAGGTTATTACAATAGTCTAGAGAAGAGGTGATGAGAGGTAGCATTGAGTCACCATCAGTGTGAGAGAAGAGAAGATGGTATTTCTGAATAATGTTGTGGAAGGAGAATCAACAAGATTTGGTAACTGAGGCAAAAAACATCTGAGGGAGAACTGGAGGATAGCCCTTGTGCTGCACTGGTACCCAAGTAATGCCAAGAGAAATAGGGGAAGGCCTCCAACACATTGGGTGAGCCGTCTGTTGGAGTGATAAGAGAACATGGACAAGACTAGGACAAGATTAGTGGATGAGTTGTGTGATCACCATTGCAAGGAATAGCCAAACTGAGAGATCCACAGGTGCACTAGAACGATAAATGGTGACCTTTAATGAGAATTAAGAAAGAAAAGGATTTCTGTTGTTCCATCACTATGTCTGTGCACAGACTGTTCCCATGCCTGAACTGCTGTCTTTCCTCCTTTTTGCCTCTAAGCACCTCTATGTAACTTCAAGTTTCAGTACTTGAGTCACTTCCTACCAGGGGCCTTTCCTGATGCTACCACTCATAGAGCTTTCCCAGCATACCTACCATGCACATGATTATCATTTTCAAGCTATTGCTTGACTCTGTCCAGGGCCATTATGTCTATGGAATAAAGACAAGTTAACTTTAAGGACTGAAGATGATCATTTTAAATACAATCAGGGAAATGACAACTAGCAGTAAACTTTCTACTTAATGGAATTTTCAGTTGCAAACTATTAAGTAGCAGCTACTAAGAGATGGAGATAAATTATACTCTTATACAGGGTGTAAACCAGATCTTGTGCGCCTCATAGAGGAACACAGATTAAGATCTTTCCGCCTATGACATTTATCATACTGGGTAGAGTTTCGTTGAGATTGAATTCAGCTGGTCCTAAGGAAAATGTTACCTAGAATATAAATGGAATTAGTGTGGGTATGAATGCTCATATCCTTTGGTTTTCCAAATTAGGTACTGTCTGACCAAAGACTGATGATAAGTTCAAGTTCTTAGATTTCCTTTGACTTTGCCTAAGACACTTTTTAGAAAGTTAAAACCCCTCTCCGTCCTTTCTTCCCTCTCCCCTTCCTTTCTTCCTTTATCCCTCCCTTCTTTCCTTCCTCCCTTTCTCCTTCCCTCCTTCCTCCCTCCTTTCTTTCTCCCTTCCTTCCTCCCTTTCTTCTTTCCTCTCTCCTTCCTTTTTCCTACCTCTCTCCTTTCCTTCCTTTCTTTTTTCCTCTTATCCTCATCCCTCCTTCTTTCTTCCCTCCCTCACTTCTTTCCTCCTTCCTCCCTCCCTTTTTTCTTCTCTCTTCCTTCCTCCCTTCTTCCCTTCCTCCCTCCCTTCCTTCCTTCTTTCCTTACACACTTTCGCCCTTCTGCCCTTCTTCTCCCTTCTAACCTCTCTCCCCTCCCTCCTTCTTTTTCACTTCTTCCCTTTACCTTGATGACATACTTAGCATAAAAACAGTTAAAGTTTTAAAGTGGGCTGCAAGCAGTAGAGGCCTTTGGAAATGGAGGTGGGGAATGCTGGTTATCCTTCTTTATCAGATCTAAATGAGATAGTACTAATAGCACTAAACTATCATTCTTGGCAGCAACAATTCTGCTTTTCTAATTGAATTTCAGGTTATTTCTTCTTCTTCTCTCCCCACATCTCCCTTGAGAGCAAGGGGAGCAAGTTCACTGGTACATAGTGTTCTCTGCACATTTTTTTTTTCAGCTTATCAGAAATGTTTCCCCAAGCAGATTTTGCTTCCTGAGCAGCTTCAATTGAAGATTTAAAGTCAGACAAGGTAAAGAGAATTGTAGATAAGCAAGCTGAAAAGACCGTCACTGCTATTTTTATTTATGTGCGGACAGGTATGTTTACATCTTTGGGGGAATGTGAGAATATCTGATGACCCATCAGTACTCTAGTATAAATCTGATTGCGCTTTTTAAAATTCCCAAGCACTCAAATCAGCAGTTATTTAGTATGGGGATTCTGACTCATAATAAACTGAAGTCCACAGATTTAGAGCAGAAAGGTTGAGTCCATTGAGTCCAATCTCATAATTTTACATAAGACAAAACCAAGGAACCAAGAGTAAGTGACTTGCCTAGGGGTACCCAGCTTGTAAGTATCTAAGGCAGTGTAACAGCAAGCACCCTAGCATACCTAGGGCGGCTGCTAGCACAGGTTCTTAGATCTGCTTTTCTAAAGGAAAGCAACTCAAAATGGGTTAACAATCTCACTTTAATCAAACATATCATTTACCTAGTTCAGGGGGAAAAGTCAGCACCCTGAACTTCAGAGAATACGAACAGAAGTTACAAACAAACAGGAAAACAGATCAGCAGACGGCTTCCAGCGTCAGCTGGACTTCCTAGTCAGCGTCAGACTAGGTAACATCAGTTACCTAGTCAGTTACCAGAGAGGGAAGCACCAACATCTGGGTTTTTCACAGCCGGGGGGCTCAATGGCTGCCCAGAGTCTCTTCTGGCCAAATCACATAGCTCTTCTCAAAGTGAGCCCCAAACCAAAACCTCACATCAGGGTGTATATATAGCCTTCTCCTGGCTTGGAGAATGTCACAGCCCTCTGGACCCACTGCCCAATCACAGAGCTACAAGGCAAGGGCATTCCTGGAAAACAAGCCTGGCGCCACGGGCTCCACGTGACCACATTCAGCCTATTAAGGAACAGAGTATACTTTCAAATATCCAAGGGTCCTCAGAGTCACATAGCCACTTTAGCAAAGGGCCTAGGGGCAGGGAAGATCTTTAGATTCCCATAACAGGCAGGATTTAAACCCCAATTTCCCTGATCCACAAATTCAGTGCTCTGACCATTATATAGTACTGCCTCTCTGAGAGTTCATCTGGTACAACCTTTATCCTAACAGAAATTCATCTACAATAACTCTGACAAATGGTCACCTACCCTAAACTTGAAGACCTTTAGAGGTATATAATCAGGTTATTGTCTTTCTTGTGAAAGTACTCACAGTCCTGTATATATCTTGTTTGCACAATTATTTATGTATTGTCTCCCTGAGCTTTTGGAAAGAAGGGACTTTTTTTTCCTGGTCCTTGTTTCCCTAACACTTCTTGCAGTACCTGACATAAGTGTTTAATGAGCTCATTGACTGACTTGTGAGGAATTCAATACCTTATAAAGCAGATCATTCCACTTTTGGACAGATCTAATTGTAAGGAAATATATCCTTATCTTGGGCCAACTAGGTGGTACAGTGGATAGAGTGCAAACCTACGGTCAGAATCTGAATTCCTGAGTTCAAATTTGGTTTCAGACACTTGGTAGCTGTGTGACCCTGGGCAAATCATTTAACCTTGTTTGTCTCAGTTTCTTCATCATTAAAATGAGCTGGAGAAGGAAAAGGCAAACCACTTCAGTATTTTTGCCAGGAAAACTCCAGATAGGGTCACAAAGAATTGGACACTACTGAAAACCACACCAAACCAAACAATTTCCTTATGTCAAAGCAATTTACATTTGTCTCTGCAACTTTTAACCATTGTTGTTGCTTCTCTCCTCTGGGGACAAGTGGGACAGATCTAATCCTTTTACCACTTGACTGCCCTTCCAATTCTTGTAATCCAACAGTCTTTCCTAGCTCCTCCAAATGTTCCTTGTATGGCATAGTTTTATGCCCCCTTGCTACCTTTCTTGTCCAAATTTGGCTGCACTCCAACTGATCCTAAGAAGGTTAACATTCAACCCCTTTACCAAATCAGATGTGAAACCTTGACAACCTTTCCCTATCTGTGGCAAATGATGGCCTATGTATGGGGAATCTGGAATCTCTGCAAGTTACAGAATATATACTAAGATATTGTGTTGCAAATAAACATGTTTTATTCCCCCGCATCTTGGAATCACTTAGCCATTTGACATGAAGTGACCCTGGAGTATTTTGACAAAGTCAAATAGTGAATGTCTGAAAATTTCCTTGTCACTGAAGTGGAAGATGACAAGAGGACATGAATGACCAAGGAAGCAGTCACAAGATTCTTCTTCTTCCCCCCCGCCTCCCAGCTAGTCAAGTCTACTAAAAATTGCTTCAAGTGTGGGTAATATATGACAAACAGCTTTATCCCAAATCACCAGGTCATATTTGGTTCTTTGTTCCTGTTTTTATTAAAGAATAGTTAGACCAGGGGTGGGGAACCTGCCTTGAGTGGAACCTTGTGACTGAGTCCAAGTTCTACAGAACAATTCCTTTCATTAAGGGGATTTTTCTATGAAGTTTGAATTCAGTTGGGTTGCACTTGAGGGCTGCACTTGAGGACCTAGAGGGCCACATGTGCCCTCCAGAGGTTCCCCATCCCCGAGGTAGAGAATGAAAAAAAAAAGCGTTTGAAAGGAAATTTGATTTTCATTAAATTTCTCATGCTCAGTAGACAGGGGAAAGAATATAAAGTCCAGAATCAGAGACTATTCTTCAGAACTTGTCTCTGACCATTACTACCTCAGTGATCTTGGGCAAATCCTTTAAGCTCTGTGGGCCATTGTTTCCTCTTCTGTAAAATTAGATGCTTAAACTAGATGACTTCCATCCAAGTTCAAAGATTTTAAACTGCTATGTTTTTATTCCCCATATGGGGGCATCCTGGAAATGGAATAAAATGCTTTGGAAATGGAGGAGGAGTAGCCTATTGGGTGGGAAAAATTTGATGCTAGAAATAAATTGTTTACACCTTAGTTTTGCTAATATTAGTAAAATGGCATTTTTATATTTAACTGCTACAAATTGAAGTTGATTGCAAATATGAGGAAGTTGAGCATAGAAATCTTTCTATTTAATGTTCAGAACTGAAAGGCCATTGGTGGAATTCTAATCAAATTCTCATTACTTTTATTGGCCAAGATTTATTGGCTCAATGTAAATGTTCTATATTGTGTCTTTCTGTGTTGCCTGGGCAATTGCCCAGGTTTTCTATTTAACCAAATGAAATGCTACCAAGGGAGAGAGAGAATAACTCTAATAACTCACTTGAAGTCAGAGAAATTACTCACCAAAAAATGTAGCAAAAAATAAAAAAAAAAACATTAAGGAAGCAGGACTGTGCTGGGATGGAACAGCTGGAGTGAAATTATCTATTACCTGTGGAAAGTAACAACTTGCTATACAGATCTCATTTTCAACACTTCTGAATGAAGATGAGTCCCAGGCATTTTGGTACTTGGTACTTAATGCTTGCCATATGCCAAATCAAAATTAAGGTTCTTAGAAATACCAACAATTCCTTTGAGAAAAATTTGCAATTTAGACATGCTTCCCATAACTTCAGGGCAAAACGGTAAAGTATGCTTAAAATGGGAGGAAACTGTTGCATTGTGTAGCTATACCTGAGAAAAATTCCTTTCCCCCCTTTTTAATCTTAGAGTTTCTTGGTTTTAAGCTTCCTTTCCTATAAATAAATGATACATAAATCATATGAATCTTTGCAAATTGGAAAAAAGTCATGTAAGTGGCAGACCATGCTGAAAAATTTTTTTTCTTTTCTAGTGGGAGAGTGGGTGGAGAATATCATATATAAGCATGTTTTATTGTCTTTCACCTTTTTCTCTGATAAATATTCATAGGGTGATTTGTCTCATTGGAAGACAGCTCAAGCATTCTGGGGGTTCTTTGCAGATATACATATGTATCTGACATAGTTGTCTCTAGTTTTTGCCAAGTTTGTGGGTGTAGAAACTAGGCTAGATGTCTTATGGAGTTCAGGACAGAGGTCCCAGGCAGGATATAGTTTGAATTCATAAAACTTTGTTTCTTTAACTAAACTTTAGGTTAACGAGTTTTCAGTTAGAGAGAGGATCATGTTATGGACTTTAGGGAAGTCAAAAAGCTCAGATGATGACCCCTGAATGTCCTAGTTCTTGTTAGAGAAATATTAAGTTTATATACACCCCATTTAGTCCTTGGGCTTAGAGTGAAACTGACCAAAGAGATGTTTCTTAAAGAGAAATATGCATGTGGAATGTTGTTGATACTGAAAAGATTATGCAAACCATCTCAACTGAACTAAAGACATCCAAGTTCACAGAGAACTATTTGTAACTCAACTGCTACCCAGCTTCTCTTTTAATTAAGGAAAAAAAAATGTCGTTTAGTTGACAACACATATTTTTAGAACCATAATAAGACCTCTTTAATTCGTTTGGAAATAAACAAGTACCCTAATGGTAAGTCTCCTTTCAAAAATATAGTGTGACTGTCATCCCCCTAGCTCCCTGTGCTAGAAAATGCTTGTACTAAAACCTCTACAGCTCTCTCTCCTTGTGGCAAATACAAGCTGGAACTCAGAGCATATCAACTTCCTGGCATCGTGTCCTTAGAAAAACATGCCTTTGACTGCTTCATTCCAGTCACAAAGGCATGTTCTCTGTTTTTCTGAAGCTGTTTCCATACTGGAAAATGTTGACAAAAGAGATTAATGGGAGGGAGCTTTTCTAACCAGATGCAATCTTTAAGATGAAAGACATGATTATGATGTTAGACTCCCCCTCAGGCAGACTCCAAAGCTTTCTCCTTCCATCACTGGCCCCAGGTAAAGACAATTTTCAGTGAGCTTCTCCTTAGCCCATCCAACTACAAATAAAACCTTATCCAAAGATGGCTCCTTGGAGAAGCAGGACTGTCATGAATATATCTTTCCTTTCAACGCATATTTCCTTTGAAACTCTGGCTTCAGCCAATTCAGGGCCCAAATTCAGAGCCCACTGAAATGAAGGTAAAGGCAGTTGGTTTGTTTTATTGTCCTTTCCTTGCCTTTTTTATACCTAGGATTTGTGTCTGGGGTAAAAATCATGTAGCCCCAAGGCTTTGTGGCACTGCTCTGGTACCTCTTAATCAGAGAATCCAATTCAATTCAGCAAATATTTGTTAATCTGAATGAGAAGAGTGGTCTTCTCCACTGAGCTGTTCCCTGGGTGGTACAGACTACAGCCTATCTGGTTTGCTCATTGTGTGTGACTCCAGTTTGTCTCCTCCCATGACTCTTCCACAGGGGTGTCTACCTCATACTCCAGTGACCTTCTTTTTAGTCTGTTTACATTGTGTGAATTCCTCACTCTTGCCACCATGCATTACTTTGATTACATTAATTATACCACTTATCCTGCACAAATCCATGTATGTAATATGTTCAAACATGCTCATACCAACCACACTCTTCTCTGTTGCTCTCTGGGTGATTCTCAAATTTAATTCTTCAGATATTTAGCATCATTACATGACTCACTGCCATATAACATTATTTAAAGAATTTGGAAGGGAGTTGGGGGAAGTTCTGGTAAAGATGCCTGTTGCAGAAACAACTTACTTTCCTGATGTAGATTTTCAGTCCTTCTGTTTCAGAGAGTGGCCAGAGGCCCCAAGAGGTTAAGGAACTCAGTAACTAAGTCACAAAACTGTAGTAGTATTGCCAGAGGCAGAAATTGAACCCAGGACTCCCTGACTTTAAAGCTGACTCCCCTTTTATTGTGCCACTCTACCACTTTAATTAGCCACTCTACCAGAAGAATATTGTTGTTAAAAAGATGTGCTTTTATTTCTTGGGAAGTTTGGAAATAATAAAAGAAGAATAAAAATTCAACTGACCTTCAACAGGTCGAGCTCATTGTCCTGCAGTGTTTTGAGGGTATGAGATGTTGTTGCTGTTTGTCCTTTGTGCTTGAAGAGGATCAAAATGCCATCATAATGTTGGGGTCAAATGGACAGAGTCTCAGACTGTGGGATGTGATCTGTGAAGGTTCTACCATAGGTTGGGCACAAATGGTCCTTATGAGAGTTTGGGAGGTACAAGATAGAAGTTAAAAAGTCACTGCCATCAAAGTGCTTACCTTCTACTGGGGTGGAAGAGGGTTCATTATAACATATATATACAAATAATTTGATACAAGGCAGTAAAGGGCAGGATTGGCAAAGGTTTTATGGAAGAGACACACCTGACCTGAGACTTGAGGAAAACTTGGATGGTTGAGATTTGGAGGTAAAGGGAGAATACAGCCTGGATTTGTGACTCGTTGTCTTTGTGTACTATACCATAACCAATTATTTAAAAGATTTCACTGAATGTTTGAGATATATTATTTCAATCAAAACTTGATTTTTGAGTTTGGAATTTGAATTTGAAAAGGAGAGCTGTATCATGTAAAATTAGAGGAATTATCAACACTTTGATTTAATCTACAAACCAAATAACAACTTAGGGTTCATGTCCCCATATTTCCAAGATAATTTTTTAGCCATCCCCATTAACCTTTCTGTCTCTTTTTCCTCATTTATATGTGGAGTAAGAAAACATCTCTTAATTAATGCTTATTTTGGGGTCAGTTGAGGTTTGTTACATCTCTTCCATTATCCTTTTAAAACTGGCAACCCCAGAAAGTAGTGGGGGAGTGAGTTTGCTGAACATCTGGTAGTTATTGGAAGGTTGGGAAAAAGGCTTCTGAGGAAGGATATATGGGAAGGTAGGAATATAGCAAGACATATGGTAACCAAGGGTCAGTGGGAGAGAATAGAACCTGTTTCTAAAACAACTTGATTTTATAAGTAATGTCTGAAGAAAGTTAAAAAAAAAATGCTCTAGACATTGACATATGGATGGTCATAAGCCATGGAAGATTAACTGGAATGGCAAGCCCTAACTATTGCAGTTGCTTTGATTTTTTTTTCTAGATGGTAAGATAAATACCATATGGAATCAGAACTACAAGAGAGATATAAGTAGACACATCTTCCTCATATCTGAGTTATTACTTGGTATCTAGTTAGATGCTTAGGGATATGCATTAGCTTTCTAGTCAATAGTATACCATTCCAGACTCATCTCTGCCACTGATCATGTTTCCCTAGCAAAGTCATTCAACTTTTAGGATTCGTATTTTATTAACAATAGTTACACTTTAAGTGTACCATCTCATTGGATTCTTAGACAATTCTAAGAGGTTCACATTTTATCATTCACATCATATCATTTGCATTTTATCACCATTTTATGGTCACTGATAGAGGTGTAATTCAAACTCAGGCTTCTTCTGATACTCTATTTAGTACTTTATGCTCTAGCACATTGCTTATCCTTGTTGCTCCATGTAAAAAATGAAGAGTTTGACCTAGATCATCCATATAGATCTTAATATTATATAATTTTCTTTAGATATAAGCTTTAGTATCTAATTAAAGCAATATATCATCTTGACATTTCATAAAGGAGGGTCATAGAAACATAATTTTCTTCTAGTGGACCAGAAGAGTATTCTTATCAAAGTGGCCCATATTACTACCCAGTCACAAAGGTAACATGAAAAGGCCCAGGATTTACTGCATGATACCTAGTATCATGGATATAGAAGCAGAATAGACCTTAGAGATCATGGAGTACATGCCTCTTATTTTACAGATCAAGAAACTGTCAGAGAGATTAAGTGCCCACAGTCACAAAGCTTATAAGTTTCAGAGCTGAATTTTATATCCATGTATTCTGACTGCAAATTCAGTGCTCTTTCTACTGTGTAGTTAGTCATGACTTGAAAAAGAAAGCATAGTAATTCCACCCAACTTACTGGAGGAAGATAATCTTAGCTTTGGAGCTCCACCCCAGGAGTTGAGTAGTCCTAACTGTTGCAGACTCATCTGATCTACCATATCTAGTAGATTGTAAACCTGCTTCCTACCCCATCTGTCCTTGTACACACCCCCCCACACACACACAATACAGAAATATATGGATATATATATATATATATATATATATATATATATATATATATAGGCATATGCATATCTATCTATCTGCCTATCTATCTATCTATCTATCTATGGACAATAACTTATGACTCCATAGACCATAGATCATTCCTGAGACTCCCCAGATCAAAATCCCCTTTGTTGGTCACTAATGTCATACCTGTTCTCTCTCTCTCTCTCTCTCTCTCTCTCTCTTTACCCCCCTCCCTCCTTCTCTCTCTCTCTCTCTCTCTCTCTCTCTCTCTCTCTCTCTCTCTCTCTCTCTTCCTCCCTCCCTCCTCTCTCTGAATGTAAGCTCCTTGAGAGCAGGAATTGCCTCACTTTTGTATTTGTACCCCAGCATCCGTGTCTGACAAGATGCTTAACAGATGATTGTTGGGATTTCTGTTTTTTTGGGTTTTTTTATCACACACATAAAAAAATAAATGAAACTTATACCTTTTTTTTGGTATTTCAAATATGATTTCAGATTTTGTCTATAATATTTTTCATGCAAATCACAAATTTGTATATTTATAATATTTTATTGTTGAAAAAATTGTGCTCATCTAAATTCATCTGAAATGTAGCTACTGGTGATTTTCTATTATATTTTGCCTTTTTATTGTTCAGATTAATTTTCGACAAAGTATTCTTTGTGATCATCATTGACACTAACTTTCCTAGGTCTAAATGTAAATCCAAGAAATGAATCTTGAGTGATGTTACTTCAAATAATTTTTAGGTTAATTGGCTTGGGACTTAGAGCTGAAAATGGTGATGTAGGAGGTGGGATTGAGTTCAATTGGGAAGAGTTTTGCTTTCAGGGATTTTTGTATTAGGAAAGTTATAATCACCTTTCTCCCCCATATAGCCAATTTCACTGATAACAAGGAGGATATAGCCATTTCTCCAGTTTTATTCATTCAAGAAATAAAAAAAAAGAGAAGCAATATAGCAAATGGAAAAGAGCACAAACTTTTAAATCAATGAAAATTCAAATGCCACCTCTGTTATTTTTTAACTTGTTTGACCTTGGACAAGTCCTTTAACTTTTCTGAGGCTCAGTCTTCTCACTTCCAAAATGCGGAATTGAATTAAATGTTGTCTGAAGTCCTTTTCAGTTTTAAACCTATGATCCTAATAATAATAATAATAATAATAATAATAATAATAATGATAATCAATCAATAAAAACTTATTAAGCATCTACTTTGTGCCAAGCACTAGACTAAACTAAACAGGAGAGACAATATGGTATAGAAAGAGATATGGCTTTGGCATTAGAAGAGACTTAGGATAAAATTCTCTTCCCTCCCACCTCCTTTGATCACCTCCTATATATATATAGAATTGCTTTGCATTGTGAAAATTTAATTCAAGCTAAAACAACTGAAAAAGTGATGGGGTGAATAAATCACAAACTCCCCTTTAGACCCTTCCCCCATAAAAAAAAACAAAACAAACCTCCTGGAGATGATTAAGGAGTAAGTTCCTCAGCCAGATGAATGTGAAAAGAAAAAAAAATCATTATACAATCTAATTTACTGTTAGCTTAATTATACTCAATTGTGATAAGACATTGTGACTGTCCAATATGTACTATTTGCAACCTCCTACAAATCACACTTAAAACTTGTCCAAATAATGCATAAAATTAACAAGCTCCTTGTAAAAAAGAGGCAGCCATTTCAATCACTTTGAAAAATGTGAAATGAATAAATGTCATGCTACAGCAAGTTATCTGTTCCAAACTGCCATTTCATCCAAACCACGTTTAGGGTCAGATTCTCCTTTTAGAGGGACTATTCCCACAGTATAAGTTAAAAGCTTCTGAAAGTTTCCTTGAACTCTTCTAAGGCCTGGTAACTTGGGTCCCACTTTGGATATCCCTACTGCTCTAGTAACATCCTGGAGGCAGAGTGAGAGAGAGTGAGAGGGCTTTGGTTTGTGGAGATGCTTCCCTCTGTACCACCCTTTTCTCTCTTTTTTCTCCTAACTTCTTTTGAAATCCTTTCCCCTTCTAGTTCCCATCACTCCCTTGAGATCAGAGATTGTATTCATTGCCTAACAGTGACCTATGATCAGAAGGTATTCCATATTTGTTGTTTGTAATGGTGATAACTTAGATTAGTTACTAGCTCTGTGTTGAAAAGCGTTCATGCAGGTTGGGGGGGTGGTAAGGAGAGAGCTTTATGAGTATGAGAGAGAGAAAGGAAGGAAGGAAGGGAGGGAGAGAAGGGAAGGGGGAGGGGGAAAGGTAAAAGGAGAGGGAGAGAATTCAAGAGAGAAGAGAGAAAGAGAGGGAGGAACGGATATGGAGAGAGAGAAAGAAGGAGAGAGCCATTTATCCTTTCCGGCCTCAGTTTACTCATGTTCAGAGGATGTGACTATATGATTTTCAAGGTTTCTTTTAGTTCTGACATTTATTCTGCGATTCCAAGTAATTCTTGAAATAATGAATATTTATTTTTTTAAAAAATTACCTAAACCACTCTGTTTCAAAGCTTGACCTAACACACATCCTAGGGAGACATCTCTGCACAAGTTTGGCTCTACAGCCCATATGCTCCCTTTTGGTGTTCACCGATCATTTAAAACAAGATCAAGATACTGAACGTAGAGAATCTCCTTTATATAAAATGGAATGGAAAGGGGTCTACAAACTTTAGCAAATGTGCTTTGGTCTATCTGCTCCCCACCTCCCACCCCCCAAACAAAACAAAGCAAAAACAAAACCAGAGATGTTATCTTTATTTACACAGTTACATAGTATTTTAAATAAATATATATGTATATATGCATATATATGTACGGGACAGAGTTTAAGAAGCATTCATAAACATATTTTTTCTTCTCTGATTCTATGAGAATATTCATATGTCTCATTATTTATTCTTATTAAAACTGTACACACACACATACACACACATATACACACCACTTCATGATTTATAAGGCCACATGGTGATTTATAAGTTTTTTTCTACAGCTTTTCATGGGGGAAAAAAAATCCATCTACATTGCTAGGTCAAGAAATCATCACCTTCATCACATACCACAAGCATAAACGAACCATATAAAAGCAAAGAATCCTTAACTCCTCTGCAGGATGTTCAAACTGACTTGAGTTTTAGCAGATGCTCAGAAGAAGAGCCAACATAACCAGTCTGTGGAAGCAATGAAACTCCAACACTATCAAGCAAGTTAGATAGGTCCTCCCGTGTAGTAACTCTGCTCAGCTAAAAGAAAAATCTGGGTGTCAATATTCAGTATCCTAGCTTTTTCCCTTGAGATTTGCATCATTTTAAAAAAAACTAATATATCTTTTCTTTTAAAATTTTAATGGGATGTCTTTTTTTTTTTTTGTATATTTTCTTGTGCTCTCCTTTTCCACCGACTGGCCAGCAAGATGCAGAACCAAGTTATTTTTTTCCTTTGGAAGATTTTGTTGTTTTTATCATGCTCACTTGAAAATCCATTCATTTGTATGAGGTTTTATCTGCATTTTTAATATTCATAAATCTTATGGCAGAGATTTCTGTAAAAGGTTTCTTCTATTTTTTTTCTTTCTCTGTATATTTTAACAAAAGGTGACTTCTAAGCCACACAATGGTGTTGACCTAGGGGGAGAAAAGTCTTTCAAAAGAAGGTTTTTTTTCTTGTAATCCTTCCTCTCTTCTTCATCTAGATTAAATCATATACAAACAGTTGATCCTAATGTCAATAGTTTGTCTTATCAGTTCAAAGCTTTTTTCACCTAGTACAGGAAATCAATTCCAAAGCTGAGAGCTGAAATCCATCTAGTGAAAACATGTTTATTGAATGAATGAATGAATGAATGAATGAATGAGAAAGCATTTATTTCATGCCTACTATGGGTCTGGAACTAGTAGATTAAAGAAAGAGTTTGGAGAGGGAAGAGAAAAAGCAGGACAAAAGAAAGTCCTGAAAATCATGAGAGAAGAAAGTATCCGGAAGGAGACAGTGGTCACCAGTGTCAAGTGCAACAAAGTGACAAAGAAGGAAAAGGATTGGAAAAGGCTACTTGATTTAACTATAGATCATTGGTAACTAAGGAGAAAGTAATTTATGTTGAGTGATAAGGTCAGAAACTAGATTGCATGGGGTGAAGAAGAGAGTGAAGAGAGAGGAAATTGTGGTAATAAGTGTAGATGGATTTTTCAAGAACTTTGGTTGAGAAAGGTAGGAAAGCTATATAGGATGATAGTTTTCAGGGATGGTGAGATCCAGGGAAAGATATTTTAGGATGGGGGAAGAGATGAAGAATTTGAAATTAGTTTTTTAAATGTGAAAGAATTCATTTGTAAATCCATTATTTATATGTTGAATTGATTGTGGTTTTGAATATTATTTAGTTCATATTGAAAAAAAAGAATTTTAAAATAAAAAAGGGTTCAAGAAAAGACTACTAGTGAAAAGAAATTAGTGTTAAATTTTGTTAAATTCAGAAGATTTCTAGGAGTCCACTCTCACTATTTTATGTGACTGCACCTATACCTTATTTGTCAAAAAAGAAATGGTGAATCTTCAATATTTATGTACATGTTTTAATGAAAATACATTTAGGAATTTCATGATTCCAGAAAAAATGATGCTTGCTACATGAACAGGAAAAACCTCTGTTGACAAATAAAGTTAGTTGTTAGTATGTAGTTTCAATGGTTCGATAAAATGGAAATCCTATGACTTTAAATCCATTATAAAATCTAATCCCTTGCTGTTCCCTAAATTCAGTTCAATGGCAATTATAAATTCAGTTGTTCAGATTTGAGATATTTTTATTTATTTTTCCCAAAGAAATCAGTATTTTTTTTATTTGTATACCTCACTATTTCATATTAAGATATGCCACATGAATCAACATAAATTTTAATTGAGAATACTAGTCCTCTGATTTTATTGGTATGGGCAGCTTCGAGATGAAAAAAAAAATGCTTCTCCCAATGCAGGTCAACAGCTTTTCTGCAACTTAAAGCCTGAGGAAGTTGTACTGGGAGGTTAAGTGACTTGGGTAGTATCACACAGCCAGTAAGTATGTATCAGAGGCACATGTGAAAACAGGCCTTCCAGCCTAGAAGGAATATTCTCTATGCACTATGTAATAGTGCCTCTCGATGCAAATAATAAATGACAACTAAGGACATGTTTTTTGAGATAATAATGTTAATAAAATGGCCTTGCCTATTGGGAGATGACTCTGTGACCTATTGGTTAATATGCCCTTTTCCTTTCTTAAGGCAGGACAAAAATGTCTTGGGGATTTTTTATTCCAGAAGCAGTCTGAATCTTTTGGAATATCCTAAGGGCATACCTTCAAGGCAAATCAAGGCATGATTCCAGTCAGATTTCTTTCTTTCTTTCTTTCTTTTTTTTTTTTGTAATGTAGATAAGAATGAAGAGAACCACTAAACACTTGATTCACCAGAGTGCCTTGATATTTTAGGCATAAAATAGAAGCAAACATCGGGAGGTACAAAGTATTATCTGCTAAAGCTAAAGACCAAACATAGACTAATGCCTACCACAGAGTAATTGGTAAATTTGTGAACTCAGATCCTGTTTATGCTTGTCTTCTTAAACCAAATCATGTGTTTTAAGTAAGATGTTATGTTCTAATTAAAGCCATTTGAGGCAGTGGATAATGGAAATTGTTTTTGGATTTTCTATGCTTTTTAAATGACATTAAAGGACTCCAGATTCAATCAGTATCTTTATGTGCCAACACCTGTGCTTATTTAAAATACATGATTGTTTTCACACTGGATTTTAAAAAGCACCCTCACTCATGAATTTGTTAATTGTTCTGCAAAGTTATGGGCATGAGTGAATTTCACTTTAATGTATTATCACATTTATGTTCCAGGTACTCTGGAACATAAACTCTGGAACTTTATAAATAAAGTAGAAAAGAAGGTTCTTGCCTACAAAAGATTACACAGTTGCAGTGGGGGTGGGGAGATTCAGTCAGGAATAAGAGAGTGGTATCCAAAATCACCATGCTAATTCCCATATTGGCACATTTAGGTTCTTTCCACAAAATTTTGTGCCAGTATATTTCACTATATTGGCAACAGATGAGCATAAGTGAGAAGATTTAAAGTCAGAAGAATCTAAAGTAAAAAACGTTTTATGGATTCAGTGATCTGATTGAGTGATACAGTATGTAACTAACGAAAACTAATTAAAGAATTTGAAATAAATCCCAGGGTTAAATGTCCATCCTATTGATAAAGCTATTAAAAAAAAATTTTTTTTCTTCCTTAACAACTAAAAACCCTAGAATACAAATAAATGCACATGATTTCAAACTTCAGAACTATTACTGTGTTGTGTATACAGTTAAAATGTAGCTTTTGGTGGAGATTGAGGTTTGGTGGGAGCAAAAAACCCTGAATTTACATTTTAGTTTATGTGTGACTCTTATCTTCTAAAAAGGGGTTTCTTGAGATTCTGAGTGGCCAGTAAATGGAAGAGCAATGTTAGTGCTAGTTTCTCTTCTCAGTTTCATTTTATTTGGGGAATAAAATTAGTCTATTTTAAAGACACTCAAAGTCATTGCAAGGTCATACTAAAGACGCCAGTTGCAACCTTGGGAATGGTGCTTCTGCCATGAGCCTAGTGATAGATTAATAACATTCAAGACATTATTGACCTTGATTAACCTGTTTCTAGAGCTTGGATGATGCATGCAATAAGAATCTCATCTACTGCAAGGATAATTTAATGAGTATGCATTCATTAAAACAGAATCTAGCAATAAATATCACCATTCATTAATGTTTACATGAGTTATATTCTATATATTTAAGAAACTTTGATACATTGGGTAAATCAACAGAAAATGCACTGGTCTTTTTTTTTTTTTAATCTCAATGCCAAATTAATGATTTGCAGGCCTTAGAAATGTTAAAGTAATGGAAGAGTACAGTAAATGGAGGAGAATATGATTATATATAAACTGTTCATTTTTTATTTGTTCAAAGACCTTAGAATGTTTATTTTCTTTCCTTCTGCATGTTCAATATGTTTCTATAATATAAATCGTTTTTAATGAAGTGTGATTATTGTGGAACTACAAGGATTCAAGCTGAAAGAAGAATGTCATTCCAGTCAATTAAGTCTGTAATAAACAGCAGTTTCCTCCAATTTATTCTTCCTCTTCTATTGCCAGCATAGTGAAATGTAGTAGTATCTGATTTTCCAGAACAAACTCAAAATGACTTCCTTGGAAGGTAGCCTAGGGACTAGGATAATATTTCTAAAGGACAAAGAAGGCAGAATTACCATAGAAGAACAGTTCTGGGTCCTATCAAGGGAAACCCCCATAAATCCATTTTTAAAATGCTTCAGTGAAACCATGATCTCATCCTTGTGGTTTTTGTGTCCACTGGTGCAAATAATAATAGTAATAGTTATTTTTAATACCACACTTTAAGACTTGCTTACATGTATTAGCTCTTTTGATCCTCATAACAACAGTATAAGATATTATTATCCCCATTTTGCACATGAGGAAACCAATGCCGAAAGGGCTTAAGTGATGTACCCAGTGATATAACTAGTAGCTTTCTGAGGCAGCATTCAAACTCAGATCTTCTTGACTTAAGTCTGCCACTCTATGCACTCTGCCATCTAGTTGCTACGCCTCATCTTTTTCATCCTATATAGCTCTTGCCCATGTCTTTAAAGACGTATTCCATTGAGGATCTACTTAATGCTCTAGAGATCTTTCTTTGATTCTTATGATATTTTCTGGCTATTATTACACACTTAGGACTGCCCATTTGCTAATATCTCACTCTCACTCTATATCCACTTCACTTGCTTTTCTGATCCTACATATATATTTGATGTCTTTTATATTTTCTTCCATGCAAATGGTTCCTAGGATCATAAATTTTAGAGCAAGAAGATATTTTGACAATGACTTGAATAAAGGCATAGATGATATGTTTGTCAAATTTTCACAAGGCATGCACTTGGAGTCAGGAAGACATGAGTTAAAACATGGCCACAGATACTCATTGTAATAAATAGCATTTAAATAGCATTTTATGGTTTGCAGAGCATCTTATTAGGATTATTTCACTTGATCCTCACAATAGACCTGGGAGATAAGAGCTATTGCTATCTCCATTTTTATAGATGAGGAAATTGGTGCAGATGGGCTAAGTGACTTACACGTATTCGCACAGCTATGAGGAAGGATTTGAATTCCAGTCTTTTTAAATCCACTGTGTAGATATGTTAAACACCATGTTCTACACCTGCAATATCCCTGAGTGTAGACTAAATTACATTAAAATGTAATTGGGCAATATTTAACAAAATAAATGAAAAATACAGTATTGGCAACCTGCCCAAGGTCATAGATGTAATAATTAGCAAAGACAAGATTTGAATTTCTGCTTTCTGATTATAAATCCAGAGTTTTTGTCATTGCTGCTTTTGGTTTGTTTGTCCAGTGTGGGGCTTAGGGCAATCAATTTTTAATGAGAGCAGATCTTATGATGTTCAGGGACACAATGTAATTAGCACAAAGACAGGTGAACTTCATGGCCCATAGGTCATCCCATTCCTATTTAGATTTTTACCCATGCATACACCAATGATATCGGTGTTCAACTTTCTTATCATGTCTCCTTCTGTTACGTGTCTTATGCAAGGAATGACATGAAGTCCAATGTCATTAGACTGTAACATATATGGAAGGGAATTTAAATCTCCCACCCCTTTTTTTTCTTTCCCTCTCCTCTCCACCCTGGAGATGGCCACCATTAGACACAAACTGGTGTGTGTGTGTGTGTGTGTGTGTGTGTGTATATATGTAAAATCACTTGATACATACTTCCATTTATCAGTTTATTTCTGGACGCATAGGCTGGAAAGTTAAGGAGGTACCAGATTATAAGGGTTCTTTAACATCCAAATAGAGGATTTTGTGTTTGTGTTACTCTAAGGTAAGAGGGAAGCACTGAAATTGATTGAGTAAGAAGGCGACATGGTCAGATGTGTGCTTTAGGAAGATTGGTTTGACAGCTGAATGGAAGAAAGACTGGAATGGGGAGAAACTGGAGGTAAGGAGACCAACTAACGAGACCATGCTATTGCAATAGTCTCTGTGTCCAGAGAAATAACTGATAAATAGAAGTAAATATACAATGATTTTATACATGCACACACAGATATACACAGATATACATAATTTATGTCTAATGGCAGCCATCTCTAGGGCAGGGAAAGAGAGGGAAGAAAAAATGGGGGGGATTTACATGATAACTTTATTATATGCGAAATGAATTGCAAGTGTACATAATAGATTTGCAGTTTCATGTGCCATGATCTTTTTTACTATATGTAATGCCAAGCAAAGGCAACTTCCAAGGTTCAGATTACCAGCATAGTAAACTCCATTTATTCAGTGACAGATTAAGGCAAAACATTCACAGAACAGAGAAAATCAAAATACACTGTAACTCAATCATTTAGCAAGTAAGTTCTCAATTCAGTTGCAAAGTCCCAAGGTGCAAGTATCCTACTCCTGGCCAGTACATTAATCAAAGTAGCCCATTCATTTAGTCAGCAGAGTCTCTCTTCTCAAATGGAGATTGGTTTCCAATCATAAACAAAGTACATTCATTTGGTCAATCACAGAGCACAAAAATGTCAAAGGTTTCCCACCCCTGGATCACAAATGAATTATAAAACCATCCATTAAGACCCAGCACTTTCTCAAAAGGGGCGGAAGAGCACAAAAGGCTAACCATCCTTAAGCTACAACAAGGTTAAGATATCATCATAGCATTCAATGCCCAAGGAGAGGTCCTGTCTTCATCTTGGCATGAGGCAAGTACTCAGCAATCCCTGTTCCTGGGGAGACAAAGCTAAATAAAGCCACAATAACATATATAGCCAGTGTCCTCATCAAGTCACTCTCTGCCTGCAGAACAGTCCTAGAACCCCTCCAAACATCAACAAGGCCCTCTTCCAGGATTTCTGTACACATACAACAAGAACATCCTCCTTCAGGGCTTCTGAACCAACAGCAAGGTTCTAGGATCTCTGCAACAGCAGCACTGTCCTTCACCAGCAGGTGAATCTGGCAAAACAATATCCAAACAGACAGACAAAATACTGGCATCACAGCCATGACTCCTCAGTTCTTGGCCACTCTGGGTGGCAGGTTTCAAAAGTCCTGGGCAGCTCCAACTGGCCCTCAGCTGTCTTTCTCTCAGCAACTCTGGCCTCCTCTGCTTGGGCCTTCACTCTGCTTGGGCTTCTCTCTAAATCCACGGCTCCCCCCAGTTCAGCCCTCTCTCTTCAAGTCAACAAGGCCATCCCACAAATGGGACTCACAAGCTCTGGGTTTTAACACTCAATCCCAAAACCAAGCCAATACAGGGAGATCTTTAAATTCCATTACCATTACACTATACTGTTATGTAAATGCTAGTTTTATTCCATAAATTAAAAACAGATTAAAAAAAGGAAAAATAATAGTTTGTGTGAAGTGAGGAAGGTCTGAACCAAAGTGGTAGCAATACCAGAAGAAAGAAAGGGGGGCATATGTTGTAGATGTTTTGAAGATAGAATTAACAGTACTCGCAACATCTCTATGCCTTTGTACAGCATTCGCTGCATGCCTGGAATGCACTGCCTCCTCAGCTCCCTCTTTTGGAATCCCTGCTATCCTTCATGACTCAATACAAGCACAACATTTTGCATATGGCCTTTCTTGAGCACCCTAGCTGTTTGTACCTCCCTTCAAAAGGTTACTCTTTATGTTTGTTTGGTGTTTTTTTTTTTTGTTGTTGTTGTTATTACACATTCATATTGTCTCCTCCTGTAGAATGTAAACTCCTTCAGGTCAAAAGTCTTTTTTTTTTTTGACGTTTTTTCTTTTTGTATGACCAGTGCTTAACAGAGTTATTGGTAGATAGAAGGTCCTTTATAAATACTTCTTGATTGATTGAGCTGCATTTAGTTTAAAGGATTAAAGAAGTATATGAAGGACTTCACAATATAGAAGGACTCTCTCTTCCATTTAGGCTCTGTGCAGGACATTCTCCCTGATAGTGAGCAAAAATTCTTGGCAAGCATACATCTATGCCTCACTGGATACTGAAATCTAGAGAATCATTAAACAAAGTTATCTTGTCTTTTTTTTAAAGATGATTTTATAAATATGAGAAAGTGAATATGCAATTTATTAGTTACTGTTGTATTTTTGTTCTCAGATACCTCATTTTTGGTAGTAGTACTATCTGTGATCTTTTGCATTTTTAAAGAATCTTTTACTTTTTAAGAAAGCTTGAAAATTCAGTTCTTAAGAGCCTTTCAAATTGTGTTGCCTCCAGCATGGCTTCTTTTGCATGAATTTGGTCATATTCAGCTGTTACTTAAGACTTTACCTTCTTTGATAGATACATAGAAGAATACTTAATGAGAGAAATTACATAAAAATACCAGAACATATCTGTGATTTTCCATATCTATTGGTTCTTCTCTTTCCATTTTTATCCATAGAAGCTCTGAGTAATATGAATAAGTTCTTGTGCCTAGATATCTTTGTTTTCCCCTTAACTGCTTTTCTTCATTGTCTGAGGCTGTAATACTTCCATTATCTCTTATGAAATTTTGCCAATGAGCTTTTATTCTAAATCAGTATTGCCCTTGGCTACCATTTCTTTCCATTTGGCAGAGACAGCTTCTGAGCCCTTCAAGTCTCCTCACATCAACTGGGTTATGTCAACTAAATTCCCTTAAGAAGTGGAAATGGAATCAATATCTTTAATTTTGTCCATTTCCCCTTTTCTACAGTTGACAGACTGTTTAATAAGTAGATAATGTTGGAGCAACTGTAACCCAATACAATATAATTTTCTAATCTGTATTCTTTCCCCTTGTTTGATATGTTTTGGTTTTTTTGCTTTAACAAGTCAACGATCTGACTACAAATAAGGCATTTTTGAAATGAATCCCACAAGAGAACAGTCATCGCCTAAGATAAAGTCATTTTAATGTTGTTCAATGCCCATCATATTCATTGCCTACTAATTCTAACTCCAACTCTCTGCTTGAAGAATGTATTCACATTTTATGAATATGCAGTTACATATGTTAAGAGAAATTCATGTAAATATATTATTATTTTATTATCACTCCTTAGAGCTCCAAGAACACTTTGAAAGAACAAGGCACACAGTTACTATGAGATTGGCAGAAGTAATTTCGGGGGGAAAAGCCAGCTTACTACCTCAATATTAATGTACTTACCAAATACAAACAGCTTATTTATTCATCCTTAATTTTGCCTGGAAGAAATGGACATATCCAGTGTCAAGAAAACCAGTCTCAAGGTCCAGTATCCTTTCTCCTCAATAAGTCTAAACCCAAGAAAGGTACTTCCAGCACTTTCACTAAGTGTGCATTACCAAACAAATTGCACAACATCTAGTATATTGAAGGTTTAGAGTTTTCTTGTATTTGCCATAAGCTGTTAGTGCCAAAGATTCAGACTTGCTTCACCCATCTATGTTTTTAGAATACATTGAGCCAGATTCATCAAGTGATTAAGATACCCTAGGAGTAATTCAGATGCTTTGAAAAAGTCATCAATTCTTCCAGATCACTAGAGTATTATTAAGGAAATTATCCACAAGGTGAAGTGAATGGTAGAGACCTAGATTTCAAATACAGGTATATGACAGCTATGTATCCAAGTGTAATTATCTATTTTGTTTCAATGGCATACTCTCTTGTAGGCAATACAATTTAATGCTCTATTTTGTACTATATTGTGTTCTGATTGGCCCATATTAAAAATTTAGAGTTTTCCCTGCAACTACTGAAAGGTAACAGATGTTAGGGAGACAGGTAGATGGAAACAGGCACA
This sequence comes from Pseudochirops corinnae, assembly GCA_028646515.1. Classification (NCBI taxonomy): domain Eukaryota; kingdom Metazoa; phylum Chordata; class Mammalia; order Diprotodontia; family Pseudocheiridae; genus Pseudochirops; species Pseudochirops corinnae. The sequence continues at coordinate 251,758,548 of CM053587.1, forward strand.
TAGATGCCTAGACAAATAGATAGTTTTGCTGTTGTTTGGTCTTTCAGTTGCATCCAACTCTTTATGAACTGTGGACCATTCTGTCCATGGGGTTTTCTTGACAAAGGTACTGGACTAGTTTGCCATTTCTTTCCCCAGTGGATTAAGGCAAAGAGAAGTAAAGTGACTTTCCCAGGGTTGCATAGCTAGTAGATAGGTAGGTAGGTAGGTAGATAGATAGATAGATAGATAGATAGATAGATAGATA
>CM053587.1:251759294-251773365 GCA_028646515.1 Pseudochirops corinnae
ATAGATAGATAGATAATGAATATTTATTAAGTGCTTATTCTGTGATAGGCATTATACTAAACTCTAGAAATTCAAATGCAAGCAAGCAAGATAATCTACCTCCAAGGCATTTATATTTTTCTAGGGGAATTCCATAAAAAGGTGACCTGGAAAGGAAGAGGAAGCAGAGAGGGAGGGGCTGGCATGGAAATTATTTCAATGTATGTATTAGAGGCTTGGGTCCAAGCAGGATAAGGTCAAAACTAACTTATTAAGTCCTATGGTGGTTCTAGGTCTAGAATCAAAGGTTCTAGTGGGAAGCAGTGGATGGTAGTCTAAATTAATAGTAAACAGGGTATAATATATAATATAATAATGGCCAGGGTATAAGAGATAGATGTTGGAAGAGTTAGAAAATTGAAGATGATCCTTAAGAATGACTGTGAGTATAAACTGAAAATTTTGTTAGATTTAGAACAATTTCTAATATTTTCAAAGGATTATAGTTTGGTTGTACAAACATTAAATGTTTTGTCAGAAAACCTAGGTTTGTATCCATATGATTCAGCCACTAGTTAGATCTTTGACTTGGACTCATCTCTCTGAGGTTCAACTTTATCAGTCAAATGATAAATTTGGAATAGATAATCTATGGAGGCTGTTCCAGGTCTAAAATTTTAGGATTACTGAGATAATGCTCTCAAGCTGATAAAATTCTTGAATTAGATCTCCTAAGTCTACTTATCATCCAGGCCTCAGGTTCCCCACCCTATACATAGTTGTGTTTTGTATTCAATTGTGTGTTATTTCAGTTTCTTTTTGTAATTAGATTATAAACTCTCTGAGGACAGGGATTATGTTTTATACTTCTTTTTATTCCTCTCCTTCACTTAAAATATAGAGCTTCTTCCACCTGCTATGTGGAATGGTTCCTAAATTTCATGGCCCTCTCTGTTCCTTGACATACCTATTCTCTTTTACTGACTCGCTAACTTATTCTCTATGGTGACTATGCTAAACCTTTTCCTCTTATTTCAAGATCCTAGCCCCACCTTTATTGGAGAGCAATTGAAGTCAAAAAAGACATGAATTTGAATCTTGCTTCAAATATTTGCTAGTTATGTGTCTCTGAGCAAGTCATTCAGCCTCTTTCATGATCTTTTTCTTTATCTGTTGAATCAGGATAATATTAGCACTTCCCTTGTAGGGTTATTGCAAAAATCATGCAAATACACATTTTATAAATATATTTTTACAATAACTTTATGAAGGAGGTGCTAGTATTATGTACAGGATTTTATATCTGATTTTATGATGCTAGTGGTCTCTATATAATATGTATTTGTGTATGTGATATGTATATGTGCATATTCATATATCCATGTATATGTAGAAATATGGTGTTTTGCAGATCTTAAAGTGCCATATAAATGTTAGCAATCATTATTCCTAAAATGCTATTATTACAGCATAAGGCATTGACTCCTTTGCTGAGACTGGAACAGTATCATCTCTCTATCATCCCTTGGTACTACTCCCCATAATCTCCCATTCTTCTCATTCATTTCATTGACAGAGGATGAGACATTCCTTTACTCTGTCTTCTGTTACCCTTAGTCTCATGTCTTCCCATCTCCTCCAGGAGAAATAACAAGCATTTTTTAAGCAGCTTACTATGTTCGAGGCACTATGCTAAAGGCTAGGGTTACAACAAAGGAAAGTGAAAATGGACCCTGCCTTCAAGAAGCTTACATTCGAATGTGGGAAAGAACATCTACATAAATAGGTATATAAAAGATACAGACAGAGTGTGGATAAATGTTAACCTTAGAGGAGAGTATACTGACAGCAAGGGATACCAGGAAAGGCCTCTGACAGAAGGTGGCATTTGAGCTGAGTCTTAAAGGAAATTGGGATTCTAAGAGGCAGAGATAATGAGGCAGAACATTCTAGGCACAGGGAATGTCAGATGCAAAGGAAGGAGACCAAAATTGAGCATCGTTTGTGAGGAACAACAAGTAGACCTTTATGGCGGACTGTAGTGTTCTTGCAGGAGAGTAATGTATTAAGAAGACAGACAGATAGTAAAGAGCTTTAAAGGTCAAAGTATAGAAAAAGAAACAGAAGATCTGGGAGGTTAATTGACTTGCTCTTGGTCAAACAGCTGGTTAATGATAGAGTCAGAACTAGAACATAAACTTCCATACTCCCAGTATCATCTACTATACCAAGATGTCTTATTGAATTAAATTGAATAGTGCTAGAAAAGCAGGAGAAACCTATGTATTGATAAAGAAGACAAAAATAATAAACTTGGAAGGACTATAGGAATATTGGAACTTAAATGTGTTATTGGTGGAGCTATATGTTTCTAGAAAAGAATTTAAAATTTTACTAAAAAATGTCATTCAGCTGTACATATTCTTTGACCTATGTAACTTCCATTTGGTATACACCCAAAGGACATCAAAAACTAAGGAAATGATCCCATTTTATATCCATGCATATATGCACACGTCTATATACACCTTTATATGTGCTGTCTATGTACCTATATATTGCCAAATAGTTGAACAGACTATGGCATAGAATGCAGTAGGATATTATCACTTTGTAAAAAATAATGGATATGAAGAATTCAGAGGAATTTGAGAAGACTTGTATAAATCAGTGTAGAGAGAAGTTAGCAGAATCAGGGGACGAATTTTCATAATAACCAAAATAATGAAAAAGAAAATGACAGAGAAGGACGTCGTAATTCTTATCAGTGAAGTTACTTGTAATTCCTTCAGAAGGCTGATGATGGAATATGGCACCTACTTCTCAGGATAGTGGTATTGGATTATAAGTGTTCAATGAGGGCTGCATTTCCAGATGTGGACAAAGTATTGATTTGTTTTGATTAACTTTATTTATTATAACAGGGCTACGGTGGGGCAAGCCATTGGAATGTGGTATAGGTTATTAAAAAAACAAGAATACATATAATATATGTATGTTTGTAGATACACATATATATGTGTACATACATACCTACATACAAACATCCTTGGAAAATTTTAAAAGGTAGAATTGACTGAACCTAATAAGATTAAATTTAATGGTTATAAATTTTAAAGAGTTATAAGTTTAGCATTCAAAATAGTCATAAAGTCAAAACCTCAGATATGGGGGATGCTAGGCAACAGTCTAGATGGAAAAAATCTAGGGATTTATGTGACTCTCAGTATAATATAGTGACTAAAATGCTAATATGACAATATGAATGGAGGCATTATGTCCATCAAAAAGATGAGAGGTGGTAGTTCCACTGTATTCTGTCCCTTTGAGACCACATCTGAGGCAGACTTTTATTTTCTCTCCGTTCTGGATGCTTCATGATAGAAAGCACATTGCAACCTACAAGAATGTTCAGAGGATAGCGATTTAGAATAGTGAGGGGCCTTGAAACCCTATAGTCAACAGAAAATGAGAAAGAAATGCTGAAGCTTAAATGTGGAGGAGAGAAGATATGAAGGGAATAAGAGAAGAGGTCTTTAAACACTTGAGGAGCTTCCAAGTGAAAGCATGATTAAACCTGCTTTGCTGTGCTACAGAGGTGAAACTAGGATCAATGAGTAGAAATTGTGTGGGGAAGATAGACTGGAGATCAGGAATGGGTTCATCAATTTACATTTATTATGTAACTATTTGGGGGGGGTGTCTGAAAGTTAGGCTTGGGAGGTAATAATGATCACTAAAGCAGCTGACTGCTGTTTGAATAGTATTTCAGAGTTTGCAAAGTGCTTTTCACAGGTGATATCATGTGAACCTTCTCACTACAAATCTCCAAGTGAGGGCTAGCTGACCATTTATTGGGAATATTGTAGAGGTCATTCTTGGTCAGATACTGTTTGGAGCAGATGACCTCAGAGTTCCTTCTAACTCCAAGATTCTATGATTAATGTTGGTAGAAGGGGAGGAATATAGGTTTAATTTCACACACACAGAGAAACACAGAAGGAAATACAAACACTCACACAAAGATAAAATAACATGGAACCTACCTTTTCTACGTGCAGAAAATCCATTCAGAATAGAAGCTGTGAACACGGGACCACAGGGTCATAGCTTTTGAGCTATAAAAGACTTTAGAGAGAAGAGATCATCTAGTCTATCCTTCTTTGGAGAAGTGAAGTGACTTGCTTAAGGTGATGGTATCATTTTTATCACATATTATGGCTACTAGATATGGTTATTTATACATAATGGGAATTTAATAAACGTCTGCTGAATTAAATACAACTGCCAAAGTTCTCACTGCTATTCAAATCCCAAGGCCAGATGTGGAATCTAAAGAGCTTTTTAAAAAAGAAATTATAGACTTCAATTGAAAAGAATGAAGGCACTTGACAGTAATTTAGAGCAGAAAAGCAGGAATGACTAATCATCCAGGAAGAGTTCCTGCACACCAATTGACATGTTAGCCAGCAGTATTTAATAGCCTACACCAAAGGTAATGTATTGGACCCTGACAGAATTTGTTAACATTGTTCTATTGCCTTTGAATTTTCTGCCATTTACAAAGGCAACAATGGCTCTTGACAATGAATTACACAAATGAAGAAGAAACTCAGTTATCTTCAAAGAACCTTAGGAGGAAGGGATCCATGCTTAGATGGATATGCCACTCTTTCTGGATTACTTCAGTTTGAATTTTTAGAAAAAAAAAAGGTTCCACTTTAATGAAGCTGCCTGTACTTCACATACTCTGGCTTCTGTCAATTCAATAAACAACAGAAAAGAGTCCTGATTCATCTTTGTGCGAAGATAGGGTAAAGTCCAGGAAAGTTATTAATGTAATGCTTTATAACTTTCCAAATAAACAGCTAAAAGTTTGCTGCATACTTGATCATGAGAGTCTTAGGGTTCTAGTATATCACACCCATCCAAATTCTGTTTTATTTTACACAAGAAGTAACTTGACTATGTGTTCACTTAAAAAAAAATCTTAAATTTTGGGTTAAAATTTTTGTGCTCATGAAAATAAAAATCAGTGGAGAAATCTTTTTTCATTTTGTTCTATTTTTCTTAGCAGCCTTAATACCTGAGGCAGCATCTTCAGTAAGTCAATCACTCAATAAATTTTTATTAAGTGCCAGGTTCTGTGCCAAATGCTGGGTTGCCTTTAGCAAATTATCCCATCCAACAAATATTTATGAAGTACCTACTATGTTCAAGCCATTGTCTTAGGTGCTGGGGATGCAAAGGCAAGGATGGATCAGGCCTTGTCCTATAGCAGCGGTTCTCAACCTGTGGGTTATGTTCAATTTAAATACATCCTGAATATCAGATATTTACATTACAATTCATAACAGCAGCAAAATTACAGTTATGAAGTAGCAAAGAAAATAATTTTATGGTTGGGGGTCACCACAACATGAGGAAGTGTATTAAAGGGTCGTGGTATTAGGAAAGTTGAGAGGAACATACATTGAAGGTGGGAGATACAGCCTACATGACTAAGTAGAGCACGTGGAAAATGGAGTACACACAATTAGGGGTGAGGCATGTGAAGCTTCGTGAGAGAGTGTGGGCCTCATTTAAACTTTAGAAGAAACTAGGGATTCCAAGATTCATTTGGGAAGGTGGAGTATATTTGGGCCATGGGGTCAGTCTTTGCAAAAACATGGAGTTGGCAGATGACATGTTGAGTTCTGGGAGCTGGTAGACTAGTTGACTGGAACCTAGAGTACCCAAAAGGAAGAAATATGAAATAATTCTAGAAAGATAGGTGGGAGACAATAGGCGGAGTGCATTAAAAGCCTAGTTGAATAGTTTGTATTTTCTTATTCCATAGTCTAATGTCTTCCGTTTGGTATCCCTAGTTTCCATAAAAGTTCCCCCCAAGCCCAGCTTTCTAGATGAAGCCTTTCCTGATCTCCTAATATACTTGTAGCTCCACATCTCTGAAATTACCTTCTGCCAGTAGATAGATATTGACTCCCTTCATAGAATATAAACTCTTCAGTGGCAAGAGTTGTTTCATCTTTGTTTTTCTATCTCCAGACCTAGCACAGAGACACAAACACGGTAATAAGAACTTAATAAATCCTAACTGATGCTGAATACATATTTGTAGAATTGAGTAAAAAGATAGGTTTTGAAATTGTCTTGCAGTTAGTAACTAGGCAGGTTATGCTATCTAGACTGAGGGTATTTTTTACTAAATGTCAAAGTGATTGGGTTTAATGATGCTAATGTATTTTAATGGAGCCCATTAGGCCCTTCAGAAAACCTTCCCTTTCTTATAAAAGTATCAGAAATAACTGTTTATATTTATTTGTTTGTTTGTTTAGCTTCTTTATTTATTCGATTGACTGATTGAAGAGAATAGCTTGATTAAGGAGCTGTTGACTAGTGGATACAAAGTAAATCTGGGAGTCATCAGAACTCCAGTCCTACTGTGAACATAGAATAGTTTTGTGGCCTTGGGCACATCTCAGAACCTCTTACTACACCTGGGACAACTCTCTTAAGACTATTAAATTACAGAACTGTGGATCTACATTGGTAGAGGGACTGAATAGTCTCACCAGGAGATCGCGACACTGGTACAATGTCAGATCCTACTCGACTGCTACATCCTCATTCCCCAAAAGTAGCCTAATTATTCCCCTGATTTGTCAATGCTACTGTCTTGTTTTTTGTAATGTTGTAATAATTTAAATAACAATAATTTAAAGCATATGGATGATCAAATTTGAATAATTCATTGAGTTATATTTTTAAAATACAAAGGGAAATTAGAAACCATTGAATTTACTTCCTTTGTTCTGCCAATGAGGAAAATGAAGCAAAGAGAGATTAAATGATTTATCTAGGATTGCACAGATAGTGTCTCAGGTGAGATTTGAACTCTGGTCTTCCTGACTCTAAATCTAGCATCCTATTCACTATGCCATGTTACCTCCCACTTGATTTAAGTCTGATTTATATTGAACTCTATATATCCCATAATGTGAAAGCACATTGAATCTGGGTAATATATGTAACAGCAGAAGAAGTCTAAAAAGACTTGTAATGAAATTAAAATAATTGATAAATTGTATATCCAGCCATGTTCTCCCAATGCAATTTCCTTTAAAGGAAAATGAAACACTCCAAGATGTAGACTGGCCCTTTTTTTGTCTGAATTTCAATGCCCAGTGATATACAGATGATTTCCAGATCTGGCTCTCTTGCCCTGACCTCTCATACTGTCTCCAGTCCTATATCTCTTTCTGTTTACAGAACATTTTTTACTTAGATGTTCTGCCATCACCTAAAACTAAACATGTAAAAAACTGGAGTTCATTATCTCTACTCATCCCCTCTACCTCCCTTCCCTTGTTTTCTGACTTCCTCAGCACTGACGCTTCTGTCTTCTAGTTCCCTAAGGGTTTGAGTTTTGATTCTCCTCTCACAGTTATCTCTAACATTTAGGCTATTCTCCAATTTTCCAATATATTTCTCCATGACTTTTTCTTTCTCCATTCTTATAGCTTCATTATTAGCCCAAGGATTAAGTAGTACCTTCTGCACTGACAAGATCATAGACAAGAAGGAAAGGAAGAAAGGAAGAGAGGGAGGGAGAGAGGAAGGAAGGAAAGAGGGAAGTGAGACTAGGAAGAAAAGAAGGAAAGAAATCACAGAGAGAAGAACAACCTTTAAGTCTACCAAGAAAGAAGTATTAAAGGTAGAATGATAGACAGTGAGGTTAATATACCTCTCCAGCCATATGATGTATTTCTGAGTTAGCTGTCACTGGCTCATAAGCATGCCACTCTTCAAATAATCTGTTCTTGCTTCTACACACTGCCGAGACATCATACCTGCCTTGGCATATAATTTGTGAACTGAGGAATTTATTTGACATATAAAAAAATGTACAGAACAGGGGAAAGAATGATCCATTTTCTATCAGTATTATCGATGGCTAAGCTGTCCAGACTAATTTGAATTGATTGTTATACCAACTTATACAAATTTCAGAGCCATCTGTCTATATACTGTCATCTTAGAAAGAATTGCCTGAGTATCTGAGAAGTGACTTACCCCATGATACAATTCATAAGTATCAGAGGTGGAATTTGAACCCAGGCCTTCTGTGTTCTGGAAAGTAGGGAATGTGATTCCAAGTTCAGCACTATATTCCCTCAACTAGATATAGTATCAGGAGTGTGGCTGCAGTGAGACTGGAAATCTTATTACTTAATTAATACGTTTTAAAAAACCTAATCTTTCCTTTAGAGGAGCAGGCAGCCTGACTTAATAAATAGAGTGTTGTGCTTGAAGTCAAGAAAATCCAAGTTTAATTTTCTGTCCTTGGCACTTTCTAGGTCTGTTACTCAAAGCTACTCAGTTTGCCTCTCTGTGACTTGAACAAAACTCTAGGGCTGGTGTACAAAGACTTAGTAACTAAGTCAATGGATTGTGATCCCTATTGATGAAGTCCCTACATTAGAAGTTTCTCAAACTAATTAAATCATAGAACCTTAATGGAATGTTTTGTTTAGATTTTCCTCCTTGATTTAAAAAAGACTCGTAGGAAAAATAAGCTTCCTTTTTTGCTTTCATTCACTAATGAATATTCTTTTGCTATTTTCCTGCTCATATATAGAACAGGACCACTATAATTTTATTTAAAAGCATTTTATTACTTGATACTGTACTAAACCCAACCCTGGGACATGGATTTCTTTTGTGATGTTCATTTTAAAGATTAAGAAGTTTTGATGTGGGTAATTAGCAAATAGGATATATTTGATTTCTGTAGTAGTTTTAAACACATCCCTTAAAAAAGTATGCACTCAGGGGTATGCTCATAAATGTGCAAAAACTGTCTTCCTCTCTTCTGAGAAAAAAAAATATGTGCACAACACACTTTTTAAGTTTAACCTACATGATTAACATTTTCTCCATCATCCTTTTAAGTTTAGACAGTCAAGAAAACAATAAGTCATTTTATTGAATCTGTGTTGATTTTTTAAGGTGTAAATGATTATATTGAAAACTTAAAAATTGGCTCCTGTGAAAGTGGTTGAAATGGGTTCCATCACACCCTTGAATATACCAGGTAGTTTTAGTGAAAACAAATTTCCTAGAATCCCTATTGAGTTCAAATTAATGCAGTGAACAAGGTTAGTGATATTTTTCACTTGGTGGCCATTTCATTGTATTATTATCCCTTCTTTTTTATTATAAGTAAAACCAGTAGACTAGAAAGTGCATCTTTCTTAGGTTTCATAATGAAATTCCTGTCTCTTCATTATTTTAACATTTTTGCTTGGCCTGGCACTTTGCACTTTCCAGAAGCAACGTACGATGTTTTCCAAGAACTATTTTAAATTATTCTTTGGTCATGTAATAGTCTAAGAAATAGCACTCTGTCAAAAAGGATTAGGTATCACAGTTTAAAAACAAATGGATCTCCATCTAAAAGGAGACAGAATGTGATTAGGCAACCCTTGGTGGAGCCTTAATTCTGTGTCATCATATCTCCATGCCACCTGGCATCTTTTTTACCCTACTTAACAAGAATTACATAATAATATGTAATAACGATCATCTAAGAATAAAATAATACGAGTTTCATTTGGTCCACATTCTCTCTGCGACAAACTCCTTGAGACGAGGGCTTGTACCATTTTCCACCTTTGTTATCTCTGGCACTAAAGACAGAGCTTTTTTAGGTACTAAATGCTTAAGGCTTGAATTGAATTTTAGTGGGTCACTATGGAGTAAGTACTGGATTAGAAGTCAGAGGACCCAAGTTTGCATCCTAGAGGTATTAATACCATTGTGACCTTCGACAATTTATTCAGTCTCTCGGGGGTTCTGTAACAGTTAGGTGGCCCCCTGGAGAAAACACTGAATCTGAGATCAGGAAGACCAGAGTTCCAACCTGACCTTAGCTACTTATTTGTTGTGTGATCTTGGACAAGTCACTCAACTTCTGTGTGCTTCAGTTAGGGGATAATAATAGCACATACCTCTGAAGGTTGTTACGAGGAAAAAATGAGATATTTGTCAAGTGTTTCATAATCTTTCAAGTGCTATATGAATGCTAGCTATCATTATCATCACTAGAATTTATAAATCTGATAACTTTTGAGGTCTTTTCTTGCTCTCAATCTACAGTCCTATGATTTGTCAATTTCTAAGGTCCCTCTCCAAGTTTATGATTATAATAACAAAAACTTACATTTCTAGCAATGCCTTAGTTTTGCAAAGCATTTGTGTAATTTTACAGTAATATGGTGAGATAAGTAGCGCCAACATCATCTCCATTTTAAATGTAAGTAAACTATATCACAAAAAGCTCTAATTGGCATGTAATTGATAATAAATTGATAGTAATTGACATTAAAGAGAGTAGCTGGGCCTGGACCCCACATCTCCTTTGGCTAAGGCCTGCGCCATGTTCACAGTAAACCATGCCCCCTCCATTCATTCCTCAGTAGTAAAGGTCTGCCCAGTGTCTTTTAAGATGGACTTCTCCTGGCTGCCTTTGTACGGACTGAAAAGTGGAGATGATGAAGGTCAGAGGATGAATTGGAAAGACATCACTCAGGATTTCCACGTACCATGCTTAATACCAATCAAATAATATCATTAGTGTTATTTGGTTCAGTTGAGGTTTTCTGGCTGAATTCTCTGTAGGCTACCCAGCATGAGCTTTTCCTGGTACAAGAGAAGTTAAGCTTCTCAAGTCTCTTAGGTCAAAGGTTAGATTAAAAAGGCAAGACATGAGGCAGGAGTGCCCCAAACTGTGCTTTGACTTCTAAATAAATAGAAGACTTGAGTCTCCAGTACTATCAGCCCTTCACTTTTCATGAACAGTTAGTTCAACAGAAGAAAAAAAAAAAGATTTTTTTTTTAGACCAAGATAAAAGACACCTGCATGTCATGCCTTCTGTTCATTCTGGCCTGTCTGTTTTCTTCTCCCATTCTTGATGATTGATCACTTCTGCATTTTGTCAATTTAAAATGCAGGAGAGGACAAAGTCCACAGTAATGTTTTTCAGCATGTTTAATAGAGTCTGGTTAAGTAAACATCCTCGAACATAGCAAGAAGAGAGACCTTAAAATAAATAGTGCTACTGTGCCAAGTCTGTAATTGCTTGCACATTTAGCACTTTGCCCATCTCTTAAGTATGACCATCAAAACCAGATTTGTGTACTTAATATAATTGTCTTGAAACCATAGCTGCTCAAATGCTATAGACCATTTACATGCTTGGAATTTTTTTTTTCTCACCCTTTTCCAGCTTATACAATTCTGGAATTTGTTTCAAAGAATTTATCTTAGGATAGCTGGTGAAATCCCTTTTTTATAACAGATCAGGCCTACAGGATTGCTGTCTGGGAATTACTGTTCTTTACTAAAAACATTCCTCTTGGTAAATATATAACGTATTTGCACAAATTCGTGATATCTGGTGCCAGAGGGGATAGTGCTGAGTGGTGCCATACAAATCCCAAATTGGAAGGTTGCTTTGAGTTAGTTTCATGCATAATTCAAATACTTCAGAAATTCTGTGATTTCATAGGTATTGGTAGTTCCACTAAGAAAAGAATGGTGAATGTAATGCCTATATGGTCTTAATGTGTCGCTTATGCAACCAATCAATCAAGCAAAGAATGAATGAATGGATAGAAAAATTAAACAAGTTAATGGATAAGTAAGCAAGCAAATGAATGAATAAATATATTAATAGACTGATACTTAAATAAATGGTCATTTAGTAACACAACACTAAATTTAACTAGGCTGGTCCTTGGGCAAGATGTGTGAAGGCTGTCAACTGTGTCCACACTCAAAATCTTCCTAGTTTGGTAAGGTCTTCCAAAACTTCTAGTTAACTGTCTTCCCTATCTCAAATATTTTGCCTTCTCACCTCCATATTAAAGAACTCCTTGTTTCCTTCAAAACATGGTTTAGGCGCCGTCTTTAAAATGAGGTCTTTTCTTACCCCTACTCTTTTCTTCTCAGAATTTCTTTATATATGAACGTAGAATTTCCCCAATATAATATAAGCCCCTGAAGGGTAATAAATCAATAAGTAATTATTAAATACCTACTCTGTGTGAGGCCTTGTACAAAGTGCTAGGGCTGCAAATACAAAAGTGAGACAATTTCTGCTTACAAATGCTGACGTCGTACTAGGGGCACGGACTGCTTTGGTTTTGTCTTTGCATCTCCTTTGCCTAGCACAATGAGTAGGTGCGTTATGAATGTTGTAGAATTAAACATCGTGGCATGAAGAAAATCAAACTTAGAAACCTTTATACTTAGCAACAAATAGCTTTATACCACAAAGATGAATCTGAGTAGGACTTTAGATTTTTATTTACTTCATGGCCCAGGACCTCCTACACCAGTGGTTCTCAACCTTCCTAATGCCACGACCCTTTAATACTCGTATATGGGCGTGTCTGCATGTGGGCGGACTCACCTGGAGACAATAGAGGAGTATGTCTCGGCTCCTAAGACCAATCGGAAATATGTGTTTTCCGATGGTCTTAGGTGACCCCTGTGACCCCTGTTAAAGGGTCGTTCAACCCCCAAAGGGGTCGCGACCCGCAGGTTGAAAACCACTGTCCTAAACCCTGGGCTCTTACAGAACTGGTCTTATCCCAGAGACTGACTTATAAAGCAACTATTTTTGTATTTCTGTGTCTCCACTCTGAGTTTTCTTTGGGGAAAATCCTCAAAAGAGTTTGTGTCTAGGTTTCCACAAATGTAGACAACAGGTTCTCCATATGCTATATAAAAACACCCATTATAACCAGCATATATCAAATAAAAGGTAGTCTTTGTTTCAACTCATATAAAATGCAGAAGGTGCAAAAGACTCAAAGGCACCCACAAGGAGACATAGAATATACACAAAGCATTCACAGTAGTCTCTAAGCTTCTCTCAAAAGAGAACTGAACTTTGGGTTGGAAGCAGGGTGCCAGCAAATATTTTTGTGAATCCTTAGCTGTCCTAGAGGGTCCTATATCATTCGTGCCAGTCTTATCCCGGAAGGCAAACATGTTTCAGAACTGCTAGATAAGGTACTCTTCTTCTCATCAAACTTGTACTATAAGAATAATTTAAGGTAATAGTGAGGATGATCTATCCCATGTGAAAGTTTTAGTTCCTAAAGATCCTCTAGCTGTGGGAACCAGGTGGGAGAATCCTTTTCTTTCTCATTTCACATTTAAAGAAGGGGTGATGGACATAATTAAAACATAGGATCTATGCAGTGTTCCTCCTGGGTCATGTTGGGTCCTATTTTAGCAGCATCATTTGGGAACTGAAAGCGGAAATAGGAAGCATGAGAAGTGCATCTGTTGAGGATAAACCAAGATGATCTGCAAATTCCTGAGAGAGGAAAGTAAAAATAGATTCTCAGGAGGTTGCAGAAATGGGCAGGAATGAACAGAAAGGAATACAATCTCCCATATAAGCTAAACCAGCCCTAAAATGACATGACACATAGAAAAGAAAATTTGCTAAGACAGCAAACAGAATCACTGAAAACCAGCTGCCCTAGTTTGTAGAGGAAGACAGAAGAACACTAAACTGTCAAGTTAAGAAAGTTATACACTCAGTTTAAGCTTCTGTTCTACAGAATACAAAAATATCATTAAAGAAATGAAAACCTTCCTTTATATAAATATGTCTGCTCTACCAATTGCCCCCCGGAACTAGTAATAAATCATTTTCTCTTCCATTAACATCATAGGCAGCTGCACTGACCCTGGAGTCAAGAGTACCTGAGCTCCAATTTAACTTCAAATATTTAGTTTGTGACTCTGGACAAGTCATTTAACCCCTGTCTGCCTCAGTCTCTGCATCTGTAAAATAGAAATAATAACAGCACCTTCCCCACCTGTTATGGGAATCTGAAGATTTTCCCTGTTCCTAGGTCCTTTGCTTAAGTGGCTTAAGTGGCTCTGAGAACCTTCCCAGATTTGAAAGTATACTCTGCCCCCTAATAGGCTGAATGTGGTCACATGGAGCCTGTAGTGGGAGGCTTGTTCTTCAGGAATGCCCACACCTTATTACTTTGTGATTGG
>CM053587.1:251782082-251819746 GCA_028646515.1 Pseudochirops corinnae
GGAAAGAATCTAGAATTTAAAGTTCTATAATCAAATGTTAAAAATATGTATGTATATTATTATTATTATTATTAACTACATCCAACTGAGAATTAAGATATACAGGCACTGTGGTAGGGAGATCCATCCTGCCCTACCAGACAGTCAGAGGGGCAAGCGGGAGGATATAGGATAGAGCAGATTGGGGGAGGGCCTGTACAGTGGCATGGCTGTTTTGACGTGTTGTTAGGGGAAAGATGGGGAGAAAATTTGTGACTCAAAATCTCATAGGAATGAATAATGTAAACAAGAAAATAAATTAATTAATTTCTTTTAAAAAAAAGAAAAAATAATTCCAATATCATGGAGTCATATTCATGATAACACAAGATTTAGCACCTTCTGCTTTAAAGGATCAAAGAGCTTGAGATATGATATTCCAGAGGACAAAGGAGTTAGGATTACCAAGAATCACTTACCCAGCAAAACTGAGTGTAATCCTTCAGGGAGAAAAAGAGATATTCAATGAAATAGAGGACTTTCAAGCATTTTTGATGAAAAGACCAGAGCTGAATAGAAAATTGGACTTTCAAATGCAAGTAACATAAAGTAGCATAAGCAGTATAAAAAGAGAAAGGGAAAGCGGAATCATAAGGGACTTGAGGTTAAACTGTGTCCATTCCTACATGGGAAGATGATACCTGTAACTCATAAGAACTTTCTCATTAGGGTAGTTAGGAATCTATATAGACAAAGGGCACAGGTGTGAGTTAAATATAAAGGAATGATATTTAAAAAAATAAAATTAAAGGGTGAGAGATTAATGTACTAGGAGAAAGAGAAAGGGTGAGGTAGAATGGGGATAAATTATCTCATATAAAAGAGGCAAGAAAAAAAGCTTTTACATTGGAAGAGTGGGAAATTCAGAGGGGTGTGAATGAACCTTACTATGGTCAGAATTGACTCAAATAGGAAATAATACACACACTCATTTGGATATAGAAATCTACCTTACTGCACAGGGAAGTAAGAGGGGAAGGGAATAAGAGAAAATGAGGTGGCAGAAAGGATAGATTGGGGGAGGCAGTAGTCAGAAGCAAAACACTTTTGAGGAAGAACAAGCTAAAAGGAGAGAGAGAATATAATCAATAGGGGGAAGGAATAGGATGGAGGGAATACAGTTAGCAATAGAAACTGAAAAAAATTTTGAAGCAAGTTTCTCTGATAAAGGCTTCATTTCTCAAATATGTAGAGAACGGAGTTTTATTTTATAAAAATAGAAGCCATTCCTTCATAGATGAATGATCAAGAGATTTGTTAAAGTAATCAAAGCTATCTTCAGCCATATGAAAAAATGCTCTAAATTGCTATTGATTGAAGGAATGCAGACTGAAACAATTCTGAGGCCCTACTTCATACCTGATTGACTAACAGGACAGAAAAGGAGAATGACAAATACAGGGAGGGAATGTTGGAAAAATGAGATGTCATTGCTGGTGGAATCATGAACTGATTCAGCCATTCTTTAGAGTAATTCGAAACTATGCCCAGAGGATTATAGAACCATGCATAACATTAAACTTAGCAGTGCCACTACTGGACTTGTAACCAAAAAGAGTTAAAAAAACAAAGGGGAAAAGGACTGATATGTACAGGAATATTTATAGCAGCTCTTTTCTAATGGGAGGGAGTTGGAAATTGGGTGGAAAGATGCCCATCAATTGGGGAAAGACTGAACAAATTGTGGTATGTGATTGTGATGGCATATTATTGCGCTGTAAGAAATGATGAGCAGGATGCTCTCAGGAAAACCTGAAAAGACTTACATGAGCTGATGAAAAGTGAAATGTACTATATACAAAGTAACAGCAATATTGTAAGATGATCAGCTGTGAATGACAGTTATTCTCATCTATACAATGATCCAAGACAACTCTGAAGGACTTATGGTGAAAAATTCTATCTATCCCAAGACAAAGAATTAATGGTGTCTGAATAAAGATTGAAGCATACTTTTATAAACTTTTTTTTGGTCTATGTTTACTTTTACAACATGACTAATGTGGAAATAAAAAAACCTATAAAATTAATAAGAAATTCTTCTTTCTTTGGAAACTGCACAGTGTATCCTCCAACATGCTGGTAAATATCTTTCATGAGTCAATATTTCCTTTCTTCCTCTGATTTTAATGATTATCAGATCAATTAGACAGTATCATTTAGCATAGCATCTTGTAGGAAACACTCTGTTTCATGTCCCGAAGGGAGAAAGATTTCCACTGAAAAACAAGATATAATTTGTTAGTTTCACACAAGGGAATGTGGAGCTTTTTAGAGCCAGCTGAGAGATATGTGTTATCCATGAGCTAACAGATTGGTTTTTCCACCCTTGATCTCTATACTAAAGTAGATTCAAGAAAGCATTGAAAACAGGTTTGTAAAACATTAGTGTGGTACAAGAGCCATCAAGACTAAATTGAATTTAAACTATAAGCAACCTAAGATGTGCATCAGGAGAATCATATTTAGCCTATCCGTGTGAGGTGTTTATATGAAATTTTCTCAGACTTTTATTATTTTTGGAATCTCCTTTTATCCAAACAAGCTAGTGTATCCAAAAAAAGTAAACACTGTTATGCAGATAAAACTAACATATAAAAAGAAATAATCTGCCAGAAAGTTGTTATATCTAATTTGTGAAATGATTCTGAAGTAGAAAGGATCGTTAAAATGGATGTAATCTGCTACTTTTGTGGAATGAAAACAACCCTGGAATAAACTAGGCAATGCTCTAAAATCCTGAGGCTTGTTTTTTCTTCCCAATGTCTGTCATGGACTACCTCTGGGTTTGCTCGTGTCCAAATTAAAAAAAAAAACCCACCATGTATATGTCTGGCAATCATTATCAAAGCAGAAAAATACATCATGCTCATCGAGCAGTACTATCCCCATCTAGTAGTAGAGTACAAACTTGAGACACAAAGACAAATACCACAAGAGACCTGAAGAAGAGTTGTGTCTGGCTTGTTCAGAGTTAGAGCTGCAAGGAACCTCAGTGGTCATCCAGGCCAGTCCTCACATATCACCAATAAAAAATGAGGCCTAGAGAGTCTAAGTGACTTGCCCATAGTCACTCAGGTTGTAAACATCAGAGGCAAGACTTGAAGTCAGGTCCTCTGACTGGATTGTACTTTTCTCTAGCTAAAAATTGAAATTTCTTCCCAGTTTGACAGCCCCTTTCCCCCTTCAATGTGTTTACTTCTCTCCTTGTACACCTGATGCCTATCTGCTAATGCCAGTATGGCACCCGAACTTGGCCAATCCTCCTACTCAACCATCACAATGTAGCCACGTTGGAGCACACGATAGTGCTCAAACATTTCTTTCCCACTCTACCCCTTAACTCTCACAGCACACCACACTTTTCTTCTTGCATGTATTAAATTCTATCTTGTATTAGTGGTATTTGTATATAAATCTTTTCTCTCTCCCATATTAGATAATAACTCCCTGAAGCAACAACTATTCCTTGTTCAACTTTGTATCTCATCACTTAGGAAAATTTATTTTCTGTAGTACCTATTCAGTGTGGTTGTTCTGTCATTTCAGTTGGGTCTGACTTTTAGTGACCCCATCTGGGGTTTTCTTGGCAAAGATACTGGAGTGGCTTTCTTGTCTAGCTCCTTTTACAGATGAGGAAATTGAGACAAATGAGGTTTTAAGTTACTCACCCAGGAACACACAGCTAGTAAGTTTGAGATCCGTTTTGAACTCATGAAGATGAGTCTTCTGAGTTCATGCCTACTATGTCACTGAATTGTCATTTTCACATATAGCTTGATTTAAATGTTTGATTGACCAGAGGTGTCTTTCTGTAAGTGAATCCCTTTCCCCCAAACACACAAGCAGAACCCATACATACCATCAGTTGCAAAAAATTTTAGCTTCTCTCACACGAAGGCCAGTGAATTAAAGTCGTATGTTGACGAAAGTGACAAATAAGTACAATAGTTAGCTTATATTCCTGTATGACTTTAAGATTTAGAGGCTACCTTCATCCCATTAAGTCCATGAGGTAGATAATAAAAATATCAGTACCTGCTTCTTACAAAACTGAAATCAGAGAGATGAAATGATATGTAAAATCAGAGAATCACAGATCTAGACCAAGAAATTCTGTTGAGATTCCTCAGTGTTAGCAAATAGTCATCCATTGCTGGTAGATTTGAATTTTTAGCAAAAAGCAAAAGGCAACTTGGTGTCAAAAGTAGTGAGTTGGGTAGATAAATTTCCAAGATAAGTTATACTACTTTTGGTTAAAAAAAATGAGTTCTGACTATAAAGTAATGAAGATATATAGAAGAGTTACAGAAGATGCAAGGATATGGAGGAATTGTGGAGTTTAGTATCAAAAGCATTACTCACAGGAATAAGAACACAAATCTATTGAAATATCTATTTATCTCCATTGCCACAAAATTTTTTTTAGAAATTTCAGCATAACTAGAACACATTGTTTAAAAGAGTCACCTGACAGCAATAATTTACCAGACACTAAGCCATGCTTAGGGTAGACATGAACTATTCAGAGAAATGAAACTTTGCCCAGCATAAATGAGACCAAGAAGTATATATCGGCAAATCCATCTGAAAAAAATTCCTCCATGCTTAGTACTTCATATAAATTCATTATTAAAGAAGTAGTTTAAAAGACATATTGAATATGTTAAACTTTGTGCATAAAATCCTACAGAAGACTAAAGTGTTCCACAAAACTTCATTCTGATATACACTTTTAATGTTATGAAATAGGGAGTCATGTTCTTACCGTGTTATGTTTCCATGCCTACTTTATACATTAATTTGATTTCTTCCCCTATGTACTGTTCCTTTTGCAGAATCAGAGGCCTGGAAAGGATTTTTATTTCCCATCACTTCAGCTCAGATTTGTTCACTTTCCCAGTTATGATGTGATTCTGAGGGATTCCAAAATGATACACCCATCATCCATCAGCTCTTGCTATCCCTAAGTTTAAAAAATATCTGATATGTTTATTGTTCTTTCTCAAGTTATAAGAATAAGTGATGATCTCTTGTGTGTTGTTAGGGTAATTTATTTCCTCTGGGGACTGCCCTTTTTTAAAGGAGTTCCTAACTTGTTATTAAAGAGGATTTCCTTTGTCTTTGCCTCTTTTCTAGTTTGCTTTGAATGATAGGTTTTCCATGTGTGTTACAGTTTGTACAAACTGTGTAAGAAACAGGTTTGCCTTGTTCTAAGATTGTTATTTATATAGGATGGGAAATGAATGTGGCTTTTTTAATGGACTTATGTTTGAAGGCAACTGAGCTGATTAAAAGAGTTGGGCAAAAAAAAAGTTTGTAACCGATAGCTGGCTTTTAAGACAAGAAAGAAGAGGAAATGCAGACATTTCTTTAGATGTGAGGTGGGTAGACAGAGAATTGGTGGACTGCTGCTGGAAAGGCTACCCCAGAAAATGGGACATGGTTGCATTGTAACAGATGGGAAGGAGTTAATTAGGGCATGGGGAGGCTTTGACTTCATCTTATCCTATAGATAGCCCTTACCTTCATTGTTCTACTGAAAACTTTCTTGGGAGCCATGGATTTATTGCAAATGTGAGGTCCTTTTTTACATGTTTCATGCCAGGTTTGGAAGGTAGCTGACATCACCAATCACTCTGGTTAGGAATTGTCATGCAAGAGATGTATTGGCATGTTCCTACAGAGTCTGGCCCATGACCCCAGAGCTCAACCAATAATCCTTGGACAGATACAGCTCTCAGGAGAAGGAAAATGGAGCTAGCAAATATCTCCAACAACCCTGAAATGTAAAGATAATTATAATGATGATAATGATGATGATAACTGATATTTATATCAGGTCTACAAAGCACTTTACATATATTATTTCATTTGACCCTCTTGGAAAGCATATGAATTATAGTGATACAGGTCCAGGAGAGGGAGTAGGAGCAATCACACCATGGATGAAAGGGACTTTAGTATGAGAATGTAAGCTGGAGAAGAAGCATTTCCTACCCTAGATTTGGCTGTCTATATGATCTGTTGTTCCTGCCCACTGAAGTAGTGCTGAAAATATACTTTAAATTTTCTTGGTAAGGAAAAATGTTCCAGTTGCTTTACCTTAATTTTTTTTTTCTGTGTAAATTATTCTTTGTTGAAAGCTTGGACCTTCTGGAATACCATATTCCAAACTCTCTACTCCTTGAACATGGTAGCCTCAAAATCATGTGTGGTACTCACTGTGGCTCTTTGGTAGTTGAATTATTTCTTACTCTTGCTTTTAGTATTTCTTTTTCTTTGATCTGAGACTGTTAGAATTTGGCTATAATATTCCTGGGAATTTTCATTTTGAGGTTTCTTTCAGGGGATGACCAATGTATTTTTTCTATTTTTATTTTTCACTATGGTTCTAAAAGATTTGGGCAGTTTTCTTTCATGACTTCTTGAAACTTAATGTCTAGGTTCACTTGTTCTCTCTCTCTCTCTCTCTCTCTCTCTCTCTCTCTCTCTCTCTCTCTCTCTCTCTCTCTCTCTCTCTCTCCCCCTCGGGCTTATCTTTCTATCTACTCCTATATCTTTCTTATCATAAACCTATTTTTCATCTTCACTGTGAGCTCAATTCTCCCCATCTCTCAATATTTCTCCGCTCATTGTCCCTGATTATACTTCCTTTCCAAGTTTGATATTATATACCATTACTACAATTCTACACTCAAATCTCTTATTCCTTTGTTTTATTGCTGATTACATTTTGCCAAATCACGACTCTGAATTAATCCTATTGTTCATTTCCTTTTCTCCTGTCTATGTTCTCCCAAAAAAACTTGGAAGAAATTTTGAAATCTTGCTAATTATTTGATGAATTTATGCTATTTAATGTCAACTAGAACCTTATTGAAGCAATATAATCCCTTTATTCCTCCTTAAGTGGCTTCTTATTCCAACTGTCACACCAGCCGTTCAAAACTTCCCATTATTATGCCCATGTTTTTCACACCATCCCTTATACCACTCTCTTATCTGAGATCTCCTACTTATTGGAAAAAAGTGATTCCATTTGGTGAGAGGTTGTGCTTTTCCTCTTGTAATTTCCCATCCTTCTGACACCATCCTCCATTACTTCCTCCTTTATTCCAGTCTCCAATGAAGAGGTGTTCCTTATCCTTGCCAAGACATACTCCTAATCCCCTTCACTCTCACATACTTCACATTAGATTCCTGCCTTCCAGCCTCTCAATCTTGTTTCATATTCCCTAATCTTCAATTCATCCATGTTCACACATGACACTTCATCTCCTATGCCCCAGATTCTGTTTTTGTACTGACTGTATCCCTTGCCTCATATACCCTCCTCACTTCTATCTCTTAGACTCACTGGATTCTGTCAAGTTCAAATGACAACTTCTTCAAGAGATCTTTAATGTACCCCCACACATACACACACACCTGCTAGTGCCTGACCCTCTCAGGTTACCTTCACTCTACTTTGTTTGTTACCTGTATATACTCATTAGGTTGGGTTGTCTTCTTTATTAGAGTTCAATCTCCCTGAAGGTATATATATATATATATATATATGTAGATATGTAGATATGTAGATATATGTATGTATGTATATGTATGTGTGTATACATATATATATATATATATATATATATATAATTTAAAAAAAATTTTTGGTAGTCTTTGCACTTAGTACAGTACTTGACACCTAATAAGCTAAATGACACAGTGAGTTGTGAACTTGGAGTCAGGAAGATCTTAGGTCAAATCCTGTCTCAGACACACAGATATGTGACCCTGGGCATGTGGCTCAATCTCTCTCAGCTTCAGTTTCCCAGTCTATAAAATGGGATAATAACAGCACCTACTTCACAAGGTTTTTGTTGTTCAGTTGTTCAGTTGTTGTAAAGCCAAGCACAAGTAGCTTTCCAAAGGACTGCTTCTGTGAACAGCTTTCAAGGTTCTGATTGTACAGTATAGTGAAATCTCTATTTATTCAGTAACAAATTAAGGCAAAACATTCACAGAAATCAAAGTACACCATTTACAATGCTATGGCATAACAACTTATCACTAAAATGGCCACATAGTTTTCACCAAAGTGGTCACATAGTTTTAAGCAAAAGATAACATTCATTTATTCACACAATCATTCTTAAGGAGGCAAGCCTCCTTAATTGACACTAAGTACAGAGGTCAAAAGCTCTCAACCCTTAGATCACATTGTCTTAATATCTTCAATCAAAAAGTCATCTTTCTTCTTGAATAGAGATTAGTTTCCAATGATCCTTAATTAGTAAGTCCTTATCAAAGTTCTCACCCCTAGTAAATCATGATCTTCTCAGTTTGCATTAAATACCCAAGGAGAGGTCTTTTCATCCTGACTGAGGGTGGCTTTCCACTTCCATGGTTCCCTTTCCATGGCTCCAGCTCCTTCCAGCTCCTTGTTGTCCAGCTCTTTCTCTAGTTCCTGTTATATACTGGAGCTCACAGTGTCTAGTCCACCTCAAGTTCTTCACAGTTTCTGTTCCTGGGAAGACAAGGCTTAACAAAGCCACAATAACATATATGAACATTGCCAGCATCCTCATCAATTCATTTTCTTCCTGTGAAATCAACATAGACCCAACAACAAGGTCTAAGGGATCAACACAAATCATCAGTATAGTCCATGGACCTCTAAAATCATCAGCAAGACCCTCCTCCAGGATTTCTGTAAGCATACAACAAGGAAATCTTCTTTCAGGGCTTCTGAACCAGCAGCAAAGTCCCAGGGCTCCTGTAACAAAAGCACCATCCTCTATTAGCAGACAAATCTGGCAAAGTAACATCAAAACAGACAAAGTGCCAACACCATAGCCACACCTCCTCCCAGTTCTCCTCTCTTCTCATTTCTCAGTTCTCAATTCTCAATTCTGTTCTCAGTTCTTTTCTCTCTCCAGCAATAGCAGCCCAACCTCCAGATGCTTGTTCCCAGAAGTTCTGGCCTTTCTAAGTTTGGGCTTTTCCTTATATACAGTATTAGCTCCTCCCTATTCTGTCCCTTCCTGTTATGTCAACAAGTCCATCCCACTGTGGGATTCACAAGTTCGGGGTCTTAATACTTGACACAATTATGAACTTGAAACTAAGTGCTAAGTACCTGTTAGCTTTCCAATACAAGGGGCAGGGAAGATCTTCAAATTCCCATTATCATTACAGTTGTGTTTGATTCTTTGTGACCCCATTTGGGGTTTTCTTGGTAAAGACATTGGAGTGGTTTGCTATTTCCCTCTCTGGTGGGTTAGAACAAACAAAAATTAAGTGACTTGTTCAAGGTCACACAGCTAGTAAGTGTGAGGCTGGATTTGAACTCCCATGCTCTATTCTGAGCCACATAACTGCTTCCTTATTATTATAGTAAGCATTTAATAAATGTTTGCTGATTAGTTTAAGACAGATACAGCACATTCCACCCACCTGCTTACTTAATGTAACTAAAAAGATACTCTACACTGAATTCTTTATCAGGTGAGATTATCCCTTTGAGTTATTGAATCAATCAATTAGAATTATAAATTAGATGTGAAAAATTTCTAGAGATATTTAGAAAATCAGAGATGTAAACTAGATATGAATTGGATGAAAGAAGATGACTCTTCAGGGGAAATATATTTTGTTTAGTTAAAGGGATTCAGTCATGTCTTGTGGCATTTAGATAAAATGGAAATTGAGTTTGGCATTCCTAGTGGCATAGAAGTACTAGCCAAGTTTCTGAGAGGGAATCACTTGGGAAGAGAGAAGTGAGTCTCTGTTTTCTTCCTCTCCCTTTGACTGTAAGAAAACTTTGTGAACTTCTAAAGACCAGAAGATTTTGCTTTCTGATAGGAGCTGGTATCAGTGTCTAAGATGACGCATAGGCCAGAGGAAAACTAGACACATGGAGGAAAAGCAGTTTTAGTACTCTCCTAGAACACTTTTCTTTGGATCCCATCAGAGAACTGACCATATCACAGGAGAGACTTCATAAGCCTTCCACAAGGGAGAAAAGAACTTGAAGAAACCAGGAGTAGGAAGTTTACCCCTTTATCACATGTACTTTCTAAGCCTGAGCCCAAGGGACTGGATATGGACAAAGAGAATGTGTCCTGGACTTTTAGGGAAAGGTTGTTTTGTATCAACTGTTCTAACTCCATATTTTTAGTAAATATTCATTTCTAAAAGTTAATTAACTCTGTGGGATGCATTGATACTCAATGGGGTATGTACCTATAGGGGTTCATAAAATGCAGTATTAGAAAACCCAACCTTTATCATTATCCCTAGAATGCTGAGGGGATAGTCAGTTGCCCTTTAGGGATTCAACCAGCCAGGGTGAATGTGAGTTATGAGAGTGAGCTCAGATGGGGTGCCACATTAGAATTAAATTAGAAGTGACCTCAGATATCATCTCTACAATATCCTCATCTAGTGATAATATAGTCTTACTGAGGACTGGAGCAAATTTCTGTTTAATTTTTAAATATTTTACATATTATGTTGTGAATGTTATTAACTACTATGTGCAAGGCACTGGTACTCTCTAACATGGTTATATCACAATTACTAAATTAAGAGTTTAAGCTTCTTTCATGTAAAATCCAATTGTTCATCATGAATAAACCACTTAATTAAATTTTTCCTTCTAAAAATAAGTAGAAAGAAATAATTCAGATATGTTCTAGGACCTATACAACAGTATTTTGATGGAAGTGTAAATGAATTGTAAACATGCGGATTATATTTCTACAAAAACAAATGTGTATAAAAACTAAGGAAAAATGTTCTTGGCAGAGTATGCCTTGGGTTTTATTAAACCTTAGGCACTTAACAAGCAGATAGCTTGTAAGGAACAAAATATTGAGGCCACATCTACACATTCAAGTACCATAAAACACCATGGCTAATATCTGATTGTTTCAGGCCAGACAAAGTCTTTGCTTAAGTAACATCATTCTTTAAAGCCATAGTGGATTTGGGGACCAAATTATCAATTTATTTAATATAGAAACAGTCAGGATCTTGAAATGTCCAGATGATAGCCTCAGTGCCCCACTTTATATGTGTAGACACAGCTTGAGTTTCAACAAAATGTCCCAAACTGTTTTCAGATGGCTTTGGTTTAAATAAAACCCCAAATCTACTGTGCCAAGTACATTTCTCCATAGATTTCAAATATCAGCTTCTTTTAAAGGATATTTAATCCACATGTTTATGATTCATTTACACTTAAATCATCCAAATGCTTCTGCTTGACCCCCTGCTCTAGCAATTATTTGTTTAGTTAAGGCAAAAATTTGAATTAATCAGATAAGTGTTTCAATTCTATACTTCATTTTGTATATATAGATAAAGCCACGACACTCTATTGGAAATCAAAACATCCTATTTCATATTATTTAGAAATAAATATCCTGGGTTGAAATTGCTGGGTCCAAAGTTAAACAGTAACTAAGAGACCATTAGTCCAACACTCTCATTTTACAGATGAGGAAATTAAGGCTTAGAATCAGAAGCAAGTAGCCCAAGGTCCTGTGGGTCATGAGGAACAGGGCCAGGATCTGAAGAGAAGTCTTCTAACTCCAAATTCAGTGTCTTTCCCACTATTCTACATTGCTTCTAAGCGTTCCCAAAGACTGGAACTGAAATAAGAGGGGGAAATGCTTTTGGAGGACCATAGGAGCCTAGATCTAGAGGTAGAAGAAACTTCAAGAGCTTTCTAGTCAAACGGCCTCATTTTTCAGATGAGGAAACTGAGGCCCAGAGAAGCTTAATGCCTCTGTCCATTGTGCAAGGTTGTTTTTATCATATGTATATGATCCAACATTGTCATTATTAGTAGCAAAATAAATTTTATAGTAAATTGGGAATTTTCACTCTTATGGAAAGTATTTCAGTTAGATAATATTCAAATTAATTTATAGAATAAGTCACCTAGAAAGAAAAGAAAAAAAGGCATATATCTCCAATCAGATATCTTGTAAGAATCTCATACTCAACATTTTCAAAGACAGAACTCATTGTCATTCTTTCCAAATCTGATCCCATTTCCCTACTTTCCTATTACTATTGAGGGTACCAACATTATTCCAGTCACCCAGGCCAACATCCTTCAGTGTTCTCAATCTGACTCGCCCTACAGATGCAATATGTTGCTAACTCTTGTCATTTCTCCCTTCATAGCATCTCTCTTATATGTCCTCTTCTCTCCACTCACATTGCTGCCATCCTAGTTCAAGTCCTTAGCACCTCCTTCCTGGACTATTATAATAATACTCCTCTCATTGGTTTCCTAGCCTCAAATCTTTTGCCACTCCAATCCATCCTCCATGTAACTGCCAGAGTGATTTCCCAAAAATATGTATTATTTAGTCATCTTTTTTTCAGTCGTGTCCAACTTTTTGTGACATGATTTAGGGTTTTCTTGGCAAAGATACTAGTCGCTTGCCATTTCTTTCTCTAGCTCATTTTGTAGATAAGAAAACTGAAGCAAACAGGGTTAAGTGACTTGCCCAGGGTCACATAGCTAGTAAGTACCTGAGGCCAGAATTGAACTCATAAAGATGAGTTTTCTTGATTTCAGGCTTGGCACTCTAGCCACTGTGCCAGCCAGCTGACCCTCACTCTAACGTATAGTTTGGGCATTTAAAGTACTTTATAACCTGACTCCTTTTTACTCTTTACTACCATGCCCTCCCATAATACTTGCCAACATAAACAGAATGGCATAGCTGTGTCTCCTTGAACTAAAGCTTTCATCTCCAACTGTCTTTGAATTTGCTATCCTCCATCCCTGGAATTCTTTCTCTTGTCACTGCTATCTTATTCATCCCAGGCTTAAGACTCAGCTTAAATCCCATCTCCTCCAGGAAGCCTTTCCTGGTTCTCTCTCACCTTCTCCTGATGTCTTACCTCTACAATCTACCTCCAATTTACCCTATATATTTTGTATGTACATGGTTACTTGAAAACTGTTCTCCTCATTAGATTGTGACCTCCTGGAAAGCAGGGACCCTGTTATTTTGCCTTTTTTCCTCTATGTCCAACACTCAGCAATGTACCTGGAACATAGTAAACACTTAAAAAATACTCATTGACTAAAATTTATATAGCATTTTAAAGTTTACAAAAATGTTTCCATTCAAACACCAGCGTAACAGAAGTAGTAAAAATGTTTTTATCCTTATTTTCTACAAGAAGAATATAGACTGAGAGAATTTACATGACGTGCTGGTGGTTATACAACTAGCAAGGATTGGAACAGGAATTCGAATCCAGACCTGGTTCATGTAGAGATTGGACTAGATGTCTGAGGTCTCTTCCAACTCTGAGATTCTGTCATTTTTAGGCTCCACTCTGTGATGACAACTTTAACACAGACCAATTCTGGAGTGAGACATTTTCCTGGAGGGGTATCTTCAGGTAAAATTTGCTTGTTACTGAGTTTTATTCAGTTCTAACAATATGCTAGTTTTGGAGAAACAAAGGTGTGTGTTTGTGTGTCTGTCTGTCTGTGTCTGTGTCTATGTGTGTCTGTGTCTGTGTGTCTGTATCTCTTTGTAGAGGGAAGGGAAGTGTTTATATCTGCTATCTGCAGGTGTATATGAGAGAGAATGTAATATAATATTTATTCTCTTTTAAATTTAGAGCTAAGTGTTTTCAGATCCTGATTCATGTATAGTTTCAAGATAGCCAAAGATTACATATTAGACAAGCAAAGGCAATGCTTTTGAGCATTGATAAAGAAATACATTTCAGGTTAATACTTGAGTGACACACAAGGTAAGTCAACCAATGGTATTGTTGGAAATAGACATAGGAAAACTGGATTTCTTGTTTATGTGGTACGTAGGTATATATGTTTTGTGCCAATGAGATAGAGCTGTCATATTTCCATAATGCAGCACCTATGATCCAGTACTCCCTTCTTCCTAGTATTTAATTTATATATTTAAAAAAATGATTGCCATGTATTGGGAGCTATTCCATGGAGCACTTGTGTTTACCAGACTCTTCTTTATGGCCTCATGTACTCTGTATGGTCCTAAATTATATAAGACCGTGTAATTGGTTACAGAGTATTGTGTCCCCATAAACAGAGAGAAGACCAAAGCCCTCCTCCTCCTCCTCTCCTTCTTCCTCTTCCTCTTTCCTTTCCTCCTCCTCTTCCTCCTTCTTCTCCACCTTCTTTTCTTCTTCTTTTTTCTGCTGCTGCTACTACTACTTCCGCTTCTTGATTTGTTGGCATATGGGGGAGAGCATCTTGGTTGGCTAAGCAGCTTCAGAATACAAGCTTATAACTTTCTCTTTGTATTTTGTAATTCATCTGAACCACTCTTGGACAGTGTACCATTGAAGCAGGCTTGGGAGGCCTTGTAAAATGATTAAACCAAATTATATCACTTCATTGTGAAGTTCCTTGAAACTTGTTCCTATTGCTTCCCCCTTGACGCTTGCCAGTTGAACAGTAAGTGCTTCGTTGTACACTACAGTTATGTGAACTTTCTTTCCTTATCAGAAAGAACCTAGAACCCCAGCAATAACTGTGCTATCAAATATGGCATTATCCTTCGAGAAACATGGAGAAGTATCTGAGAATTTGGTAGAAAGAAAGTTCATAAACATTTATTAAATGCTTACCATGTGCTGGGCATTGTAGTTAGTACCAGGGATAGCAAAAAGAAATATGGCCCTTGCCCTCAAGGGGCTTATGTATTCATGAATTAAGACAATACAATATTCAGGAGCTGAGAAGGTAGGAGACACATGGTTAAGGCATTCAAGTGGGAATCCCAGAAAGTTAGAAACATTGTTAGGAGGTGAATGAAGCTTGGCTGATCTGAATCCTTCATCAAAATAGAGGCCATATTTTGGAAGAGGAATGCTTGGTTTTTCTTTACTATAGTTCAGTCAAGAGAGACAGAGACAAAGAGACAGGGACAGAAAGACAGAGAAAAAAGAGAGACAGACTCAGACCCAGAGGGACAGAGAGACAGAGAAAGAAAGAGACAGAGAGAGAGACAGAGAAAAAAGAGAAGAGAAAAAGGAAAGAGAGGAGAGGAGAAGGAAGGAAAAGTACTAGCTAATATTTATATAGCACTATATGTCAGACATCGTTCTAAGCACTTTACAATTATTCCCTCATTTGGTTCTCATTTTACAGATGAAGAAACTGAAGGCAAAGATGCTAAGTGACTTGCCCAAAGTCACACAACTAATGAGTATTTGAGGCTGGATTTAAATTCAATATGAGACTAGGGGTTGTGTCAGCAAGCACCCTAGCATACCCAGGATGGCTGCTAGCACAGGTTCTTTTGCTTTTCTAAAGGAAAGCAACTCAAAAAAGGGTTAACAGTCTTACTTTAATCAAACAAACATATCATTTACCTAGGTCAGGGGGAAAAGTCAGCATCTTGAACTTCAGAGTATACAAAAAGAAGTTACAAGTAGGCAAAAAAAAATAGAGACAGAGAAACAGATCATCAGATGGGCTTCTAGCTGTCTAACCATTACATCCACACCTAGTCAGTTACCAGAGAGGAAAGCACCAACACCCAGGTTTTCAAAACCCGGGGGCTCAATGGCTTCCCAGACTCTCTTCTGGCCAAATCATACTACTCTTCCCAAAGTGAGCCCCAAAGCAAAAACTCACATCAGGGTATATATAGCCTTCTCCTGGATCAGAGAACGTCACAGCCCTCTTGACCCACTGCCCAATCACAAAGTAATAAGACTTGGGCATTCCTGAAGAACAAGCCTTCTGCCACAGGCTCCATGTGACCACATTCAGCCTATTAGGGGGCAGAGTATACTTTCAAATCAAGGAAGGTTCTCAGAGCCACTTAAGCCTATCAAGGGGCCAAGGGACAGGGAAGATCTTCAGATTCCCGTTATCATTACAGGGGTCAGCAAATAATTCGAGGCAGGACAGGTAATTAAATCTATGGGAACCTTGTTTCAGACATGTTATAAGATTTGATAGGGAGAGACCCTTGGCTCTCTATATCTGGACGTTTTCTCTGACTGTCTCAGACTCTTATTAGCTGTATAGCCCCAAGCTGTATTAAACTCTGTCTGCCTTAGTTTTCTCATAGCACCTACTTCTCAGGGTTGTTGTGAAGAACAAATAAGATGATATTTGTAAGGCCCTTAGCACAGAGCTTGCCACGTGGTAGGTGCTTAGTAAATGCTCATTCTCTTTCTGCTGAGGTTTTGAGGCTTGCATCCTTTTTGAGGGATGGAGATGTATCCATGAAAAGAGGAAAATCAAGAGAAATTGATCTGGAATGAATTTTATATTTTAAGACACAATATGAATGTTTTGAAGCCAAATAAGGCTTGTTTTTTATTTGTTTCCAATGCTTGCCTACAGGACACATACAAAAGTCAGAATAGGAAACATTTGGGGTATCACGTACCCTTCCCTGGTATGCCCCTGGAACTGATTCCTAACTATAAATGTTTGTGCCTTGGTTAGGAGCACCACAAACCACATGGAAAGTAAATCATATTAAAGCATGGAAAGGCACCCCTCAGAGAGGAGTGGGGGACAACACTACCCCATGAATGGAGATCCCCTGTGATATCAGAGTATAGCAGGTGGGCACATGTAGTCCCTCCTGAGAGAAAGCAGGCCATCAGGTTGTTTCATATTTTAACTGGTTATTCTTGATAATTAAGCACCAAGGATCAAGTGTTTTGGTAACACTTGGCAATCAAAAAGTGCAACTATTTGGGACTAAGGGTTAGAATGAAGTTGGTAATCCCTATGGTAAATGGATAGAAATTTTTTGTAGAGAGGATTGAAAGGGGGTTTGGAGAGATAGCACTCCTCCAAATCCTCAAGTTTTGGGTTTTTTGTTTGTTTGTTTGTTTGTTTGTCTGTTTGTTTGTTTTATCATTGAACATTGGAATTCCAAGAGATCATGGAAATCATTTGGTTTAACAACTTCATCTGAAAGAAGACAGTCTAGTACTGAAGAAAGGAAGTGACTTGTCTAAGACCAAAGGGGGCAAGTCATTAAACTATTTGTCAGGCTGAGCTGAGATAGAGTCAAAGAAATAGAAATGTCAAAAATGTTAAAAATGGAGAAGACCTCAGAGCAGAGAATCAAACTTTCTCATTTCGTGGGACACTTTGGTAGTCTGGTGAAGCCTATAAAGTCTTTCTCAGAATAATGTTTTATTTTATTTCATTTTTCAGAGTAATATTTTAAATTAATTGAACAATATATATAGGGTTACAAAAGAAAACCAATTATATTGAAATATAGTTATTAAAATATTTTTAAAAGTTCATGGACTCTAGATTCACAACAATTGCCTCAAACCCATCTGGGCCATTGTTTTCATTTCTCAGAAGACGAAACCAAGGCTCAGAAGAGCCTATGTCTCCTAACTCTAATTCAGTGCTTTTTTACTTGGCCTAATGGAATTTGATCTTTCTCATGGGGACTAGACCTTCTCATAACTAGGCTTGCCTCATACTATATTAAGGTAGAGTACAGTGAATATGGTAGGTTGTCAAATACCTACCACTCCAGAGTCTGGGCTGCCATTATCAGTATTTAATCAGGTAAGAAGCCTTTTAAATCACTCAGTAAATAAAAGACTTCAGCCTAAGTGCAAAAAGTCCTTGAATGTCATTGAATGAACTAGAGTGACAATGTGACAAGAAGTCTGTTCCAAGTGGTTGAAGAAACTTGGTCATGCTTTCTGGGCACTTAATAAAAATATTAAGCCAGTTCTGGAAGAGAAGAATTTGAACGAGTGGTGAACTAGCAAAGAGTGTTACAGTTTAAGCACTAAGAAGGAACTGTTTGAGGATAAGGGCAGGGAGGACATTTCTTTGGTTCCAGCCTTGGCCTTCCTTCTCCTCTTACCTTGGATGGAGGAGGATCTTGTGAACTTCCAAAGATCAGAATATTTAAACTTTTATAGGTGTTCTAGCAGTATTTTCAAGATAGCAGTGGTTGGCAAATTTGCCTGCATCAAGAACCAAGGACAGACTATATACAATGTTATAGCCCTCAGGAAGAAAAACAAAACCAAAAACCAAATAAAACCAAAACAAAACTATGCAATATTTAAGGAAAACATACTAAGAACTCCATCAAGACAATATCCAAGAGCTATTCCCCATTTGCCATATATATATTCTAAGCCTGAACCACTTTCTCTTGGACTCTGTAGACTAGTAGTAGCATGTGTCCCCAACCTTTGGGGGAATGTTTCTTTTCTACTAGGAGTAACAAATGCTGTTTGTCCTTTGATTTTGAAGAACACCAATGACACCACTGTTGGTGTCTTGACTTGTGAATGAATTAGATTTAAGTGAGGCAGAGTTGCAGAAAGCCATCAGCCTCATTCTCTCTTCCAGAGTCATGGAAGTCCAGTAGTAAAACAAAAGATTGAATGACTGGTAATGGCCTGGGATACAGTAGATGACCTTGGCATCTTTGATGTCTGACCAAGCTTTAAGTACTCCACAGAATCTGCTTCAGCTGCCTTCATGGCCATTGGAATGAATTGTTCTCATCTGCCCAATCTGTCAGGAGAAGTCTTCACATGCATGGGGTAGACATGCCCCTAATTCGCCAACAGGTCTGAGGCCTATCTGTTACTCTCAGCCTGGTTTAGCTCATCTGCCAGCTGGTTTTCCTGGGGTGTGGCCACTGCTACAGCTTCTTGGAGCCACGGATGAAAGTTGGATGAAGCAGGTGAACACCAAAGGTGGGTAAGCAGCCCTGAAAAGAGCTCAGCGATGCTTGTGCCAGAAGTTTCAAATAAATAGACGGTAAAGTAAATACACGATAATTTAGGGAGGGGAGACAACAACTACATCCAAAGGACTTTCCATAGGAGATAACCCTTGAACTAAACTTTGAAGGAAGGTAAGGGCCTTAAGAAGTAAAGATAAGGAGAGAGTGCATGCCTAGGATGAACCACTTCCTGTGCAAAAGCAAAAAGCACCAGCAGCAATAGAGGAGGATTGCAGCTAGGTGCCATACAATGGAGAGAGCCCCAAACTTAGAGTCAGGAAGACCAGAGTTCAAATCCAACCTCAGACACTTATTAGTTGTGTGACCCTGGGCACATCACTTAACTTCTCTTTGTCTTAGTTTTCTCATGTGTAAAATAGGATAATAACAGTACCTCCCTCCCAAGTTGTGAAGTGTTTAGCACAGTGCCTGGCACAGAACAGACACAATATAAGTTATGATTAATGTTAGTAGTGTTAATAGCTACTCTTTTAACCTTTCATACTAGGTAATACACATACTAGAAAGATCGACCTATTCTTTAGCTTCTGTATCTCGTTTATCCCTCTCTACTTTCCTCCAGCAAAATTGAAACCAAAGGAAGATTTCACATTGTAGATCATTAGAGCTAGAAGGAATGCCCTAGAGATTTTTCTAGTTCGTCTAGCCCTTTGTCCCTCTCACCTATTTTAGAAATAAAGATACAAGGCTGAGGCAGGTTAAGTGACTGCAATAAGTAACACAATTGTGGACAACTTATATAGAAACTCCTGGGTTCATTGCAGGCCTAGAATTAGAACCAAGATCTCTATCTGACTTTGCAAGTCAAAAGTTCTTGGTTATTTCATTTTGTTTACACTCTATCTGTTCCTAAATATGGGACGATATTTTTTGTGGGAATTGTGTGTGGTGAACAGGGGAAGACAGATTATCTGACTTTCCTGCTTTGGGCGCTTAATTATTTAAATAGAAGCCATTGGATTTTATGGTATTTCTAGGTATTGGAGTCATGCTCACAAACAAATACCTTGGCTCTTCTTCTTTGGGATTTCAAGCATTCTCACTCACTTTGTACTCTTACCTAAAATTCAATAACTAACATACTAGCTTGAAACCTTAATTCCATCATCTTAGCAAGTCCAGGGGGAGTGAAACAGAATACAGAGTCCTAAGGGATAGTAATTTCATATGAGTCGTCATAAATAGCAAATTAAAGTCACTGTTGAATGGGGAGAGTTAAAAGAACATTTGTTATAGGATCATAAGTTCAGAGCTTGAAAGTTCTCTAGTTCAACCCCCTACATTTTTCAGTCTTAAAGCTGAGGCCAAAAGAGGGGAAGTAATTTGCTAGTGGTTACACTTTCAGTAAGTAGACAGAACCAGGATTCACAACCAGATTCTCTGGTTCTGTATCCAGGGGGTCTGGTCACTGGCCTACACTTTGAAATGAGCAAAGTATTGGCAGGGGACTGAGGGCACTCAAGTCTCTTCCTAGCTCACCTCTTTGGGCTTTAGTGCTCCTATTAGGAAAATGAAGCATTCATGCAGGGATCTTCTAAGGTACTTTCCAGTTCTAATGGCCTGTGGTTTTTTAAAGTCTATTTCTAAATCCCTACAAACATCCCAATGTCAGTTTACTCAAACATGAAAACATTGCCAAAGAGCTTAGGTGGCTGGCACTGTTACAACAGAACATTCAGATTGATTTAAGTTTTCATTTTTTTGGCCATATGGTTTGGCATCATGTACAGCCCCCAAAAGGCAGAATAGCAAAATAACTAATCATGGGGAGGTGTTTAACTAGTCACGGATGGAGTAAACTTAAAAATTAAAAATAAATAAATAAAACAACCCAACTTTCCCAAAGTGACAGAAGTTAGTATTTGGATCACCTATGACTCCCCCAGAGGTGAGTATTCAGGACTAACAATCCAACATCATAGAGAATAAGAATTGTTTCACACCACAATTTTGTCCAAGAAAGGATGGGATGGAGTGGGGGAGAGACAGAGACAGAGAGACAAAGAGAGAGACAGAGAGAGTCCTAGCATATACTATATGTGTATGTATATGGATATATATATGTTTGTATATGCATATATATGTATATGTATGTATATATATGTATATATGAATTAGGGTGGGTTCAATGAATTCTACCATCACTTGGTTAAAATTTTTTATTTAGTCCTCTTGCAGTTATTATTCTCTCACACTGACCTCACTAATTTAGGTTTTTATCATATCTACTTTTCATCAAGTTTATCTAAAACAGATTCCCCACTTAACTTCATTTGTAATAAAGACAGTCACTATCATTTAATCAGCAGATAGAATTATAGTCTGCCAAATACATAACCTTCTTTTTGGTATAATATTTTAGAAGAAAAATGACTCCCTCAGTTCCCCCTGGATATGCATTATGTATAAAACTAGTAGATGATGAGACAAAGAAATCACACTGAATATCTATCTTCTGTACTTTTATATCCCATCATATATTATTTAAATGAAATGGCTCGTAAGTTTCCGGGTCACATGAGCAACACGATGGCAGACTAAACATTTTCTCCAATCACAAGGACCTCTCAAACTTCTCCAGAACAGAAATTATATGCCAAAGATAATGCAACTTAAGCTGTTTCCATGATCTTGGACACCCAGAATCCAAAAGAAAGCAAAAAAAAAAAAAAAAAAAAGATTTCCCCCTAAAACTCAGGAACTGATGTTTAATGACCCTGAGCTCTCTCAGCAACTCTCCTCAACCTCTCATTATTATTGGCAGCAAGGCTGCACTAGCAGACCCAAGGACATGACATGGGCTTACATCAAAACCCACCACTGTACCTCGTTTCTTTCTCCCTCTTTCCAATGCCATAGACACTTAAGCTCCAGGCAGTAAGAAGTCTGCTCAGGCATCAACAGTGAGCTTGACCATAGTCCGTCAGAAATAAAAGTTTGATGGGGCAATGACTTTGAAGCACCGATTCTAGAAAAATCAGGCTCTGCCAGTTCTAGCGCAAGCAGCCTTTGCTGGTGCCAGGAAAAGTAGGCTCCAAACTGACAGTGCCAGGCCAGAGAACTGAGAAACAGAGACAGTAAAAAAAGACACGAGAACAGGATACCATGCATGTGGGAAACTGTGGAGTATTCCACAATGCTTGAGGGAAAGATCATAGCATCCAGGTGTGGCTAGTTCTAACTACACAGAATTCACCTGAGGGTGAAACTAACTATGAAATGTCTACCATGGGAGGAGTCTGATAGACCTTGCAATCTAGCCCCCAAAGAAATAACAAGCAAAGAGGAAGTAGTCAGGAGGGGAATGATAAGGAAAATAAGGGGAAAAAGACTGAAAGTGTTGATGATTTCAGGAAAAAGAAAACTCAAAGACCTTGAATGTGAACAGATAATTCAATGAGAAAAACAGTATAAACAGAAAGAAATATGACCTCTAGATCTAGTAAATTAATTGAGGAATCTATGAATTAAAGCTGCAAAAAAAAAAAGGAAAAGGACCCAACATTTGAAAGAAAACACTGAGGAATTTAAAGAGAACATGGAGCCACAACACACTGCTCCTGAGTGGTTTAAAAGAGGAATGAGAACTATTTGTGCAGAATTAATCTTGCACAATAAAAGTAATGAGCAGAAAAAAAAATTGAGGCCTACAATGGCACGCCTCACCAAAGAAACAAAAGAGAGAGCAATAGTTTTGGAAAGCAAATGAACAAAAGCAAATAGTAATCTAGAAGGAGAGAAGAAAAAATAATTTTTAAAGTAATTTTAAAAAAAAATAATGCTCATAAACATACCAAACTCAAAGACAGAGACAATCTAAGGATCATAAATCTCACAAAAAAAATGGTGACAACACACACACACACACACACACACACACACACACACAAAACCTTAATGTCATAATGAAGAAAATAAAAGAAAAGAACTGCACAGAACTTTGAAACATAGAAAATGAAATTCCAATTGAAAGAATTCCCAGATTGCCTCCAGGGGGGGAAAAAAACAACCCAAAGTCTTCAAATTCCAAGAAACATAGTAGCAAAATTTAACATTTTAATTCAGAAACAAGTTTTGTAAATTATCAGGAGAAAGACATTCAGATACAAAGGAAAAGACATTTGAATAATCCAGGACTATTCCACATCCACTAAAAAACAACAAGGGAATGGAGTATTATGTTATACAGAGCAATAGAGCTTCAGGTGCAAATCAGGATGACTTTCTTGAAAATCTGAGGACAAAAGACGGACATTAAATAATAAAGAGCTTGTACACTTGTACGCATAGTAAATGCAATATAAATGCTAGTTGTTGTTGTTATTATTATTACTGTTATTGTTATTGTTGACATTGCTTGATGATTGGCATTGCTCTGGAAATGAAGTGCAATAACGAAAGGGAATCTGTGGGCTGAGCTATACAAGGCACTGGTAGAAAGGGTCTAGAGGGGAGATCCTAGATACCTTGGAAGCTTTGGTAGTATGAAGAATACAGAGGAAAAAGAGAGAAAAGATGATTATAGGAGTCATGAATCAGAAAATGAAGGTCTAGAGTAAATAGAGAAGGTGTATAATAAGGAAAGTATGAGAAATTTTTTTTTGGAAGTGAAATTTGAAAACTAAGGAACTAGAGTCATTGAAGAGGAACAGAGGAAGGGGGACTATCAAATGCAAAGAGGGAATTAAGAGTGATGGGAAGAGAGCCAGTGGGAAGTGGGTCACCTCAAAAAAAATAATAAAATAAAGTAAATGAAGGAAATAATAGTGTGTTTATAGGCAAAAAGGGATCATAAATCTGAAAACTTCTGCGCAGAGAATATTAAAGCATCTAGGGTAAGAAGTGAAGGGGTCAAATGGAAAAAAAAAAATTCATATAAAATTTCTTTGATAAGCACTTGATATTCACTCCCTCTGTCTCTCTTACACACACACACACACACACACACACACACACACACACACACACACACACACACACCTGCTAGGTATCACAGTGGATAGACAGCTGGGTCTGGAGTCAGGAAGATCTGAGTTCAAATTTGTCTTCAGACACTTACTAGCTGTGGGACCCTGGGCAAGTCACTTAATGCTGTTTGCCTCAGTTTCTTAGCTGGAGAAGGAAATGACAAACCACTCCAGTATCCTTGCCAAGAAAACCCCACATGGGGTCAAAAAGTTAGACATGACTGAAGTGTCACAGCAACAAAATATAGCTAATAACTATTCCCCAGTAGACAAATGGTCAAAGGAAATGAACAAACAATTCTCAAAAGCATTCCAAAGTATTCACAGTTACATTTAAAAAAATGCTCCAAATTGCTTGTAAGAGAAATGCACATCAAAACAACCCAAAGGCTTCATTCACCTCATATCCTACAAATCAACAAAAATGACAAAAAAAAGTCAATGCTTATTTTTGGAGTTGTGGAAAGAGAAGCACACTACAATGTTGGTGGGACTATGAGATGCTAAAACCATTTTGGAATGAAATTTGGAATTTCCCAAATAAATTGACTAAAATGTCTATACCATTTGAACCAGAATCTCCATTACTAAGCTTATACCAAAAGTCATTAGAAGAAAAAAACAAGTCCCCATATATTCTAATACAGTTATAGTAACACTTTTTGTGATAGCTAAAATTTGGAAACCAAGTAGATGCCCATCAATTGGGGGATGGCTAAATGAGTTGTGATACATTAATATAATGGAATATTACTGTGTTGTAAAAAATGATATGTGTAATAAATATGTAGAAGCATGAAATGATCTATATGAATTAATGCAGACTGAAGTAAGCAGAGACAATATACCTACAAATGGAATGGAAAGAACAGAATGTTAAAAATTCAAAAGTAAATGTAACAAAATTATAAAGATCAAGTATTATTCAAAGGAAGAGATATACGGAGATCCCTAGGGGTTACACATTGCACAATTTTCCATACCATTTCAATGTATTGATCAGTTTTCTTCCCTTCTTTTTCCTCTCTTAAAAATACTGTTTGTTGTAAATGAGTTCTCTCAGTGAGGTGGAGGGTAAAGGATTCATGGAATACTATGATGTTGTAAGAAACAGAAAATATAAAAAATAAATAAATTATAAAAATAAATAAGATTGTCACTGTTGGAATTTTAACTCCTATTAGAATTAAAATTTGGACAAAATATGATTGTACATCTCTTTAAAAATAAAGACTGTGAACTATGACAGATGAAAAGAAGAAACTGTCTGCTGCATATTCCCCCCTTGGGCCTGTGATTTTATCGTTTTAGGAGCCTTCTTGTATGTAAAGTAATTCTACTAATGCAATTCATCAATTTATGTCTAACCTAAAGTTTTCTAACTTCGAGTTTTAAAGAGTTATCTAAGGCAAGTTAACTAACTTGCTCTGGATCA
The DNA here is from genome assembly GCA_028646515.1 of Pseudochirops corinnae. Classification (NCBI taxonomy): domain Eukaryota; kingdom Metazoa; phylum Chordata; class Mammalia; order Diprotodontia; family Pseudocheiridae; genus Pseudochirops; species Pseudochirops corinnae. The sequence goes on from CM053587.1 coordinate 251,807,312, forward strand.
CATGGCTAATATATCATAATGACAACAGCTAGCATTTATACAATGCTTTAAAGTTCAAAAAAAAATGCATCTGTTGCCTCATTTGATCCTCAAAACAGCCATTTAAGGTAGATGCACTTATTCTCCTCATTTGTCAGATGAGGATATTGAGGCTGAGAAAAGTTGAGTTACCTGCCCAGGGTCATACAGATAGTGCCTGAGACAGGTGTTAAACTCTCTGACTCCCAAGTCTAATACTATCCCCACTGTTCCACTTAGCTATCTACGTGTCAGAGCTATGATTTGAAACCAGATCCTCCTGACCTTATCTATTATACCACACTTCCTTATAAAGCCTTCAATACAGAGCTAGTTTTTAAGCCATGAAGATATGGGTTCAAGTCCCACTTCTGACACATACTGACTATGTGATCCTGGGTAAATCACTTGACTTCTCAGTCCTCTAGGAAACCCTCTGATTCTAAGTAGCAAAGATGATATATATTTGCTTTGGTAAACAGAGTTTCCCTACCTGGAAATTCCCTGTACCAGTGAAATCACAGACCCAGTATCTATCTGTAATTCTACTACTAATGACAATGCAAAATTGATCATGACAGTGACAAATGACAATAATGAAAGTTCTTATAAAGGTGCACTGAAAATTCAGAGAACCAAGCAACCAAGACATGAGTTCATTTAGCTATTAGACAGATTTAGTTGATGATCAGATTGCTACGATGCATTTGATACAACACATGACACTAATTTTTATTTACTTTAGATTTCCTTAGTGGTTTTGTGCCTTAGTAGTTTGTGTACAGTCCTGCAAACTTAAAATGCCTTAGATATCCAGGATTGTTTATGGTTATTTTCCTTTTGCCTTATCCTTTTAATTAAAGAAGCCATATGGTTTGTATTATTGTACTTGTAAGAATAATAGCTGCTTCCATACTTCCACCAAGAACCAAAGTATTTATCCAGCTAATTTATTTACAAAGGATTGCTTAAAATTCTACATCTCCATAATGAAATAATTCTGTTTCTCTTTCATGCTTTTTTTTTGGAGGAGAGAAGGCAAAGCAGTTGGGGTTAGTGACTTGCCCAAGGTCACATAGCTAGTAAGTACAACAAATGTCTAAGGCTGGATTTGAACTCAGGTCTTGCTGACTCCAGGGCCAGTGCTCTACTCACTGCACCACCTAGCTTCCCCCAATCTTTCATTCTTATGAATGATTATTCTTACCATAGAATGAAAATAGGGAGCAATTCAAGTCTCAATAGTTAATGTCTTTTTCAATGATCTCTGTGTTGAAATAGAGACAGTGAATATAAACTAAATAGGCTAGAAGTAGCGAGGTTCTTTATTGAATACAATATTTAATTGATGATTTTATTTTTTCTATTTCAGAATAGCATGAAAAACTTGAATGCTTATTCTCAAAGCAAATTGTGTCAAAAATAATAAGAGGCATAAGATTTGTCTTCCAAACTTAGGGATAAGAAAGGAGTCTGTTATACTAAATAATAATGTTTATTCTTCATTTTCTCCCAAGTCTGCTTTTTAAAGAGCTACAATTCAGTTAGCAATCCTTTGAGCTTATAAAATACTTAGCAATAGTTTATTATCCATTTTTGTTTTGGTTTGTTTATTATTTTGTCATTATTCATCATTAACCATTCATTCATTTTATATAAAGTATATAAGATGGGGAGGCAGCTAGGAGGTGCAGCAGATAGAGTGTGGGCCTGGAGTCAGGAAAACTCATCTTGGTGAGTTCAAATCTGGTCTCAGACGCTTACTAACTATGTGACCCTGGGCAAGTCACTTAACCCTGTTTGCCTCAGTTCCTCATCCATAAAAATGAGCTGGAGAAGGAAATGACAAACCATTCCAGTATCATCATCAAGAAAATCCCAAATAGGGTCAGGAAGAGTCAGACATGACTGAAACAACTGAACAACAATGTAAGATGAGGCCTAGTATTTGGTATAGAGAACTTCTTAATGAGTAATATATTCTACCAATACAGGTCTTTACCTTCTCTACAACTTAGATACTTTAAACAGCTGCCTAGAGTACTGGTGTCAAATTCAAATAGGAATCTGGTGATGCTGGTAGGGGAGTGGTGAGCGATTCTATTACTGCATACACAAGGATGCCTGTAGGCTGCATATTGACTTAGTTTTAAAATGTACTATTATTTGTGGCATGTAGTATTTTTATTTATTTTGTTAAATATTTTCCAATTACATTTTAATCTAGTTTAGGCTACATTCAGGCCACATCTGCGAGCCATGTGTTTGACACCTCTGGCAGAGAACACTGAGAAATTGTGATTTGTCAAAGGCAGAACTTGAACCCAAGCCTTCCTGGATTCAGGGCCAAGATATCCACTATTCAAAACTGCCTCTAAGCTCATGCAGAAATAATGAAATTTATTGTAGAAGTCCTGTACTATCCTTGGGAATAAGGCATGAGCACAATGCCATTTCAAGATAGGAACATCTGAGTGACTCCAGTTTATATCAGGAATCGTTCCTCCTTCTGGACTGTGCATGTGACATCTTGCATTCACTTTATTGTTTTGTGTGTTGCTTAAATTGACAACCAGAGAATGGATGAATAAAACTATCTCCATGGTCACGACTGTCAAGGAATCATGTATTATTAATGACTTCTAAGAGACTGGCCTAACAATATATACAAGAAAAACAAAATGGTTGAAGAATACCTATTGTCCAGACATTCAAATGAATGGTAAATCCATTAAATTAGTCCAGATCTCTCTGAGACAGTGCTTCAGATAGACAATGAACTTGCGTTGAAATTGAATAGAAAGAAGAGAATGAGTTGCCCTGCATGTGGGAAATTGTGCAGTGTTTTTAATGATGCCAAACTATCTCTTGCCCCCCAACACACAAACACACATACATACACACATAAAACAAAACATAAAGATGAGAAGACTCTTCATGTGACTATAGTCACTCCACCCTAAATTAGCAGGCTGTAGTCTCTAAAAAATGGGAAATGGACAAAACAAGCTCAATGACTTATTGGCATGTTTTAGTGAAATTCACTGCTTTTGAGTTGTGATTTTACCAATGAGAATATTCCCTCCAGTAGCAGAGAATACAGCCATCCATGTCTGCTTTGCCTGTGAAACTCTCATCTGTGTTCTCCCATAAGTTCATCACAAAGGATCCACCCACTCTTCTGGGGGACTTTTTCACACTTTTCTGACATTTAGAAGTTACAGATGAAATGTACAGGCTGAGGAAAAGCAGTTGTCAAAATGAGGAAGTTGAAAGAAGTAGCAAAACACCTTAGCTAGAGGCAGAGACAGAACATAGACCCAGGTAATCCTGGAAATTCTTGTTCCATTACAACAACTTATTCCCTATCCTCTTTCTCTATGTGATTCTAAGGTGGACATGTCCACAGAGACTTTATTTGATTAACTACTCCATATTAATATCAAATACAGTGTAAAACAAAATTATATCTTACATAATTGAATGACCCATTTATAGGGTAAGAGAGAAGGCCCTGTGCAGAATTGAAAAGAATTCCAAATTATAGAATCCCCATTTATGGTGACTTTCTCTAAATGTTGCTGTCCATTAATGACACTATATTAATTGTATTTAGTCTTATAAGACTACTTCAGAACCATCATATAGCCACAGTCAAAATCATAGCTATTTGAAAGGGATGAGAAAAATTTTCACATTTATTTGAGACCTATTTGTGAAATAAAATTTTTGTTAGTTTAAATGAGGTCCTAATCCTCCTTTTCAAATGTCAGCATGAGAAAAGATTGACTAAACCCAGATACCTATTATGAAAGTGAATATGTAAATAAAAATGAATATAATAATGTGATATATAATAGTAGTAAAAGTAAATATAACAAAAACAAGTGAAATATGTAAATATAATTGTGGAAAAATCAAAGAAAAATATTCTGCAATGACAAGCACCATTATGAATAGTGAAGCATTACTTGAGGCAGGAGAGACTAGTACAAACACAGTTTAGGGTTAACTTATAAATGCAACTTGTCCTCTAGATTTTATATATGCTAACTGGCCTTCCCTTTTCAAATACAATCCCTGTTAAACTGTGATATTTTGGCAGGATTCTTGAATATTCTTCCATTATGTTGAATTTTTTAAAGGGTCAAATTTTTTTGTAACAAATCCATTTTAACATGCTTTTGATTATAGTTTTTCAAAATCTACAATTTCCTAGGGTAAAGAAGATTAATTTTTATTTTTAATTATCCTCTTTGCCAAATTGAGATTGGGATACAATAATTCTAAATTACCTCATCTCTTTATTTTTTCATGACAATCAAGGGGAGAAAACAGAAAAAAAATATATTTTTATAGTTAGATTCATTTCTTTATGTTCTCAAAATATTGAATTTTAGGGGGGAATGACTTCTTTAAAAATTTTAATTCTGAAAATCAAAGGACAGATTAACAAAATTGAAAGTAAAAATAATAATTGAACTAATAAAAAGGCAATCTGTTTTCATGAAAAAACACCAGATAAGCCATTAGCTAACTTTGTTTTTAAAAAAGAAAAAGTAATTACCAGTCTCAAAAAAAATATTTTTTTAAATTTCTTTAAAAATTTTAATTCAAATTAACAATTAATATTCAACATTTAATTTTATTTAGTGCTTTCCACAGTCATGATGAATAAAACAAGGAACCAATATTGAAATAAATAGCTTTCCTCAGAAATGTGAACCCTTCAAGAATCATGTGAATGAGAGTACCAAAGAAAACATCTTTGGTAGAGTTTGTTTTGGTTTTGGTTTTGGCTGAGAGAAATTTTGCATCTTAATAATGGTTTTCAGTCTTAGATTTTGATAGGGAAAAGCTGCAGAGACTTAGGAAAGTGGTCAACATTTGATCCTATTCACCGTTCAATTGAAACTATACCAACATTTTGGTGTGTCATGATAATATCAAATTGAAACAACAGCAACAGCTGAAAAGTCAGTTTCCATTAAGAGAAAGTATATATTTAGAATCATCAAGAAGCAGAATTTTATGTCTGATCATACGTAAGATTACTATTATTTTATAACTAAATAAAATAATTTTGCCACTAAGATATTCTAATTAAATTTAATTAAACTATTTATTCATTCAGCACATACTATGTAAAAGATGACAGATTTGGAGTCAGACAGTCATCCAGACCAATATCTTCATTTTACTTGCCCAGGGTTACATAGGAAGTGCAGAAACGGGATTGAACTCAGGTCCTCTGATTGCAGATCTGATACCCTTTCTATTACACCACATTTGTTCAGTCATTTCAGTCATGTCTGACTCCATGACCCCATTGGGGTTTTCTTGGCAAAGATACTGGAATGGTTTGCCATTTCCTTCTCTAGCTCATTTTATAGATGAGGAAACTGTGACTTACCCAGGGTCACATAGTTAGTAAGTTTCTGAGAGGTCAGATTTGAACTCAGGCAGAGAAGACTAGCTGACTCTAGGCCTGGGCTCTTTTCACTGGACCACCTAGCTGGTCCCATAACACCACAGTTCATCCATCTATACATAAAGCCTGCTCTGAAAGAACTTGAAATTAGACTGGGGAAAGGCCATGTTTATAAATACTCACAAGAATGAGTGCAATAATGTCAAGGAAAAATACCAGGCAAATTTTCTTTAAAAAATTCATTGATGTTCTTTATTTTTATATCACCTTCATTTCCCAATAAAGACTTCCTAGATCCCTCAGCCAGAGAGCCATCCCTTATGAAAAATAATTTTAAAAGAGAAACAAAAGCATATAAACACAACTAAGCAAAACATCAGTTTAGTCTGACAAAGTATTATAGTGTTAATCCCAAATTTCTTACGTTTGCAAAAAAGGGAGAAGTAATTTCTCATTTCATCTTCAAGGCCAAGTTCAGTCTTAAATAGCGTTATGTTTATTTATGTTTTATTCTTTCCATTTACATTGCTATAGTCATTGTATATATTGTTTTCATGGTTCTGCCTACTTCAATTTGCATTGGTTCTTAAAAGTCTTCCTATGTTTTTCTATATTGTTCATATTCATCATGTCTTTGATGAATGGGCTATAATGTATAGCTCAGTAAATGTACAAAGAAATTTTAGTACAATTTCTTTAGCCATTCCCCAATCAATAAGCATATGCTTTGTGCTTAGTTCTTTACTTTAAAATTGCTGCTACAATATTTTATGGTACATTGGTCCTTCCTTTCTATCTTTGATCTTGGGGTTTATGCCTTGATTCAGTAGGATCTTTGGGCCATATGGTATGGACATTTTAGTTACTTTCTTAGGATAATTCCAGATTGTTTTCCAGAAGGTTTTCAGAAAAAATTCATACAAAAATTTCCGTGAGAAGGAAGAAATCATTTTCATATGGAAAGATAAGTGAAATTTTCATGGCACTAGATGCTATAGAAAGGATGCTGGGTTGTGAGCGACTCTGGTATTTGCTACCTCTGTGAACCTAAGTGATTCATCTCATACCTTCAGGTCTTAGTTTCCTCATATATAAAATGAGGGTGTTGAACTAGATGGCTTCTAAGGTCCCTTCCAACTCTAAATCTATGATTCTGGAATCTGAACTGGACATTGAAGGAAGAGGGCAATTTCAACAGACAGAGATAATGTCAGGGTGTTATAATCACAATAACTTGGGTTCAAAACCTACCTCTAGCAATGACTTAATTCAGTGAACATGGGCAAGTTCTATCTATGAGTCTCAGTTTTGTCATTTGCAAGACAGGGGATATTAATACCTTTAGTACTCTACCTCAGAATGGTTATATAGTAAGGCACCATAATGTAAAAGTCATTAATAATGTAAATAGTCTAATAATGACAAAAATTAATAATGAGACACTATAACGTAAAAGACTTTTGCAATAATGTAAAAGACATTTTAGCAAGTTATATAAAGACAATCTTTATTAGCACTATGGAAGGAGTCCCTCCCAGGTCTGGGGGTGCAGAACAAGTCAAAACACTGATAAAAGCAAAGGAAAACAAAAACTGGAGCCTAGAGGGTGGTGCAATTTGGGGGGTGGGAGGAGGAACAAATAACACATACGGAGGAGTAATATGAGATAAGAATACTTAGGAGAGAAAAAGAAAAACAAAAGAAAATTCTTCAAGTAAACGTGCAGGTTGTGCGGTTTCCAACTCCACACAACATGAAGTAGAGATAGCATGGCATAGTGGAGAGAGTCAGAAACACTGGATTCAAATACCAATTCAAATGCTTACAAGTTGGGTGATATCAGACAAATCATCTTTCTGTGCCTCAGTTTCCTCCTCTGTAAAATGAGAGGGTTTGACTTTTTTCCTATATGGCAGAGGCATCAGACACTGTGGTAAGCAACACTCCAGATCAGATTAAAAGGTAATTGGGTGATATTTAGCAAATTGAATAAAGATACAATTAAACATAGATATTATGTGGTTTTCTAAATCAATACACAACCCACAGGGATCCTTATGTATATTATAGTAGTCCCTGTTTCTAATTAAATTTGACAATACCTCTCCAAAGTAATAATAATAACAACCTTTCAGTAACACTTTAATGTTTGCAAATAACTTTATTTAGGTTATTTAATTTTATTCCCCTCAAGAACCCTGAGAAGGAGGTGTCATCCCCATTTTACAGAGGAGGAAACTGAGGAAAAAGATCACTTGACTTGCACAGTTAATTGTCAAAGGCAGAATTTTAGCTCAGATCTTCCTGCCTCTAAGTCCTGTGTTCTATCCATTGTGCTACCTGGATCTCTCTTACCTCTGAATATATGATCCTAGAAGTACTCATCAAATAAGATAGATGCAAAAAGAAGTTGACTGACCATTCTGATGCAAGAAAATATTTGAGAAAAGGGATGGGAAATGTATTTCCAAATTTAGAATCTGCTCTAAATTCATGGGATCAAGTTTTTAAACTAAACTCAGGCCCCTTAGACTTTTGAGTTCACTTGCTCTTGACAAAATGTTGCTTTCTATTTTTTAAGGAAAAAAAAATCTTAATTTTTTTTTTCCAAAGCTCTTAGTATGTAAGTTTCTAATGATTTAAGTGCAAACTAATAAAAAATCTATGGACTGACTTCCCATCCAAGTACATGAGGCTCAGAATTAAAGAAAAACCTCCATAAGCAAACCCATTTGGTGTTTTATTGAACCTTAGAGCAAATTAAAAATGGTTTAGGATAGAAAATAAACCAAAACTTTGGCTGGCAGTGCTGATCCCTAAGTAAAACAAAACAGCATGATTCTGAAAATATATTTGTGCATCCAACCTAAGAGACTGCAATAGCTAACAGGGAACTCTTTAGACCCCTTCAGGAAATTCTGTGGTTACAGACAAGGCTTCCATAAATACATTGCTCTGCATGCCACTCAGAAAACAACCTCCTCTAGTCCAACTTGTTCCCCAGCTCCCCCACCTCCCCACTCTCCTCGGCTGCATCTTTACAACCACAAATATATAAATATACAGAGAGAAAGGATTAATCATCATTAATGTCTTCTATCTAAAAGTGGAATGAGCTGCCTTAAGACGCAGTGAGCTCCTCATCACTGAAGATTTTTCTCATAGAAACACATGTCCATAGGGATGGTTGATCACATAGCAATTGTATGAGATTACCTCAGTGGATGCTCCCCTGCCCATCCCCAGCTTTGGGATACTAAGATAGGGATTTTAATGCAAGGAAGATTGTACCTTGGACTGGCCCTAGGTAGTACAGTGACATAGTAATAATAATCACTAACATTTATTTATACAGCATCTGAAGGTTTATAAATTGCTTTTCATATATTATCTCATTTGATTCTTACAAAAAACCTGGGAGATAGATGCAGTTATTTTTCCAGTTTTACAAATGCAGAAACTGAAGCTAAGAGGTATTATGTGATACAGTAGAAAAAATGCTGGGCCGAGAATCAGGAAGACTTGATTTCAAATTTGCCTTCAGACACTCACTAGCTCTGTGACCTTGAACAAGAGATTTCACCTCTTTTTGCCTCATTCTCCTCAACTGTAAAGCAGGAACAATAATAGTACCTATCTCCCAAGATTGTTGTGAGGACCAAACGTAATAATATTTGTAAAGCACTTAGCAACGCGCCTGTTGTAGCCTCTATATAAATGCTAATCCTTGTTGTTGTAATTGTTGTTATATGCTTCTCCCAGGGTCATCCAGTTAGTAAACGTCTGACACAGAATTTGAACTCATGTCTTCCTGACTCCAAGTCCAGTACCCTCTCCACTATGCCACCTAGTTGCTTAAATAAGTAATGTTTCTACCGCCCCAACTCATTTAGGAGTCCCTTTTTGTCTGCCTCTCAGTCACAAGGCACTTTATACTTATCTCTTGTTTTGACAAACTCCACATAACTTTTTCTTCCCTGGAAACATTGCATGACCTCTCCAAATTCCTTCTCATTAAAACTTCTCCTCCCTCTCCCTCTCCTTCTCCCTCTCCCTCTTCTCCTCTCCTCTCTTCTCTGCTTTTCGCATTACCCTGTTAGGTAATAGCTAGCTAATTTTGGAAACTAATGCTTGCTAATTTCATTAAGATATCAACATTTCTTATAAAATATAATAGTAATACATATATAGCAATATGTAATATAAAATAAATAAATAATATAAAATAATAAAAATAAAATATTATATAAAAAATAAAATAGTAATATAAAATAATTGCCACAATATGGAGGTTGGAGAGGCCCATAAACCACGTCAGTAACAAAACTATTCATTTCCTTGACAAGCTGAGAGATATAGAAAAGACAAAATAGACTTTGTATATAAATTCATTTGTAAGAGGAAGCAAGAAAGAAAGGAAAAGAGAGAGAGACAGAGAGACAGAGAGAGAGAGAGAGAAAGGGAGGAAGGAAGGGAAGACGGAAGGAAGGAAGAAAAAAGAAAGAAAGAAAGAAAGAAAGAAAGAAAGAAAGAAAGAAAGAAAGGAAGGAAGGAAGGAAGGAAGGAAGGAAGGAAGGAAGGAAGGAAGGAAGGAAGAAAGGAAGAACTGAGAAAAGAGAATGTTGAAAGAGAGATTGCAGCAAAGCCTAAAATCACTTTAGGTTTTTTGGTTGTCATATCATGCTTACTCATAATGGGAAATACACCCTGGCAGCTGCTTCTGAGAATGCTGTGGCCATAAGCACTGCAGATCCAGAAAAGAAAGTTTTTGCTACCAAAGACCTTGGCACTGTCAAATCGTTCAACATCAGAAATTGACATGATTTTAATAGTGGAAATGAGAGAAAACATATTGACACTACTTTCCTGCTCTACTTTAAGAATTATGGGACCTTTGAAATTGACTAGTTGCTGAAACTATATGTATAAACATATATGTATGTGCTTTTATGTATGTATGTGTATAGCTTATATACACAAAACACACATTATCTATGTATCTAACATTTCCTTGATAGCAGTTAGTCAACATGCATTTACTAAGTGCCTTCTCTGTGTTAAGTATTGTGCAAAATGCTGGGACTGTTTTAACTTTTTTTATTTGTTTAACTAGCACTTAACACAGTGTTTTGCACATAGTAGATGTTTAATATTTTTTTTATTCATTCATTCATTCATTCACATTGTTTTTAGTCCACTAAATTCCTCAAATATTTTTTCAATGAACTTATGACTTTCTTTGTCTCTTCTATCTTATGCCTGTGAAATTGATTTTTTAGACAAGTTTTAAACTTTACATTTATTCCTTTTGGGGAAGCAGTGTGGCCTAGTGGCTAGAAGGATTTGGAGTTAAAGATATGGGTTAACCCAAAGACCTCAGCTTCTGGGATAAAAACTCACTGTTTGACAAAAACTTCTGAGAAAACTGGAAAATAGTATGGCAGAAACTGGGCATAGACCAATGTCTGACACTGTTTGCCAGAATAAAGTTCAAATGGGTATACAATCTAGGTAAAAAGGCTGATACTATAAACAAATTAGGGGAGCAAGAAATAGTTTATCTGTCAGATTTATGGAGAATGGAGGAATTTATGACCAAACAAGAGATAGAGAACATTATGAAATGCAAAATGGATAATTTTGATTACATTAAATTGAAAAGGTTTTGTACAAAGCCAAAGCAACCAAGATTAGGAAGGAGGCAGAAAACTGGATAGAATTTTTACAACCAGTGTCTCTGATAAATGCCTCATTTCTAAAATATATAGAGAAATGAGTCAAATTTACAAGAATGCAAGACATTCTCTAATTGATAAATGGTCAAAGGATATGAACAGGCAGTTTTCAGAGGAAGAAATTAAAGCTATCTATAGTCATGAAAAAATACTCTAAATCACTATTGATTAGAGAAATGCGAATCAAAACAACTCTGAGGTACCACATCACACCTATCAGATTGGCTAAGATGAAAAAAACAGGAAAATGATAAATGTTAGAGAAGATATGGGAAAGTTGGAACACTAGTTCATTGTTGGTTGAGCTGTGAGCTGATCCAACCATTCTGGAGAGCAATTTGGAACTATGCTCAAAGGGCTATAAAAATGGGCATACCCTTTGATCCAACAATACCATCTCTAGGGCTGTATCCCAAAGAGATCATAAAAATTGGAAAAGGACCCGCATGTACAAAAATATTTATAGTAGCTCTTTTTGTGGTGGCCAAGACCCAGAAATCAAGGGGATGCCCATCATTGGAGAATGGCTAAACAAGTTGTGGTATGTGAATGTAATAGAATACTATTTTGCTATAAGAAATGATGAACAAGTGCACTTCAGAGAACCCTGGAAAGATGTATATGAATGGATGCTGAGCAAAATGAGCAGAACCAGGACAATGCTGTACACAGTAACAGTCACAGTGTGCGATGACTAATTTTGATAGATTTAGTCTTCTCAGCAAAGGAAGGACCTAATTTAATTCCAAAGGACACATGGTGGAAAATCCCAACTACATCCAGAGAAAGAACTATGGAGTCAGAATGCAGAATGAAACCGACTGTTTTCTTTTTTGTTTTGTTTTGTGTTTTTTCTTTCTCATACTTTTCCCCATATGTTATAATTCTTCAATGCAACATAACTAATGTGAAAATGTGTTTAATAGGAATGTATGTATAAAACCCATATCAGATTGCAAGCTGGGGAGGGCAGAGGAAAGGGGAGAACATTTAAAACTCATGGAAGTGAATGTTGAAAACTAAAAATAAATAATTTAATAAAAATACATTAAAACATACATATACACACACACACACACGACTTGGTTTAGAATCTCACTTTATAACCTTACTGCTTTTCTGACCCTTGGAAAATCATTTAATCTCAGTCTCAGTTTCATCTCCTATAAAATGGGGTTAATGATAGCACCTACTGTATAAGGTAATTCTAAAGATCAAATTACATTTTATATTTATGTATTTCAATTAATA
>CM053587.1:251820246-251847495 GCA_028646515.1 Pseudochirops corinnae
CTCTGGAATTCTTGCTTATGTACACACCTCAGCCAATCCCCTTCTTCCACATCAACAGGGGAGTTCATGCCTTCTCAACAGTGGGACAGAGTTTGCACCTTCCACACTTAGCACTTAGTATCCTGCTAAACTGATTACTATTACAATAAGCTAACATCTGGTCCCTGGCTTCATGGAGTTTATTATTTAGGAAGACACATGTGGATTACTATACAACTCCACTGCAGAACAGAAGTGAATAAGATCATGGGAGTTAAAAGTGCTATGCAAAGTCTGAGGAAGAGAAATTATTTCAATTTTAATGCAATTAAATATTTTCATGGATATGTGGTTAAAACAAACATCAAAATTAATATAATATATAGGTTAGTTTACAATTCTGATATATATATCGACCTCATTATCATTAAGAGAAAAGTGACAAAGTCTAAGGTTGACTCCTTAGAATGATGCTTTTGGTTTCCAAGTGAGTTAATGAGAGTTCCCTGTGAGGATGAATATAATCTTTCTGCATGTATTCTGAATTACCCTCAGCATACAAGTCAATGATCTATTATATTATATGAAATTGGCACTGGCAGCTTTCAAGATATATCAATTGTAATATACTAAAGATTTTTGCAAAAATCCCCACCATGCTTTTAATCAGATGAAGTCCAATTTCATGATCCTGAAAAATCAATTGGAAAAAGTATTTCATAACTGAATTGGCAGGGAGACTACAGTCTCATCCAGGAGTTAAAAACTTAGTTATTCTACTTCATGCCCCCATGCCCCACTCAAACATCATTTCTGTGTGGGGTGGATTCCTTTACCCATATTATCTGCATATCAACACTACTGTCATTGAATGTGGGTATACTTTAGTCACATCTCAATCACTATAAACAGTAATTGGCTTGAGCTAATGCAATGGAGCACATTGGGGAGTTGTAGAAGATGGAGTTGGATAGGGAAAATGAAGCCAGATGTAAAAAACCTTTAACGCCAGCGTTGGGAGTTTGACGTTTAGCCAAGTAAACAACAGAGAGAAATTGGATAGCTTTTGAGTAGAGGCATGATCTATCTCCTAGATACAAATTTCAATATTTTAGTAATTTGTGATTTCATAAGTAAATATTCTCTCCACAATGACAGACTTGGAAACATCTTCACCTTCATATATGGTATTCATGACTTTCTGGGGTTAAAGATAATCAACACTTGGTTGTCTACCTTTTAGGGATGAGTTTTTCTGTCCTTGGACACAAGGTATAGATAACCAACATTGGACTTGTAATCATGGCAGGACCAATTATATAGGACATAACAAAGTTTGCTTTCTGCTAACACAAAGTCTTCAAAAAAAAAAAAAAAAAACAAGACAGAATCACCACCACCCTACAATAAGGGATCAGAATAAAGTTTTAGTAGATTTTTTTTAAAAATGTATGCACTGTCTATCTGCTGAAAGGCAGTGGGGCAGGGAGATTATCTAAAATAATGGCAAAAATGAGTAACCAATTTGCATCTGAAACCAACTATAATGATGAAATTTAAAAAGATATTATAGGAAAATATCCTTAATGTCAGAAGAGGGAATGTATTGAATGGGAGTTGGACAGAATTAATAGTTCGGTTGAATCTGGTTTTGCTTTGCTTTCAGGTTACTATTTCAAGGAAAATTGGGCTAGTTAAGAAGATATTTGATCGGGAGAGCTGGGTGGCACAGTGAATAGAGCACTGGCCTTTGAGCCAGGAGTACATGAATTCAAATTAGGACTCAGACACTTGACACACTTACTAGCTGTGTGACCTTGGGCAAGTCACTTAATGCCAATTGCCATGCCTTCCCCCCTCAAAAATGTACTTAATCAAGGGAATTCCTTGTCCCATTTCCCAAACTTGATCAGGAGAAAATGGTAGGACTTCACTAAACTATTATCAGAAATATAGCACCAGGGAATAACAAGCTCCAAAACCAGGAGAAAAAGACATGATGTGAGGTGAGAGAAGGCTTACTTAAGAAACAGAAGATTGAAAACTAGTCAGTTGAAAGGAAGGTTACGTGTTGGAAGACTAATTCTCAGTACCACAGAATACAGGTTTTTGTTGAATTTAATGAGTAAGGAATTACACATCTGAGCTCCACACTGAATTTGGCAAGGACATTCTTAATCAACATTTTCTTTTTGCTTTTTTTTTTTTACCTTTTTTATTTTTGGAGGGGGTGAAGATAGGGCAGTTGGGGTTAAGTGGCTTGCCAAGATCACATGGCTAGTTTTTGTGTTAAGTGTCTGAGGTCAGATTTGAACTCGGGTCCTCCTGACTCCAGGGCCAGCGCTCTATTCACTGCACCACCTAGCCACCCCTAATCATCATTTTCTACTAACTGTCTAAAATATTCTCTACTTCACAAAATTCTTATGAAATTGTGTTTAAAATGCTATATAAACCTACCACTGCCACCAACTGTAACAATTGCTGCTGCTGCTGCTACTACTACTACTACTACTACTACTACTACTACTACTACTACTACCACCACCACCGACAACAGCAAGCACCACCCCGTACAGGATTAACTCCATAAGGGAGCTAAGTGGCACAGTAGATAGAGAGCTGGGCCTGAAGTCAATAAGACTTGAGTTCTTTTTCTTCTTATTCTATAAAATGTATTTAATAAAATAGCATAGAAAGAAAAGTTGCCATACATGTATTTAAAGAGAACATCATGTACAGTAACAGAATTGTTTCAGGAGCAATTTTGAGTGACTAAGTCATTTTGACTACTATAAATACACAAATTGACTACAGAGGACATAGGAAGGAAGACACTATCTGCATCCAGAGAAAGAATTGATAAATAGAAATATATATAGAATGGTTTTCTGTTTGTGGGTGTGGGTGTGTTTCTGTGTGTGTATAATGGCATCCATATCTAGGGAAGAGAAAAAGGGAAAAAAATAAAGTTACATAACTTTATTATGTATTTAAAAGGAACAGCAAGTTTTTCATAGTAGTTTTGCATTTTCATGCACAATCATCTTTGTTTCCCTATTCTACTATGTTGTGGAAATGCTTTTATTTCTTAAGTTCAGCATAAAATAAATATTTTTTTAAAAGGCTTGAGTTCAAATTCAGGCACAGAATCTCAGTAGCTATGTGATCTTGGACAAGAACTGTCTGCCTCAGTTTTATTACCTGTGAAATGGGGACAGTAACAGCATATTCCTCTCAGAGTTGTGAGGATTAAATGAATAAAGTGCTCAGAACAGTGCCTGAATTTAATCATGTATTTCCTTCCTTTTTCCTTCATTCCTTCCTTCCTTCTAATAGGGAGTCACTTATTCCTCGTACTCTTACAAGTTGATGCTCAGACACATTGTCCTTCTCTGAATCACTCATAGGATTATAGATTTAAAGCTAGAAGAGACCTCGAAGGGCATCTAGTCCAAAACCATTCATTCATTCACTAAACATTCATTAAGTGTCTCCTGTGGCCAGACACTGGGCTAAGAAGAAGAAACACCCCAAGCTCCAATGGGGACAGGAAGGAAGGGGAAGAGAAGGAGGGAAGGGCATCTTCCCTTCCAAGCTGAGTTTATGGTGCCCACACTGTGGGTGAGCTCTCTGTTAAGTCTTCCTCTGGACACAGTAGGAAGAGTCTACAGGAGAAAGAGAACTACAGTTATTCCTTCTGCATCACAGGGTTAGGGAAGCAATGTCCCAGAGAGCTGGAAAATTCATGTAAAATGCTTTGGTCCTGTCTTCCATACCAGAGAAGAAGTCTGCATTTGTTTTTCTGTTTCTTTTATGGGCTGTTTAGAGTATCTTATTATAAATTTTGGGTAGATATTATACAATTTTAGATAGATAGACAGATATGTGTACACACGTACACACACACACACACACACACACACACACACACACACACAAGTCATCCACGGCTGTGGAAGGGATAACTGCAGACTGCCTCTCTCTGTCAGTTTTAAAGATGCAATCTATTCAGGTCATAAAGACAATGAAGGAGTCTATTCCCACTCATCTGATAGGAAAATATAAAATAATGTTCTCCCAGAAGGAGGCCCTGGTATTTCCCCAAGTGGCTGCCTCCATTTTAGGTGATTTGGACATGTATAAAGCAAATCCCCTTTACATGTATAAGGAAGCAGATTCCTGGGGCATCAAAGAGACTTGCCACAGGATTGGATCACAGGATCCAATCACACAGGAACTTAGATGTCATAACCAAGGCTTGAACCCAGGTCCTCTGATTTGAAATCACTTTTCACTATATCACAAAATCTCCATTTTATGTTTTCTTAAGAACTTATATGCGGGGCAGCTAGGTGGCACAGTGAATAGAACACTGGCCCTGGAGTCAGGAGGACTCGAGTTCAAATCCTGCCTCAGACACTGAACACTTACCAGCCATGTGACCTTAAGTCACTTAACCCCAATTGCCCTGCCCTCCACCCTCGAAAAAAAAGGAACTTATATGCATCATTTTGTTTGTTACAAGCAATAAATATGGAAGCAAATTCTACTGTGCTCTAATTATCAAAATTCTTCACCCCAAAATTTACACTAATATTTTGGAAGAAATTGGATCCTTTGTCATTAATTTTATTATTTTCCTTGCTCAGGTTATGTATTCTAAAAAAAATGATTCATAAGCAAAATGATAAGTAGAATATGATTATTAGTAAAAACAGTACTTTTTTTGTATGCGTTTTGTATTCTCAATGTCTAGCACAGGGCCTGGTACATAAGAGACGTTTAATAAATGCTTATTGACTGATGGTTTGAATGACAGAGGACTGGATGTGGAGTCAAGCAGACCAGGAATGAAGTTCTTTATGAAATATATTAATTATTTGATTATCTCTTAAACTCTGCATCTCCAAGACAACTCTCTAAGTCTTTAAATTACAGATGAGTTACAAACCTGTTTCAGTGGAGGGAGTTTCCATACTAGGAGTTTTCTACACTGATTTAGATTAATTCTGCATCCATTTTTCTCTCAAAAAAAAAAGAAAAAAGGAGAGAGCCGTGTGTAGTCATGGTAAAAGTTAATCAGCCCATTACAGTTTCTGAAATTAACTTCATTGCTTTCTTCCTCCAAATATCTCAGATTCCTACATTTTCCAGGTTCATATCCTGACCTTTTTTTTTCTTTTTCCATCCTGCTCAAAAGGATTGACATTGGTACTACAGTTGGAAGCTATGGTGAAAAGAATTCCATCTACTTCTGAGCTTTGACCTACAGGAAGTGAGAATTTTACCCATGACCAACAGTCCTTATTACAAAAGTGACAAAGAAATGAACGTGTTTTAAAATATGGAGATGAAAGCACAGAGAGCTATTATTATCAATGCCTACTCTCAACACCATGTTCCCTCTCTAACCAGCTGGAATCATCTGCTTAAATACACAAAAGTTAGTTAATATTACCATTATAAAAGAGAGAAATGCATTCTCCTGAGGAAAATTAAATGAAAAAAAAGAGAGAGCCAGACCTGATGCCACAAAGAACTGCCTTAGAATTCTACTCAGTCTACCTACAAGCTGTGTGACCCCGGACAACTCATTTCATATCTCTCAGCTTATTTTTTCATCTCTAAAAGAGAAATGATAATTTCTATATCACTCACCTCACTGGACTGTTTTGAGGATCGTATGAGACAATATGTATAAAGCATTTTGCAGACTTTTAAGTCATTAAATAATCTAATATTCTTATCATTATCACCTCTTTTTACATCTTATTTTCACTGGTCTCTTTGGACCCCTTCTAGATGAAAGAAGGAACAGATTTGCTTAAATTTGCCCCATACGTAGGAAGGGCAATTCCTAGGGAATGATAAGGCATCTGGAAACAAAATTTTCCTGGGTCTTCGAAGGGCAAATTCACTTAAATATCTAATAGTCTTGGGTCAACTATTATCACATCTAGGAAGACTCAGATACTTACAGCTTCAAAACTTAAAATAGCTCTGGAGTGTTGGCAAAGATATAGTTGTTGTGAAGGGACATAAAGTGCCCTTTGTCAATTTTACCTCACAAGTGTTATCCGACATACAGCATGCCATGCTTGACAGTTGAGTTAAAATGTAGTTTAAAAGAAACTGACAGAAATACTGAGAATTTGGCTGCTCATTAGAGACACCACTTTGGCAAGCACACTGTTGAGGCATCAACGCTCCCCAAATGTTGGAGGATCTAAGTCAGACCTCTGACAAGGAAAGGAAAACTGATAAACAATTTTCCTTATTTAAAAATTATTTCCATGTAACCTTATTGTTCTGTTACCATCTGAGGCCACAGAACTTTAAAAGTTGGATTAGAAATATCTGCTTAGTACATGTTGATTTGTTTTTTAATGAACCTATGTAAAAATGCACTGTGACTTCTCATCTGGGATTAGAGACCTGTTTCCAAGGACAAGTTCTTCTGGCCCCATATTTCCTCACTTGTAAAATTCAGAGGCTGGCCTAGATGATCTTTGAATCTTATGATCTATATGATCTATTCTTACAGAGAGTATTTTTTTTTAGAAAAATTCTGACCTTGTAGTCAGAAGAATTAAGTACACGTCCAGACACTTTCAATTAATAGCTTAGTGACAATGTCACTTAATAGTAACCGTGAGTAAATTACAGAATCACAGAATCTTAGAGTTGTGATCACCCCACTACAAGGACTAATACTTCTATAATATTCTCCTAACTGATCTTTTTGAAGAGTTTCAGTGATGGCAGTCCCACCACCTCCTGAGGTAGCCTGTTCTAACTTTGAGAAAGAGTTTCCTTACATGAAATTAATATTTGCCCTCTGCAACTTCCATCTACTGCTCTCTAGGTCCAAATAGAACAGGACGAATGCTCCCTCCACATGACAATTCATCAAATACTTAAAAAAAGATTTCACCCGTCTCCTTCACAGACTTGAAGGTAGTTCAAGGATGCTCAAATTCGTCATTGGCAAAGTAGGGCTAATAGTTGCTTGACATCTCACAGGTTTGTTTTAAAGAAAGAACTACATGCACCTTGAAGTACTACATAGTTGTGAAGTTTAGTAGTAGTAGAAGTAGGAGGAGGAAAAGGAGTACTGGTGATAGTGAAAGGAGGAGGAGAAGAAGGAGGAGGAAGAAGAGGAGGAGGAGGACGAGGAGGAGGAGGAGGAAGAGGAAGAGGAAGAAGAGGATGAGGAGGAAGAAGAGGAGGAGGAGGAAGAAGAGGAGGAGGAGGAAGAAGAAGAGGAAGAGGAGGAAGAAGAGGAAGAGGAGGAGGAGGAGGAGAAAGAATTGTTCTCTGAAAGTTGAAATGAGTCAAAGGTAGATTTAGTTTCATTTCTAACTGATGAGGTCACAAATCTCACATTCTATATATTACTTGAACTATGTAACCAAAAGAATTTTCTATTGTCTGTATACAAAGGAAGTGGTTTTCTTTTATTTAATACCCCTTCAGGTCATTTATTGTACAGGAAGCAGTATTTGAATGCAGGCCTTCTGATTTCCAATCCAATACTCTTTCCATTGTATCCTACTGCCTTAGTAGTATAAGATTCACAATTAATTAAAGATGCTTATGATAATAATAATAATAATAGCCAGCATTTATAGTATTTTAAAGTTTGCAGATACTATATGACTATACAAACATACATATATACATTTACACACATATAGTAATCCTTCAACATTCACTGGGGTTAAGGGCTCAGGAGGAAAACTAGAAACAACTCTAGGTCCCACTGCAAACATTTATTTTTAATAATTCTGATCGTATTTATTTAACAAGTAAAACAACACGACACCCTTAAGAAAGTTGCAGTTTCTACAGGAGAGAGATTATTATCTCACACTCTATTCAGGGTATTTGCAGCCACCAGAGTAGCTGCAGCAATAGCTTCATAGATTGCCTACCAGAAAATCACGTAACAGTGTTGATGGAGACAAAGAGGAGGCTTTCCCGAAGACAGTGCCTATTTTAGTCCATAAATTAAAATAATTATATAAAATAGTGCCTAGTCCATTGTTCTTTAGTGCACTGAAATTTTTAACAAAATTTAACCATGTATATATATATATATATATATATATAAGTATATATATATAGAGAGAGAGAGAGAGAGTAGTAAATAGGTAGACCAAATAAATCATTAATATACATTACATATTTGTTAATTATTAATTTTTTTAAAAGTTTTCTTTCCATATGAGGTCACCTTCAATTTCACCCAATATGCTGTTTTAATTATCAGTGGCCAACTCTCAAATAAGCCAAACCATACTTGATCCTCACCACAGCCCTGAGAGAGAGGTTTTATTACTATCCTCCATGTACAGATAAGGACACTGAGGGTGAGAGGAACTGCATGTCTTGCCTAGGATCACATAACAGAGGAAATGTCTGAGAACAGGATTTGAATTCAGGTTTTCCTGTCTCCAAATGAAACACTCTACCTACTGTATCACTTACCTGCCTTAAAAAAAAAAAGAGGGGAGGGAGAAGGAAGGAAAAAAAAGTTTTACACCTTATCACTTTTGATTTTTTAAAAGAAAATTAAGCAGCTGGAACTAGTAGAGAACAATCTGACATCAATAACAAATAAAGCTATAATGAAACCAATTACTAATAAGAATTAATGACCTGGAGAAAGTAGTATAAAAATGAATAAACATATCAAATTAAGGAGAAATCAAATTCTAGCACTAAGAAAACAAAGTAGTAGAAACATGGAAGAGAGCAAAACAAAATGAAAGGACATTTTAAGTGGAAAGGTCTTGAAAAGTTTCTAGGCAAAGATGAGGGGGCTGGAAGATAGAGCAAAAGGAGATGATTT
Organism: Pseudochirops corinnae; assembly: GCA_028646515.1. Classification (NCBI taxonomy): domain Eukaryota; kingdom Metazoa; phylum Chordata; class Mammalia; order Diprotodontia; family Pseudocheiridae; genus Pseudochirops; species Pseudochirops corinnae. Next base: position 251,829,083 of record CM053587.1, read on the forward strand.
ACAAGTCATCAAATAACCATCCCCCCTAAAAAAAATTCTGAGAAAGAGTTCAACAGCCATTTTCAGGTATTAGAAAATATTCTTCTTGAAAATATTAAGACTGAATGATTTTACATGTATGTATACATATTTGTGTCTAATGGTAGACATCTAGGGGGAGGAGTAAAAAACAGAAAATTACATGATAACTTTATTATATATTTAAAAGGAATAACAAGTTGTATATAATAGATTTGCAGCTTCATGTGCAATAATCTTTTTGTTTGCTATTCCACTGCACTATGGAAATGCTTTTTTAAAATTTCTTAAGTTCAGAATAAAATAAATTTAAAAAAAAGTCAATTGCAGACTGCAAAATTAATTCACTGGATTCCATCATAAAGAAACTTGAGATTCAGCCTACTGAACAAATTGTCGTCAAATTCTAGTAGTGTGTTAATAAGGAGGTATTTTTTTCAAGAAAAGCTTACCAAGGAACCACAGTATTATTCACCCAATACAAGTGTTAGAAGTACCCCCACTAAGCTTTGAAACCACTCTGATATTTGGGATCAGTGCTAATATTCAGCTGAAACTTTCATCCAGTGTATTTCTCTGTAGCAGCAAGTACCCTAGTATAGCCAAGATGGCTGCTAGCACAGGTTCTTTGATCTAGTTTTCTAAAGAAAAGCAACTCAAAAAGGATTAACAATCTTACTTTAATCAAATATATGTCATTCACTTAGTTCAGGGGAAAAGCCAGCACCCTGAATTTCAGAGAATACAAACAGAAATTGCAAGCAAACAAAAAATGCAGACAGAGAAAATAGTGCAGACAGAACAACAGACAAGGTTTCTAACTGACTGATGATCACATACCCACCTAGTTAGTTACCAGAGAGAGAAGCACCAGCATCTGGGTTTTCAAAGCAGGGGGCTCAATGGCTGCCCAGAGTATGATCTGGCCAAATCACATAACTTTTCCCATAAGTGAGCCCCAAAGCAAAACCTATATATACTCAGGGAGTATATATAGCCTTCTCCAGAGTCAGAGAACTTCACAACCTTCGTGATCCACTGCCTAATTACAAATTAACAAAAGGTGTGATGAAAAACAAGCCTTCCCCCAAGCAAGCTTCTCTTGTTGGGCTCCAAGTGAGGCCCGTTAAGGTCAGGGAAGATCTTCAAATTCCCTTATCATTATATTCTCTACCAACAGAAAAATGCAAAAACCATTGATTAAAAGCTTCTAATCATGACAGTATAGCAAAACAGAGAAAATTAGACAATGGAATCATTCTGAATCCTACCACCAACACCTCCTCAATACTTGAATAGATGTAATCTTCCAGACTGCTGTGATGGTGGGGGAAGGGAACAACTCCTTAAGAAATCCATGCTGTAATGCAAAAAGTGTTACATCATGCCTGGAGCACCTATCAGACCTGCATTTAACATTCCATCTCCCAGGAACCAGCCGTGTCTCCCTGTTTTGTTTCCTGTTTTGTTTGGCTCTTTTTACTTCCTTGGTATTTTCCTAGAGATCTCTCACCATTGTTGTGCTACTTTATCTACACCTCTACTGCATCCATTTGTGCTGCTTTCTTCCTCCCAAACTCCTCTACTCTGTTTTTCCACAAGGCTATGACTGGTATTCATGAAATCTGTCATTTGTTACTGTGGCTGTTTTGTTCTTGCACAGGGGGCAGGCATCATTTCAGCATGAGACCACACCATAACATTCCTCAGGCTTATTCAGCACATTTTCAGCTCTTTTGTTAGTCAGGCCTATACCAATGCAACTGACACATAAAAGGGTTGCTCAGGTGATTTTTCAGTGTTTTGGTTACTCACCCTTTTTATGGAAAGGTCCCCAACCATCACTCATAGCTGAGGTTAGAGTAAATGAATTCTTTTCTTTTTTTTCTCCATCTGAGGATATAGGCTATATGCCCACCACACAGTCAGCACCTCCCACTGAGTCTTTCTGAGGCTGAAGAAAAATACACATACTCTTTTTAATTTTTCCTTTGAACTACTTGAAAATATTTTTAATAGAAATTAAGGAAGAGCTAAATAATTGAAAGCTATGTGTATACTTAGTCTAAACTAAGATAGTAAAGATTATAAAAATTTCATTAATTAATTTATAGACCTAAAGATACACTAACCAAAAAGTCAATCAAGTGATTTCTAGAATTAGATAAAATAAAAATAATTATAGAGATAAAAACACCAGAATTTATAGAGTAGAAGATAAGGTCAAGAACATCAAGTGAAATTATGAAAAGAAAAAAAATGGGGATATACATTTTTATAATAATGATTATTAGAACTATATTATGCTGATAAGAAGAAAAATATGTCAGTAGAACGGATTAGATAACAATGAATTAGAACATAAGATGCTTAAATTAGTTTGAGAAATTTACAATCGTAAAACGTTAAATTACATATTTTTAATAAAATTATTAGGGAAAATAACTGAGTAGCAATTTACTAGAAAAAAATGAGAATAAACCAGCATCTTATACCATACACCATAATAAATTATGAATGTTTCTGAGGTCTAGGTATAAAAAAATAAACATTTTAAAAACAAATGAAATAGTAGACAAATGTAATGAGCATGCTCTATCCTCATTCAGGATAGCTAGGTGGCACAATGGATAGAGTGTCTGACCTGAAGTCAGGAAAACCTGAGTTCAAATCTGGCATTGGACACTTACTTGCTGTGTGACTCTGCCAAGTCACTTAACCTCTGTTTGCCTCCTTTTCCTCAACAGTAAAATGAGAATAAAAACAACATCTATCTCCCAGGTTTTTGTGAAGATAAAATGAGAAAATAATTGTAAAGTGCTTAGCTTAGTACCTGGTACATAGTAAGTGACATCTAAATATTAGCCATTATTTTTATTATTCTTCCAGAGCCAGCAGCAACCTCTCCCCTTTAGGACTCTAAGAGTGTACTTATTGTGGTGGTGGTGTTTCTTCTCCATTGTCATTGACTTAAACCCTAATTCTGAGTGTCTAACATTCATTGTTAGGGAGTGATTAGTAAACCGGTTCATTTAACAACTTTATATCAATTAGGTATAAAAAAAGGGATTTTTTTTTTTTTAAAGTATGGCAAGAATAAAAATACAAACATTTGCACTGAACTCCTAGAGGACATATTCTTCCCCATCCCACCTCAGTGTCTGAATAAAGTAGACTCAGCTTTTTTACAATTTCTGTACAACATGGGCCTCATCTAGTTCACATCTAGTAGCACCCTGACTGTTGGATGAATTTTCTTCTCAGCTACTGTTTGACTGGATCTCAAAGATGATTCTTAGTTCCTCACATCATTGATGATGGACTGGATGCACAATTTGACATGGATTCCAATTTCTGGACCTTCAGACCCTTACTTCCCTGACCTTTTGCAACTTATAAGGTTAGTGCTTCCAGATTAATATCCTTCACCTAAAAAGGAAAAGAAGAAACAAAGATGCAAAAGCTTCACGGTCTATTTTCACAGGATCACATGACAACTTCAGACAGTAAAAGTCCCAGAGCCTCTCCTCTTAAAGTATTGTTTCACCAAGCACCATCAGAAAAGGAATTAAACTAACAGAGGGCAATGGAAGAGGCAGACTAAGGCTTTTTGAAGGCACTCTCAATTCCATCATCACAACCACAACCAATCAGAGAGATTACCATCCACCATTTAAAAAAAAACAGATTGGAACCAGTTAAGATTCTAGTATTCAGATGTTAAAATTAGGAAGTATATGGAATGTTCATTCTAAAATAGGTTATCTGACTAAAAGATCTAAGCAATTGGCATACAAAAAGGAACTTCAAAGGGAAAAAAAAAAAGTAAGCCTAAGGTGTCCAAGAGGACCTTGCTTTTCTTTCAGAGGAGTTTGGTGCCTGGGGGGAAGATTCTTCTTCTGGGAATGAGTGGAAGTGAAATGTTTTATTTCCAAGATTCTTTTTTTTTAATTCAATTTTATTTTTATTTTCAATTCCAAATTATTTCCCTCTTTCCACCTCCCTGTCCACCCTTTAAAAAAGGCAAGAACTGCAGTATCTATTGTACATATGAAGTCATGCAAGACACATTTCTACTTCAGTCATATTCCCCCCTCCCCCAAAAAAAGGAAAGAAAAAGAAAGGCAAAAACAAAAACAAAGAGAAAAAAAACATTGTTCAGTTTCCACCCTGAGTCTATCAGTTCTCTGTCTGGAACTAGATAGCATTTATTGTTTGTTTGTTTGTGTGTGTGTGCTTTAACAGTCCTTTGGAAATATGGTAGGTCATTGTATTTATTAAAATGACTACCTCATTGTTGGTTTTTTAAGTTGATTATATTTACAATATTGCTATTATTGAAAAAATTATTCTCCTGTTTCTGCTCACTTTACTCTGCATCAGTTCATACAGGTTCTCCCAGGGTTTCCTGAAACCATCCCCTTCATTTCTTATAGTACAATAGTATTAAATCACATTTGTATGCCATAACTTTTCAACCATTCTCTTAATTATGGGCTTACTTTGAGTTTTCAATTCTTTGCTACCACAGAAAGAGATGCTATAAATATTTATGTACATATGGGTCTTTTTTCTTCTTCTTTGATCTCTTAGGGATTTAGATCTAGTAGAAGAATCTCTGACCCAAGGGATTTGTACAGTTTTATAGCTTTGGCGTCATAGTTCCAAATTGCCTTCCAGAATGACTGAGCTAGTTCACAGCTCCACCAACAGTGTATTAAGATACCTGTTTTTCTATGTCCTCTCTAGAATTTGTCATTTTCCTTTTTTCTCTTTGTAGCCAGTCTGATAGGCATAAAGTCATACATCAGAGTTGTTTTAATTTGCATTTCTCTAATTTTTTGTAATTTAGAGGACTTTTTCATATTATTATCGATAGCTTTGTTTTCTTCCTCTGAAAACAGCCTCTTCACAGCCCTTGACATTTGTCCATTGGGAAATTACTTATATTATTGTAAATTTTGTTTGTTCCCCCATATATTTAGGGGAATTGAGATTTTTATCAAAGAAACTTGCTACAAATTTCTTTTCTGTTTTCTGCTTCTCTTTAAATTTCAGCTTTATTTGTTATGCTTCTTCAAAAAACTTTTTAATTTTATGTAATAAAAATTATCAATTTTACCTGTCATGAATCTCTGTATCTCTTATTTAGTCATGCACCCTTCCCCTATCCTCACATCTGACAAATAACTTTTTCCATGCTTCCCTAATTGGCTTATGATATCACTCTTTTAAAATCATGTACCCACTTTGAGCTTATTTGAGTATACTGTGCGAGATGTTAGTCTACGCGTAGTTTCTGCCAAACCAGTTTTCACAACAGTTTTTGTCAGAGTGAGTTCTTGCCTCAATAGCTGGTATCTTTGGATTTATCACACATTAGATTACTCTGGTCAATTGCATCTGTATATTGTGTGCCTAATCTTTTCCATTGATCATCCCCTATTTCTTATCCGGTACCAAATTATTTCGATGATCAAAAATTTGTAGTATAATTTGAGATCTTGTACTGCTAGACCCCCTTCCTTTACACTTTTTAAAATTGGTTCTCTTGGTATTCTTGATGTTTTGTTCTTCAAGATGGATTTTGTTAGGATTTTTTCTGTTTCTATAAAATAATTATTTGGTAGTTTGATTAATGTAGCATGGAATAAGAACATAAGCTCAGGTTGTATCATCAGTGTTATTATATTGTCTCAGCTCATAAGCAATTAATATTTCTCCAAAATTATTTAGATTTTTTTTATCTTTAAAAAGAATTATTTATAGTAGTGTTAATATAATTCCTATGTGTGTTGGCAGGCAGATTCCCAAATATTTTATATGGTCTGCAGTTAGTTTAAATGGAATTTCTCTATCTCTTCCTGCTGGGTTTTGTTGAAAATATGTAGAAATACTGGTGATCTGTGTGGGTTTATTTTATATCCTGTGGCTTTGCTAAAGTTGTTAATTATCTTGACTAGATTTTCAATGGACTTTCTAGGGTCTCTAAATATATCACCACATCATTTGCAGAATGCGATAATTTTATTTCCTCATTGCCTATTCTTTTTTCTTGTCTTGTGGCCATATCTAGCATTTCTAATGCTAGAAACTTCATCTTTCATCTTATTAGAAAGGCTTCAGATTTATCTCCATTACCGATAATGTTTTCTCTTGGTTTTAGATAGATACTACTTAATCATTTTAAGTAAGACTCCGTCGATTCCTATATTTTCTAATGTTTTTAGAAAGAAAGCTCTTGTATTTTGTCAAAAGCTTTTTTTTTCTGATCTCTTGAAATAACAGTGTATTTTTTTTTGTTTTTGTTATTCATGTGGTCATTTATGCTTACAGTTTTCTTAATGTGGGATAAGGTCAGCATTTCTGGCATAAACCCAGCCTGGTCATACTGTATGATGATCTTTGTGTTATATTGCTATAATCTCCTTGCTAACATTTTATTTAAAATTTTATATCAATATTCCTTAGGGAAATTTGTTTATAGTTTTCTTTTTCTGTTTTGACCTTTCCTAGTTTAGGTCTCATAATTATATTTCTGTCATAGACCGAATTTTATTGGACTCCTTTGCCTATTTTCCCAAACAGTTTATATAGTATGAAAAATTATTCGTTCCTTAAATGTTTGGTAGAATTCGCTTGTAAATCCAGCTGATGCTAGAGTTTGTTTCATTTTGTTTTGTTTCCCCCTTAGGGAGATTATTTATCTTGTTCAATCTTGTCGTGTTCAATCCTTATTTTCTAAGATAGGGTTATTTAAGTATTCTATTTCCTATTCTTTTAATCTGAGCAATTTTTATTTTTGCAAGTATTCATCCATTTCACTTAGATCGTCAATTTTACTGACATATTCTTAGGCAAAATAGTTCCTAATAACTGCTTTAATTTTATTGTCATTGACTGCATGTTCACTCTTCATTTTTGATACTGGTAATTTGGTTTTTTCCCCCCTTTTTAAAAATTAAACTAGCCAATGCTTTATCTATTTTATTGGTTTTTCCATAAAACCTGCTTTTAGTTTTATTTGTTAGTACAATATTGCTGCTTTTTTTACTTTTAACTTTATTAATTTTTCCTTTGATTCTCTGATTTTGTTTGTAAGGTTTTTATGTCATAATACATTTACATTATGGTCAAGATTCTGAGACTCTGGGGTAACAACACAAGAATTTAGTAAAGGTGCGTTTTTGGGGGGTTGTGGAGGGTGAGGGAGTTAATCCAAGGCAAAGATTTCTGCTTATTTCCCCTAAAAATAAAAAAGAGCCATAGGAAGAAAAAGTCTAGAGGGATTAGATAAAAGATTGGTCTTCACTTTAAGAAGAACTAACTAAAGATTATAATTGAGTCAGAAGCTGAAGGTGGCGAGCAACATCTATTTGAGCAGTATCTAGCATATCAAGCAGAGACTATTCAGCAAATCCAAATTCAAAATTCAGCAAAAAAAATGTGACTAGTGTAGGAGGTATGGGTCATCCTGCCATGTATTTGCCCTGGCCATACGTTCTCTCCATGTTTGACTTTCTACATGGGTGACCTCACTCAAAAATTTTCCCTTTGCGTACACCCTTTCAAGTACACTTGGCCACATGTGTTGAGGTCATAAGAGCTCCTTATGTGTATGGCCCACACATGTTTCCTAAATGTGTATATTCTTTGTATGTTGTATATATTTGTGGGTGAGTTTACCCTCAGGTTTATTAGAGAAATGTTTCCATTGCTACTTTTCTAAAGTGCCATTTCATTAAATGCCTTTGTTTTAAACTGACTGTGTCCTTTGAATGACCCCTAAAATTAAATTTCTAAGCTATGGTTCTAGAGAAAACAGACTCACAGAACACATTCAACCAGGAGCAGCCATTTTCTGGGTAAACTTTTCAATGAGTGGGGGATGCTCCAAGGCATAACACAGTGTATCTAGAGAAGAAAAGAAGACAACTTAAAAGAACTTTTTGTTTCACATATTTCTGAGATTATACATACTTCTCCAAGACTACATTTTAGAGTAGATGGTGACCTGTATGTGACCAAGGAATTCTAAAGCAGGAGTTCCCTATGCCAACAAAGTGACAGGCTTCAGGTGTCTTGTCAAAAGCAAACAAAACACCAGATTGGTAGTCATCTCTTAGTTACCTATAAACATAGATTACAGCAAGGTACTAGAAAATATAGGTACAAAAAAGGACTGAATGGTCTAGAATGAATAGTCCAAAAAGACTGGGTACACACACACACACACACACACACACACACACCCTTGTTAAATTTGGCATTGTCCAAGAACTGTCAATTGAGGACATTGTTGAGATTCTGTGAATTGCACTGGGGAAAGCAAGAACTGTGTCTGAGAGTTGCTGGAACCTATCCAAAACACCAGTAGGTGGTTAGGATTGGTGATATGGACCAATGCACCATAAGCATTCCCATTTGACTTGTTAAATAAAGTATAGATTAAAATGGGGGAAGAAAATTAGAAGGACAGATCAGGGAAGTTCCAATCAACATGATGGAAACTTCTGTTTGGTTGATGAAAAGTTGCTCTTATGGCCTATTAAAAGTAAGCTGTACCTACTCTGGGACTGTCAGCTCTTGAAGACTCACTCTTTGAAATTTCCTATGTATCTGGTAGGGGAAAGGGATTCTCCCCACCTCCACCACCCTCCACCTTAACTTCCGGTCAGGAGTAGCAATGAAAAATTGATTCAGAAGTACATGATATGTGTAACTCAACTAAAATCTCAACTTCTGTAGGAAGCCTTCCCCAATTCCCCTTAGGGCTAGTGCATTCCCTCTGTTGATTGTCTCCAGTTCATATATATATATATATAGTTCTCCAGTTTATATATATATATATATATATATATATATATATATATATATACGTTGTTTTACATAGCTGTTTGTCTATTGTCTTCCATTTTTGACTATGAGTTACTTGAGATCAGAGGGGTTTTTTGCCTTTCTTTATATTTCTAGAACTTAGTAAAATGTAGATGCTTAATTAATGGTTGTTAAATGAATAAAGGCATCACTTCCAAGATACATAAAGATTTCACAAAAGTTTAAAAGAATGTGAGCTCAAAATTGTTCTTAAAATAATATTGCTATTACTGTATATAATATCCTCTTGGCTCTGCTCACCTTGCTCATTATTTCATGCAAGTCTTTCCATGCCTTTCTAAGGTCATTGACCTCATCATTTCTTACACCACAGCAGTATTCCATCACAACCATACACCACAAAGTGTTCAGTCATTCCCCAATTGATGGAGGAACCTGTCATTTCCAGTTGTTTGACACCACAAAGAGAGCCGCTATCAATATCTCATTCACATTCAAAGTTATAATCACTATTTGTGAATTTCCCTCCATCTTACTTTTGCCTACTATTCTCTTTTTCAGGCTCTCTTTTTACCCTATACCTGTTACCTTACCTTCTCCCACCATCTTCCCACAGGGAGATGCTATCTGCATCCATAGAAAGAACAAATAGAAGTATGTATAGAATAATTACATACATGTGAGTGCGTGTGTCTAAGGATGGCCATCTTTAGGGTGGGGAGAAGGAAGAAGAAAAAAGAAAAAAAGAAATTTACATGATTGTTGTATATTTGGAAGAAATAGCAAATTGTACATGGTAGATTTGCAGTTTCATGTGTAATCAACTTTTTTTTATTATACTGTGCTACAAAAATGCTCCCTGAATTGAAAATAAAAAAAATTTTTAAAAATTAATAAATAAAATAAAAAAGAAAAGGATATGAGTCATCTATTGCTTAATAGGTTAGGTGAAATAATTTGAACAGGCAGCTTGTAAAAGAAGCAATTGAGGGAATGTCCACTACTTCTTCAGCTACTCTCAGCACTGGAATAAAGTCACCAGGGCAGGGTTTCTCTTCTAAGGAATGAAGGCATCAGAACCAAGACTTGGGCTCTAACCACTGACACTGAACAGAAGAATTCAGGGGAAAGCTGGGAATATAATAAATTTCTATTTTACCAAAGTATTTGACACAATTTCTCATGCTATACTTGTGGAAAATATGGGGAGTTTAGGCTCAAGTTAGCTACAACTAGATTAATGAGTAATTGAATAGCTGTAAACTAAAGAATAATTATTGAGGTTTTGATGACAATTTGGAGGGAGGTTTCTAGAAAAATAAACAAAGAATATGCTTGATCATGTGTTAATATTCTTTTCAATGCCTCAGATCAAGAATTCTTAAGGTCTTTTTGGTCAAATCAAGTCTAGAAGTATTTATTAAGTACCTACCATATGCCAGACACTATACAAACCTTTGAGGAAACAACAGAAAAGACAAATTGGTGCCTGCTTTCAAGAGTTCAGAAAGCTGTATAATAATGGAGATTACAGGTGAACAACAATAGGTGTACAAACAAGATTAAAATGGGATAAATTGGAAATAATCACAGAAAGCATCAGAGGCAGATCAGAAAAGGTTGCTTGGAAAAGGTAAGATTTTAGCTGAGACTTGAAGGAAGCTAGAGAAGGCAAAAGGTCAAGACAAGGACAGAGAGAATTACAGACACAGGGGTCAGTGAATGAGAATTCAGACATGAATTGCATTTTGGGAAGAACAAGAATGATGGGAGGGCAGATTGGGAAAGGTGATAGTCAGAAGCAAAACACTTTTGAGGAGGGACAGGGTGAAAGGAGATAGAGAATAAAACAAATGGGGGGGGGAATAGAATGGAGAGAAATACAGTGTTTCACAACATGATTATTATGGAAGTGTTTTGCATGATTACCCATGTATAACCTATACTGAATTGCTTGTTTCTCAATGAAGGGTGGTGGGAAGGGAAGAATGGAGATAATTTGGAACTCAATTCAAAAATGAATGCTAAAATTACTTTTGCATGTAACTGGGGAAAATAAAATATTAAATATTTTTTTAAAAAAAGAACTGTCAGAATTCCAGTGACTGGATCACATGGAAGAGAGCAAGATGTAAGACTAGAAAGCTATGTTAAGAAGGGATCAAGTAAGGGGCTTCAAAGGCCAAACAAAAGATATTTTTTTTTTTTCTTGGAGGGATCCAATGGAGTTTTTTGAAGAGAGAGATCATATGGTCAAATCTATGTTTCAGGAATATCACTTTGATAACGAGTTGGAAGATGGACTAGAATTGGGAGTTTGGAGGTAGGGAGACTAACCAGCAGGCTATTGCAATAGCCCAGGTATAAGGAGATACCAGGGTGGCAGTAGTGTCAGAGTTTTTAAAAAAGGAGATATTTATGAGAAATGTTAAAAAGGTAGGATTACTAGTACTTGGCAACAGATTAGGTACAAGAGACAAGAGAAAGTGAGAAATCAACAATGAAACCACGGTGGTGAGTTTGGATAACTGGAAATATGTTGGTGCCCTCAGAAGTGATATGGAAATTAGGAAGAGAGAAAGGTTTTAGTGAAAAGAAAATGAGTTCACTTTTGGAGATGTTGAGATTAAGATGTCTACCTATGGGACATGTAGTTTGGGATGTTCAATAGACATGCTGAAGATGTGAAACTGTGGATAAGGAGAGAAATTAAGTCTCAATAAACAGATGTGAGAATCATTTGCATAGAAATGGTATTTCAATTCATGGGAACTAGTGAAATTATCAAGAAAACATTAGAGAAAAAAGAAGAAAAGAGCTCCAGGGATAGAACCTTGGTACACATCTGTGGTTGGGCATGACCTAGACAAAAATACCACAAATGAGAACATGGAGTGGTCAGAAAAGCAGGAGACCCAGGAGACAGCAACAGGTAAGGGTACATCAAAGAGAAAAAGGTCATTGACAGTGTCGAAGGCTCAAGACAGGTTAAGAAAGACGAAAATAGAGAAAAGGTTATTTGATTGGGCAATTAAGAAGTTCTCATTCTTAACTTTAGAGGGCATTATTTTAATTGAATCATGAAGTCATAAAGTTAAGAAAATGAGAGAAAAAGAAGTATAGACACTGTTTGTAGATGACAGTCTGATAAAACCTATGAACCCTTTCTCAGAATAATGTTTGTAAAGGCATAATATAAAACACAGGATTACAGGAGAAACCAACGATACTGAAATCTAGTTATATTTTTTTTTTATTAAAAATGTTTCTCACTTCCTGGTTAAGAATTCTTGCCTAAGATAAAGGCATGCACGCTATACTTACAATGACCGAACTTCCAGCTGGCAAAAATGTAGGAGGGATGGCTGATGTACTGGATAACAGTCAGAAAGCAAAGACTAAAACAAAAATGTGAAGCAGTGATACTTATCTAAGCCTAATGAGATGAATTACATTTTGCTTTTTTTTAAATCAGCTTCAAAAGTAAAATAACAGAGGAGTCACATTTTTCTTGAAAAGATCTGAGAGTTTTAATGGAGCTTAAGCTTAAGATAAGTCCATAGTGTTATGTGGCAGCTAAGAAATCTAGGGAAATCTCATACTAGATTTCAGCAGCCTTTTCAAATGAATGAAAATCAAGCATAATAGCAATTGCTTTTTTTTTCTGTATCTCTCTAAAAATTAACATTTTTACAAGAATTCCTGCCCACATCAACTCTCTGTGTTGTATTTCCTCAGGCCTAAGATCACATCTTTTTTATTTTCTTCATAATGGTGGCAACTGCTCCAGAACAGAGCAATGGCCAGCATATTCTCAGTGGTCCAAAATAGCTTCCAATTCAACTCCTTTGCTTCTTTACTATAGTTAGCTCAAGTGTGAAACTTTTAGCAAAAATTGTTTAGAAAGGTGAGAGGAGCACATATCTCTTTTTATCACTAGTATACAAACTTGATTTTGCCTTTCTTTTTATCATCAGAGTTTATCACAGTAACCAGCATATAGTAAATGCTTAATAATTTCTTGCTAAGTGATAAACTGTCACCATACACTTACCCATATTACAGTGTTTCTGTTTGATGTAAACACAATGATAGAGAAGGTAATACTCTAATTAGCTGTGTTAGGAGAATTTATATCTCAGTTGCTGTTAACAAAGATGAAATGGGATTCTGTTGAGATGACAGGTTAAACCTAGCTTATGTCCAAGTAACTTAGGGCTGCCTTGTGTCCCTGAATGTCCCTGATGTTGGATCTTGCTTCTGTGAACCTTGGAGCTCAGTCACATAGTGAACTAGTAGCAGAGCAGAACCTGGAAAATCCTCTTTTCCTGAATAAAATATTGAAATTATGTCAGCTATTCAAAAAGTCAACTGGGGTAGCAAATTTGGAATTTCTATGAGACAGAAACTGAGTATTCAGAAATACTGGCATGCTCTTAGTGGTGTTATTCATTAGCTAACTCAATTAACAGTGGGTGGCTTTGGCACAAAGTGTTTTCTAGTTATGCGTCATTTTCTATTATTCTTTAGCTCTTGCATACATGCATGTATACTCATCCAAATATTGTTTTTTGTTTAATTTCTGAAGAATAGTCAAATTCACAATAGCTGAATTCTTGATTAAGAAAAGTTCTGGACAAAGCAACAGTAAAATATGAAATAAAATTCCTGATAAATATAAGGTTTTGAGGCAAATATTGATTCAAAAGAAATAATTGCATATGTTTTTGTTAAAATGCATGGTATGATAAGGCAACAAATAAGGAACAATATGAGAAGGTCATGATGAAAGGTGTTAAGGTGAATTCCAACAAGAAATGGAATTAGGAAATTGAGCAAAAGAAAGGTTGTAGTGACATTCAGGATGCATTCTCTTTCAGAAAATGGGAGTTCTATCCCTGGATTCATTTAAGACTAAAGACTCTGTGAAGTGATAGAAAATACACTGTGGGGAATAACCCTGCATGGACCTGGGCCTGGATAGCATGACCTATTGACTTCTTTTCCATCTCTAATTTCCATGAGTCTCTAACTGGATAGATGAGGGGATTGGTAATGGGATATAAAGTCTTTCACAGGAAGCCACTAGAGACTCTAGCTGGAATTGTTTACTATTACTCTGAAATCATAATGTCATTCTATAAGTACATACTGACATTGTAACTAGAGATGGGCAACAGTAAAAATGTACACAAAAAATACTATTTCCAAATCTTGTGCACACACATATATACACAGAACCTCCCCACTTACAGAGAGAAAGGGAGGGAGAGAGAGAGACAGAGACAAAGACACAGAGACATAGAGACAGAAGGGCACAGAGACAGACAGAGAGACAGAGACAGACACTGATTGGGTTACACAGACAGAAACAGAATAAGAGAGAAACAGAGTTTGAGGCAGATAAACAGAGGCAAAAACAGGGGCAGAGAGACAGAGACATAGACAAAGAGAGAAAGTGACAGACAGAAACAGAGTATGCGCTTTAAATTCTGCTTAAGAAATGAAACCTTTCTAGATCCCTACACTCCCTAGTATCTTCTCCTCAAGCAAACAACAAACATTATGCCTTTATTTTGAACGTACTTATAAACTTATTTTTCCCCAGGTATGTAAACTCCTTTGATTTCATTTTAATCTTTGTATTCCAAATCCTAGGACCATTATTGGCACATAGTAGGCACTTAATAAATTCATGTTTACACTAAGATTGGGGGTGAATACTGTCTGTCTCTTGTTTGGTCATATATTCTTCCCATCTCCATAAATTTGACAGGTAAACTATTCCTTGCTCTCCCAGATTACTTATAGTATCAGCCTTTATATCTAAATCATGAGCCCATTTGAGGGTGAAACAAAGATGTCCACTGGCACCCCTGTTATTCAATTTGGCACTAGAAATGTTAGCTTTAACAGTAAGAGAAGAAAAAGAAATTGAAGGAATTAGAACAGGCAAAGAAGAGACTAAGTTATCACTCTTTGCAGATGATATGATGATATACTTAGGGAGTCTGGGAGAATCAAGTAAAAAATTACTTGAAATAATAAATAACTTTAGCAAAGCTGCAGGATATAAAATAAACCCACATAAATTCTCATCATGCTTATATATTTCTGATGAAGCCCAGAAGCAAGAAATAGAAAGAGAAATTCCATTTAAAGTTAGTGTGAACACTATAAAATATTTGGGAGTCTACCTGCCAAAACAAACCCAGGAACTTAATGAACATAATTACAAACCACTTTTCATACAAATAAAGTCAGATCTAAATAATTAGAAAAACATCAGTTATTTGTGGTTAGGCCCATCTGATATAATAAAAATGACAATTTTACCTAAATTAATTTACCTATTTAGTGCCATACCAATCAAACCACCAAAAATTATTTTATAGAGATAGAAAAAATAATAACAAAATTCATCTGGAAGAACAAATGGTCCAGAATAACAAGCTAATTAATGAAAAGAAATGCTAAGGAAGGTGACCTAGCCATACCAGATTTTAGACTGTATTATAAAGCAGCAGTCATTAAAACTACGTGGTCCTGGCTAAGAAATAGAGTGGTATATCAGAGGAATACGTTAGGCCCACAAGACACAGTAGTCAACGACTACAGTAATCTACTGTTTGACAAACCCAAAGACTCTAGCTTCTGGGATAAGAACTGACTATTTGACAAAAACTGCTGGGAAAACTGGATAATAGTTTGGCAGAAACTGGGCATGGAGCAACGTCTGACACTGTATGCCAGAATAAAGTCAAAATGGGTTCATGATTTAGATATAAAGGCTGATACTATAAGTAATCTGGGAGAGCAAGGAATAGTTTACCTGTCAAATTTATGGAGACGGGAAGAATAGATGACCAAACAAGAGATAGACAGTATTGTGAAATGCAAAATGGATAATTTTGATTACATTAAATTGAAAAGTTTTTGTACAAACAAAGTCAATGCAACCAAGATTAGGAGGAAAGCAGAAAATTCAGTGTCTCTGATAAAGGTCTCATTTCTAAAATATATAGAGAACTGAGTCAAATTTATAAGAATGCAAGTCATTCCTCAATTGATAGTCAAAGGATGTGAATATGCAGTTTTCAGAGGAAGAAATTGAAGATATCTATAATCATATGAAAATGCTCTAAATCACTATGGATAAGAGAAATGCAAATCAAAACAACTCATAGGTATCACATCTCACCACTCAGATTGGCTAATATGACAAAACAGGAAAATGATAAATGCTGTGGGAAAATTGGAACACTGATGCATTGTTGGTTGAGTTGCGGACTGATCCAACCATTCTGAAGAGTAATGTGGAACTATGCCCAAAGGGCTATAAAAATGTGCATATCCTTTGACTCAGCAATACCACTTGTAGGGCTATATCCCAAAGAGATCATACAAATGGGAAAAAGGACTCGTATATACAAACATATTTATACCAGCTCTTTTTGTGGTGGCAAAGACGTGGAAATCAAAGAGATGCCCATCAATTGGGGAATAGCTAAACAAGTTGTGGCATATGAATGTAAAGGAATACTATTGTACTATAAGAAATGAGGGGGCAAACGGACTTCATAATAACCTGGAAAGACTTACATGAACTGATGCTAAGTGAGAGGAGCACAACCAGGAGAATATTGTACACAGTTACAGACACATTGTATCTGTGATGACTGACTTTGATAGACTTGACTCTTTTCAACAATGCAAGGTTATAAAACAACTCCAAAAGACGTGATGGAAAAGGTTATCCACAATCAGAGAAAGAATTATGGAGTGTGAACGCAGATTGAAGCAAACTATTAGCTCTCTTTTTTAGTTTTATTTCTTCTTTCTCATGGTCTATTCCTTTAGTTATATATTTTTCTTTTTACAATTTGGGTATTGTGAAAATATGTCTAATGTGAAGGTATATGTAGAATCTATATCAGATTACATGTCATCTGGGGTGGGGGAAAGGGAAGGTGGGGGAGAAAATTTGGAACTCAAAAACTTTTGGAACTGAATATTGTAAACTAAAAATAAATAAATTTAAAAGGAAAAAAATTAATTCATGTTGATTGAATAAGATTAATTAAATTGATACAATTGATTTTAAACCAAAACAATAGAGATATAATTTGTAAACACTTTTTCTTTGTAATTAAAACACATTAATAACAACAGCTTAGGCACCAAAATCCTTGAGCCAGATATAATTAGAAATGTTTGTTGTTGTTCAGTCATGTCAGACTATTGGTGACCCCATTTGGGGGGTTTCTTGGCAAAGATACTGGAATGGTTTGCCATTTCTTTCTCCAGGTCATTTTATAAATGAGGAGCTGAGGCAGACAAGGTTAAGTGACTTGCCCAAGGTCACACAGCTAGTAAACATCTGAAGTCAGATTTAAATTCATGCAGATGAGTGTTTCAGATTTCAAACCCCATACTCTATACACTATGCCACCTATGCAGATGCCCTATAATTAGAAATGTATCAGATTATAAAACCTAAAATTCAAGTTTTGTAAAGGAATCAAAGTGGACTATCACATAGTAGTTAGAAAGCTGGTCTCAGGGTCAAGGTGAACTGGGTTCAAGTCTGGCCTCTGATTTTTACTAGCTGTGTGGCCTTAAGTAAATTACCTCTCAGTTTCTCAGGTTTCTAAAACTGTACATTTAAACAGTTGCTTACATGCATTGGTAAAGAATTTCCTAATTTGGAGAGAGAGAGAGAGAGAGAGAGAGAGAGAGAGAGAGAGAAATGAAAGGGAAATTTTATTTGTCTTTACTCTGATGAAATAATAATCCTTAGTGGAGATCAATCATTTCTCTTAAAGTTGTGTGGCAGGATCATATATCACAAAACTTTAATCATGAAGGAATTTGAGATAATCTAAAACTAATTCCCGTATTTTATAGCTGAAGAAAATGAAACCCATGAAGATGAAGTGGCTTGCCCAGGGTAAAATAGGTAACTAGTAGCAGAGTGTAGATTCAAGCCCATATCCTAACTTGAAATCTAATGCTTTTATTTTTTTTTCTCTAATTCACTTACTGCTTAACCTTCTGGGATTTGACTTCCATCCCCACTTCTCTACCACTGCACTCTAGAAGCTCACCAGTAACTTCCTAATTGAAGAGTCCAGTGACTTTTTCTTGGTCTTTGTTCTTTTTTTCCTGAATAATTCGACTTTGATGACCACTATCACAATTTGGAAACCTTGTTCCTGTGGCCTAGACTATATTTTTCTGGTTCTTTGGTATTTCTCACAATTTCTCCTGGCCGCCTCTTCACTTCAAAAGACTCTCTTTCGCTTAGTCCCACATATCTAATTTATTTTTTTCTGTTGTTTTTTTTAAAATTTATTTATTTATTTTAATTTTCAACATTCATTTCCACAAGATTTTGAGTTATAAATTTTTCTCCCTGTCTCTTCCCTAGCCCCACCCCAAAATAGCTAGCCTTCTGAATACCCCTTTCCTCAATCTGTTCTCTCTTATATCCTCTCCCATCCCCACCCCATAACTTTCTAGAAAGGCAAGATGGATTTCTATACCCTAGTGCCTGT
>CM053587.1:251847995-251863526 GCA_028646515.1 Pseudochirops corinnae
GTATTATTAACTACATCCAACTGGGAATTAAGATGCACAGGTATGGTAGTAGGGAGATCCATCCTCCCTACCAGAAAGTCAGAGGGGCGAGGGGGAGGACATAGGAGAGAGCAGATTGGTTAAGGGGTTATACAGTGGGATGGCTTTTTTGAGGTGTTGGGTAGGGGAAAGATGGGGAGAAAATTTGTAATTCAAAATCTCTTGGAAATGAATGATGTAAACAAGAAAATAAATAAATTTATTTTTTAAAAAAAGAGATAGGTGGAACATGTTATCCACCAAGGGAACCAGTTTTTTATAAACTGGATACTTTAGTATTCTTTTTAGAGAAGGGATTCTTAGCCTCTTTTTATGACATGAATCCATTTGGCAGTCTGATGAAACCTATGGACCTGTTCTTAAAATAATGCTTTTAAATCAATAAAACACAAAAAATTACAAAGGAAACTAACCATATTGAAATAGTTGTCAAAGTGATTTTTAAAAAAAATCACAGATCCCAGGTTAAAGGTCCTTGTCCAAGGATTAAAATAGCAGAGATTTCCATTGTCCCTTGATGAATGCATGTTCATATTTCAGTGCAATCTCTTGTGCTCAGTCTTCATATATCAGTTACAAGAGATGGAATATGAAACTAACTTAATGGAATGCCAGAAAAAGATCAAATTTCAGTAAAAAAAAAAATCCATGCATTGAATATCCAAGTGCATTATGAAGGCTTTGACATGTCAACAAAATTTTTTTATTCATATAATTCTATTTAAGATGGTTGTCAGGATTTAAGATACTTTGAAATGGTCACTATAATTTCAATTGGTATATAAACTAGATCTTGAGGTTTTTTTTTTTTCATTCACCTAAAGAACTTTTAGTCTAACTACTCAGTTATTGAAACTTATTAATTTATTGAAACCAACTGAAAGCAAATGTGCAATCCTTATTTGGTATGATTTCATATTATGCAAATGATCACCATCAGGATCCTTGTTGATAATGAATAAATGGTGATGTAAACAACCTATCAAGGAGACAGCATGGGATCAGGATATGGAGTCAGGAAGACTTGGGTTGAAATTCTGAAGCATTAGACATTTATTTTTTGTTTAGTATTGGATATGTCAGTTAAATTCTCTGCATCTGCTTCCTCCTCTACAAAATAATAGTACCTACCTCCCAGGGTTGTCGTGAGGATCAAATGAAACGTATATGAAGCACTCTGAAAAATTTCAATCTCTATGTGAAGTCAGTTATTTTTATACTCATATAATTTTATAGTTGGGCAGGTGATCACCCTAATTTCTAGTCTTTAATCTTATTTCTATCTAAATAAATCTATCGGATACAAAGTACCCAAAGAATATACAGTGTTTTATATTGGAGTGATTGACTTTTCAATATTTTTTGCCTCAATCTTCTTACTCTTTTTCTAACTCTATCCTTAATGAAACTGGACCAACTGCATAGGCATTTGGGAGATCTACCTCAGTAGAATATTGGATTAGGAGTCAGGAAGACATAAGTTCAAAACAAACTGCAGACACATACTAACTGTGTGACCCTGGGAAAGTCACTTAACCCTGTTTGCCTCAGTTTCCTAATCTGTAAAATGAGCTAGAGAAGAAAAGGGAAAACTTCTCTAGGATCTTCGCCAAGAAAACATGAAATGAGTATATGAAGAGTTGGACACAATTGAACAGCAACAACAAGATGCACTCTGTAATTATATCAATAATGTTGCTTTACATTTGAATAAATGAATGAATGAATGAATGGATAAAAAACGAACAAACATGTATTAAAAGTTTATTTTATGCCAGTCACTGGGCTAAGTTCTGGGGATGCAAATATCCCCTTACCCTCAAAAAAAGAGAAAGAGAGAGAGACATTTCCTATACTCAAGGAGAAACAATATAGGCTGCTAGATGCTATAGTCTAACGTATGCTGGGTCTGGAGTCAGGAAGACATGAGTTCAAATCCTCCCTGAGATGCCTATTATCGATGTGACCTTGAAGAAGTCACTTATATTGCATTTGCCTCAATTTTTTCATCTGTAAAATGGGTATAATAATAGTACCTGATTGTCAAGGTCATTGTGAGGATCAAATAAAATGATCTTTCTAAAGTGCTGGGCACACAATAGGCACTTGTAGCATCAATGCGATATTCACAGCACTGATGGCAACTATTAATATACCAGGGTAATTCTGAATTGCAAAATATAACAGACTCTTCATATAGAGGACAGAAGCAAAACATTTATTCAAACATCAGAAAGGCAAATCCCAACCAGAAAACCAAATTCATCATAGCAACAAAGAAATCTATACACAATAACACTGCAGAGATCGACACCATCACAAAACATTCCCACAACCATCACTGACAAGGCAAGCTGTCTCTTTGCCTGTGTCTTCTCTCTTCCCTTCATTCTAATTGCCTTGACTCCCAGCTTCCTCCCAGTTCTGCTCCATACTTCCTGTTCTACCCATTCAGCAAACTCCCCCCACTACAGACTCCATGTGATTACATTCAGCTTATTAAGGGGGAGGGAAGATCTTCAAATTACCATTACCATTACAGCACTCTATAAATGTTAGCTACTATTATTATATTCCTCTTCAGGTCATACTCCTAACTCTGGACTTTCGCTAGTGTTCCACAGATTTTCTTCACCCTGGAAGTTCACTTCACTCCTAACTTCTTATATTGAAAGTACTCTCTGTTTCTGCCTCTGTTTCTGTCTCTCTCTTTCCCCTATTCTCCCCCAACCACCCATGCCTTTTTTCTCTGATTAACTACTTTCTTCCACAAATTCCTTTTGAAGAAGGATATCCAAGGTAGCTATGCCTTCATTCTTCTCCAGACTGTACTCCTGCTTCTCTGTCTAGAGGCGATCTTCTTGCCTTCAACTATCTTTTATGAGTTATCTTTCCTCCTTAGATTGTAAGCTTCTTGAATGCAGAGACTACCTCTCTGCTTATATTTGCATTTCTAGTACTTAGCACAGTGTCTGGCAAGTAGTGCTTGTTGATTTGACCTGACTTGACTTGACTGTGGGAAGTGGTGGGGCAGCTAGATGGTGCAGTGGATAGAGCAGCAGGAATGGGGGCAGGAAAACCTTAGTTCAAATGCAGCCTCAGACACATTAACTGTGTGACCCTATACAACTAACTTAACCCTATCTACTTCAGTTTTCTCAACCGCAAAATGAGCTAGAGAAGGAGTCTTACAGGACTCAAAAATTACAACATGGGGAGTGGTAGCCATAAGGCATTTTAGTCACAGGAGCAACAGAGATTGTGAATTAATTCTTAGAGCAGTCAGTTCTTCCAAAAAACATTGATAATATGGATTTACTGTGAGGGAAAGAGGTTGAAAGCATGTTGTTATATGTACTTGTGGCAGGGCAGATGCCAAGACAGTCTGGTTGAATGACCAGATGGTGTGGAATGGTCCCAGGGTTGACTACCTTTTAAAGATTAGATAAGTTTTTATTTATTCAAGTCCCAATCAAGACAGGTTCACTCCAGAGAAGAAGTTCCAAAATAGAACGGATTAACTTCCGCAGAGTCTAGGTAATGCTAGAGGATGTTGGTTCAGGTGGGGACAAACGGGGCAGCTACATCAGGACAAATGCCAAGGTCATACATTTAAACATAATTTAATTTTCAAAATGTTTTCTCACCCATAATCTTATTGGATCCTTACACTGAATCTGAGATAAGAACAAGATACCATTTTTATCTCTATTCAGGGATATACAGCAACTTGCTCAAAGTTAAACAGAAAATAAGGAAGTCATGAAAAGTACGTAGATATTCTCATGAATATAGTGAATGATAAAAAGGAAGACTAGAAGGTAGCAGGTGTGAATCCTCAAACTGCATAAAGACACAACTATCTTTCCTTTAGCTAAAGAAGAGTCAATAATGCTTTTACAGTGGCACAGTCCACCACAGGGTGAAAATCTTCTGGGTGAGACCCTTCTTGGTGGTAGGGGGAGTGGAAACTTTCTATTGTACTTACAATATGCCAGATAATGTATTGAATGCTTTTACAGCAATATCTTCTTTGATTCTTAACACAGGTTGCTATTATTATCTCAACTGTATAGTTGAAGAAACTGAAAGCAGATGGTTGTTAAAAGACTTGCCCAGTATCAGACAGCTAGTCAGTGTCTGAGGCTGGATTTGAACTTAGGTCTCCCAGACTCCAGGTGCTCTAGCCACTGTGCTACCAGCTACCTCTGACAATGGAGTGTTAGCTAGATTGCCTCCTACAGATATTGAAGCTGCCTCTATTAGTCTTGCACCATTCCAGAGCGGTCCTCAGTATTGTGCATCTCAGAGTAAAAAAGCCTTCTTCTGATAGACAGGTTTAAACCAGGAAGATAAACTCCAAGAATAGATTGTTTTTAAACATAAGATAAAGTCAACTATACAGTCTCCCTAATTTGAGTATGAAATAAAATCCTAGTCATCTAGCATTTTAAAATCCCTAGTTAAAACAGTGATTAAGTGGTGCAGTGGATAGAATGATTGGCCTCGAGTCAGTATACACCTGAGTTCAAATCCACTCTCACACACTTATTAGCTGTGTGACCTTGAAGTAATTATTTAATCTTTATTTGGCTTCCTCAGCTGTAAAATGAAGATAATAACAATACCTACTATAATGGTAATGGGACTTTGAAGCTCTTCTCTGCCCCTTAAATAAGCCTAAGTGAATTTGAGGACCTTTCCTAATTCGAAAATATACTCTGCTCCCAATAGGCTGAATGTGGTTACATGGAGCCTGTGGTGGGAAGAGTTGCTGAAGGATGGAGTAGAGTCCAATAGGAGAAGTTTGCTTAGGGGAAGCTTGTTTTTCAGGGGGCACAACTTTTGTTGCTTTGTAGTCAAGTGGTCGTGTGTGTGTGTGTATATATATATGAGCCAAGGTTTTGCTTTGGGGCTCACACATGGGAAGAATTGTATGATTTAGCCAGATGAGACTCTGGGCAGCTGTTGAGCCCCACTCCCACCCCCCACTTTGAAAACCCAGATATTGGTGTTTCTCCCTCTGGTGACTAGTTGTATGTCTGTAATGGTCACACAGCTAGCAGCCCTGTTTATTGAACTGTGTTATTTTCTCTTTCAATTTTTATCTGCTTGTAACTTCTGTTTGTATTCTCTGAAATTCAGGGTGCTAACTTTTCCCCCTGAACTAGGTAAATGATATATGTTTGTTTGACTAAAGTAAAATTGTTAACCCCTTTTGAGTCGCTTTCCTTTAGAAAAGCAGATCAAAGAACCTGTGCTAGCAGCCACCTTGGGTGTGCCAGGGTGCTTGCTGATACACCTACCTCCCAGGGTTGTTGTGAGATTCAAATGAGATCATAATTATAAAATACTTTCTGAACTTTAAGGTGAAGAAAGAGGGAAAAGGAATAAGCATTTATATAGTACCTATTTTACATCAGGTACCACAAATACCTCATTTGATCTCATAACAGTCCTGTAATGCAATGCTTTTATCCCAATTTTATTGTTGAAGAAACTGAGGAAAACAGAAGTTAAGTGGTGTGCCCAGGGTCACACAGTAAGGTTGGATTTGAACTCTGATCTATCTTGACTCCAGGCTCAATACACTATCTACCGAGTCACCTAGAGAAACACAAAGTTATTTGAATCAACACAGCAACCCAGGTTGTAAAATTTCCTGGATACTAAAAATTTCTCAAATCCCCAAAAAACATTATGATATTTCTACCATTCTATCATATTCATATCATGTGATCCAAATTAACCTTACACTTAACCAAGCACAACAGAGTGTGTTTTTTTTCTACTCTAACCAAAAAAAAGTCCTCTTTCTTGAAATCTCTTGACATTCAGTTTGTTTTATTTAATTGACAAGTATAAATTAGATCGGAAAACTAGCATAGTTCCCCCAGAACTCACTCAGCATCTGGGTGAATATCTATCGCAAGGAGGAAAACTAGCTGTTTAACATGTGTGCATTTTCAATCTGTGTAGTAAAGGAGGAATTTCTGAAAAATAATATTGACATTGTCTCATGTTATTATGTACAAAAACTGAACTATGTGTCCTGCTAATTATCTGATTTCAGGCATCATCAGATAAGGAAGTACCCAGATCCCCAGGGCACATCTGCAGAACTCATTGAGCAGGAAAGAAAGTGACTTAAGAGAAGACAAAACACACATATTCACACAACCATTTTACAATTTTTGTAAATGGTCAGAAATAAAATTTCTGGCATAGAAATTATTAGTCATGAATCTCTCCAGGAGATGCTCTGCCAACCCTTTTTCCTTAAGTAAATTACTTGAGTTAAATCTCTGTAAACAATTAAAATGATGCCTATTCTCAGTCATATTTTCCCTTTACCATCTCAAAATAGGCCATGTAAACTATCCCCTCCGCAACAGTTTAACATAGTCCCACAATGAGGATGTCTTTCTTGTTGACATTTGGAAAGTGGTGCTGGTCATTTTGAAAGGAAAAAAATCCCAAGAATACTTGAAACACTTGATCCATATTAAGAAAGCAGATATTTTTACTTCATTAAATATTCTTTCCTCCCCTCCCTACCTCTGTTAGTAGGCCAAAAATCCTGATAAGATTGTATAATGTAATTAGGACCTTTCAATCAAAGTAAACTTGTCACTCTCAACTAATGTTTTTGAAATGTTTTACTCTGCTAAAATTTCTTTTTAGTTGATTCTATTTTAAATGTAATGCATGGCTCATTTGGAATGATTAAAAACAATATTAAATTTGAAAAACACACAGAATCTTGATTAAGAGAAATAAAATAGCAGGCATTCTTTGAGTCTTTTCATTGCATGGAAAAAGAGAGGAAAAAACAACAATCCCAAACTGGACTTTATTTTGAAAACATTCTGGGGTAAATCAAAAAGAAGCATTTATTGTCCTAGCTATAAAACCTAGGTAAAATACTGATCTCAGGCAGGCTCATTTTCCCCAAGGAAATAGCTGAGAATTTGGACTGAGTTCCTAGAAGTGTGACCTGAAGCAAAGAAGCAGTGTCCAGGTTATATAGAAAGTATACAAATGTTGCTTTTGTCACAGCAAGAGCAAAATGCTCATCAGTAAATTCGCAATTACGCCTTCCCATACAAGACATTTTTGCCCATGGGATTCATATCTGAACCATATAGAAGCAGTTATAATCTCTTTGACAACAAAGCCTATGGCATGTTATTTTACTAAATATGCTGATCAGAGCCATCAGGTTTAGCTTATAATGAAAATTAGATCTGTCTTGAAAGGCAATTGCATGCTTATTATCCATTTCTCCTTGTGAATTGGGGTTGTTTCATTCTTTGTACTTATATCTCTAGTAGCAGGTACATAGGCACACAATGCGTGCTTGGTTGATTGATACAGAACATGAAAATCATATTGAATCAAACTCATCTCCTTATCGATTTTTCTAAATAGTATTCATTATTAATCATTCCTCTTTTCAACCGAACCCAGAAAGTTATCAATCTAGATGGATATATTTTGAACATTTGACAAAATACTTTGAAAAGATAATTATATTTGCATTCTTTTGTTGCAGAAATATATTTATTACCCAAATTAGTTAGGAACCTCTCGTCTTTTTTCTTTTTCAGTTTATTTCTCCTCTAAGTCTCAAGATTTCCTCTTCTGTGGTTATTTTGGATTTATTTGTCATTGTTTTTTCCTGAATTCTAAATTGCATGTGTAGTTCATTAATACTTTTTCTAGTTTTGTTTTGCTGAACATTTACTAAACATGAGCCCAGATACGAATTCAAATAATTTCATAATCCAAATAATGTCTATAATAAATACAAACACTTGTCTCAAGAATGATACTAAATCTAAATGATTTTTATGACTCTACCACAACATCCCTATCAACTCAAGATAAATTACACAGAGAGAAAAATCAATCAAAGCAACATTCTTTACTCTTCGCTCAACATAAATTGTTGATACTCTGGCTGGGTACACAAGTGGTTATTTGAATAGCTGCTTTATTTCCTTTCTGTGAAATTGGAATCCTGATTTGGCAGTGTACTGTTACAGACTAGGAAATGGTGTTAGTAAATTTCATTATGGAGAAATTCAGTTTGACCCTCCCCTATTTCACAAACTCATTGATTGCTCCTCTAAACATATAACTAGGAAATAGACTGATTTTTCATTTTTAATCTTGGAGATATTTAGTATGAAGTAAGTTTGAAGTTTCAAATTTATATCATATCATTTAGCACACCATCACCTTGATTTTGTCAGCACATTCTTATCACTGCCTGTTCTTAAAAAAATACCTCCTGATATGAATACCTTGTCTTTGGGCAAGCTGGTGTCTAACCATCATTTTTTATGGATGCGTAATGAAAAGCTGGAGTCAGGGAATCTTTAGCTTGTATCAGGTTTTACAATAACATGGAGCCTGGGTACAGACTATCTCAAGGCCTAGAGACAGCCCTGATTAATCTGACTGATGACCTTTTGCATTTTGAAAAAAGGCTGGCCTGTCCTTTTGGTTTATGTTACGTTTGTTAGTCACTTCTGACACTAAGTTCCTGGTGCCTTTTTATTTATAATATAGCTCCTGGCATGGGTTCTTCAAGCTGTTTTTTATAGTTGCAAGACTTATTTTGAGATACCCTTTGGCAAGATAATCCTAGCCTCAACCCCAGGACATGGGTATCACATTCAACTTGACAGAACACATGTTGCTGGGAGGAAGAGTTAGGGTTTTAACCAATACTCTGATAGTAGCCTGTCTTTTACTTAACTGAGAATTTATTTAAGTTGGAATTAAGTTGGAACATTATGTATATTACTTATTTGGAAACCCTTTGGAAGAATTCTCTAATTAAAGAATTTACAGCAGTTGTAGAAGTTGGCCTACCTTTTTCTCATTCTTAGTCATTCAATAAGTATTTAGTGAGTGTTATTTCCAAGAAATGTTCCAATTTATTTTCTTCTTTAAAATATGTAGACTAATCTATAACATCAGAAACTATTTGACTGGTGCCAGGTAGAATGGAGTAAAAGTGAAAAGAACCAGGAGAACAACTTATTCAACAGTGATCTTGTGAAAACTAAAAACTTAGAAAGACCTAAGATCTCCAGTGAACACAATGACCAACTGTGATTCCAGAGTAAGAAAGAAAAATGTTATCCAACTCCAGATAAGAGATGAAGGACTCAATATGCAGAATGAGACACATGGTAACTTTTAAAAACAGGGCTAAGGTAGGGATCTGTTTTGTTATTACTCTGCATATTTTATATACAAGTTTTCTTTTTCTTTTTTTTCTAATAGGGATTCGTAGAAAGGAGAAAAAATAAATGCTTGTTAACTGAAAAAAATATTTAAGGGGGGAGATAAATTAAAGTTCATAGATGTTAAATATGAGAGGTCTTTTCTTCTTAGGATTACAATGATAATATACTCCCTGTATAAAACTCCCTGTATTGAAGCTATACTCTGTTGGTGGAAACAACTTGTACAATTCTCAAATAAGAGTTATAGAGGTAATTCTCCTAGAGCTTATGTTTTTGGTGGGGATGGAGATGGGTGGTAGGACAAGTACAAGTAAGAAACTGTGTTCCCTTTGCTAAAGGATATAGTCAACCAGAGCCTTCTGTTTAGTCCTTATATGTCCTTTTCATGATGGTGTGTAGGGGGTGAGTCAAAGAGGAATAAAGCAGCCCACTCAGAATCTTTTGAGGAGAAAGACTTCTACTCTCACTCTCCCCTCCTTTTCTTCTGAAGCTAAAGTATAACACACTATGTGTTGCTCCCTTATACTTCTAGGGCAAAGGGAGAAAAATTTCCCTTTCTTCTCCCCAGTAATAATAATGGCTTCTCACACTTAGAAGCAAGAACATGTGCTGCTGCCTTGGTAAGTATGAGATGGGATAAGATTTCAAGTCTCTGGTTGCCTCTTGCATTTTGTGATTCTTTCCATGATCACGTGTGATTGAACACTGATCATGAGAGATAGACTTCTTTGGGACTAGCTATCCTCAGAATTGCAGCAAGAAGAATTATTTGCAACTCTACCCATCTTGAGGAGATGACCATAGGCCAATGGATGAGTCCAGGCCATACCCTGACTTAACAGTGGGTATGGATCTTGAGAAAACTGTTTGGATAGTTCAAAACTGAGAAGAAGATGAAATGTCTATTCAACAATCCCACAAAACATTTTATGGTTTAATGTTTATTTATCAACTTTCAAGGAGAACATTATAGGGTTTATATGTTGCCCTTTCACATTTTAAGTCTTTGTAAGTGCTCACTTAAGATTCATAAGATCATAGATTTTAAGTGGGTAATCGTAGAAGGAAAAGTCTTAGAATCCATCAATTCCAAAGCCTTCCTAAATTTTAAAGATAAGGAAATTGAGGGATAATGAAGTCAAGTGACTTGGCTAAGGTCACATGGCTAGTGTCTTGAGGTAGAATTTTAATGTAGCTCTTCTTGATTCCAAGTCCAGTATTCTATCTAATGTCTTGTGTGGTGGATGAAATAAATGACTATCCTATGTTTCATCTCCTTTCTGTATTTAGCACCTTTCTATAAGGGCCCCCTTTTAAAATCTCTTTTGGTGAGACCCAAAAGTTGAACAAAAATTAAAATTCAAGTTATTTTCTTAAGGGCTCTGACAGTGGAATATAAAAAGTGAATGATGACACAGAAAATATTACTTCTCCCTTTAGAGGCCAAGCTCTCCCAGGACTAAAGTCAGTCCTTGCTTTACATTGATATTTATGTTAGGCCCCTAAGGTTGAGAAGGAGCCATATAATTTTGGCCCAGCAATTTTTTTCGCTATATAAGTATATACAGCATACATACATACGCACATACATACATAATAAATACAATTTAATTTGGGAAGGGAAGGTACCAGGGTTGAGAAGACTAGGAAAGACTACATGTAAAATATAATTTTTTTAAACTGAATGTTGAAGGACACAAGGAAATCCCAGGAAATCCTATGGTGAAGTGAGGAGGGAGTGTGTTCCTGGCATGTGAGACAGACAGTAAAAAGACATAGAAATGAGACATGCACTGTACCTGGGTGACTAATAGAGAGAAGGCCAGTTTGTCTGGCCCATAAGGTACATGAAAGAGAATAAAATAAATAAAGTAAGGCTGGAAAGGTAAGTTAGAGTCATATTGCAAAGGGCTTTATATGTGAAACAGAGGAGGCCATATTTTATCCTAGAGGCTACAAGGAGCCAATGGAATTTATTGGATATGAGAGTAACATGGTCAGATTTGTGCTTTAGTAAAATAATTTCAAAAGCTATGTGGAAGATGGATTAAAGAACACAGAGACTATAGGGAAGGAGGCTAATTAGAAGATTATTTCAATCATCCAGATAAGAAGTGACAAAGGTCCGTAATAGGATTGTGTACATGTGAGTAGAGAGAAAGGAGGACACATGGAGGAGCTACCATGGATAACGCTAAGGCTGTGAACCTAGGAGACTGCTGCCATCAGTAGAAATACAGAACTTTCGAAGAGTAGGTTTAAAAGAAAGATAATTAATTCTGTTTGTAAGATTTTAAATAAGAGATATTTTGTGGAACAGCCAATTCAGAATGTCCAAAAAAAAAAAAAAAGAAATGAAAAAGTTAAAAAACCAAATATAACATATATAAATACCAGAAGATTTGTTACAGTACCTACAGGTATAGCATGGAATCTAGATCTGAAATGAATATAGAGAGAATAGTGTGACAGAAGGTATGTATCCAGAGGGAGGCCTTTTTCCGTATTCTGGGTGTGCCCCTAACCCTTGGAAGCTGATGAGATCACTAAGTGAGATGAAGAGAACAAAACCTTGAATATGGGTGGTGGTAATATGGATGGAGAAGCAGCTAGAAACTGAAAACTGAGAGATGAACAGATTTTTAAATATAAAAATACAGAAGTAAAAAAGAAATCTAGTAAAATGAAATAAAACATTAAAAGAGAAAAGCCACATAAGCCAAAAACAATTGATCTTGAAGATAGGATCTGTAGAGATAAATTGTAATATAGAAAATAATACAAGAAAGTACTCTAGAATTTCTGAATACAAACATGTTGTCAAATGAAAAACTCTACAGATGGCTTCCAGAAAGAAAAATAAAAGTGCTGCAAATCCTATGACAAACAGCGTTTAAATTTAAGAATTTATATGATGATCAAGAAAATATATATAGGCATTCAGAAGAACCTTCAACTATACAGGCAAAGAAATTTAAATAATATAAGATTACTCCTTAGCCCAAGAAACCATGGGTGGGAATGGAATAGTCTATTCCCCAAAGCAAAAGAGCATATCAAGACACTGATATACTCTGCAAATCTTTCCCTAATCTTCAATGGAAAAAATACAAACATTTATTCACAAGGGTCATTTAATTACTTTTGAAAAATATTAGCCATTATGCAAAAAAGTGAACAGAATATTCTACTTAAAAATACCTAAACCAAGAGCAGCACAAGAAAGACAAATATGTATAACTACTAAGAAAAAGGACCATGAATTAAAACAATTGCCCCATACATAGAGATTGTATTTTTAGAAAAATAAAAATTAACCCATGAGGTTAAAAAGAAAGAATAAAGAGCAAAGATCATCAAGGGATGAAAAAAAAAATACAAAAAGATAAGGTTGTAAGGCAAACTTAAAGAAACAGAAGTGATATGGAAGACAGAAGTGAAACATTATGTAACAAATTCCATAATTTCTCTGAGTGAATCAGCATTATTTTGTGGTAGAAAATATCAGAGTGGGAGGGCATATAAATGGAAAGTCTGGGTGAAACAAGCCAATAAGTGATGTACCCATAATAAGTCTACAGGTGAAAAGAAAAGGCATAGTGTTTTCTGTAACCTGTACCACCTCCCAACAAAAGATGGGGCTAGAATAATATGTGAGACATGGAAAAAGGGAAGATTTGAAACTAGGGGACTGAATAGGTTGATATGACCCTAACAGGGTGGAAGGGACCACATTGGAGTACACTTCCTTGGTGGAAGATGTACATGCCCACAGTGGAAGGGTATTAGAAGTCTTTTGTTGTTGTTGGTCAGTTGTTTTAGCCATGTCCAGCTCTTTGTGACTCCACTTGTATATTTCTTGGCAAAGATACTAGAGTGGTTTGTCATTTTCTTCTGTAACTCATTTTACAGATGAGGAAAATGAGGCAAACAGGGTTAAGTGGCTTGCTAGTAAGCGTCTGAGGCCAGATTTGCAATCAGGAAAATGAGTCTTCCTGATTCCAGGCCCAGTGTTCTATCCACTGTATTATCTAGGTGCTCTATCAGAAGTTTATGATATGTTTAATTGGGGGAAGTTAGTGTATTATGAAGCCACCTTCCTTGAGAGAATGTTTGTGGCTAGAGATATGTGAGCTACTAGGAATAATTAACACCCACAATAGTGGGGGGCACATCGAATCTGAGCCAAGATGGTATAGTCTCTGGGAACATGGGGAAAGAAGGGGATACTGTACCATTCACAGCAATTTTGGATAACAAAGTAATTATTACCACGTAGCTGTCCTTTTGTTCAACTTGGCCTACTTCAGACACTGATACTTCTAAGAATCAGGCTCTATAGAATTAAAAAAAAAAAGTGTATGATGGGACAAGATTAGGAAAAGCAAGACCATAGAAAGTAATTGGAAGAGGGAACTCAAAACTGATGCTTCAAAAAGTTTAACTTCATGATGTACAGAGAGATTTTAGATTCATGAATCAGAAGTTAACATTTCAGAATAGATAGGAAAGACATATAATTAATTGAGAAGCAATCAATAGCTTCAATGAAGTGTCAGAACATGAAATAAACCCACAAAAATCAATACATTTCTATATTTCAACAATGAAATGCTGAACGCAGTTTTAGCAGGTCATGCTCAGAGTTGCCCTGTTTGCTTCTGGTTGATCATGCACACTGATTCAGTATACAGATTCCTAGGCAATGATAAAAAAAAATTGAGTTATTGACTCAGTAGATATTTAAATAGAGGTGATCCCCACTCAATATCTCTTTTTCCCTTAATCACTAGTACCTTTTGAGACTCTTGACAAAAGGGTGTAGGTGTCCCCAATCCCAGAGACATCTAGATTTCAGGTTAAGGAAAAGCAACCAGGTGAACTTAATTGAGCCTGGACCTATGGCTGCCTCTTCTCCCCTCTTCTCCTATACTTTTGTTCTTTAAACATAGATGACTAGACATTGATCTTGAGACGGACATTTATAAGCTTAAGAGCAACTCTGTGAGCCAAAGTTCAGGGATCCTGGTTCCATTGATCAGAGCTTACCAGTGACAGGGGATTTTCTGCATTAGGGAGGATACCACAGACCTGCGGAAGAGCTCAACCCCTGCCCTGTTTTACCATAAGACACGAATTTAGAGAGAATTGTTTGGATAGTGCAGAGCTGAGGTGAAATTTTAAAATTCCTCTTCAGTAGTCCTGGATGCTTTATGTTTTGATGATTTTAAGTCTTAACTTCCTGGGAGAGTATAACAGTTGTTATAAGTTATTGCATCCTATTTTAAGTCTGTTAATTCAGACTTATGGGTCTTGTGTGTATTAAACAGTAAATAAATAGCTGTCTCATATTTGATGCATATTGTACATTAAGAATTTTTTGGGGGAGACAGGAGCCAAATCTAAGTTTTAAATCATTTTGTCTGAGGAACTGGAGGTGGGGGCAGTATAAAAGAGGAAAAAAGGTATGGAAAAAGAACCTAATCCTTTTCATCAGAGTTCTGTTTCCCCTGTTACTGATCTCAGTCAAGATATATATGGGTCCAGTAAGAGCTCCTTCAATGGAGAGGAGTATGTTAAATTACTCTGGCCCCCTAAGCTCAGTTGTAGTTCTAATTACTAAAGAATAATAGAAAGGAAAATCTCATGAAAAATAATTTTAAAAATTCTCAATATGTTTAGTAGTTAGCTTATCAAAGTTTACTCAGTATTGTAACTATATAGATATAGTTTCAGAATATTCCTTAAAGAAATAAAAAAAAAATTAAATAACCAAAGTCAATACTCTCAGCTGGGCCTTGCCAGTATATAACAATGATATTGCTGCCTAAATTAATTTACAGATTTATTTTATGCCATTATTTTACAAATAATTTACAAAACCAGACAAAATAGCAATAGAATTTAATTGGAGGAATAAAAGGTCTAGAATAGGAAATAATACAACAAACAGAAAAGAAGGAATGGAAGAAGAATAATACTTCCATACTATGAACTGTATAAAAAATGTAATCCTTAAAACTGGGCAGCTAGGTGGTGCAGTAGATAGAGGGCCAGGCCTGAAGTCAGGAAGACTTGTCTTCATGAGCTCAAATCTGGCTTCAAACACTGTAACAATACTGGGATTTGAAGATCTTCCATGCCCCTTGAGCTTGCTGACGTAGCAGGAAGGGGTGGAGCAAGAGAACGCTGGAACCAAGCTAGTCTCCGTGCTGTGCGGACTGGAAGC
>CM053587.1:251864026-251899697 GCA_028646515.1 Pseudochirops corinnae
ACTTTGACCACATGTGCCAACTTCATCACGACTGGGTTGGCTTTGACTTTCTGGTTTTGGGACTCAGTCTTCTGGTATTTAAATGAATGCACTATCTATATTTCTTATGTAGAGAGCCTGTTCCATTTTGTGATTAATAACTATATCAGCATATTTATAGTTACTGTAGGCATTGTGAATACTGCATTGCTGATACAAACACTTACTAGCTATGTGACCCTGGGCAAGTCACTTAACTCTGTTTGCCTCAGTTTCCCCATCTGTCAAATTAACTGGAGGGCAAACAATTCCAGTATCTTTGTCAAGAAAACCACAAATGGGGTCACAACAAGTCATACACAACTTAAAATGACTCTACAACAACAAATCATTAAAACAAATTAGTATCAGCTAAAAATAGGAAAGTAGATAAAGAGAACAGACTAGACAAGAAGAAATCAGAACTAACTGAACTCAATAACCCAGTGTTCAACAAACCCCAAATCATAAATTACTTAGAAAATAACTCTTTATTTTGACAGGAATTTCTGTAAAACTGGAATGTTATTTGTCAGATATTAGGTTTAGACTTGCATCATATATCACATACCATAATAAACCCAAAGTATTTATATGGTGGGAGGCAGTTTGGTATAGCAGATAGAGTGATATACCTGGAATTGCAAAGATATGAGTTCAAATCCTATTTTAGTCAATTACTAGGTGTGAGACCTTGAACAAGTCTCAACCTCTCTGGGCTTCAGTTTCTTCACTTGTAAAGTAAGGGTGTTGGCCTCAATTATCATTAAGACCTCTTTCAGCTCTAAATCTATGATTCATCTATAAACTGGATATTAAAGGTCATATCATAAAAACAATGAAGATAATTGGATTGGATATCTTTAAAGTTATGCCTAGAAATTAAATCTTTAACAAACAAAAAAACAAACAAGGAACTGAGATGATTACAAAAAGAAAAGTAATTTAGATTACGTGAAATAAAAAAATCCTTTTTCACAATATTGGTGCAATTAGAATGAAAAGGAAGTAGAAGAGAGGGAAATAAATCTTTGAATCAAATATTTCTAATAAGGGTTTGATATCCAACTCTTGGGCAACCAAGAGAAATGTTATAATAGTAAAAGTCATTCCCCAAAAGATAAATGGTCAAAGGATATAGAAAACATGGTTCTCAAAAGAAGAATTGCAAACCATTAACAGTTATATGAAAGAATGAGCCATATAACTAATAACAGAAATGCAAAACAACTTTGAAGTTTTACTTCCTATCCAACAAATTGGCAAAGATAACTTAATATGTGACAAGTCAGTGGAGGGAGAGTATAGACAGAAGGATACACTAATACACAGTTAATTGAAATATTGATTGGTCTGACCATTATGGAAAGCAATTTGGAGAAAGTGCTTAGAATGTCCATACCCTTTGCCTAGAGTTGTGTTGCTAAGAATATACTCCAAGGAGATTAAAGACCAAAAGAAAGTCCTCAATTTTTTTAATAGTAGCAAAGAAAAAGTAGATACCAGTTATTGAGAAGTGTTCAAATAAGTTGTATTGTATGAATGCAGTGCGATATAACTGTGCTGTAGGAAACAATGAATACAATGAAGGCAGACAAGCATGTGGATAATATATGAACTGGTATAATAGTGAAGTAAGCTAGTGTCAGGAAAAATATTAACATAATGACTACAATAACACAAATGCAAAAAACAGTAACACCAAAACAGTTGAAATCAAAGTTTGTGAAATTATATTGATCAGGATTGGGCCCCAAAAAGAGATATGAAAAGAAACCTTTCTCCCTTTTCTTTTCGGAAGTGAGAGACTATGGATACAGAACTACATATAATGTCAAACTTTCGTAATATGTTGCCCAACATTGTTGAAGTATTCCCCTATCCCTTTTAAAAATTATTTGCTATAAGAGATAATTCTCTAAGAGGAGGAAGAGAGAGAGAGAAATTCCCTGTTATAAAAAGCAAAATATATATAAATGAAATTTATTTTAAAAAAATAGAGAAAGAGGGATTGGGGTGAGGTGCCCTGGATGATCTTGTTTCTGAATGACAGAGTGATGGATGCATCAAGGACAAAGGCATTGCAGAACCTCTTAGGTAAGACCCACAAAACTCAAAAAAGAAAAAAAAAGTGGAGAAAGAATGCCTATTATCCAAAGTATGATATCCCATTGGATGGGCAATGTGTGTGCATATTGATGGACACATTAATAAACTGTCAATGAAAATGGTAATTGGTCAATTGTTCTTACCATTGTGGAAAGCAAATTAGAAGCACACATACTTTTATACATACATATAGATACATACATTGCCCATCCAATGGTATATCATCTTCAGGATTCTCTCTCTCTCTCTCTCTCTCTCTCTCTCTCTCTCTCTCTCCCTGGACGCACATACACACACACACATACACACATATGTATACACGTGATACTCTGGCCAATGCTATATTATGTGTGTATATACACACACATATACATATATGTGTGTTTATATATGTATAAAATACTCTGAACAGCATATAGATATAGATGTATGATACATATTTGCATATGTGTATTATATGATATATGTAATTATTCCTAGAATGTGAGTAAAATGTCCATATTCATGTATCCAAGAGTTCCATTGCTAGGAATATGCTCCACTGAGCTCAACAGCAAAACAAAAAGTCCACATATACCATGTGTGTATGAATATGTATTTTTGTATGCATGTGCATGCACGCTTATATGCATGTTTGCATATGCTTATATGTATCTAATCCACATATTCATATGTCTATACTAATGAATACGCACACAAAACAGTTGAAAGAACTAAATTTAGTCTTGATGAAAGTAAACAAGAAATTCTTCCTAAGAATAAGAGATTTCTAAACGTAGCATTTGCTGCCTCAGGGGGCAGAGAGGTCCCCTTCACTGAGGAGCATAATTCAAAGGGATTAACCTTCTTGGCTATGTTGTTAAGGGGATTTTTTTTTTTTAGTTACAAGTTCTGCCTGATGATCTAAGAAATCTTTTCTAATTCTGAAATTCTGCTACTTTCTGGGAGGTTATGGCAGTGAAAAAGATTTCTTTCAAATGTTGAAAAATTTCCTCAACTTCCCCCATGAATATATCTATCTACAAACATTATAATATAATCTATTTCATTAACCAAGTGTTTCCAGAAAGAGTTTACCACCAACTAGGTTGACATCAGAGATCATTATATTACCCTCTAGGTTTAAAGAAAAGACCATTATGATAGTAATATTACAAAGCAAAGAGGAAAGAGATAACATGTAGGAGGAAATGGTTGGTCATTGTCAATGATAGTCACCATGGGTACTGAGAAGGGAAGACTGAGTCTTAGACTGATTCTTTTGGGTGAGATCCCTATAAGTCTGATGAGCCTCATTATTTTCTATCATTACTACAGTTTGGCCTGCCTTAGTTTACCCTCTCAGTCCAGTTCCTGATTTTCTCTGGTCTTTAAAACCATACTCCCTCTGTAGCTGGCTCTTCATGGTTTTAGTTCATTTTATGTGTTTTCTTCCCCCACTTGAGGGCAGGGATTGTTTTTCTTTTTGCTTGTGAATAGTGCCTCACATATAGAAGTGCTTAATAAATACTGGTTTCCTTCCCTTCCTTTTTATTTTTGTTTCTCAGAACATAGTGTGCTATAAAGCCACATTTGCGGGATCTTCTCTGCTTCTAAATAATAGAACCTCTGTCCTCGGTTCTGAGTAATGACCTCCTTTTAGACAAATTCCTTAGGATATGACCAACACTCTCATTTGATGATTTTTAACCAATTTAAATAGGTGTACAGAACTTTGATTGAGATTAATTGATTAAATCATGCTGATTTTTACCTAAAAAGGTAATCATAGCTTAAAATGGCTACCATTTTAAAGTTTAAGGCACTGTATAAATATTATCTCACAACAACCCTGGGAAGTAAGTGAAATAATTACCCCCTTTTTATAAATGAGGAAACTGAGGCAGACAAAATTAAATAACTGATCTAATGTTATATAGCTAGTGAATTCCTGATGGTTAGATTTGAATTTAGGATCTTGCACTATATCCCTCTATACACTGCACCACCATTAAGTGGGTGGGATAAGCAATGGAGACCCACTCTTGCATTTTTCTCTACTTTTCTCTCTTTTATTCTTTGTTTTCACTCTTAAGTTATTTGCTTCATAAGAAGGCAGCATTTTAAGTGGCATAAAGATGTTGATGACTAGGATTTAAAAGCAAACTAAAATTTAACTACATCAAGGCCCTTTCCTGAATGTCCTACATATATATTCCCATCCATTCATCCATCTGTTCTTTAAAAGAAATAATGAGTTCCCTAAGGTTATTCCAAATATCATTCAATTTTTATGTACTCTTTCCCCAGGAACATATCTCATAAGAGATGTTTAAAAGAAAGGAATTGCTATGTATTGTGTTGCTTTTATATACATTATATTAGAATTGTTCAGTTTACAATAAAGTAATATTAGCAGGACCACAAATTATTAGCTTTTTGAAGGAACATTACACACACACACACACACACACACACACAATAAGGTATATATGTTTGATATCATTTACTCAAGACCAAAAGGATCAATCCCTTAAGTTTGCTGGAATAAAACCATATAGATTTTAAAATAATTAAATATGAAGAACATTTTTAACCTAACAGATGTCTGTAGGCTAAGGGGAGACATTGTGGTTAAAGAATATAGCATCTAAATAGATATTTGACTACATATTACAAAGTTTTTTTGAGAAATTCACTTTCATCCAATTCTTACAGTATCATGGGCTAGAATCTACATCTGTAATTGTATCTATTATGGTTTACTACATCGAATATTTGGCTTGGAATCAGGAAGACTTGGATGTGCACACTATCCAAAATGCTTTTATCTGTATGATCCTAGATGAGTCACTTAACATTGTTTTCTCATCTCTAAGATGGGGATAATATTTGTATTATTATACTTGTGTCTCTCTCTCTCTCTCTCTCTCTCTCTCTCTCTCTCTCTCTCTCTCTCTCTCTCTATCTCTCTATCCTTAAAAATTTGTTGTGGGAAACACATCAGGTGCCACAGTACATAGACTATAGACCTGGAATCAGGAAAATCTGAGTTAAAAGAGGCCTTATAAACATAGCTGTGCTAACCTGGGCAAATCATTTAACTTTGGTTTGCCTCAGTTTCTTTTTCTGTACAATGAGATTAATAATAGCATCTACTTACCAGGGTGATTATAAGGATGAAATGAGATGATATTTGTAAAGTGCATTGCAAACCTTAAAAGTGTTATATAATAATAATTACTATGTTATATCAATTATATTATATATAATTACATTATTAATTATGTGAGGTGTTTTACAAAACTTATAGTGCTACATGTATGTTTTTATCACTTCTACCACCAATAACAACATCATTGTCACCACTATTATCATCTTCATTATCATTATCCTTATCAAGTAATTTATGGTTTGCAAAAGACTATATATCTATATCTAAAACTCTGTATAACTGTGTATTATATATGACAATCATATAAAGTTATTACCACATGCTACTGAAAAGAATCTCCTGTCAATTATAGAATTGTTTAGGATCTTGTAAGCAGCACGATGGGATTTCCTACAAAGCTTCCCCCACACTTTTTCATTGTCTAAGGCAAACTAGAAAGGATATAAAGTTATTTTTTTCACAAGGCTTACAAGGAAAATTGGTCTCATTCCTTTGGAGTCACACCTAATCTCTTTCAAACTAATAATAAGCACTTTTTAAAGTCTTATGCTCTAGATGGAATTTCAAAAAAAGTCCTTAATGTTAATTTTTGTCACCTTCCATGGGAGCTGGTTCATTTCAAAGACAGAAAAATTTTGGGGTCTAAGTTCCTGAAAACCTAAACAAAGAAAGTTTAAGTCTTCTCATTTTAGACTTCATTACTCCTCACCAACCCACCCCCATTCCACAGGAGATTGTTTCATTGAGCTTTGCCACATGTGGGCGTTTGGGATAAGATCTGAAAAACTAAGTTTTTCTCTCCTTTGTGGATATCTTACATCAGGGGTTCACAGAAATTTGAAGTTTTCCAAGGCCTTAATAGGCATAATTTCCTCCCTTTTGCCACCAAGGATTATTCCTCACGAAAAAAAAACCCCTTGTGTCTTCCCCGGTCTATTTTTAAATGTTGCAAGTGACAGAACTTGCCTTGGTTCCCCTGAGATTATGATATGTGTTCCCAGGATGAAGATGCTTTCCCTGAAACTTGCCCTGAATTTCCATTTCCATAAATTGATTTTTTTACTTTTAATTAAATTCGTCCCCTGCCCATTCATGTTTACACTTGCAAAATATTTGTAGGCTATTATTGTGTCTTGAGTCACAACTTTGCAAAATTGTTCATATTTAATGTTCCTAATTTTTCTTAGTGAGTCAATCCCTCCATCCTGATAATCAAGTTTCTTGCTGTTCCCTAGCCTCCATCTGGTTCTAGTTGAGAAGTTATTCCCTCATTGACATGTTCTATACCCAGTACTTAATTAGCTAGAATTTGATGAATTGAGAGGGCAATTATTTTGGGATGTGTCTTAGTTTTTGCTAACTTCATTGGTCATTTTGAATATCATTTTGTTTCACATATAACATCAAATTCATCAGTTCCTTGAAGGGGTATGTGTTTAAACATCAAACTTTCAAGTTTCTCTCCTCTCTAAACCAAATTCTTTCAGTTCTCCCACTTCTCTGTCCCTTTCTGTTTGTCTCTCTTATTGCCTCTCTCTCCATTCTCTCTCATAGTAAAAAAAAATTAAGTGAAACTAACATTATGAGAACTCATCTGAAAGTTTATGCAACATTTTACATCCGTAGTGCCCCCTACATTTCTATTAAGACAATTTAGAGAAATCTATTTTCTCTCCTTCCCATGCTTACCCCATTGGGAAGAAAACAGCTTTCTTATATTTAATATGTATTTTAAATCAAACAAATTTCCTCAGTGACTGTACACAAAAATATCTATCTATCTATCTATCTATCTATCTATCTATCTATCTGTCTGTCTGTCTGTCTGTCTATCTGTCTATCTGTCTGTCTGTCTGTCTATCCGTCTATCTGTCTATCTATCTATCTGTCTGTCTGTCTATCTGTCTGTCTGTCTATCTGTCTATCTGTCTGTCTGTCTATCTGTCTATCTATCTATCTATCTATCTGTCTATCTATCTATCTATCTATCTATCTATCTATCTATCTATCTATCTATCTAATTTATGTGTGTTTGTATGTATATAATTCTTCACCCTAAATCTATCATCTCTCTGTGAGAAATAATTTCATCATCAGTTCTCTGAATCATGAATGGTCATTGTATTTATCATTATTATCATTATCATTATAGAAATCCATTTTCTTGTAGCTTTCAAAGTTGTTTCTTTTTATAGTGTTGTTATTGTACAAATTGTTTTGTTGCTTCTGCTAATTTCATTCTTCATCAATTTATGAAAGTGTTCAAAGTTTTTCATTTTTATAATGCTGTTATTCTAAAATAAAGCAGTCTTTTGGTTTGCTTACTTCACTCTTCATTAAGTTTACATAAGTTTTTCCATGTCTTTACAAAATCATCTATTTCCTTAGTTCTTAGAACACAATAACATTCCATTACACTCATCCTTCAGTTTATTCTCAGAGGAATAAGTACACCAATTAATTTTTTTCCAATCAAATTATTTTTTTTATTAAATTGGTTTGTTTATTTACTTTTAGTTTACAAGATTCAGTCCCAGAGTCCCTTGAGTTTCAGGTTTTCTCCCCTCCTTCTCCTCATCCATGGCGGCATGCAGTCAAGTATAGAATCTGCAAATACTTTCACACTGGACATTAGTCTGGTTGTATAGAAGGGTTGTAACCAATGGAGTAGACAATAGGAAAAAGGAAACAAAACCAAACATAGAAAAGAGCGATAGCATGTAGAGTGCTTCAGTCTCCATTTAAACTCTGTTCTTTGTAGATCTTTCTCTGAATGTTAATTGTCTCCTTCAATCCTGAGACTTGTAGAGTTGTCTTATAGCTGTGCATTGCTGAGAAGAGTCCAGTTTATCAAGGCTGGTCGTCACACATACAATATGTCTGTGATTGTGTACAAGTTTTTCCTGGTTCTGCTCTTCTCACTTAGCATCAATTTGGATAAGCCTCTCCAGGTAAATATGAAGTCCATCTCCTTCCCACTTCTTATAACATAATAGTATTCCATTACATTCATATACCACATCTTGTTTAGCCATTCCCCAATTGATGGGCATCCCTTAATTTCCAGTTTTTTTGCCACCACAAAGAGAGCTGCAATAAATATTTTTGTACATATGGGTTCTTCCTCCCACTTCTATGATCTCTTTGGGATACAACCCCAGAAATCCACCAATTCATTTTTTAAAAAGCATTTACCAAGCAGCATATTCCAGAAGCCCTTAAGTGCTATGGATAAAAATCAATGATGAAAATAGTCCTTGCCTTCAAGGAGATTATATTCTTCTAGGGAGACACCATTTCTACATATAGATAAGGATAAAGCATGTATTAAGTTATTCCTAAGCACTAGGGATACAGAAATAAGAAAATAAGACAGTCCCTTATTTTCAGGAGCTTGCATTCTAATAAGGAAAGGAGAGGTGCCACAGAGTGAAGGGGGTGGGATATACATGGGAGGGATGAGTAGGAGAGTCAACATGAAAGTGAAACAGTTTGTAGAGTGAGAAGGAAGGGGAATATAAGAGTTGCATGACTGGAA
Organism: Pseudochirops corinnae; assembly: GCA_028646515.1. NCBI lineage: Eukaryota > Metazoa > Chordata > Mammalia > Diprotodontia > Pseudocheiridae > Pseudochirops > Pseudochirops corinnae. Next base: position 251,872,846 of record CM053587.1, read on the forward strand.
CTTCTTATGACAGGGAAGTTCCAGGCAGGTAATCACTAAACATTTAACTGACTTCAGGATGGACCAGATAGCAGGCATAGAGATGGAGCAGGTTGAGGGGTAAGCCAGAAATAGAGAGGGAATGACATACTATGTATAGATCTACATACACAGTTAAGCAAATACAAAATGTGCTCAAATACTCAACATCATTTGTGCTTTAATTAACTTGGTGATTTTCACCAATTTTACAGATTTCAAAGCACCTGTACCTGCTCACATCTTGTGGATTTTGTGCATCCTCTCCTGTGAGCTGAACCAAGGTCTATCCACATACCTGGGGAGCAGGAGTTTCTCACTATCTCTTGAAACCCCAAGGATGTTAGTGGAGTATATGAAATTCATACTAAAAAAATAAAAAATCCCCACTGGACAAGTCATCAAAGCATATGAACAAATAGTTAAAAGAATTGTAATGTATTAACAACTACATGAAACAATACACTACATCACCAATAATGAAAGAAATGCAAATTAGAATTACTTTGAGACTTTATCTCATACTCTGAACATTTGCAAAGATGACTAAAAATGGCAATATTCATTGTTGGAGGAGTTATGGAAAAATAGGTACACTGATTCATTGTTGGTGGAGCTGTGAATTGACATAATAATTTTGGAAAATTTTTTGGAATTATGCAAATAAATTGACTAAAATATCCTAACTCTTTGACCCAGAGATTCTAATACTAGGTTTATACCCCAAGAAAGTCATTGATAAGAAAATCCCCATGTACATCAAAATATTTAGAGCAGCATTTTTTTTTTTTGTGATGGCAAAGAGTCATGAACAAAGTACAAAGTCATCAGTTGGGAAATGGTTAAACAAAATGTAGTACACGAATGTGATAAAATATTGTTGTGCTATAAGAAACAGTAAATATTATCAATTGAGAGAAGCATATACAGCCTTCCATGACCTGATGCTAAGTGATAGAATCAGCATCAGGAAAAATACACACAATGACCATAACTCTGTAAATGAAAAAAATCCAGCACACAGACGAGAACAATTAAAAATTAATGTTGTAAATTATAAAGAATAGGCATGGTTTGAAAGAAGAGATTTCAGAGGACACTGCCAGAATATCCCTTTGCAGAAATAAGAACTTTATAGTTGTTGCACACTATACATATTTTCAAAATTGTAAAATATATATAGATCCATTATACTGATTTTTCTTTAATTTTTGTCTACAAAAATGCTATTTGTTACATGGGATGGCTCTCTGGGAGAAGGAAGGAAAGGAATATAGAGAAAAACTATGATGATTTAAAACACAAAAGCTATCAAGAAAATTTATTTAAAAAAATAAAAACTATCTTTGGGGGGGGGGAGGAAACATTAGCAGTTGGTGGGATCAGGAAAGATATCATTTAGGTATCTTTCAGCTAAGTCTTGTTTAGAATTAGGATTTCCATGACACTGAGGTGCAGAAGGAGAGCTTTTGAGGTCTGAGAGAGATCTACCAACTTCTAGAGGAAATATTCCATACTCATTGTCTTTTCTTCTTCTTCTTCTTCTTCTTCTTCTTCTTCTTCCTCTTCTTCTTCCTTTTCTTCTTCTTCTTCTTCTTCTTGTTCTTCTTCTTCTTCTTCTTCTTCTTCTTCTTCTTCCTCTTCTTCTTCTTCTTTTTCTTCTTCTTCTTCTTCACCATTCACTTACTCCTCACTCCACTGTAATCTAGTTTCTGACATCCACCATTGTACTGAAACTATTATTTACCATGCCAGTCCCTCATAGCTAAAATTAATGACTTTTTCCTCCTCTTCTCATCTTCCATGACCGAATGGTTCTTTAACAGCATTTGATATGTTTAGCTATTCTCATATCCTGGTACTCTTTCCTCTATGGACTTCAGTGATTTCACATTCATTGTTGTCTTCATAATTTTCTGATTATGCATTCTCATTTGCTAGTACTAGCTTCTTGTTGTGGACCATGCTTCTGGTGGGATTGAGGAAACAGGAATTAACCTCCCACAAGCTGACAACACCAGTTAGGAATGTTGTGAGCAAGGAGGCTGTGGTCCCATCCAACTCTAAAATTCAGCAATTCTATTATATCTCTATAATCTGAGACACGTCATTTCATCTCTTTAGGATGCAGTTCCTCATCTAAAAAATTCAAAAGTTGGATTTGCCGAACTTTGAGATTCCTTCTTGTTTTAAATCTATGATCTTGACACTAACTTCCTACTATTTTTTATGGCCCAACTGAGATTCCATATCCTTCATAAAAGCTTCCCTACTATCCCTGAAAAAAGTGGTTTCTACCACTTCAAACTTCTCCCAGGACTTTTTCTGAACCTCTCCTTTGCATTTAGCACATTCTGCCTCATTTCAATTATCTGTGTGTATGTCTTTGTCCCAACTAGAGTGTAAGTTCCTTGAGAGCTGAGTTGATTTTATATCTATCTTTGTATCACCAATGACTAGCATGGTGCTGTGCATGTATCAAGTACATAATAAATGTTTGATGAAATAACCAAATCAGATTAAATTGAATTTCATCAATGCCAATGTTATACTTTCAATTCCATATTTGTTTTATAAAGAACTTTGTTATGCACTGAAGAAAAATTCTACTAGATAGAAGTTTGTTGACATTTATTATTTTAGTTATATGATTAAAATTGATGTTTTTTTCCAGATCAAAGAAATTACAGAGATGCATCATGGAGTAGTGAGTGGGGCAAGAGCTAACTTTGAAACCAGGAGGACCAGGATTCAAGTCTTATCTGTGACACATACTGACCAGATGACCCTAACCAAGCCATTAAATCTCTTAGAGTTCTTAGCAACTCTTTAAATGGCAAAGAAGGTACTGACCTGCATAGATGGGAAAGAGAGTTTCCTCATCTGAGTTTACTCTACTAATGTAATCACAGGTTCAGTCCCCATTTTTTCTTAAGAAATTCCTAATCGCAGTTGATTTCAATATTTCATTCTATTGCAACAATGAGTAAGATTCCTTCTCTGTACTCCCCTCCCCTATCAATCTGCTCTGTACAGAATGTAGTATTTATTAGCTTTCCCTATACCTGACTTCAAAAGGGTTGAGTCCCTACTGTATGCAAGGCACCAAGCCAGATCCTATGGGGATAAAAGGAATAGAAAAACATAGACCCTATGGCAGCTAGATGGCATATTGGATAAAAGCATCAGTCATGGGGTCAGGATGATCTGATTTCAAATATGGCCTCAGACACTTATTAGCTCCGTGATCCTGAGCAAGTCACTTCAATTGCCTCAAAAGAGAAAACCAAACTGAAAACACCAAAAAAACCCAAAACAAAACCATAGGCCCTGTCTTTAAATGACTTGCAGCCTGTCAGGGGAAGAAGAGTACTAAATACATACATAGACATATATTTATATACTTATATTTTTATTTAATTTGACAAACATCTATTAAGGCTATAGTTTATGTCAAACACTGTTCTGGGTATTAGTGGATACAAAGATGAAAACAAGATAGTCCCTCTCCTCAGGAATTTTACACGCTACTTTGAAACAGGAGGATGTATATCTCCATAGTGGGTGGGGACTAAGACCTATGACTTCATTGTTTGCAGAACTTCTAGAGGAGGAAAATATCTCTACCAATGCAGGTCAGTCAGCAACCATTTATTAAATGTCTAATGTATGTCAGGAATAGGCAGATTGGTGGTACAGTGGATAGAGTGCCAGCCTTGGAGTCAGGAGGACCTGAGTTCAAATCTTGCTTCAAATACTTACTATTTGTGTGACTGTGGACATCACCTAGCCCTGTTTGTCTCAGTTTCTCATATGTAAAATGACCTGGAGAAGGAAATGGCAAACAACTCCATTCTCTTTACCAAGAAAATCCCGAAAGGGGTCATGAAGAGTTAAACATGACTGAAAATGACTCAACAATGTAGATCTAGGGGTACAAAAAAGTAAAAGACAGTTCTCCCAAGGGAGTTCCCAATCTAATGAGGGAGACAACATGAAAACAGCCATGCACAAACACACTATATATGGAATAAATTGGAAAAAAATAAATTAGAGTATTTGAGTTGCCTATAGCACTGAGATGTTAAGTGAATTAATCACCTGAGATTATACAGTATATATCAGAGGTGAAATTTAAAGTTTGGTCTTCCTAGCTCTAAGACCAGATCTATTCAATATGCCAAGCTACCTCTGGATATGAGAAGCATACAGATGGATAAGTAAATTCAAAGTAAATCTAAAGTAAATGAAGAATAATTAAGGAGATAGGAAGGACTAACAACTTCAAGGAGGGGAATCAGGAAAGGCTTTGTGTAGGAAGTGGCATGTGAATTGTGCTTGGAAAGAAGCTACAGGTTCCAAGATCAATCCATCTATCCATCTATGTATCTATCTATATCTGTCTTATCAATCTATGTTTCTCTATATCTATGCATGCATGCATGTATATATATATATATGAATGTATATATGTATGTATATGTCATCTACCTATCTATGGATATCTCTTTGGACATTTATCTGCATGTTTCTATATACATATTTATCATCTATTTATAGATGTCCATATAGATGTAAATATGTAAAGATAGAGTTAGAGATATATCATATATAAAAATTTTTATGAGTTCACCAAGTTTGTGGAAGTCCTTGAAAAGAGACTAGCCATGCTGAAGAAATGGTTAAAGGAAGTTGAAGCACTTTCTGTTGAGGATAAGAAAGGGATTGATTAGCTGACAGAACTGCCTCCCCACCTCATAGATCATAATATGCATATGCATATGTATGTGTACCTATACATACATACTATATGAGTACATATAATTACACATGTATATTTATGCATACAAGGCAAAAATTTTATATGCCATGAGAGAAATACAAAGAAAATTCTATGACGATTCAGAGTTTGGCTAGAACACATGGGCAAAGATCCTCGTGTTTACAGTGAGAGTAGGAAGTTTGAGCAAGAAGACTAATCTTAACAAAACATTCTTCTGCTTTCAAGATTTTAATCATTCTCCTGGTTTTGTGGACACCCTGGGCTTTTGCATTACTTTTAGGGACTGCTTAAAAGCAACATGTTTCTTTTCAGTCTGCATGTGGAAATCGTCCTGAGATCACTCAACTGTTTTTAAAAGAGAGAAATCAAAATAGCCACACACACACACACACACACACACACACACACACACACACACACACACGCCATCACCTCTGCAACTGAAATGCTGGATATTTCTTTAAAGGAGGGTAACCCTATGCCAATGAATTTTGTGTTTTGACTCTATCCAGGAGAAAAGTTGCTTTTCTGTTATTAAACATTTTCCCAGTGTTGTCATATCAGGCTTCAGCTGTATCTTGATCACATGCCAGAGCTAGTATTCTATAAGGAAGTTCTTATCTTTAAAAGAGCTTTTATGTGAAGTATGAAAGGGCCCAGTGTTCCATTCAAGGATGACTCCTGCCCTGTTCTTGTCTCGCCTAAAGCTTTAGGACTCGGGTCATGTAAACTAAGCACCAAAAGCCATAGATACTTTCCTTTCTCAGAGGAGGCAAATTAAAAGGCACAAAGGTTGTTTGGAGACTCATTAATCTATAATTAGAGGACAGATGCTAAATACCAAAGCAGAAAGTAGTACAGAGACAGGTGAATGTGCAGTATTTTTTTTATTGGCAGTGCAGATTTTTCTCTGGAGTTGATGGTTATGGGAGGGAAAGAGTAGAGAAAAACAAAACTGGATCATCTTAACGTCCATAGCAACTTTCTCTTGGTTCTTTTTATTCATTTCCTTGCATCATGATTATATATGAAATGGGAGGAGGCCATTTTATTTCTTCTAACTACCTGTATCACATTAAATAGAGAAAAATGTGTTGTTTTTTTTTTCACATTTCCATTGACCACCCACATAATGGGAGAGAATCCAAATGGCTCCATTAGTTTCCAAAGAGAAATGCCATTCATCATTCTACTTGGCTCCTACAACACAAGAAGAATCCTATGCACACTGTGGCAGTGACTAAAGGACAAGGAGTCTCACTGATGTCAATCATATGTATTTATTTATATTCTTCAGTAAAATATAGCTGAGGTCAAGTAAACCATTTCTTGTTTTGCTGATGAATAGTCCCCAGGCAAGATTCTGACCATCATGCAAATATAAAGATACAGGGTGAGCATATTACCTAATGCCACCCTATGTTTCTGCTGTAGAAAAAACCCCTAAAATTTGATGTATTTCATTAGTTCATTCATCAGGTTGAGTAGGCTTTGCTTATATGATTTGATTAAGTTCTAAAGACTTATCCGTGAACAATATCATTAAAATATAACACTGTGAAAATTAATTAAACTTTAATAACTTATTTAATATCTTAATTAAAAACTTTAAGGCAAAAATGCACTCATTTTTCCATAATAAAAATGACAAACAAATTACAAACTATTAAACAGAGTGAGAAATAAAATCTGTTCTAACATTTACTGTACTTGCATTTCAAGCGGCTAGATGGCACAGCAGGCAAGAACACTGGAGCTGGAGTCAGAAGGACGTGAGTTCATATCCTTCCTCAGACACTTACTAACTTTATGACTCTGGGAAAATCACTCAAGAGCTTCCTCTCTCAGTTTCCTCCTTTGTAAGTTGGGGTTAAGAATAGTACCTACCTCATGGGACCGTGCAAGGATCAACCAACATACGTACTTTGCTTTGCAAACCTGAAAGTATTTATATAAATGCTAGCTTGTGTTATTGCTTTTGAGGGAAGTGTTGAATTGTAGAATGGGTGGCATCATCTGGAAAAGAACATAAGCACTCAAAGAAATGTCACTGATATTTTAATAATTATTTTTTTACAAATCCTCTAAATTAACTTAAGACTCCATATCAATTGAATTTTGTGTGTCATAAAGTGGGATATTTATTGACTTCAGAATTCTTCTGTCTCCACAGAAGTATAATTAAGGGCTACATTAACAGCACAAGCAAGGCTTTCACTGCTCATAAAACTCAAAGTGGGGAAACAGAGCTGGTTCATTATTTATGAAGCAATTAAGCTTTGTTGCTTTCCCCGATAAAAGAAAAATAAGGGCCACTTGGTAATTTTTTTTTTTCTGATTGTCTCCTATATTTGGAATGCCCTCCCTCCTCACCTCCATGTTTTGTAAGAACAACAAACTTTCTAGGCCCTGCTCAGGTGCCACCACTGACTCTAATCCTTTTTCTGATTCTCCTTTTATTTCTGGCTACTTCATACATAGTATTCCCTAGCAATTTGTAAACCAGTGGAAGAAAAAAAAAAAGCTTATTTTTGTGTTTGTATCCCCACTCCTTAAAGTAGTGTCTTGATCATGGTTGGTGCTTAATAAAATCATTTTGAATGATTGAATGGATGGCTGGTTGAGATTTTTGACTTCTCTGTTCTCTAAATTAGTCTGAAAATACAGTTGGACCCTATCAACCCTGGAGTTCCACTGATCAATCAGCAGGCATTTATTAATAGATTTGTGGAGCACTGTACATAAGTTAATTGATCCTCACACAGCCTCATGAGATGGATACCAGTCTTATCCCCAATTTACAAATTATGAAACTGAGGCAGGCAACTGTTAAGTGACTTACCCAGGCTAGATGTTGGGGAAACAACCACAAAGAATAAAATAATCTCTTCCCAGGAGGAGTTTGTATTCTCAATAAGATAAACAGGTAAATAAGACACAGTTTGAAAACTTCCCACATGATCCCAATATTTAACATTTACTTCAATGAATCCTCTCAGAGATCCATGATCTCATCAAAATTAACAATCCACTCATGCTCTTTCATGTCTTACAAGATTCTTATGACTTCAGAACTAACAGCTGTTATAGTCCCTCTTTTAGATTGATTGTCCTCATTATTAGGCCCCTGTGGAGTCCTTCTGGTTACAAATTTTGTATTTGTATTCTGATACTATCACTATTCTTCACTGTTTTCATCTGTGTTGCCCACTCATTTATAACTAAATCAATAGAAATTAAACATGGCAATTACTTAGGAGTTTTTTCTCTTTACATAGATTGTCATGAAAACAAAACAAAAATAATCTAGAATTTAGAAGCATAATTCAATTTATTTAAGGCCTACTGCCTGATTTTTATTGGGCACACCCTAATTTATTTGAGATTTTGAGTAGGGCTGAGTCAGAGCTTATTTTAATAGAAGACAGAACCATTCTCTTTTGTTCAGTTCTCTAAGAACCCCCAGTTATCTGAATGCATAGTGTTTACCCTGCAGATTAGACGTGTTAGTCAGGAACTGCTCTATTTCTACCCTAGATGCAATGGGGATTGTTGGCTAGCAGAGGTTGCCATTGCCATTTTGGGTTCCGTCCCACTTCTCTGCTGTTTGAAGCTGGGTTGTTAGAGTAGAGTCATTGGACAACATTCTAGAGCTAGAAGGGGAATGTGAAGTCATTTGGTCTATCTCCCATCTTAAATATGAAAAATACTGAGGCCCCCAGAGGTAACTTGTCCAGGGTCACAAAAGTAGTGAGAGAGGTGAGACATAGAGCCAGGTCGTCTGACTCAGAGCCAGTGTTCTCTTTCCTCTCTACAATTCTGAGTGTCAGGATTCTGCTACTGAAGTGCTGTTGAGTAAGTGTTCTGGCAATGGAGAATGGTCACACTGGCAATGGAGAGAGAATTTATCTGAGGAAATTCACTGGGGTCTTTACTGCCTGTTTAACTAGCTGGAAATAGACCACAATTCTGGAGTTATTACTTCTTTCAAAATAAGCTCAGAAGTATTGGTCTATATAATAATTTAGGATAGCTATGGGCTTTTCCTAAGAATCAAAATTTCTCATTATTCTGGCTAGCCTCAACTGTAACTAATACTGTAAGGATGTCTCACAAGTGCCATGTGTTAGTCGTGACAAATGTTTTAAGTATGAAATATGTGTCTATTGATGTCATATGGCGTATGTCTAAAATATCAAAATCAATTATGCTTTATAATTTTACAGAATGAGGCATTAAAATGCATATGGTAATAAAGATTTTGTGTATTAAATACATGCCATTTGTTTTCATTTTATTTCCAGATATTTCTATATTATTAATTCCAATGGAAATATTATGTGTTACATGTTAAAGAAGATAAAATTTTTAAATTATCTTATGAAGGCTCACACTACACACATTCTCCCCATCTCCTACCCTCTCTTTCTAAAAATACTTCTTCTCCCTTTACTTCCCTATTGTCATCTCAAGATAGCATTTTGAACTGGAAATGCTAAATCATACCATTAAGTGTCACTAAAAATAATAATATCTACCCACCAAATCTAATAATATCTACCTAATAAATATATGAAGAGACCTGTCTTTGGACCTCTTAGAGACTAAGTTGTTCATTTAACATCAACACACAAAGGAGATGTGATTTGTTAATTTAGTGAACTCCTAGTATGAGAATTCTCTCCACTAATACAGATTGCAACCCACCTGACTTTGTTGACAAGTTCTAGGGAGTTATCTGTGATACAAAGAAGTCAAATGAAGTATCAAAAATCACATAGCTCATAAATATCTGCAGGGGAATTTTGAGACCTCTTCTTTCAGATTTGAAGCCTAACATGTTATTGAGTATTCTATTCTGGTTTGCTCAGTTAATAATGAAAATAAAAGTTTATTTTACATTTACTTATCTATGCATATACCATGTAGTTTCAGTAGAATGAAATCTTCTTGAGGGCTAGAATGGGATCATTTTTGTCTTTGCTGAATTATATTGAATTGTTGATTTTCATCAAGTAATTTATGGTTTGCAAAAGACTATATATCTATATCTAAAACTCTATGTATAATTATGTATTATATATACACACATGCAGACAGATGTATAGACAGATCTATATCTGTCTCTGTGTGTGCATATATGTATGTATGTGTGTGTTTGTGTTTGTATTCTTCACAAGACACTGGTAAGTTATGTGTTCTCAGTCTAACTATAAGTAACCTGCTGCTAGGTACCCAGGAACTATAGTTACTTCTTGTTATCTTATCTAGTCAGGTATGCAGTTCAGATTGACTTTAGTCTGAAAGAGGATGAAGCTACTTATTCTCACACTCTTTCAACCTCCAAGTCCAGTACCCCAGGGGTGATTTTATTTGTAACTTTGTTTATAGCTTATATCTAAGGTTTCTCCCAAAAGGGAGAATAAAACATAATTCAGTGTACAAAACAAATCAGGGATGGACACCAATCCATTCCAACACACAAAAGAAAATTTAAATATCAAAGATTCATAGCATTCATTAATAGGGGAACTTAAAAGAGGTTTCAGAAACAACTTATAACTACTGTTAGAACTTGCTATGAGGCTGATAATTGTAATTCATCTTGATATAAAGTAATTTGCAGGGCTGCTAATTGGACATTTTACATTTTATCACACTCTGCATTGTCCTAACATATCCCAGTGCATTTCTATTAGCAAAATGACTAGGCTAAGGCCCTCTTATTTTTGGTCCTGTTTTCTAAGATTATTAAGTAGTTACCAAGGACTCCTTGCATATCAATAGTCAATCACAGTAAAAATAGGACCCCAGACCTCTCAAACTTTAAAGGCTGCTTCTAAGCAACCAACCATCCTTACCATTATCAAGTAGGTGCTTGTTTACCTAAGATCAGTAAAGAATAAATACCAGAGAGATGGACCCAATTTGGTCTCTTTTGCCAAGAGAAGACATGCTATAGATGGCCCCATGCTATTACTTGGAGACCAGATTTGGACTTAAGGCAAACTACTGATTTCCTCACCCTCTCTCTGAAGACATTTTGAAACAATTCTGACATCATTTGAAGCCTGAAGGGAAGAAATTAATTGAGGGGCTGCTCACTCCTTATACATCCACTGAATCATCAGATCTTCTGGTTTTACAGCTGATAATCTCAAAGCACAAGCCCTTTAATGAATTACAACAAGAAGATGTTGCAAAAGTTACTATGCGATCAATGGGAACCACAAATGGCAACTATGAGCATGCTCCATGAGATGATCCCTATAGGCTAACTGAACCTTGCTATGTAAATGCTATTTTCTCTGTTTTACAGAAAATAAAACAGGTTCAAAGAGTTGAAAGATCTTGCTTATGGTTACATAACTGGTGTCAGAAGCAATATGTAAACAGATCTTTCCTGACACTGTCTGATCTTTTTGCTAAATCACACTCATTCAAACTTTTTAATTTTGTTTTTTGCCATCACAGAAGATTGTTGAGAGTATTTCCATCCTATGAACCCACATGGAAACTTAAGGGTAAGATATTTTCAAATATCCCTTCCTACCTCAAAATTATCACTGGTCTATTTTAGAATATTTCGTATTACTTTCTAGAACTGCTTCAGTAAAGAATAGGATTTCATTGGAAGAGGTGAATCTCCTTGGCAAAGGCATAAAAGAATAAATTTAAATTCTGTAATCTAAACCGACAGTGGATTTAATTTATTTTAAAGATCAAAAGGTTTGGTTAGCCTATTTTCTTTATCATATGCACATGCCATTTTTTAATTTGTACATACCATTTTTCCCCTAGCTAAGACCAGAAATGGAAATGGCAAAAATACCGTGAGAAAAGCTGTTTTCTTGTGGTATTTCCAGCTCAGTGGAAGTTGAGTATACTGGAAATCGCGGGAGACAGTCTTTTCCCATGGGTGTCACAGTCCAACACTGCAAATTCAAGAGGTTAGTTTATTTAAAGAAACTTTTAAGGCTCATCTATCACTGGTCTCAAGACCCCAAAGAAATCCCCTAACAGTCAAACAATTACAACCACATTCTGGCAGTCCTCTCCTCTATATGGATTATTGTCCAAATGCTCAGTTTTCTGTTTCAGCAAATGTGTAGTGAACTCTTTGTAATCATTAAAAGATGACTGTCCAAGTAAATATGTTCTTTTTGTGACCTATATACAGGTCTGAGCTACTTCCTGGTAATACAATGGATATCTTCTTTTCCTAGCTCACGGAAGTGAAAAAAATATTGGGGAGTGGGACACTGAGATCAAGTGATCTCTTGGACTTTATGTAATGAAAAGGAAAATCCCAACCTCTGTACTCAAGGAGCTTACAGTCTGATGCGGGAGACAGCCTGCAATCTCTTACAAACAAGATGATTTTATATATCTATATCTATATATGCACATATATACACACATATATATGCATATATATATGTGCATATATATGATATATTGGAGATAATCTCAGAAGAAGGAAGTAAGAGGAAAGAGGATTGTGAAAAGCTTAAACAAAGCAAGATTTTTAATGAGATTTCAAAGAATCCAAGGATGCCAGGGTACAGAGATGAGTAGGGATAGAATTCTAGGCATGGGGCAAAATCAGTGATAAGTGGTGGAGTAGAGAGAGTGTCGGACCTGGAGTAAGGAAGTTTGTTGTTGTTCTTCATTCTTTTCAGTTGTGCCTGACTGACTCCATTTGGGGTTTTCTTGGAAAAAATACTGGAGTAGTTTGCCATTTCCTTCTCCAGCTCATTTTACAGATGAGGAATCTGAGGAATCAGGGTCAAATACTAAAAGGATCTTATTATTAAGTGTCTGCAAGGAAAGGCTGCTAAGGATAATGTTAGGATAAAGATATTTTGTTGTAGAGGCATGCATCCTGCCATAGTGGGTAGAGTGCTAGAATTGGAGTCAGGAACAACTGGGTTTGAAACCTAGCTCTGTTTCCCTGAAGAACTCACTTAATCTTTCTGAGCATCAATTTTCTTAATTCTTTTGTATTATATAATATTTTCTCAACTGTAAAGTCAGGATAATAATAAGTATTTTTTGTATATGATATGCCTACTGTATTCCATTGTTAATTCATTATTAAACAATATAGTAAATACTTTGAATAGGAAAGACTTCCACATGAGGCATTTCTTGAGCCCCTCTTCAGCTCCTAGTGTCTTCCTCCCACAAATTGCCTTGTATTTCATTACATACAAATTTTGCATATACTTTAAAATGCATATTTGGTCTCTTACAATACAGTTGAAGTTCATTGAAGGAACAGATTGATTTTTTTTCCCCTCTGTATCCATAGTACCCAGAACATTGTCTGCCAAATATTAGGTACTCAAGAAATGCTTGGTTTTTGGTAGCATGCTTGAAATGAAATATTCTCTGTCTTCCGAGGAAAAAATGATTGAAAATATCCCTGGAGTAACAATGTATGGATGTATGTATAAATATGTACACCTATGAGGAAATATGTTATGATATGAATATAAACATATATATGTGCATATACAGATGTATATATAGGTATACACACACATACATTTATTGAACCTTCAAAACTGCAGAAGGATTTACAAAGCATGATATAAAATTAGCGTCAAAGATGATCATAAGGCCCAATTAAAAAAAAAACATTTTTCGGAACCTTCTGCTCTCTGAAAGAACTTTCTTGACAGTCAACTCTCATCACAAAAAGGTGTTACAAGATGAGAATTTTCTGTGAACAGAGAATTGTACTAATGGTTTTCAGGTAAAAAGTGTGTGTTTACAAAACATTTTGTGAGTTAAGCAGGAATTTAAGCTCCTCAATCCCCCATTAAGCATCATATCTCAGTTGAGAGAAAGAGGGAGAGAAAGAGAGAGAGAGGGAGAGAGAGAAAGAGAGAGAGAATGAGAGAATCAACAAACAAATTCTTTACTTTCTCTGTTTTAATTAATTGACTTCTTGGAATTTTTTAAATCAAAAGGCAAACAAAATTTTCAGTGTGTTATTAATCATTTAAATTTACAGTTACATTTAAAAATGGTACCACCATTAGAAAATTTCCATTTTTTTAAAAAAAGTTTCTCTGATGCTTTACACTTTTATAAACATCACTGTCACTTCCTCACAATAAAACCTTCCCTTGTAACAAAGTGACAAAGAAGTACAATTAAACAAAAATGAATCAACATATTGAGCCTGTCTGACACTATACATCTCATTATAAATCCATAGACCTTCATTTTTTTTTTTTCCTATGGGGAAGAAGATATCAGTTCTCTTGGGATCATGATTGCTTAGAGAAGTGGTTCTCAACCTGTGGGTCGTGATCCCTTTGTGGGTCGAACGACCCTTTCACAGGGGTTGCCTAAGACCATCAGAAAACACATATTTCTGATGGTCTTAGGAACTGAGACACTGCTTCCCTATCCATCTCCAGGTGGGTTGGCCCACATGCAGATAGGCCCACATATTAGTATTAAAGGGTCGCAGCATTAGGAAGGTTGAGAACCACTGGCTTAGAGTATTATTCTGAATTTTGATGTATTTTAGTTTTATGATCCTTTGTATTTGGAGGTTATTTTGTATACTGTTCCCACCAAAACTTTGGTATTCCATGTTTTGATGTTAATGAGAGATCTGGGACACATAGAGATTGATAATGCCATGATCATGATCACAAGATTAAGTTGTGTTCTCCATATGTGGAAATCAATTTTTGAGGGTACAGTTGCTCTTTCAGTATAATACCTACGAGTATTATGAAGCGTTCTAAAAATATGAATGTCCGTGTCAAACCCATAGGTATCTAGCTTACAAGTGAGGATTGATCCAGATCACTTGCAATATGATGTAAAATCTCCATGGCTGGATAAACATTCCTATAGAATATTTCCCCTTCTTCCTAATTGCCAAAAATAGAAACTCATTGTCAATTTTTTCATTTTATTTTTTGTGCTCTAGGCCAGGCAATGAACTCAATTCACCCCATGATCCTTTCCTCTGGGAATAAAACAGCCTTTTTCTGTCAAAGGAAACATCACACCAAGAGTGGGAGGAAAGCATTCATTCCTTACATTTGATGTTATAAATGGAAATCATTGCACATAGAATGGGAGTCCATCTGCAGTGGATTAGTGATTGTGATGATGTGGACACATGCAATAAGCTTTACTATTGCTAGATATTTCATGAAGTTTCCCTGTCTTTTGTGTTCCAGCATTCTATTTATTGCTTATATACTTGTACCCTCCATGTGAGAACATGAGTAAAAACAAAAACAAACAAAAAAACTCCTAAAGCATCTTCTTTTAGGAATTTTAGTTGGCAGGAAATTCACCATATGTCAACAGTGAATTAGCAGTGTGTAAAGCTGATGTGACTTTAGGCTCCATTCAGAAAAAAGTAATATGCCTTGGTCACAATTGTCAGAAATCTGTCTATTTAAGTTCCCCTTGTCTGCACCATAATTTCAACAGGTACCAAGTTACTTTGAAATAGTCTTTGAGGTCCCTTCTAATTCCATGATTCTCTTGAGGGACTTAAGGTTGACAAGACAGGAAGCAAAACTGACTTGTCCCATAGAAAAGGGACGTCATTCACAGCAACCAATCCTGAAACAAATGGTCCCTACTGAAGTAGGTGACTAGGTTGAAGTAGCATTGTTGTTGCTGTTGTTATCAGAGAAGGACCCCTTTAATTCAAACTAACTTGTCTCAGGAAAAAGGAATACACTTCCCTAACGTCTATTAGGGAGCTTAGAATGCAGAAGCTATGCTAATGCCTCCCATTTTGCTTGTTGTCCTTCTTATAAAGAAAAAACCTGATGAGAAACCAAATATGTGGCCTGGTTTAACAGGAAGCAACGAATAGAGCTCAAAGTCTCAAGTTTTATGATTTTCTTTTAATTCATCTTTTTTTTTTTTTTTGCTCTTGGTGCCCTTCCATGTGGTTATCATTTCATTATCACTTTGATGGTTGCATGTAAGGGAGAGCCATCACCAACGCAGGACAAACATGAGTTTGCCCCAGGATGCCAACATTGAGGAGGATCTGTTTATTTCTTGCTTCCTTCTCAAAGTAAATGCCATCCCTGTGCTTCACAGCTGGTCTTCTTTGGGTCCCCATTATCAGACAGAATATCCACTCTCTGGCTATCACTCCTGGGTTCCTATTGCAGTGGTATGATACCCCTGGAGCTCTCCTAAGAACAAACTTTGCTTCTGTGAGTAGCAGACTCTCTGAGGATGGTAGCGCTGCTCTGTAATTATATCCACAATTGTCCTTTGCCCTACTTCCATTCCTCTATATCAGACTATCTACTAAATACCACCTTCTACCTCAATGGTTTTTGGGGCCCCCCATGAAATAATTCCTCATTTTATTTCTAATGAGAAGCCCCATTGGGCCAAAAATCGGTATTGCTTGATTGCCTATAAATGTTTTTATTTCAGGAATGCTCATGTGTTTTTCTTTAGTGTTACAGTTGAGGATTACCTTCTGAATTTATAAAAGTCAATATGATGGATTAGAATTTTTGTTTTTGCACTTAGTGTTTCTAACCCAATCCATTATTTTACTAGTCATTTTTTTTCTCTTTCTCTACTACCTTTCCTCTAAATTGATTATTTATTGGGTAGCATTCAGCCAATCAAGTGTCTTCTTGTCTTTGCCAAAAACATTCCCAAGTAAGCAGAAAGCAGGTCTTTAATAAACTTGATGTGCTCCAGCATTCTTCATTTCTGGCAGATGAAAATAGCCAGTCTGTATAATAGCACATCCAGAATATTATATCCAGCACTGGGTACCATGTTTTAGGAAGGAGATTGATAAATTGAACCAGCTCCAGAAGAGTCTTGAAAACATTTCGTATGAGAGAGAATTGTTAAAGAAATTAGAAATGTTTAATTTGTAGAAAAACTTAGGGAAGACAAAGTGACTGTTTTCAAATATTGAAAGACAGCCATGTGGAAGAAGAGTCCCTTATTCTGTTTAGCCAGAAGAGAAAAAACTGGGTCCAGTGCAAAGAAGTTAAGAAGCATAAAACATTCTGGTTTAACACAAGGAAATCCTAAATTAGAAATGTTTCCCCTTCCCCTAAATGGAAGTGGCTTCCTTATGAAGATAGAGATCTTTCTTTAACTAGTCCAATAAAGGCTGGATGAGCATTAGCTGGACATGTTGTAAAGGGGATTCATTCGTCAAGCAGACAGTTGGACTAGGTCACCTTTTAGTTCACTTCTAACCCTGAGATTCTACTGCTAGTCATCCTTGCCATATCTCACTCAGGGGAAGACACTATAGAAACTTGTTGCTGGTTGTAGAGTTATTTCACATGTGAACAGCAGGCTAGCTTTTCTTAGAAAGAACTGTGTCATCTCTGAGTGCTGCTTTTCAGCTTAGTCTATCACTGTTATTTCTCAGCTTTCTTTCACCATTTTTCTGCTGCTTGTGGTCCCTTGATTTGAGTCAATGTTTACATGCCCTACTATGATCCATTCTTTACCAATGACACCCCAAGGATCTCTTCTTTTGTTGTTTAATAATACTTTTGTCTTGCCATGTATTGTTATTTATGACTCCCTGGTGAAATTGATAAAGCAAATAAAAACAAACAAAAAACAAAACATATTTTCTGTTTTCTAAAATGTAAGTGAGATGACCTCAGTAGCCTCTCCACCCTACTAAACAAAGAAGCCCCAGGGAAGCTCAGATTGCATGACTTACCCTTCAAAGGAAGACCAGCCCTAATGACCAAAAATCTTTCCCACCAGCTGAGACTTTGAAAATCAACTAGATGCCAACTCCTAGCAGTCTTCTCCTCTCTCCACTATTAGCAAGAATTAGCACCAGTCTCTAGGTCCATGCTATGCATTCTCTTCCACCAATCCCTTCCACAAGTCTTTACTGGTTTGGAGTCCTCATTTCCATCTTGTACCATGGGAAAGCTTGACCTGTTTCTTTTCAACTGTCCTTTGTATTGTGATTATGTCCTTTCAATAAATCTGCTCAGTGTTCCCTTGTATTGAACAGACGAGAGTCTGAACCTTATTAAACATGTATCAAGACGATGAAGAGACAGTGTGCTGTAGTAGTTATAGGGTTGCCTTAGAGATAGGAAGACCTGGCTTCAAACTGTGCCCTCTGAAATCTACTAACTGTTTGATCATGGACAAATAATAACTTTTGATAAACCAGACAATTCTCTAAGAGACTTAAGTTAGAGAAGACCTAAAGATTTGCATTGGTAAAAGGAGTTTCTACATTGGGAATCTATCACAAAAGTAAAATCAAAGTTCCAGACAAAGAAAAACAAGGAAGTCCAAGAATTCTTTTGTAAAATGTGAACTTACCTTCCATTTTTTACAACATTGTTAATTGTCCATTTATTGGAAAGTTTTTCAGTTGTGATTTAAAATGCCCAAACATCTTTAAGTACTCTTTAAATTGAAATTGAACCCTTGGTTTGACTAGAAAAACGTTGAGATATTAACATTTCATTTTATTTTTTCACAAATATTCAAAATAACATGCAAATTGTAAGACTTATTTCTATATAGGATGTGATATATTTAAATGAAAAATAAATCCCTTAAATTTGAACTGAGGATACATTTTTATAAAATTTCATTCCATCAGAAAACTATAATGAAGTTTTCTCTTAGTATTATCATTTCTGGTTTTCATTAGTTTCCCCAGCTCTTATGATCAATGCCCATTGTATATGGCATAAGGGAAAGGACTCTGTATTTTGAACCAGAGCACATGGGTTCAAATCCCACTTCTCTTTTTACTACTCTTAAAACCTTGGTGAAGTTTCCTCAACTACAAAATTAGGGAATTTGGATAGAAGATCCCTTCCAGTTTTAAATTTTTCTCCTGAGTTCTTTGCCTGACATGCTAGTTGTATACTTGATTTCTCTTGTTCAGGAAAAATAGGTATTGATTCTCATTGTTCTTGGCTACTGGAACAATTTTGAAAGTGTTCCCACTTTGGATTACTCATTTATCCTAGCTGTTCCACTCTTACCTCCCCATCAACTCTTAATTTCTTTCATGAAAAATCTTTATGGTAGTGGTGGTGTTGATGGTGATGGTGTGTGTGAATATGTGTGTGTGTGTGTGTGTGTGTGTGAGTACATATATATGAACTTTCTTTTTTGGTCATCTTTAAATCCAAATCACAGCATTTGTTAATTATCTTAATTGGAGTGTATCTTGTTTTTTGAGGACACTGTTTATCTTGAGTGTATTTCTTTCGAGGAAATTTACCATTTAGAGGTAGCCTGTAGTTCTCTGGACTCAGAGAATTTTATTCTATTCAGATTAAAGCAACTCTGCTTGTTTTGCTTGGTTTCAACTCCACTAGTAAACTGAGGGGCTCTGATGATTAACCACTTATCTTCCCCATGCTGATTGTTGATTGGTTTGGGTAATTAAAAGCAGATGGCAGGAGCTGGAGAAAAATATGTAGCAGCTGATTAGTGGAAATAAATGAATTCTGAAAAAGATATTTAACTTCCAGATAATAAGCAGGGTCAAACACAGTTTATATTCTACTGTGTCCTTTTCAAGAAGAGTGGTCTGGTTCCAAACACCACATTTGATAGTCTATCAAGGAAGAGGCAATTGTTCTTCAAATTATTTTTCTGTCTCGCTGCCCTTGCTGTATGTTCAACAATATTGAGTACTGATACTATGATTTCCTCAGGACTTGCATATATGAGATATTCATGGTAGGAAGGAAATAAGCATTTATTAATTACCTACCATGTGCCTGGCACTGTACTAATTCCATCACAAATATTATTTCAATTGATCTGTATAACAAGCCAGGGAAGTAAGTATGATTATTATCTCCATCTTACAGTTACTGAAAGTGAGGCAGAAAGAGATTTAGGTGTCCTACTTAGGGTCACATAGCTAGTAAAATTCTAAGGTTGGATTTCAAGTCTTCCTGACTCTAGGCCTCCAGAGCTCTATGTGTCACTATCTGTCTCATCTTTAAGAGTAAGGATTAATTTTTTTTAATGCATTGATTCTTTTGGTTTTGTATCATAATTATTTCTGTGTAATACCCCCTCTCCAAAGCCATGAATCTCAGAATAAAGGAAGTAATAGTCCCTCTGTAGCCTGTCCTACTTAGGTCATACTGAAATATTTCATGTAGTTTATGATATTGATATTATGACATGATATTAAGATATTGAGAAGATGGAGAATCTTCAGATGTTTACAAAAAAGGATGGTCAATACTTTTGTGATCACATTAAGTGAGGATTAGTTGAATGGCTTGTGGTGGTTTGGCTTGGAGATGAAAAGACTCAGAAGGGGGAGAAGGCAGGATAGCTATTTGAAAGTATCCAAATAACTTTCCTGTGGAAAAGAGATTAGATTTGTGTATTTTGCTTCAAAGGAGAGACCAGACAATCCATTTAGGATTGATGGAGTCCTTTGGGAGGTAATGGGTGTTCTCTCCCTCATTGTGTGTGTGTGTGTGTATGTGTGTGTGTGTGTGTGTGTGTGTGTGTGTGTGTGTGTAGCAAATAACATTTTTCACATTTTTTAATTTTATTTTTAATTTATGGAATAAAACAAGCATCTCTATAACATAGTATAATAAAAAAGACGATTTCACGTGAAACTACAAACATGTACAACTTGCTATTCTTTTTATGTATATAATAAAGTTATCATGTAAATTTCTTTTTTTTCCTTTTTTCTTTCCAATATGTTTTATACATTATTAAATATTCCTTTTAGTTAGCTGCTCACATGTTTTCTAACACTAAAATTCTGTGATGTTATGATACCGAGGGTTTATGATAATATTCAGATACACAGTGTCCTTTTGGATTATAATGTTGTAATCATGCTATATATTGTTCTCCTGGTTCTGCTTACTTTACTATGTATTAGTTGATATAAATTCTCCCACATTTCTTTTAAATCTGCCTGACCTGTGATTTCATCACATTGGGAAATTCCAGGGAGGAAACTCCCTTCATGGATGTAGATATGTATTTGTTCTGCAAAAGAAAGTCTTAGAGAGTTGCCTGAGGCACTTAGGAGTTAAGTGACTTAACCAGAGTCAGTTAGTAAAGGACCTGAACCTAAAATTCCTGATTCAGACACCAGATCTTTATCTACTATATCACAGCTATCTCTGCATCATTTATTACTGTTTAATATCATCCTATTATACTCATACAGCACAGTTCATTCATTTCTCACCTTCATCCACTTTCTAG
Organism: Pseudochirops corinnae; assembly: GCA_028646515.1. Lineage (NCBI taxonomy): Eukaryota > Metazoa > Chordata > Mammalia > Diprotodontia > Pseudocheiridae > Pseudochirops > Pseudochirops corinnae. The sequence goes on from CM053587.1 coordinate 251,893,892, forward strand.
ATCTTTGCTAAAGCCAGTTTACCTTCTCATGGAGATAACTTTGGAGCTAGGAGAGGAGTAGTTTATGTCTTTCCTGACCTCTTTCTTTCCTTTTTTCTTTTTACTGGATCTCCCAGACAAAATTCAAGTTGATGAAATGAAACAAAACAGCAACCACCCAGTAAAGCTAATTTATCAGCATTCTAATATACTTCATCCTACTGTTGAAAACAAAGGTCTTCCTCATGCAAAATAGAGTCATTGAACAAGTCAGATGTGTTTTCAAACTGTTTATGGGCCCTCCTTCCCTCTGGCTCCCATAATTAAGATTCTAATCCTCATTGCATCTCTGGAATTGTGAAAAACAACCTGCAGAAAGGGAAAACAAACAGAAGAGGCCACCCCTTTAATTTCAATAAAACATTCTTAGGAGTTATATGGCCATAAAAGTTGACGGATCTGGCCCTAAATGTAAATTCACTGAAGCATTGAAAATTCATGTCCCATGAATAAAAGTCCCCAACAATAAAAGGGTGATTTCATGGCTTGTTCAAGCATCAGCTGGAAAATGTCTGGTGAAGGGAGAAAAGTCAGATAACCACAGAGCACAACATAGTTTTCCACTCATACTCCTCTAATCCCCAACCCCCAAACCAAGCTTTCACCTTGTAACCTTCTTTTATTCACAGGGCTTGGGAATTTTTCCCAAGTTTTCTCTATATTTAATCTTTATACTACATTTCCTTATTTGATAATATATGTTTGTATATACATATTAATTGATAATATGTTTTTTAAAAATTATCTATATGAAGAATTCTCAGTGTGGAAATTTCTTCTGATGTAGACTGGCAACTTCTCTGTACCATATAGTCTTGGAAGGTTACCTGGGAAGACTGAAATGTCAGGTCATTTGCCCACAGACAGTATGTATCAGAAAGGACTTGAGCCAGTCTTCCTAACTCCAAGTCCACCTCCTATCTTTGGGTACCTCTCCCGGAACTTGTCATTAGTCATTAATTGAGTTTAGAAAGGTTTTCAACTCAAATAGTATTTGATATATTCCATTAGTAAGATTTCCTTTTACCTATTTCTGTGATTTGTTGAATTCTTTTTTTTTTATTGCACTGTAATAGAGTTTGTAATTTTTTTTTCAAGGGAATTGGTACTTTCTGTTCTGAGGTCATGTTTCTATTTCTCAGCTCTTTGAGAACTTCTATCTATTAAGTCTATTGATTTTCATGGAAATTCTAAATTATCTTTAATGCTTTCATCAATCATCTAATTCTCTCTTCCCAATCATCTCTTCTTGCACTCTTGTTCAAGAGGAAACCATAGATTCTGAGTTGGAAGGGATCTTATGGGTCATATATTTTCCTTTATAGGGGAGAAGCCCCTTCATTTCCAGAGGGGGAGACACAAAATGATTATATAGCTAGTTTGTGACAGAACAGATTCTTACTTTACTAGTTTCCAGTGATAGCATCCTGCCTGGGACATCTATATCTTTCCACGCTTTTAATATGCCCACCTTATCCTTATTCATCATGGGACCATTCTACTCAACCCACAATTTCTTCCTACCCACTCAAATCTCAGTTTTCCTTCTATTTTTCTATTATTTTCTTCTTTTTCTAACATTGTGGATTATAATCTGACTCTATCATTTGCTATGTGTGTACCTTTGGATAAATCACTTCTCTGGGACTCAATTTCCTCATTTGTAAAACTAGGATATTGGACTATATGACATCTATGATCCTTTCCATATCAAAATCTATTAAAGGCAGCTATCAGAGATGCAATGGGTAGAACACTAGACTAGATCTGGATTCAAACCTTTGTCAGACATATAAGGGTTGTGCGAATATGGGCAAATCACTTACCCTCTCTCTGCTTCAGTTTTCTTAACCACAAATTGCATAATGGGTCTTTTCCTCCCAGCTTGATTTCCCTCCTCCTCCATTTTTCTTCTTTCTAATTAAAGGGGCCATACCTTCACTCACTTCTTAAAGAGACCTATTCACTGAATGGGTGTTACCTTACTCTAAGTGATGTGAAAAGAAAAGGACCAGGGTCTCCCATTGCATCCTGGGTCATCTCTAGTCATCCTGATGAATGGATCCAGATGACTCCGGAGGAGAAAATGAGGCTGGTGACCTTTCACAGCCCTCCCTCACTCAAATCAAAGTCAACTGCAAGTCATATCATCATTTTCCTGATGCTATGGTCCTCTTCAAAAATGAAAGACAAACACAACAACAACAATAATCTCTGCAAGCAGATGAGTAAATATTTGCATAGTGTTTTGCAAAACTTAAGTGCCATATAAATAATTATGATGCTGATTTTCAATGTCATTATCATCCTATCGGTGATTAAATTCTTCCATGTTAGGAGAAATCAATTAGATTCATCTTTACCTTCCACCAATGACTTTTTCTCTTCTCTTTAATGTCAAATACCTATTTAATGAGGGTATATGGGGTGTTCAGGGAGGACTACCATCTCTGGTGTGAGGGTTTGCTCAGCCCTTTTCAAGGCTACTCACCCACCTTTGGTATACAACTGTCATTTAACTCTCACCTATGGCTCCAAGAATTTGTAAAATGAGCAGTGACTCAAACCATTTCAGCAGATAGGATATACCAGGATGAGGGTATGCCAGGGACCTCAAAACCTTCAGTAATTTAGGGGGGTGTCTACCTCAAGCATGTGAAGAATTCACACAGGCAAATTAACACATAAGAACAATTTGTTCCAACTGCCATGATGGTGGCAGAAGCAGGTGCTGTGAAGACTTCAGAGCTTCATCAGACATTGAAGCTGCCAAGGTCATCTACTATATCTTAGGCTGTTGCTAGTCATTTTTGACTTTTGTCCTGCCACTGAACTTTGATGACCCTGGAAGAGAGAGTGAGACTGATGACTTTGAGCAACACTGCTTTACTTAAATCCAATTCACATACTAGTTAAGACATCATCCCATGATGTCATTGGTCCTCTTCCAAAGTGAAAGATCCTCATCAACAACAACAAGAGCAATAATGCCTATTTGGTATGGATTTTCATTGTAGAGTGTGCTTGTTTGTATTATCAGAATTGTCCTCAATCTAAAAGTTTGCTCATTTGATTTAGTAGCTGCTTTAAATCAATCAATCAATTATCAGTTATTTTTTTGCCAGGGATTTTACCAGCCAATGGGAATGCAAATACAAAAGTTAGTTCCTACCATCTATGAAGATGGTATCCTACCATTCTTCTGAGAGAATGTAACATTTTGCAGATAAGTAAAAAACACATTTACTAAATAAAATGATAGCATAGGAAGTAATAACTGGAGGAATAAAAAAATATTTCTGAAGAAGGTGACATATGCATGAGGTTTTGAAAGCTGTAAGGGGTCCGAGAGGGAGATGAGGAGAGAGAATTCTAAACAAGACACTGTGTGCAAAAGGAGAGGTGGAAGATGGAATATTGTATACAGGAAACATCAGGTCATTTTTGGTTTAGAATGCAAGAGTGAAAGTAATGTGAACTGAAAAGGCAAAGATAGGTTGGAATGTAAAGTGCTTTAAAAACCCCCAATGTGAATTTTGCCTAAGAAGCAACTGGGAGCCACTAAAATTTTTGGATCAAGGGAGTGACATGGTTCAACTTTTACTTTAATAAAACCCCTTTAGTATTTGAATGGAGGATAGATTGGAGAGGGCAGAGTCTAGATGCAGGAAGACCAATTAAATAAACTAACCTCTTGAATTTTCAGTGTTGGAAAGATGGGGAGAAAATTTGTAACTCAAAATCTTGTGGAAATGAATGATGTAAACAAGAAAATAAATAAATGAATAAAAAATCCCCCCCCCCCAAAAGAATACTTTCCAACCTCAACTGATATAACTAGCAAATGCTCTGGGTCCCCATACCTATGTCAAATGAGAACACTTCTTTAACTGAATTACAGAAAACATCCATCAACTAAATATATGGTTTAGGTGTGAGAAATTCCTAGCTAACTGTTAAATCAATCAGTCAATCAGCCCTGCCTCATTCAATACCAACCAGAAACCCCTGTACCTTTATTAAATCAATAATTTAAAGACAGAAATTTATCCTTCAGCTTTGGGAGATTCAAGTTTTATTTAAGCTCCTACCCTCAAGGAGTTTATACCTTAGCGACAGATAAGACTCCAACAAAGAATGCTATGATGAGAGACACATCAAGTTGGAGTCAAGAAAATCCGAGTTTGAAGCCTTGCCACAGAAATTTACCAGTTAGTAGATCCCAAGCAAACGACTTAATCACTATTATATACAATTTTCTTATTAAATGGGGATAATAATAGCACTTTCTTCATCGAGTTGTTTTGAGGATCAAATGAAATAACGTATTTAAAGCACATTGCAAATCTTGGAGCTCAATATAAATGTATCCAACATTCCAATATAATTGTATCCAATATTACATCCAAGGGATGGCGTAATATAATTCCAGTTACTCTGGAGGCTGCAGCTGGTATATCTCTTGAGCTCAGGAGTTCTGAGCTGCAATAGGCTAAATTGGCATAGCATGTATGTGTATATATCAATATATTTTATATAATGTTTTGCATGTTGCGCTGTATTAAACACATGCACACATTGTATATATGTGTGTGTATATATATGCATATATAAATGTAGCACATTAACTTACCTATTGTCCTACCACCCCTCCAACATTTGTCATTTTCCTTTTTTACCAACTTTGCCAGTGTTATAAGTATTAGGTAGACTCTCCAAGGTCCTTCAATTTGCATTTCTCTAGTTAGTAATTATTTGAAGCATTGTAAAGATAGCTATTTATAGCTTCCTTAGATATTATATAATATGATATAATGTATATATTATATACATTATATATTATACTATGTATGTACAATATATATAATACACATACACTACACATACATAAATGTGTGTACATACATGATGCACACACTGCATACACATACATGAGTGTTATATAATATAAAATGTGCACAAATATTTATTTTCTATTAACAAAAATCTATTTTTCCCCTCTGACTTTCTCCCCACATGGGAGGGAAGAATCTAAACCCTTGCCACAAATACGAATAGTCAAGCAAAAGAAATTCCTACATCGGCCATTCCTGAAAAATCCCCCCAAATATCTCATTCTGTTTTCTGTCTTTTCCTGTCTTTCAGGAATTTGGTAACATGCTTTATCATCAACCCTCTGAAAGGGTTGCTGGTCAACGTTCTTAGATCTTATGAAGTTATTTGTCATTGAAAATTGTTATTATTGTTTAATTTGTTGTCTTTATTTCACTTCTCTGAAAATCCCTTTTATAATTACTTATAGTATAATAATATTTCATTATATTCATATACCATAACTTGTTCAGCTTTTACTCAACTGATGGACGCTATCCTTATTTTAAACTTTTTTTTGTCAGGACCAAAACAAAAGTCATTAAATTTTTGTGCATATGGGTCCTCTTCCTCTTTCTTTGCTCTCTTTGAGGTATAAGCCAAGTAGTCTCAGTGCTGAATCAAAGATTATTCAAAATTCAGTAACTTTAGGTATGTAATTCCAAATTTCTTTTAAGAATGGTTGAACCAATTCACAGTTTCACCAATTGAGCATTAATGTGTCTGTTTTCTTGCAATCCTCCCAATATTTGTCATTTTTTCCAACTTTACCAGCATGATGAGTGTATATATATATGTATATATATATGTAACTATATAATAATAATAGTATAGTAAATATGGTAAATAGTGTTATTTTTAAAAAGTTAGTAAAACCTCTAAAGTCCTTCAATTT